>VMYD01000266.1:0-623696 GCA_007663325.1 Eucalyptus pauciflora | reverse complement strand
TTTTTCTTCAATTGCGGTACCTCGCGAAATTCTGCGTTTGGACAATTGGGAGACAGTAGGTGCGGGAATTATAATGAAATCTTAAGGACGAGGGGGCGTGGATAAGCATGAATTGGTAGACTAATCGACCTCGTGGGAGACGTGGCCCGGGTCGGAAGCTTTTGAAATACGTATTTTAATTGGGCTTGTCTGCGTATTTTAATTGGGCTCCGAGATGCGTATTTTAATTGGGTAGTTTAAATTGGGCGGAGATGGGAAGACGAAAAGGGTTTGGTAACATCGGTGGATGACGTGAGGCATAGGTGTTGGCACGACGTGGGTCGTTGCAAGTCGTGTTAATTGGGATGACCATTATTTTTGCTTATGTGTTATTACTCATGGAGCTAGGAAAAATTATTTGATATCGTGCTTCGGCAATTTTGAAGGATTCTAGGGGGGTAATCATAAAGTTGAAGATCCCTTTCCGGTTTAGGCTTGGCAAGTGAAATCGAAAACCGATGGCCGGAAAGTATAACGGAGGAGGAAACACCATCGATAGCTTTCTTAGTTGACCGAGATGAGTATTACCAATATCGATCATGTGGCCTAGTCTATCTATGGTATTACTTATAGTTACGTTCGTGGGATAACTCTTGTCTCATTCGATATTTTGGAGACATAACATCCGAATATGTTCAAATAATGTTGGTGCAAGAAAATCTCACCAATGGGATGGAACTTAATTCGGATATATTAGAATTCTAAATAATCAAGATTTGCATTACCTCACCTTCTTCAATGATAGCAATACTTGCTATTGCAAGCTGATCACCATCGATCCCTATCATCGTGCAAGGATCATTGCCTCGCGGCTGTTCAAGGTCATATTCCCCGACTGGAGCTTCCCGGCCGACATCTCCACCTTTGCCAAGTCGACAATTTCCACTTGGTCCTCGATGATAGCAACACTTCTATTGCAAAATGACCTTTCACCTTTTCTTTTCTTTTATTTCTTTCTTTTTTTGGGGGGAGGAGGGGTTCAACATGTTGAGCACAAGTGGGCTTGGTAATGCTTCTTAGGCCCCGTATCGAACCAAACTCTACCATCGGGCCTTTCCATTTGAACTTGCTCAACTTGAGTCGACCTATAAGTCAAGTCAACTTTGAAATGTCACGTCATATTAAGGGTAATAACCAATTTAAAATAAAATATCTTCGCAAATAAAATGCATTGACGTTGGATATTACATGTTAATTTGCTCGATAAAGTTGAAAAAAAAAAGATAGAAAAATACAAGGGCGTTGGAATTTATCAAATCTTGGGACAACGCAAAGCAAGGCTTCAATTGACGTATGTAATCTCAACTGTGCTTTCCTCATTCTTAATGTATAATCTCAATGTTTTTGATGGAATTTGCCTTGTCGACATAACATTTTTCACCAAAAGTTATTCTTCGGTCTTTATTAAAAGTGATAGGTTTTATGGTGACTCTAGATAGAAATATTACAGGTACATCGAGATATGCTTTTATAGTATTTAATCAACATTAAATAAGATAAAGATGGAATGTTGAAATTAATGGATGACTAAGCACCCGAAAACAATAGCAAAGATACATGGCGAGATTTAATAGACGACAAGAAATCTGAAAACTACAACTATATTACAATACAAGAATTGAAAGATAACATGTTTGGTTTATTTGTTCCAGGGGCTTCTACAGTATATAAACGCTAGAACTTATAGCTTTCACAGCACAACTACCCATAAGCACAGTTTTAGCCATGCTTTCACATATTCAGAACTTTTTGTTCTATGTCTTCACATCATCGTGACTTCTCATATCCATGTGATTACTAAATTCACATGAATAACTTCCTCATCCTATATGTCAATTTCAATGTCAATGACTTGATCCCAGATAAGTGACATTTAATGTTGATAACTTCCTCATTATTGATACTCTTCAAGTTGTGGACACTCATCCAAAAGAGCTTAAATTTCTGAAAATTTCGCTAATAATTAAGTTGTTAACTATTCTTTTCGTCGATGACTTCTGCTATTTATCAAACTCTGCTCTCGTTGACTAAATCTGTTACTTGTCCATAATAACCAAAAGTTTCATTTTTTGTGTAAACAAATGCCTCATTTTAAAAGAATTGAACCATCCATTGATTATTCGATTCATTCAACTCTTTTAAGTTAAAAAACTAAGAGTCATCGTGTGCCCCCTTGTCATCAAATTTCATTTTCCCTTGCCAAATTTTATCTTGGTCAAATTCATCATATGGCTCGCATTTTTTTTTTCACGAAAGGCATGTTCTGTGTAAGGTCTTAATGTGACCCGCTAACTCCGTCCTTGAATAGTTGCTCATACTTAGACGCTCTTGTTACAAATTGGAATAAATCAGCAAAACTTCGGCCTTTGAATTTTTCTCTAAGATTGAATTTTTATTTATGGAAAGGCAAATTTGTGAATTCCTTCTCTAAGAGTGAAGTAAGACATTTATTCCTAGCCCTCTTGAATTGACTAGAAAACTGATCGACTGACTCATTATTGTATTAATAGATTCTAGCTAATCAGCAATTGATACCTCATGTAGCATTCTATAAAATAAAAAATGACATTGTCTTTCCATCTCGACCAAAGTGTGGATTGAATTAAGAGATAAATTTGTATATTAAGAAAAAGGAAATCATTTATTCATACTTCTCCGCATCGTGCAATAAATAGACTAATGTGTTCGATAGTCAATTGGTCATCTTCACTGGTGAAAACAACAAAGTTAGAAGTTTTGAATTCTCTTGGATAGGGCATAATGTCAACCCAATCCGAATGTAGTTTTTTATATACTAGCTTGACCATTCGTTTGTTGGCACCTAATTGTTGTATACGAGTTCAACTGTTTGATCGGGATATGCAAGTTGATAAACTTGCCTTTCATATGCCTTAAGGTCAGGGTGCATCGGTTGATAAACTTGACCTTTTTGCCCCTCGGTTCAAGGTAGATAGGATTTCCAAGCATTCGTAAAATCCTTACTAGTGGTGGGATCACATGGCTTATATTATTTCCATCATTCGGTTGACTAAGAGTTAAAGGAACATATTGGAAGCCATTACATTCGATTGAATCGGGTATGGATTGATTGAATGTTGCATGCTCGGAGATGACATCATTGATCACATTGACGGCCATTGAACATATTGGAAGCCATTATGTTTGATTGAATTGGTATGGATTGATTGAATGTTGCATGCTTGGAGATGACATCATTGTTCACATTGACAACCATTGACTTGATCAAAGTAGAGATGTGTCTTTATGACTCTGATACAAAAATTGAAAACTAACATTATTTGTTTACTTGTTGCGGTTTAGGGGCATCTATATTACACAAACTCTAGAATTTATAGTCTTCGCATAATTTCTTATAAGCAGTTCTTGAACAATTTTAGTTACGTATTCGCTTCTTTGGAGTTTTCGGTTCCAAATTTTACGTCGCTATGTCTTCTCATTTCTAAGTAGTTACTGTGACTAACTTCCTCAATCTATACTTCAATGTCGATGTAGATGACTTCATTATGGCTAACTAATGTTTGCTATTGATAATTTATTTAGTTGTCGATACTCTTCAAATAGCTTAAATATCTAAAAATATTGCTACCCATCAAGTTGCCGATTGTTTTTTTCCTCAATGATTTTCACTATTCACCAAACTTTGCTCTCATCAACTGAGTTTATCTCTCATCCATAATAACCAAAAGTTGTTAATTTATGTGTAAACACTTAATATTCGATATGGATAGTTATATTATTATCATCACCTATCCTTTGACTTGTATTAACTAAATAAGTTGGTTAGAATGATGATAAGAAATGCGCATGCAAATCAATCATCGATGCTTTTTTTCTCAATGGAATTTTAAAAGTAAAATTAAAATTACGAAACTAATTATGAATAGTGGCTTTTACATCCTATCTCGAAAGGAAAATTTACTCAATTAGCTTGAAATATATTGTATAGTTGTTAATTTAGTCATGAATTTTTCAATTCAGCCATTGAAATTCTAAATCTTTGTGGGAGAATTCTTCCGATCAATTGATACTGTAAATCATCAACACAGGTTATCCATGTCAACGTGCCACATGGGAGAACCAACGATAATTAGATATCACCTCAGCTACATTAATTTTTTTTTTTTTAATGTAGCCTAACTCAACGCAGACGAGGTGACATAACAAATTGAAGAGCCAAGCACAAAAGAATTTTTTTATTTTTTTGCTCATTCCTTTTACTTTTCTCCGGAAGCAACCAGAGAAATTGATTTGACAAGTTTTTTTATTGGAAAATTGTACAAAATTGACAAGTCATTACAAAGGAGTTGTGATTTGCACTCAATGTGATCTGTGATTCATCTTTGAAAATGAATAGTTTGATTTGATAATAAAGTGGGATTCCCTATATCCTGACAATGACGTTGTACTGATCTTTCCTAATAAATCGCCTGCCATTTTACAGTGGGCACTTTCGACAAGCCATATATTAATCCTAAAATGTCGTGAGCAAGGGTGTCAGCCCAAAAGGTGTGTTTTTCATTAGGCTTCTATTGAGAAATTTGGAGAAACCTTCCCCAGATTCCATCACCCCTCGGCTCCAGTCTTTGGAAAATTTCTAAGCTTTAAATTAGGGAGATTCAAGGAACTAGTTTTTAAATAGAAAAACATGGATTAATATTAGTTTATAGCTAGAAATTCAGATAATATTCGCTATGCTTGTGCTTTTAATTAATTTATTGTTTTATTTTCCCTTAAAAAAAATTATATGGCTAGATTTCCAATTCAGAGACTGGGTTTATCACGAGGCATGAGCTTGGGCGAATTTCTTGAATATAGATTCTTAAATCATAAACAAATAGAGGAAGTGACGCTAATTAGCACGAGTGAAAGATTGACCATGAATAGTCAAAATTTTAATGTAACAAGTTAACAACCACATCTTCTTCTTCTTCTTTTGTCTGATGTAACATCCCACTATCGTGTGAAATGCTTTTCACGAGAATAATAATTTCCTCTAGTTTTCGTCAAAACATGGTAACTTCACGTTTTTAGGAAAGATATTATATTGGTTAGAAAACTATTTTTTTAATAATTTTTTTTGGAACTATATGGTTGCATTGCCGCCTATGAAAGCCAATTATATCTCATTCCTTTATCCGTTGACAATAGTGGTATCTAAAAAAAAGGGAAAATTCGAATTTGTGTTTTTTTCAGAATTTTAAAAAATCATAAATACTTCAATTGGTGTAATATAGTTCTAAACTTCCGTGCTACATGCAATATCGTTCATATGGTCTCTACTTGTTTAATTGTTGATGTTGCAAAGCGCATCGAAGAAATGATCGAATGATCATAAACATAGTCTTGCAAGTGAATATCACACGATTCACGATCGCAAAGAGTGTTTCCATCGCAATATCTCGAGGCTTACCTATGATTTTCTTGTAAATTTCTCCATCTCTAAACTTAGGTAATTTCAACTCGGTCAAATTAATCTTGTTTGACTTTACAAAATTGACGAGCCATAACTTTCGAGTGACGATAAAACCAATGCTCGGCACTATTAAATGCACAAAGCCTAACAAAGAAGACGGGGAGTTTGGACAAATGATGAACCCTCAAAATCCGTATTTTGAATAACCACTAATACAATCAATATCGTCGGTCTTTATTCAACAGTCAAAATAGGTGATCTTGTGATGAGATGGGCATGAGTAATTAAGCTAACTATTAAATTTCAATATCTAGCGTGGATGTGATACAATTTGTTTCTTTTTAGCTGTCCTTTTTTTAAATTTACCGCGAAACTTTGGGAAGCCGGACAAAGAGAAAATTATTGGAAGTCAATTCTTTTTGGTGGTTTAATTAGTAAATTTAATACTTCTTACGACAATTCAACAATGACATTAACAATTTCTTGACCCACACACTAGGAGAATAATTATTTTAAATTACGATAACGTAACAAGTTAAAATAAAAATCAACGTATAGAATGAAGGACCTAGGTCTTCTAAACAAAGGGATAGGTCCAAAATATTATTCAAAGATTCGAAAGCGGACTCGAATGCAAGGTATGACTCCACGTCTTGCGAAGGAATCATCATCCTCTCTGATTTGTTTACTTTTTTTATTATGAAATTTAGTATTACAAATTAAAGCAGTCTGGCGAAGTAAAGGTCGCCCTCGAAATAATCGACCCAAATAAATTAATTAGACATGTGGTCACCGTCCCTAGATGGGAACGAGGTTACTTGCTTTTCAATTTTATTATTTTATTTTTCGTTTTATTTCGGCTCCTGAATTGATTATTCGTGGGTTAAATAATTCAGTTTCTCCTGTAACTCCGCCCAGCTCAGGCGACCGACAGACTGTATTTGGATGGGAGTGAAAAATAATGCGCGGGATAAAAAATGATTAAACTCGTTTTGTAGGTCCATGGCAAAAAAAGAAAAAAAAGAGTGTTGCTTATATGTCTCAATCGATCATTCGCGTGAACTAATATCGCGGAAGTTAGTAAGAACCTTTCAAGAAACTTACTTTTTTTGTTTTTGTTTTTTATTATTAGGAGAAATCATAAGATAACACTAAGAAAACCCACAGAAAAGGGGCCGATCCAATCTATGGGTTGTATGGTGATAGTTTAAAACAAAACCCGTGGTCCCAAAAAAATTAATTTAAGAACAGAGCAAAGGTTATTGAGTCTGAAATCACGATGTCCTTGGAGTTTCTGAAAAATACAAATTAGAGAACAACAGAGATCAATTTAGAATTCATAAACATATCGTATTTTACGTACAATCCTAAGATTTAAATAGATCAAAGAGTATTTTATGAAAAATGTCTTATCGAAAAAAATATAGTTGATTTCAATGCTCAATCTCACAATGGTTGAAAATTTTTAAATCAATTATTCCTTTTTATTTATGTGAAAATTGAAAAGAAAAATAAAATAAAAACTCAGTTCTCGCCGGCTATGATGATTAACGATGAGAGACAAAACTTCACATGTTGAGTTTTACTTATTAAATATTACTAATTTATCTTGTCTTATTTCAATGACAACCACACTTCATAATAATTGGCTAGGGTAAATTAGAATACCACACTCTAAAGCTCTGTAATAAATTTTAAAGTAAATTATAGATGCTCGAAAGTTAGATCCAGATCATATTCTTTTTTATTAGTCTAAACTTCTTTATCATCTTCGACATTGGAGATAAGTTATGGGTCATTCATGAACTTACCTTGTACAACCTCCAATAATCGTGCCATACAAATTCCGAATCAGCAAACTCATTAACTATTCGACTCAATCATAAGCAACTCATAACCATCTTAATCAAACGCACTTTCTAGGTGATTCAATCATCAAAAAAAAAAAAAAAAAATCATCCCGCCAATGTGAATCTTTAACCCCGACCCTGGGCGGATCCCGCCTCAGATTTCACCCGACCCCGTATCCGCCTTGCTCCTCATAAAAAGAACCCGACCCGGTCACGCCTCTAATGCGGCGGCTGAGAGGCGAATCGATTCAAAAATTTCCACGCGGGGGGCCAAAGAAAGCCGTGCCCTACTCGGGGGAGAAGTCGCCCAATCAAAATAACTGACTTACCCGCCCGACCGACCATTTGCTTCAACGCCGAACTCGTCTCGAGCCGATCTCCTCGATTCGTTCGGACAGAAAGGGGTCAACGTCGTTCATGCCGTGTCGCCAACTCGCTCCCACGCCCGCACGCACGCCCGCACAAAAGATTTCACGCGACAATCCTCCCCACAAATTCATCACTCTCACTCCCTCAATCCCTGCCTCCACCGGTCCCCGGCTGATCCTCCGCCGCCGTCCCCCTTCCCTTCCTCCCAAATTCCTTCGAATAGGGTTCATCTCCTCTCTTTAAATTTCCCCATTTCGCTCTCCTCCGCTCCGCAATTCGTCCCTGCTTCTTTTTCCCCTTTACTTTCCTTCCACTTCCCAGCTCATCCCTCCTTCTCGCATGGATCTGATACCCCAATGTGCCAGCTCAACCGCGCCGCTTCTCCTCCTCCTCCTCCGCCCCCGCCATCTATAGCGGCGGCGGCGGCCCCTCGCCGGTCTAAGCCCGCCCCGCCCGCTCCGATGAAGCGGCCGGCGCGCCCCCTGTTCAGCATTCTGCTCCTCGCGCTGCTCGCCGTCGCCCTCACCTGCCGCACCGCCCTGCTGCCCCGCGGCGGCGGCGGCGGCGTCAGCAGTGGCGGAGGCGTCGGCGGGCCTTTCGAGCTCGAGGGCGCGGCCCAGTCGGTGATGCAGGGAGCGCCGCTGCCGGACCTCAACTCGTCCATGCTTCGGTACGCCGAGATCGACGCCTCGGCGGAGTGGCTCAAGAAGGAGACCGAGCAGCTCCTGGAAGGCGACCTCGAGAGCAGCGGCCGATTCCGGACCTACGGCACTTGGCGGAGGTTCAACCACCACGACCCCAAGGCGAGAAACTCCCGGGGCATGCCGGCAACGCTCCGCTCGCCGATGTTCTACCGGTACTGGCTCGATTTCAGGAGGATTCTGCGGGATTGGGCGCGGAGCAAGCGGTTTCAGCCCGATGTGATGGACGATCTGGTTCGGCTGGTGAAGCATCCGCTCGATAGGCACGCCGGCCTGCCGGCCTCGGACCGCCGGTACGCCTCCTGCGCGGTGGTGGGCAACAGCGGGATCCTGCTGCAGAGCGGCCATGGCGAGCTGATCGACAGCCACGAGGCGGTGATACGGCTGAACAACGCGAGGATCGAGAACTTCGGGCGCGACGTCGGGTCGAAGACCACCGTCTCCTTCGTGAACAGCAACATCCTCCACTTGTGCGCGCGGCGGGAGGGCTGCTTCTGCCACCCCTACGGGCCCTCCGTCCCGATGGCGATGTACATTTGCCAGCCGGCGCACTTCCTCGACTACATCATGTGCAACGCCTCCCACAAGGCCCCACTGATCGTGACCGACCCGCGGTTCGACGTGCTGTGCGCCCGCATAGTGAAGTCCTACTCGGTGCGGCGGTTCGTGGCGGAGACGGGGCGGCCGCTGGAGGCCTGGGACGCCGCGCACGACGCCGCCAACTTCCACTACTCCTCGGGGATGCAGGCGGTGATGCTGGCAGCGGGGATCTGCGACCGGGTCAGCCTCTTCGGGTTCGGGAAGTCGGCCGCCGCGAAGCACCATTACTACACGAACCAGAAGAGCGAGCTGGGCCTGCACCATTACGAGGCGGAGTACGATCTGTACCGGGACTTGGCGCAGCAGCCGCGGGCGATCCCGTTCGTTTCAGATAAGTTCAGGTTCCCTCCCGTGGCTATTTATCGATGAAGTTGGTCGACTTTTGTTCGTCCTTTTTTCTTCTCTCTTTTTTTTTTCGGATCTTGGGATCGATTTTGTTCCATCCTTCGATTCGTCACACGATTGGTATAGTTTGCTCATGTTACAAAAACTGTAATTTTCCCACCGGCTTGTCCAAAAAGAAACGTTCCTGCAAATTCCACCTACAGTCGCGTCGTTTTTTATTCTTGCTGGTCTGTTGGCGCTTGTAAAGATACCGGAGAGATTAGGAATGGCATTCGAGAGAGTAGAATCGGACGGGTCGTGACGAAGGTCTTTCTCCTCCTGTCCTGATCCGATCTGGCTCTTTCATTCATCACTTAGCCGAGTTCGTAGCTACGAAATGTGAAGTGAAACACATGGGTCGTTGAGTAATATGGACCCCACACATAAGGCTCGCATGATCCGACGATTGAGATAGAGCGAATTCATATGAATCAAATGTCCGTTGACGGGACGTTTACATGAATTGAGTTGGGGGATGATTGCCTCTTGCCATTTCTGTACATGACGGGACGAAGCAGACGGTGGGCTTCCCGTCGCCAACGGCTATAGTTGGGCCCTCAAGGCCATCATGGCATTGATTTGGTCCGCGCAAGTTTCCCGTTAGGGCTTAGTGGGCCCAATGGGCCGTGACCTTCATTAGCATTTTCCCTTGAAGTTCTTAAGAACGACAGGAGAAGATGACGGTTTTGTTTTTCTTTTAGAGCCCCTTCTTCAAAGTCCAGTGGACAGTCTTCTCCTGTTTGCGAATTTGGTACTCGATTGCACTTTTTGGACGTGTATTAGGACTTGATTACATTTTAGAAAAGTTTTGGAACTTTTATTGCACATTCACAACGGGTTTACGGAGTTTTGGTGCATTTCTTCGTGTAAAGAGAGGCTATATTTTTCATGTACTTAAAAAGTCGTGGTGTGTGAACTTGCGACGACCCCACTCTTCACTTTTAAGCGTTGCAAATGTAAGCGAAAGTTCAAGGTGGGCATAAGTATGTGAAAAAGGGGTTAAGTGTTGATTTAGAGTCTTGGATTTTAGCTATTGATTAATTAAGGTGTTGAAATATCCCGTGTTGCTTGGTTATGGTACTTATATACTTTTTAGATACACGTTTCATTTATCCTATTAGCTTGAGTTATCGATTAGGTACTTAATATCCTAAAATGAGCTCCAATCAGGCCTCAAGCTCCTTGTTGGAGGAATTCAACCGTTGAAGACAACATGCCACAAATGCCCAAAATTCATTCCATTGAAGATGAGCTCGAGATTTGATTCTCGATTGTGATTTTTCCTTTTAAGATCTCGACTCCTCAATCGACCAAAGTAAAACCTTCGATCCCCAATTGACTTATGGCCCGTTTTAGGACTTTGTCCTAGCGATAAACATTGCCCATATAAAGATCACCAGTCACACAAATGAACAAATATCTGAAAGTCTAATAATAGCCGGCGGAACACGAGACCCTCGGATTGTCAGTGCATCATGCGAAGACACTACCGGGTGCGAGTTGCGTCATTCGCTTGGAAAGGCCGGTCATCGACTGAGAGATTCGGCCGGCGATTGGACAAAGCTTTTGGGGTAAGAAAATCTCCACGCGAGCAAGATCTTCACCATTCTCGATAACATTAAAGAAAGAGATGCTCCTCCGATTCATTGCCATCTTCTAAAATCACCAATGTTTCCTAAAAACCAAGTTGGACTTTCGGATGCGTACTTGCCTAGTTGCTCCATCCGTTTTCTGTTCACTGAAATCCATACCTAACTAACATCCTCGCTTCGGTAACCGTCCCCGAGCCGACAAGACCAGCCGCCCAACAGCTGTTCAAATCCCAGGTGGGCCAATGGAAATCGAAAATTCTATCCACACGCCATTTTCGTGTTCGGCGGGGGCGCAGCAACGTCGTAATTCCTCATTCATTTCTCGTGGGCTGCATAAACAAGAAACAGAAAGAAAAACACACAAAAAACATTGCAATTTGAAAAACACACATCAAAAAAGAAAAATAAAAAAGAAAAATTGAAAGAATTCCGCGTCGAAAATTATCAAATTAAACGACGCCCCCCTCCCCTTCTTCGCTCCGTAGTGCGTTCATCCTCCACTTTCCACACGCACTACTGCAGTGAAAAATTTCTTCCCCCAAAAAATTTCGGTTAGGGTTCGTCTCGATTCTCGAATCTCCGCGCAGAATCCTGAATCCCGCATCTTCTCCCTCCTCCCACCACCACGCGCGGCGGAATCCCTTCCCCCTCCCCGTCGGGCGCCGCCGCAAAGCCTCTGTCGCTTTCCTGCGAATCCCCGGCCTTCTCGGATGACGGCGCGGTAGCGACGCCGCCTCGCCGCCTCGCCGCGGGCGGTCCCCCCGGAGGAGGACCGCCGATGATGAAGCGGCCGGCGCGCCACCTCTTCAGCATCCTGCTGCTCTCTCTCCTCGCCGTCGCCCTCGCGTTCCGGGCCGTGCTCCGGCGCGGCTTCGTCGGCCCCTTCGAGCTCGAGCGTTACGGGCTCGTGGCGGCGCGGCGGCCCCCGGCGCCGGCCTTCAACTCCTCGTTGCTCAGGTACGCGGAGATCGACGGCGCCGATGAGAAGTTCAGGCGGGAGACCCAGCAGCTGTTGGAAGGGAAGTTCCTCGGACACCCGCAGTTCAGGAGGTTCGCGGCTCGGAGGAGGTTCACCAACTTCGAGCCCAACGGGAAGATTAACATGGTTTTCCAGCTGTCGCTGGCGCCGAGGTATCAGAGGTACGTGCAGGATTTTAGGAGGAATTTGCAGGATTGGTCGAGGAAGAAGCGGTTCGAGCCTGATGTAATGAATGATTTGATTAGACTAGTGAAGCATCCGCTTGATAGGCACGGTGGTCTGGTGGTCTCGGATAGGAGGTATGCGTCTTGTGCTGTTGTTGGGAATAGTGGGATTCTGCTGCAGAGCGAGCATGGGGAGTTGATCGATAGCCACGAGGCGGTGATTAGGCTGAACAATGCGAAAATCAAGGGCTATGAGAGAAATGCCGGGTCTAAGACCACCATTTCATTTGTAAATAGCAACATTTTGCATCTTTGTGCGCGGAGGGAACGTTGCTTTTGCCACCCTTACGGAGTGGATGTTCCGATCGTCATGTATATCTGCCAACCAGCGCATTTGCTCGATTGTACTATGTGTAACTCCTCTCACAAAGCGCCCTTGATCGTCACTGATCCGAGCTTTGATATGTTGTGTGCACGGATTGTTAAATACTATTCGGTGCGGCGGTTTGCAAATGAGACAGGGAAACCTTTGGAAGCATGGGATGCTACACATGATAAGGTGTTCTTCCACTATTCCTCGGGGATGCAAGCCATAATGCTGGCTTTAGGAATTTGCGACAGAGTCAGTGTTTTCGGCTTCGGGAAGTCGGAGTCAGCCAAGCATCATTACTATACCAATCAAAAGGGCGAGCTGACTTTGCATGACTACCAAGCAGAGTATGAGCTCTATCACGATTTGGTTGAGAGGCCTCAAGCAATACCATTTATTTCAGATAAGTTCAAATTTCCTCCTGTGACTATCTATCAGTGAAATTACACTGGTTGGTTTGTATTGTTTTCAGTTTTCGGTCTTCGAGGAAATAATTCAGTCTTTCAATGTGTCAAGATCGAAATAACATGCTCATGTTGTAACTGTAATCTTCCACGGGATATTCATGGAATTAAATGTCAGAATATGCAAATTACAAGATTGTTTAGATGTTAGCCCTGTTACTTCTTTCAAGATTGTCTTAGACGAATAGAAGTTGGTTTACTCATTTTGGTTATGTTTACCCATGGCACAGCAGCTGGATTGCCTAATTTGGAGATGTAATCTCATGGAATTGATAAATCTCTTCAATGATGTGAAGATTCTAATTGGATCAGCAGTAGCGATGTGAAAAGTCAGGAAATTCATATGACTTAAAAAGTTTCTTTTGTTGAAGATTCTTTAATATGAAAATTGGGATTGCTTCTGTCTAAAAAGTAGTCGAGATATTCTTTTGCAAATAGCGGGTGCTTCCTTCCTATTGAAGTTTTCGTGTATGCTGATCTCTGCAAAAGAAACTGAGCACAAGAGGATGACTGAGACTGTCCATTCATATGACCAGAAAAATTAGATTTATAAAGACCAAACTTGTGTTTTCCAAAGTCACCTGACTGAGGATTTACATACACTGTTCAGTATAAACATGATACGGCGATCTCCCACGAAGATTTCCGCGGTGTAAATATTGTGCGAAGCAACTAGTTCGTCAAAGCTAGATGCTGGGAAAAGAGAACCATCTCTTTTGAATGTCATGATTTTTTGTTTTTCATCTCTGTTCAAGAGCTTGACGATATGGAGTGTGTTGGATATTCTTCTTTCCCTGTCTTCCTAGCATCTAATGCCTTTATTTATTCCAGACTTGGTTATTCTTTATTATCTCCTCATTCTCATTTGTATATTTTAGTGACATTATGGACATGACAAGATAAGCGGTGAAATAATTATCGGAACCACGATCATATCTCATCTACAAATTGCTGTTAAATTCCAAACGGCAGAATACTTTCTATTGCTCGCCATCTGGTAATGCATGTGTTTGTGATTGTGAAGCATAAGTTCATAACAAGGAGAAGAGAGGATTAGAGTAAATTTTGAGACTAGCGGTGAGGATCAGTAGTGTGAGGCTTCTGGCGGAAGAGTGTAATCCAGATTTTCTTTCGGGCGAGGTTTAATTTCAGCGTGTTGAGTAAGACAACTGCCCAGTGATTCCGACACGAATCACATGTTCCCACCCCATCCTCAAGATCCAAGGTTCCAATCCAATCTTCGACTTCTCCTCTTCTTTGGAAGGGATATGCCAGTGAGGCGATAGCCAGAGCCGATTATCTGATTCCAGTGGTTTTTAGCTGTCCTGAAACGCTATTTGCTTCTCTCAGTGAGTTCCCCTGAATCATGGGGTCGCTTTCGCTTCGTTAACTCTTGCCGTTCTTCTTGTTCTCTCTCTCTCTTTATGGCAAAAGATTGACCGACAGTTGCAGGCTCAAGCAGGTCAATCAGCGGTCACCATTCTATTCACGTTGTTGTTGCAGCCATCGCTCCACGGACAGGACTGAGGGTTGGGATTTCAAAAGATCAAAGAAGGGCAAATGCTTCGTTGGCAAATGATGTGGTTGCAAAACTCCGGCTTTACCTCTTTCGAGAATGACCTGATGTTGTTTTAAAGTTCATATCACCTTGGTGGGCCTTAACCATATAAATACGGAATCCAAAGCGATCCTCCTTGGAATTCATGTACGCTCGTAAAGTGGCCGTGCAGCCTCGAACGTGTGGTTGAGGAGAAATTCGTTGTGTTGACTTGATATTCATATTGAAACTCAATTTGGACAAAAATATTTGGAGTGTCAAAACTTGATATAGAAGAACACTTAAATATTGAAAGTTAGAAAAATGATATTTAAGTGTCAAAATTAAGGCAAAATGAATTAGTTGAGTGCTAACGGTGAGAAAATCTGATCAAAAGTTGATGTGACGATTTTTCGGCGAGATAAGTGTAAAATGATGTAGTTTTGTATGTTGACGTGACTAGACAAGTGTAAAAACGATGTCGTTTTGTTGTTATGACTAGATAATTAAATTATAATAATAAAAAAAAAGATAGCGAATACGGGTGGCGATGGGGAGGCGACGACAAGAGCTGAGCCCTCGCCTTCTACTCCTCCTCCTCATACCTTTTTTTTTTAAAATAAATAAATATCATAAATTTTAATATAAATATGTTAATTTAATTAATATTTATATTAAAATTCAAAAAAAGACAAAACAACGTCCCTTTAGTTCTTCGTTGCTGACTTAGTTCTCCGGCATGCCACGTTGGTGAATTATATCATAAAAAAATTGCTACGTAAGATTTTTGGCCACTTTCAACCGACTTGTTACTTTGGTATTCTATTTTAAAAAAAAAGTGGCACTTAAGTGATATTTTTATAACTATTGGCACTTAAATCTCCATCCGTGCTAAGTCTTGGCACTCTAGGTGTTCTTTATCCAATTTGAACCATGGAAAATAATGGGTCTCACCAAATTTGACGGTTTAGATTCAATTAGGTATATTAATTAGGTTCATGCAATATTTGCTCCTAATCCAGGGTTACTTTGCATAATTGAATCGCAATTCAAGATACCATTCGATTTATTCCCATCATTTATACGAGCAAAGCCTTTTGATCTCTAGCGAATTCACGATTTCTCTCTAGACTCTGGACATAATCGATCAAAGGGTTTAGAAAATATGGGATTAAAGTCATCTGTGGATCCAGTAACTTCAAAAGGAAACAACTCAACGAAATTACTGGAGAGAACAGGTAGGTCGCATTGCCTAGCATGTTCCCTCTTTTGTTGGGGACAGAGAGAAGCGAGATTTGAATATCACGTGGGAGATTTTACTAGGTATTCCTCGAATCAAAATAAACATGTTCTCATCCAGAAAGAGTTTCATACACACGATTGTCAAGAGATGCATAATTATTCGAAATAATCTCCCTCGAAATTATCTAGGCATCACAAAATGAAGGGAAAATTATCAAAATAGTCATAAACCTATTATAACTTTTTCAATTCAGTCTTACATTTTTTTTTTGTCAATTCAATCCTAAAATTTTTGCAATTGTGTCGATTCAGTCCATTTGCCATTTTTTACTAGTCATCTAATATTAACATGGATAATTTTTTAATAATATTTTATTTTTTCAAAATTTTTTTATTAATTTTTTTTTCTTTTTTTCTTCACTTCTTTTAGCTGGTCACCGCTGGCAACTGGCTAGAGGTAGGGCTAGTGAGAGACCTCGCCAGCCTCGAGGAAACTTGCTTGTGGCTAGGTGACCTCACCTAGGCCACTAACTGGGCTGGCAAGGCTTGCCCTTGTTAGCCATGGTTGAGGCCTGACCTTTAGCGATGGCTTCTAGTGGCTAGATGAGGCATGATCTTATTAAATTTGGCGAGGCTTGGCCTTGCTTGGCCATGGCAATGCTTGACCTCACTAGATTTGGCGAGGTTAATCTTGCCGGCGCTTGCCTCTTTTTGGCCGGCCGGAGGAAGGAGAGAGGAGGAAGAAGAAGAAAAAAAGAAAAGAAAGAGGAAAAAAAAGAATAAAAAATTTGAAAAATAAAATATTATTAAAAAATTGTCAATGTTAGTGTCGGCTAGCATCAAAGTCAACGCCGGTCGACCAAAATTCCAGATGGATTGAATTGTACAATTGCAAAATATTTAAGACTGAATTAATTAGAAAAAAAAAAGGTTTAGGATTGAATTGGAAAAATTACAATAGATTTAGGACTATTTTGGTAATTTTCATTGAAATGGATGCCTTGTCCATAGTCAATCATTGCTATGCCCTACAGAAATTTTTCAAATCATGTGCGTGATGCCTCTCACTTTCAAACCCCACCATGTGCCTTTTCAAAAGAACGATGGCATTTGCCTCTTAGAGGTAGTGGTTTGATCCGTTTTGAGATATGCGAGTTTGGTTAGCTCATCGAACGAAAGATTGCACCGAGGCATGATGACGGACGATTAAGCGCCCACAATGGTTGTTCTTGATTCTCGATTCCCAATGGGCTTTCAGCCCCGAAAGCCTATTGAGAAAAATTTTAAACGTTTGGTTCAGTATTTGGAGGCGTCATTAGCCAAATGCTAGCATTTGGAATGCCACTAGGAGGTTTAATGAATTTTTTTATTTTCAATATTGCCCTGATAATTATGTTTTCCCTTTTTGCCCTCGAAAATATTGTTCATTATCTTCTTTAAGGAACTTGCTACTCCACCGCGGTGGGCGGCGCTCAGTTGCGAGTGGCTAGATTTGGCCATCGGGGGGCCAGATCTGGCCGTTGGGAAGCCTCGCCTGAGGTCGTGCGACCTCAGGCAAGCCGCCTCCCCACCCCCATCACCATTGCCACCAACCGCCTCTCCATCACCACCAGTGCCATCGCCACCAGCCGCTCCCCCACAATTTTCCCCTGCAGCTGCATCTCCTCCTCCATTTTCTTTTCTTTTTTTCATTTTCTCTTCACCATGAAGTAGTTTTGCAAAACATACACAAAAAATTGGGTTTCCAAACACACTTGTCTTCACAAAATGCCTATTCACTTAAAGATACTTGGGGAAATGATTTTCCATTTCCCCAAAATTGAACCAAACGAGCCTCTATACATTTCCCCAAAATTGAACCAAATGGCCACTGTCTAGTTAGTTCATTTTGCATTTGGAGGGGAGTTTCAACTTCTAGTTTCCTTCTGCCACTCAAAGTCACCCCGGCCGGAATTTCACTCGAAGCGCGGGACGTTCCATCCAAATCACCGTCTCTCGACTCGAGGTCTCACGTATCTCCATTTGCGTCCGGCACGTATCTCCGGCCCATTCCCAATCCGGACTCATCAAATGAGTCGACTTGGTGCTCCCTTCGCCACGTCTCGGATCTGACACGTCCAAACTTAGACAAGGATTTTCAGTCTCCCCACGAACAAGGACCTGTCCCTCTCTCTCTCTTAAATGAGCTTTTACTCTTGAAAGAACGGGCCGTACTTGACCCGCCTCATCCTTTACGGGCTCCTCAATATATTAGAACCCTGGCCCGTTCACCCTTATGTGCTCGACTTTCAGTTTGGCGTAGATTTGGTTAAGGGAGACGATTAGGTTACGGCAGTGCCATCTCCACCACCAACTCTTTTTCTCGAATTCTTTGGAAAATCTGAATGAAAATTCGCTCGGGATTTGCTCCACTTCCATACGAATAAGACAGAAAGCAAGGACAAAATTAATCCGTAACAAAACTAACTACTAAATTAAATAACAAGTATGAAAACATCCTCACTAAACATAGATTTTTTTTTTTGGTCGGATCACTAAACAGAGATTTTTATGAAATTTATAAAATAGAAAAAAAAATCAGAAACAATTATTTTTTTGAGACTGATGAAGATATTATCGTACATTTGGACGGTTCCTCATTTTTTTTTGTGCTTGACTTAAGTTGGTTTGAAAGGAACTCTCGTTTTTCTTGATTAGAGACTACGGTAGTGGATTTTTCACCGTTGTTGGATGACCACGTCGGCTTAACCGACCCCTTTTTCGATCTTGTGCCTTTGATGAATGCGACAAAAATCACGCCCATGCTTTTGCTTGCTACTTTTCCTTTTCTAGATTTTGAAACTTTAGTGCCAAATCCCTACTTCTTTAGCCTAATTGTTGGAAAATTCGTAAGCCTCCGTGTAAGAATTAAACTCCCCATCCATACCCGTCTGAGGTGGTTTGCTTCTTCTCCCTGCATCGTGTATAAAAAAAAGAAAGAGAAAAAAAAAAGAAGAGGAAATTTCTGTACTTATGCAATGTAACACATGTTCCATTTCTTTTGGTGTCATGATGATTCCTTCTTCACTAGCACATTATAGGTCTCGTTCTCGTCATTACCTTTATTTTCATCAACCACTTTACTTCGTATTCCATCGACCTAAAACAGATTTAAAATATTGAAGGATTCAGCGCCACTTATCGCCATATAAAGATCCACTTCCAGTTGCTTCTCTTCTTACAAACTGAAATTTGTGGTCGTCATAGCACCGTCAGAATTTGTAGCTAACAACGCCGTGATGCCAGCACCATCCTGGAGAGTATTCACAGTATTCTTCCTCTTCACTCGAGGCATTAGCAAATGAACCTATATACTCCATTCCCATCCTGGACTCTCATGTCGCACGAACTTTCGACAGCACATGGTTTGAGCAGCGAGATCGCTTCTCGTCTATAGATTTTAAGCACGGAATGTGGGCGCTTCATCATCAAATGATCTGGTTGCTAAAAGGGTTTTCATGTAGTTTTAAGGTGTAGAACTACATGGCGTTTCTTCCTTTTCTTTCCCAAATCTCGAGCTTTCGAATTCTCTCCCGACAAAGCATGGTGGCTGGTACTACATTAAACAATTTGCACGACCACTGTTAGTTTTCCCCGCTCGCTTTATAAGTCGGTCAATCCTCCTAATTGAGGAAGCAAAACCCATTCACTGGTTTTCACTGTTCCTCTTCCAGCCTCTTAATATTTTAATACATTTTGAATCCATTCGGGATGATAGATCATGATGCCTTCCCATCTTCTTTTTGAAAAGAGGCGCTTTTGTGGGTATCATTTCACACGCACGAAGAGAGCCCACCGATTTCAACTTTCAAGGTTCTCATTTAGCAACAGCTGCCCTAGCCCTCCATGTAAGGTTTAGGTTAATGATCTACCCTTCTAATTTTGTGATACATAACATAACTACGGAAGAGAATTCTCCTTTCTCAATCCAACATTATTGATATCACATGAGAAACGGAATAAGAGGCTCTTTGAGGATGATGCCGCAACCTGTCACATGACCAGATTGTCGGGAATGAAAGAGACCATCAATCTGTCGACCGTCGGAGTTTGCGCGATAGATGTCGTGCAAAGACCCCCCACCCCCACCCCCCCAGGGGTCCCGGCGTAGTAGACGGATCCGAGAATAAGAGAAGAAGAAATGTGGAAAGGTTTGCAGCTGTGAAGTGTGGACACAACTTCAGGAAAAGTTGACTCTCTTGGGTTGAATCTTTTTCCTGTTCCTCCTTTCCATCTGGTTCTCCATTTTTCCACCCACCAATTTACGCGGCACAGAAAGGTAACTGCTGGGCTGATCTACGTGTGCCTATGACTCCACAGAATTCCACCTTCAACTTGAGATTTGTTTGACCAAACGCGTTCCCGGAACTCACGAGGAGCCAGCAAAAAGAAGTATAAAGATCTGAGGAGCAACCCCACCAACGTCCGAGCTAATGGTCTCACGTTCCTGTGGCTAGTAGACAAAGGCCTCGCGTGAAACTTATTTCAGATAACTATAAAATGTCACGCGTATGAATAGGTCGATTGTCTTCCATCCGGAAAAATCTCTTTTATCCATCAAAGATGCCAATAACTCTGGCACAAGCTTTTGTTTGTCGCAAGTCCTACAAACATTACTGAGTTCAATAATTGTTAACTGTCTTAAAGTCCAATCTATTGTAATGATCCTCGTCAGATTTGAAGTTTGAAATGAGATTATCATGTGGAACTGACCACGCACTCTAAATAAGGAATCAGTTATTACTCAAAAGTATCAAAGAGGATGAACAATATGTGAATAGACAGAGACAAAAGACCAGGCAATTAATCAGTGGAACCACACCACAATTCTCATACAAAGTAAGATTACCAGTTGGCGATGAAGCTGACAAATTTTCTCCTTGTTGAGGTACAACAAAAGCCTCTCCCTCTCTTTGAGCTGCTAATCTAGTGAAGAAAATTCATCTGCTTCACCACCAAGGCAATCAGCTTATTAGTGGCAATCATACTACTCCAACTCTCTCTAACATTTTCACTAGCTTATCGCTTGGCAAGTGCTCCGTAACAAACCAATCCCTAAACCTAACTTGCCTTCCAAGCAAGTCGTCGAGAATTTTTTGTTACTGAGCACGAGCTCATCAGATAAGTCCATCTAGTTTCATTTACTTAACCCTCTTCAAGCAAGCCATAAGAACCCAGCGGACGAAAGGACAAAAGAAAAAAAAAGGAACACCACTTATAGTTAATCACGAGCGAGCAAGTTCGTCCTCGGATCCAGTAGTGACACACTCCTTCTCGTCCTCAAAACCCTCGAGAGAAGGGTGTGGAGAGTGACCTCTCCCAAATGACCTGATGTGGTCTTTGAGCGATCTCTTGTGCTTGAAGTCGGAACCGCAGGTGCAGTACCATAATTTCCCGCAGTTCTTCTCATGGGTCCGCCAGTCGCCTTTGACCGCGAAGGTCTTCCCGCACTTGCGGCACATGAAAGGCTTGGCGCCGTGCTTCCGCTTGTAGTGGGTTTGGAGGGTCCTGAAATCTTTGAGCGGCTTGGCTCTTGGGTGGTTGATGTTGTTCTTACAGCCTTGCGCACAGCAGTAGCATGGCAGCCTAAGCATCGCTGCTGGTTGTGTGCCCTTCAGAGAGTCCGGGCCCTTTCGATATTCCGATCCGTGTCCCCACATATGCATCTGTGGTTAAAAGGGTGTTTCAATGACTTAGAGAAACGAATCTATGTTTTACTATGGATTCATGATATTAAAACTTGAGATTAAAGTTTTTGAAATTGTCAAAGAATAGTCAAGAATTGAGGATTTTTAAAGTAAAATTTCCCCTAGTGCCCATGTTATATGAAGTGTTGAGGCATTTATGCTGATAACTTAAGAAAAAGTAAGTTTATATTAAATGTGGCATTATCGAAATCTCATAGCCTTCCAAAAAAATTTCCGAACTAAGGCTTGTTCATACATTGATTTATATGCCGCCTCGCATAGTAAAGACCAATGAAAGGGGAGGAGATTTTGATTATAATGAAAAGAGCAGCTTTCAATTTTCAAATTGCAGCTGGCCCTCCCATTTTTCTCTCTTGACGTGAATCACTTCTGGAGAGAAGAAGGAGAGGGATAGATAATCTGACTAATTTACAAGCCACAAGAGATTTGCCCGAAATCAAGAAGGTAAAATTGAAAGGCTAAGGAGATGGTAATAAACACGAGATGCTCGGAGGCTGCACTCATTTTCTCCAGTAACTAAGCAGCGGAAAATGAGATGAGATGAGATGACTTTATTAGGCGATGAACACTGGTGCTGGTGAGTGCACTTAATATCCCAATCAATGACTGGCTAAATCAGATGGAATGAAAAGGTAACAAAGAAAGAAAAACACATGGACTGGAGGAAAGTTATGAGAAAACTTAAGAAAGAATCAATTACTATAATTTTATCATTTAGCATTTCGCTCGGAATTCATTCAAAGATGAACATGAAGATCCTTTTGGTTGGACTAGAGGATTGACAACTAGAATCGTTTAACTACCGACACAGGCGCACAAGCCCAACGCAATCATCTTCTTGGTGTATTGCATTCAAAAAGGAGATGAATATAAAACAACAAAAGCTAAAAAGAGAAGGGGAAAAGAAAGGAAAAGATTCTGGATGATGCCCAGGATAGCGATCTTAAAAAAGGCGATGAAGATTTGCTAGTGCATCTACCTCCCTCAACGCGTTATCCATGCACGAGTACCTGCTCCCACCTTGACTCTCTTTCCCATTTGATTTTTATAACTATCTTGTTTGGTTTCTAAAATGAAGAGCCGCGCAAATTTCATTTCAGTCTCAAAAATTTTAGCTGGGCTTCATATGTGCATTGCATCAATTCGTGAATTTATGATGAAAAGGCATGTTCGACTGAATTGTCTAACCTTGCTCTCCCGCTCCGAAGCGCCTCCGCAAAAAGAAAAGAAATAGAAAAGGAAATAATCATGTTTCATCATAAGATTTTTGAATTTCCATCGTCGTCATCTTAAATTATAGTCATTGTCAGAGAAAAGTCTAAAGGGTGTGCGCGGAGAATGTGTAGAATTTTCAAAGCATAAAACTGATGCAAAGATCTGTTGAAAGATCGCCAGAGAACAGATGCTAAACTCCTCCACGAGAAAACCACATGAAAAATTACTGTAGACCAATAAATAAGCGAGTTAATTACCTGCATGTTGTTGTACCTATTGAAGGTCTTGCTGCAAATGGCACAAGCGAACTGCATGGGCCCCACGAGGATCTGAGCTGGCGTCGGGATCCAAAACCTGCTCTCCGCATTGAAGCCGGAGTACCCATGGAGCAGGTTCCTCTTGTGAACCGCTTCCTTGATCAGGAGCTCATCAAAGCCATGCTTGCTCTTCTCAAGATTGTCGCCATAGCCGCAGTCCACGCCACCGAGTGGCAATCCAATGTGCAACCCCACAGCAACGTTCTCTGCTCTCAGCTCTCCGACCCCATGCTGTCTCTCTCTTCCCTCTCCGACAACCGTGACCTCTTCTTCATCGCCTTCCTCTTGCTTCAGCGGCTTTGTCTCGGAAAGCTTGCTCAGGAGAGGCAAGCACTGGATGGTCTCACGGAGGAAGCGCTGTTCTTGCTGCTGTTGCTGGTAGAATGAGTTGGGCGAGTCCACGAAAGTCGCGGGTTTCGCAAGATGAACGGGTTCGGTCAGACAAGAGGAAGAGGAAGAAGATGGAGAAGAGGTTGAGATTGATGGTTTGAGCCACTCAATGAAAGTTGGAGGTTGATGACACGGCTCTTCCTTGCCAGTTGCGAGGTAGTCCCTGAAACCCATCTTTCACTCGGAGAGGAATTCACTCAGACGGAGAGAGGGAGAGAGAGAGAGAGACTTGGGGTGGGAGGGAGAGAGAGACCCCTGAAACTATCCTTGGATGGTTTATATCCCGACTTTATGTAGTGGGAAAGGCCTTGCACTTGGGGTTGATTTATGAAAGGTGTGGTTTGGTTTGTCTTTTAGGAACTTTTTTTTCCTTCTTCCCTTTTCCTCTCCAGAGAGAGAGAGAGAGAGAGAGAGAGAGAGAGAGAGAGAGAGATTAGTGGTGAGTGGGGTTAGGGATAATGACATGCAAAAATGAGACTCACTGATGAAAGAGAGAATCCTAGAATAGTCTCAACTGAGTGTGTATATTGCAAAGTCCTTATAGATGAAAGGCATTGAATATTATTGTTTTCCTTTTTTTTTTTGGAGGATATAATGGAATTTGACCCTTGATGCATTGTTTTTCCTAAAACCATGACAATGTGGGATGATGACCGAGTATAGAGGGTGGAAAGAGAAAAAAAGGTGATAGAGAGAGCATTTGGTCAATACCTAAAAGAAAGGAAAAATATTAAAAAAATTTGACAAAACTATGTCATGGACCTCAAAAGGAATTTAAGTACCGAGAAAAAGCCAGGTTAGATGAACTTTAACTTCCGCAAGCTCTCATATTATATAAAACATACCGTATTTCTTGTGTCTATGATGACATAGAAATGGATGCCTTCAAGCCAATCTTTTTCAACATAAACTGCCGAAGGGCACAATTCTTTTAATAAACTATAAGCGACGTATTGTAGGATCAAGAATAGGTCTTCCGACATGAGAAATATTATATTTCTTTATAAAACTAAGGAAAGGGAAGAACCGAATGACTTAATTAGTTTTCTATATTTCCATCGGCAAACATGCTGTGGTATGCTCCTCAACTTTATATGGCGCTCGCTATTTCCTCGTTGGATTACATATGCGATGAGATTCATTTGATGTGTTTGAGAGAAACATTGTACTTGAACTATAACATCAACAATGAGTTTGTGCGCAGAAGCACATTCATTAGGTTATGTGCTTCGAAACCGTGTTTAAATACGCGTCGTGAGAGTGGGATCTATGTGAAAAGAGAGTGATCTTTAGCGATGAAAAATGGAATCGGAACGAGATTGGATAATGACAAAGGCAAAGCAATGCTTTGGCATCAACTGCAATTTCATTGTATTTTTTCTCTTTCTCTCTCTTTCGGGGTGTGTACAGTTCAACTTTCTTATGTCCAGCGACACCACACAAAAGAAAAGAGACCCCACATGGCCAAATTATGCAATCCAGGTTATCTCCTCGTCCATCTTTACTTGGTACATTTCGGTATAAACAGAATCATCTTTTGAACGTGAACACACGAAGGAAGGAGGCAAAGCCAAATCCATAGAAAACAGCCGACAAGATATAATGACCGGATTTTCAGGAGACAAAACTACAGTCTCTCTTTTTCAGCCCTTTCCTCTTGTTTTCTATCCCCACCCCGCTTTATTCTCTTCCCAGGAAGACACCCTCCCCTTTCCTCTTTCCACCTTTTCTAGTGCGTACTCTCACTGTGTCCTAAATTCTAGAAGGTAACGGGTCCTCATTTCCTTAAATTTTTGGCGTAATTTGATGGATCGAATCAATCACACTCATTTGTACAGATTTTTTTCGATTTACCCCCCGTGATTATTGAGAAGTCTGGTCCTGATAACATGAGGTAGTGTCGAGGATTACTTTTTGTCACTGTCTTGGAACGTTGGTGCTAATCTTTGGGAGGTTTATGAGCTAGGCGATCTTCTAATTCTAATTACATGGAACTTTTACACGAGCTATTCTGACTTCACAACAGCCAATAGTAACTCACTCCATATTTATGAGATTATATGCGATTGTTGCCAGATGTATCACTTAATTAATAGTTAAGGAATTGATCCGAATGTGCGGTTGTTTAGATGCACGAACCCTAGTGTGGTTCCTTTTATTATTATTTGCAGACAATTTCATTTCACGTTAAGGCCACCAATCAAGGTTGTGATCATGTCTTGTATTACTTGATTCATCAATTTTAATTAGGGAGACGTTTCGTGGTCCAAGCTCTCATGATCTAAAAGTGTACTATCTGCAGTTGCTACCTTTGTTTATTCTAACCTAATTAGTGAAGGATAGATAAAATGGGCTTATAGGCTAACTTTACCAGCTTTCCAATTCATTTCTCAAACGAACCAATAATAATAATTCATTTCTCAAAAAGTTCACTTTCTTTAGCAATTAATGATGTCCACCCTTTAGTCTCGCTTACCATATTTGATTTCATTCTCTAAATATGCAAAAAATAAAAATAAAAATACAATTCTCCTTATTAATTGGTACAAATTTGTACCAGTGCACGCCGAGCTCGACACAGCAACTTCGCCACATAAGTGGAGATGACGCGCGGATAATTTCGATTAGCGTTTCCACACAACATAAGAAAGTTCTATGGACTTATCGAAATGTAATGCTAGAATGTTTGGGCTGATTCATGAAATGGCATGATGAACAATTGACGGACCGGACCGCGTTCGAACTGCCGACACCAGCGCATCATGTCAATATTTAGTCTTCATCTCTATCTCTGGCCTTATTCACGATCAAAGTCGGGGTCAACCATTTGCTAGGTCTTTCAATTGAAACAGTGAAATGCCATTTCCAGGCAACCTAGGGTTGATCGGGCCGAAATGGTGGAATATTGAAATTTCGCCGATGTTGATTGTTGAACTTTGTCATGCTCATTCGATTCAACTCTGACATCATTGCCAACTCCAGAGTTTTTTTTCCATGGTCGTTTTGAAGAAGAGACCCAGATGTTTTTTCTTGACCAAATCGGTCGCCACATTCATCGGTTTCTCTCATTTTAAGGCTCCCAATTGCCGTGAGGTTCTTTCATTCAAATGGTTCTCAACAGCCTACATGAAGTAGGAAGTTTTCTTATCTTCTATTCTTACTTATTTTTCTATTCTATTTCTATATAGGCTTGGCTTGTTCTATGTTTGTATTTGTCGGGATTTTTTTGAATTTAAATTTAATTAGATCTTAATGTAAATTAAATGAACCATAACTATGTAGTCCTATTCCTAATAAATTAACCCCAAAATAGCATATCCAAATTATAAGAAAGCCTATAGAAGCCACAATTGCGCAATTCTAACGAATCCTTCGTGAACTTGTAAGAAACTCTTTCTTTTTTATTTATTAAATAAAATAAAAATTCGAATTGAATTCGAATTTGAAGACAAGAATAGAATAGATTATCATACGTATATTTCTATATTTCATGTAGAAAGATAAAGAATAATAAGTCTCATTTATATAATTATCCATTCCTTACACTTATTATTTAATATATATATAGTCACTTCGATATACTCAATATAATTATATACGAATTATAATTATTCTAAGATATCTTTCTAACAATAATAGGTACAAATATTAAATCGAGGTACCCATTCTATGATAATTTTTAACAACTTACTCTCTTTCTTTGTGCCTTTAGTGGGCAGTTTGGACTGTCCATTCGCGTTTTTTTTTTTTGTTTTTTCTTTGGACATACTTTCTTATTAATGTCATATGTTCGTGTTCTCCTATAAATTTTCTTGAATGTGAACTCCTAGAGGTTAATTATGGCGGCTGAAAGAAGAAACTTAGGGTTTATTTAGGTAATACGAGTTGAAGAAATGTCAGCATCATAATTTTATGGTCTCCAAAAGTTAATTCGATAATATTATTTATGTAAAAATTCGATTGAAATTGAGATAGGTGAATGTATCTCGTTAAGGTTGTACGGTATGAATTTGGACCTGCTATACTGCTGGTTATTTATGCACTATCATCAAAATGAGGATTAGAGAAGAAATCTGGAAACTCCCCAGGAAATGGCGCTCTCAATTGGATTTGACTTTTTTAAAGCGTATTAGGGAAAAAAAAAATGGAAAAATGTCGCCTAAAATCAGGACCTACTTTCCCCCCGGGGCAATGAGGAGAAATTAATCGTTTTACGTAATCAACTTGGGTTTGTTTCGTCATCAACCGGTGTAAAGATATTCATTTTCCACGCTTTAAAATTTGTTTTTTTTTTTTGGTTGGAAGCTTTAAAATTTGGTTTCAAAAGACTTAATTTGCGTATTTTTCTTATGGCCATTTGCATAATTCATGAACTCTTGCACCCTAATAATCATTTACTGTGCTATCGTACTTTTAATGAGAAGCGATTAAGCACTTTAAGAGTCTCATCCACCCCATTACTAAAAGAAAAGAAAATAATTTTCAGTCCTTTTTTTAAGTACACCGTGTACCTCTGAGATGTTTTCACACGAGACTATTTAACGAGACCCTCTCAATTTAGTAGTACGAGGTCACAAAATGTGAATAGAAAATAGATGAACAACGATTGGGATGCGAACCCTTTATTATCGTGCTAGGAGAGTAATTTGATTCAGGAAATGGTGTGCAATACAGTCTAGCTTCACTAAACCATGCATCGCAATCAAATGGAAAAATGAGAAAAAAAAAAGAAAAAGATGCTAATCCAGGACACACATGCCAATTCCACAGATATTAAAAAACAACTTTTGAACATAAAATTTTACTTTTTTGGGTTTATTTTTGTCATCATCATCTGGTAATCCTGAGCAACTTCATGTCATTAATTTTTAAATTTAACTGGACAAAAGGGCCCTTGACCATGTCTTAATTATTTTTCCTTGCCACTAATTCCAGGATCAAAACCAACCCCCCCACTCAAAAGAAGCCACCTGCCCAAATGATTATTGCCTGTAGCGGTCAAGTTAAAAGGGCAAGCCATCCAAATCAAAGACGAATCCATAGAAAGAAAATCTACCCCCCAACAAAGTATTAAGCAGGGCCGATTCCAAATTGCACTTCCGCAAGCACGTGTCGTCGTTTTCTTGGTTTTCTTGGACTTTCGTTTGGCCATCTTCTCCAACTAATTGCAATGCAGCAAGAAGTAATCACGCGACCTCTGACCTTCTGGCTTATTGGGCTCGAATTTAAATAATCTCTTCTTCTTTTTACAGCACGAAATGTTTGGTATCGTTCGATCACGTCTACTAACTTAATAAATGATGAAATTTATCGGCAACCCTACTTATTATAAACTCGAATGAGTTTTTCTGTATTTTTTTTTTATCTATCGGAGTACTCATGCAAGTCTAAAGATTCGAATGGCCCACATCACTTGAAACGAGAGATGATATGATGTTAGCATTTGCAAAAATAAGTACGAGAGGGCACTAATTAAGAACGTACGTAAACCGGCGTTCTTGCTGTTGTTTGGTGAGGGTTTTACCCCTAAATATTTTTTGATATTACTTAATGACGAATAAACTCACGTTAGCTTTACATTATGATTCTACAATCACGGTGAGGATCATTATTCGTTTCGCTATCAACATAGGAAAATTCATTTATATTTACCAATGGAGGGTCGACATGCGTGTTTGTAGTTTCATCCATGCATCAACCATCCAATAGTGAACGAGTAATCTTCTTTTAATATCGATGATAGACTTAACAAATATCCTTATAATAACGGCGACGATTATTTTTGTTCAGTCGAATTTGACTCTAATATAGGACCAAAAGAATTTTTTTTTTGACTCTATGATGTGTATACCGATGACGGTATAGCTAGACAGTATCGAAATATCCTTCTCTACATAATAAAAGAAAAGAAAATTTACATAGTCAAAATTTTATTGCATGCGTGAAGAAAGCAATATAGTCAGTACTTTGAATGTTACCCTGAAAGTCCCGGCTGTCCCTTTTCACATTGACCTCCTCTCCGAAGCCGGATCGAGCGCCACCGCCGCACGTCAACACGCCGTCACGCCGACGTCACGGGTACCCATTGTTGTCTTGATTGGCGGGAGTGATGTGGTTAGCAGGGATTCGCACGGTAGGTAATTTAGGTAAAAATGATGAAAAAAACATCGATTCCCCGAAGCTGACCCCCCCCCATTCTCCCTTTTTCCTCCTGCTGCAGCGTCCGTTGACGTTGACTCCAGTCTCCCTCCCTCTCTCTCTCTCTCTCTCTCTCTCTTTGTCTGTCTGTCAATACGGCAGTTTTGAGCGGTTGACAGGTTTTCGCAAATGGGTGGAACGCGACCGAACCGTCCCACGAAATGCAGAGCCTCCGAACTCGAGAGAGAGTCGTGCGGTGTTTTTTTTTTTTTTAAGGATTTTCCGGTCGTTTCCTCTTTGCGATGCGAATCGGTCGCCCGTCGCGTGGGAGGCGGAGTGCTTTGCTGGACTCTCGCCAACTCGACTCATCATTGCATTCCTTGCGTCTTGAATCGGGCGGCAGTGTTTGCCCTTTCTTTTTCTCCATTATTTTTCCAAGTAAACGGTTGCGATACGGGGGGAAGTGATGGCCACCATTGAACCCGGCGGGGAATTGGGGCAAATCAACTCGGCCGCCCCTGCGTGCGAAAAGCGTTCCGGATCGGGGCCGCCTGCCTAGGGCTGGGGTTTAAACTTAATGGATACGTAAGGTTTGTAGAGTATTTTATGAGTTCCAAATAGTCGAGTCTTTGCGTCGCGTTACCACAAGAAAGGGGTCGCGACTTTTCTTTGAAAGAAAATGATTGTCTAGGAGTGATGAGATGAATGGTGTCGATCGCGATTTAGTTTTAGAATCGATTTGCAAAGGCTTCTATTTTTGGAAGTGCGATGTTGCTAGCCTTGCTGTCACGCAAATGGCTTTATCTTGTGAGGGGAGCTTGTAGATCGGTGGTTTTTGTTTTGGTTACTTTTACATGGAGTCCCATTTTGAATATGCAATATCGGAATGAAGTCATTTCTAAAACCTTTCGTTCACGCCATGCTCTTCCAATGAGAAATTACGCGTATCAAAAATAGAAAACACCTACCTATTCCACTTTAAGTATAGAACACGCGTATTAGAATAATAACGCTGTTATGATCGTATAGAAAAGCTTTACATTGATCACTATACAATGTCGTAGTGATTTTTCAACCTTTTTTTTTTCTTTGTAATTCTCTATCTTGACCTAATTTTAAACCTAGAGATGGGGGGAATTGGACCACTAAATCAAATGGACCACGCAAGGGTTCGTGGAGGCCCAATCACTAGTCACCCCCCTCAGTCCAATATGTCAATTGCATACTGAGTTGACCCGAAAAGAAGACTGGAATTTGAAAACGTGGTGATCCTCGTTCCAAGAAGTTCCAACGCACTACCCAAAAGCCTTTGCGTGAAGAAAGGATTCGACGTATTTATGTGACTCGATCAAAGTCTTATCTGAGAATTTAGTCAAAGTGACTCAACACTTCACATTATATATGTCACAAGAATGAAAATGTCGCGTTACACCTGCTTTATTTCGATTTGATCCGTCGACTTTTATTTCATGAGAAAGTAATTTTTCATACGTTTTTCTTTCTGTTCAATTTAGATAAGAACGACCCGTCTCTGATAGGACTCATAAAAGCCGGTTCATAATATATGCCGCTTGATCATACTGCTCACAAATAAAATAGTTAAAGATAAAGAGCTTTTGTATGGTGTGCAACTTGTCTACTCTTTTTAGACACGACCCACTTTTGTCACCCATTAATTGGGTAGTTGTAATTCGAAAAGTGGACCGACCATCCAAATCGATGGTGATGGATGTGAATTATGTACTAAAGAAGAGTACATACGCTGTGTATTTAAAATTTTCTCTCTAATCTCTAATTCACTATTCATTCGAGATTTGAAATCTTGTAGTGGGAGAGTCAACTTTGTTGTGCAGAGACCAGGCTTCGCTTGCATCATATAATACGAGTTGAACAAAAAGATGTACCGTACATTTTTCTTCACATGAACATTATTAAACCCTAGAAGTCTATCGCTACTTAAAGTCACTTTTTTTTTGTCCAAAAAATCAATATACTACACCCGATGAGTTTTCACGTGACTTCTAAGTTCATGCATTTATATATATGAAGTACTTTCAGCGAGAATATTATATTTATAAAGTAGGTAATGTAATGGACACATCTTTTTCAACTTTCCTCTAGAAAGATATATTCACTCTCTTCATATGCTGCTGTGTAATTATCTTGGCATTATTCTGTTTATACTTGGCATATGGTGCGCCTTGGATTGCTTAAGAGCATGCTTGATGACCATGTTAAGTGTGTTCAATAACTATTCACAACTTAATTGATTGGTTTAAGTGAAAAAATCACTTGATGTAACAAGTAAGAATGACATGCTTAATTAGTTAAACGATAAAATTTGCAAGGAAGACAAAAACCTTACAATTTCCTCGATTGATAAGAAAACTGCCACTTTATTTTCATATGTCATTGCACGATATTCTATTTTCATTTTTAGCAGTTAAAGGCTTCAGCACTTGTCATTCAATAATTAAATTTTAATTTTGTCTCTATTTTTTTCTTTTTTTGGAAAGAGAAGGAAGATTGGGTAGGACTACAACCATGTCCTGGCGAAATTGGCCCATTAGGATGATGGGTTTGAGGCTCAAAGAAATTGGGTCATCTGGAATCATAGTGGGCCAAAAAAATTGACTTGAGAATGAATCCAATCCAACACATCAATACTAATGGTGCATTTGGTTCAGCTTTCTTAAGAGGTTTTCAGCCTCTAAAGCCTCTTGGGGAAATTGTGGGGTGTTTGGCAAGCCTGTCCAAGAGGCTTTCAGTTAAATACTGGCATTTGGGAAAGCTGAAAGCTTAATGTTAATAAAAACCAATTTTGGGCTTTCAGCATTTGGCCAAATGCTAAAATTACTTCTTTTTTTCAAAACTACTATCATAAATTTTTTAGCTTTTCAATTTAACTTCTTATTGTTCTAAAACTACCCTTACCTTCACTAAAGTTGACAAAGAGTTTAATTTTTTTAATAAAAAAGAAAATGAAATCCAAAAGCCCTTTATAAAAAAAGATTTGCCAAACACTCTTTACGCCAAAATAGCTTTGCAAAGAATTTTTTACCAAACACAATTTGCATTTCCTTAAAGCCTTTTAGGCTAAATATATTTACATTTCCCCCAGGCCCCTTTCCCTAAAGCATGGTGGTATTGAATATTCGTGTCGCCTTTTATTAAACAGGTGAGATTATTCTTATCAATTCGATTCATCACCGTAATAAGGAGTAACAAAAAATTGTGTGACTATTAGGGAATCATTATGTGCTCGGGATGGATAATCGGGCCGCTGATCCATAGATAAACTCAGCCAGTGCGTTTGATCGGGAAAAAGCCAAGGTGCTAAGATGCGGTATAAATCGAGATATATGAACTAGCAGCATAGTCCACGGATATCTAAACCAGTATCGATTTTTTTTTTCCCTCTCTAAATTCTCTCTTTTAACTACTTATTCCTTGTCCGCGCTTAAAGTATTGATGGGCTCTCTTGAGGCCAAGCCCATGAGACTTCTTTTGTTTGGTGGTGTCCAGTTGGGCCCAAACCTCCGGTACTTGGAGACAGCCCAATTGGGCCCAACACACCCGTGCATCGACAGCTCTCTTTGGGAACACCTGTGTCTTAAACCTGTTTACTTAGCTAACAAGGTCAATAAATAAATAAATAAATAAATAAAGAGCCGTTGTTCTTAATTATTTCAAGGAGCAAGTGCAATGGAACAATAGTGGTTGGGCCTAAAAAAAAAACACAAGAACAATGTCATAATTTTGACACGACACTCTTTTTCTGAGCGAGTAATTAGGAAATCGATCACTTATGTGCATCCGCAATTTTCCTTGCCTAAACAACTTATGCAGCAATAATTTAATAAATCATTGGACGCGGCTTGTTGGGGTTAATGACATGTAGAATTTTCCAACAAGAAAATGGCATGAATCTAATATGATAGTAGGAGATCTTGAGTTCAAATCTTTTCAAACCGCAATTACTTCCTCAATTAAATATGTTCATGCTTAGAACTAGGAAAATGATCAGGCTAAGCATGAGGGAGGAGGGATGGAATATTAAAATATTAAACCAATTCCTACTTAAATTTTTAGAATAGTTGATAGCAATCATGCAAAATCTTACATCGTCAATCCCACGTAAGTCATATGGTTTCAAAAAAACACTTGAATGATCATTTAAAAAGCAATGACAATGAGTGTTGTGTGAAAGCCAAGGCTTGTGAGTGCCCTTGTTGCGAAAGAAATTGTTCATGTGATTTGATTATGAGTTCAATTTCAATGGACACAGTGCAATAAGTTACCACGATCTTGACGTCAATCTCGCAACCCTGAATTTCGTCATATGTGTTTCTGAAGAGGCCTCGAATTGGCATGTATATGCAAAATGAGAAACTAACTCGTGTGAATACAGACGAACAGAAGCGTGCATCAACTAGATTCCGGTCGGGGAACTTTTTCCTCAGTAAATTTCTATGGTCGAAGCTTAACTACGGCAGTTCATGTACCCAATAATTCGTCATGATCTCAATATAGTCGGTGAAAAGCTAATCCGGATGAAACATGTGAAACTTGTCGCAGCAATTAACAGTGTCAAACAGACGACATCTTACGAATCCGTTTGACTTGTTTATTGCCCTTAGCTCCGCTGCTGCAGCTTCCTGGCTCTGTTCAAGAACTCCCATCAGATATGGAGCGGCGAGTCTATGAGGGAGATTGAGGAGCCCAGATGGGATTCGGCCTGGATTCTTCCTCTAAGGAGAAGGCAGATTCAGTATCATCATCATCCCAGTGGGTGAAAGCGAGAGATTCAATGATCGAAACCGTAGATGACCCGACGAAATATCTGTAGAAATTGTCTGAATAATACGAAGATAACATAATGCATGCGAAGGAAATTGGCTGGTCTCCTTTCAAGAATGGCCCCAAGTAATTTGGAGGGGACGGTCGATGATAGTACAGCGACTTGTCGGAATGGGGGATGGATGGGACCAGTACTCGGTGCTCGCCATACAAGTCCCTTCACCGCCTCCACGTCGTGCCAAACTTGTCCCAGTCTCCAAAACTTTTGGCTCCTCCTGATTCTTGTTCTTGCATCACATGTCTCAAAAGAGATGAGAGTAAACCGAACGAAGTGCTCGGGTCTTGAAAGTGATCGTTTTTCCTGTACCCATCTGGGCAATTATCAGTCATACGTTGTTTCTCGTGTTGCTACTGCTTCTGGGTAAGGCTTCTTTTTCTTTTTCTATTTTCTTGCATGTGCGTCGCTGGTTCGATCATGGAGGCACGAACTGTCTGCTCTCCACGTATCAGACCTCCTTGTGCAGCTTCCCGTCGCTACAAGATTGTCCCTCCCACCAGCAATGCTCTGGTCTCTGGGGTATCTCTGGTCTCCACGCTTAATTTGAGGACGTTTTCACCCGCCATTTGTCGAGCCACGGAAAAATCTGACCAGGTAGCTGAGGTTTTTCTTCACTTCACTTGAAGGGTTCCCTGTATCAAGTTGACAATTTTTCACGCCTGAGAGATAATTTTTTAGCTGAACGAGGGGATTGGGAGTAGGACGTACACGTACCATAGGATTTTCTTGATGACGATGCAAGCACATCAAAGCACTTTTATGAGTGAATTTAGAGTATATGCACGTGCCTTATGCTGGAAAGATGTGATCTTGCGGAAAGAGATCATGTTCAAGGAGTTAGGGTCTTGAATTGTTTTGGAGCATATGGGGATATGGAAAATCCAATGGTATAAGATAATCATTGTGGTTGACACAATTAAGTGGAAAAAAGACTTTGCCTGTTGCTTTCTGTTTGTATTTGTCCTAAACTGGATGATAAAAAGCAGGTTTAGCGAGATTAAGAATACATCTTCATTTCTGTTTTATTGTTCCTTTCTTCTGTTGGACACCACTCTTCGCATTCTCTCATACCTCTCTCAAGATTTCTCGGATTGCTTGCTTGCAGGGAAGAGCTGACTGGAGTCAGGAAGAAGAGATACCAGAGTCATTTCAGTTGATGAAATCAATAACAAATTTTGCACTGACTAACTTTCTCCCAATAGGTAATGCTCCAGTATTGGCTGGCATCAGCTCATAATGCACAAAGTAGGTTTCTCTAATTTGATGAGTTGATCCTCACTGCATTGTCGTGGCTTCAGATGCTTGAGCATTTAAACTCCCACAGAACTTAGTAGCTTAATTTTTAAGAATACGTGACAAACGTTGTAACTAAACATGTTGAATTTGCAGTTCTTCTCAGTGGAGTAGCTTTGGGATTAGCAGATCCTACTCTCGGTTGTATAGCACACAAACATTCATTGACACAATTTGCCACTTCAGGAATATTCTTTATATCAGGTGAGACTTTGGGCTGATGCATGTTGTTTACAGGCTTTTGTTGTCAACGTCTACATCTGTTTTAAGTTTGCAGGTCTGAAGTTGCAGGACAGGGAAATAGGAGCTGCCGCACAAGCGTGGCCTTTAGGATTATATGGGCTAGTATGACCTCCGCTTTTTTTCTTTTTTGACCATATGTTGAAACTTCCTTTCTCCATTCTTTCTCATTGATTCGTGTATGCATCACTTCTGGCCATGCCTAACGTTTACTCAAACTTAGATCTGAAAGCAAAAGCCTTCTATATTGAATATAATTAGGTCAATTTTTGTACTTGTTCTGTAGATAAATCATGGGACGAGTCTTTTATTCTCTTTTGACTCTTATTTAATGCAAAAATGACGTGTTGACTTCTGCACTGGCAAATGTGATGCCTGATTTCTAATGCACTTTTCTTAAAACCTTGAAACGGACGAAAAACGTGTATCTGTTTTTAATATCAGTTTATGTTTTCTCTTTTGCTAAGAGTGAATCGTCTGTGTTTTGCTTTCTGAAGAGGAAATTTGCTGGGACTGTTTCCATCTAATGTTATTATTCTTTATTCAGGCTTCTATACTTCTGATCAGTCCCTTCTTGTCCAAACTAATTTTGCAATGTCAGCTCACACCTCAGGAATTTGTTACAGGCTAGTGGCTCAACTTTAAACATGGTCATTTTTGGTTTCTTTTATCTGCAAAAGTTACTTCTCTAATTTGAAAGTTGTTGGAACAGGGTTGGCCATTTTTACTTGTATGCCAACAACTCTATCTAGTGGAGTTGCTCTAACTCAAGTATGTTCTTTCTATGTTTTCTTAAATCAGTTCTGCATCTTTACTACAATGTTTCTCCAGTGTCTTTTTGTTTCTTCTCTGTCTCTCTCGGTTTAGGTAGAGGTTCCTTGAATTTTCATTGTTTGACTTAAAAGATTGCATTTTTGCAGCTTGCTGGTGGAAATTCTACTCTGGCACTTGTATTGACTGTAATGTCTAATTTATTAGGCACTGTTGCTGTAAGTCTTGAGTTCCTAAGCTATTTCTGCTTTCCTTCTTTCCATTAGATAATATAATTAGTGAAAATGAACAGCAGCAACATGTCTTAAGCAGGTTGACTGTCTGTCGTCATCCTATTGTTGGACCTGATTTCTTTCTGGGATTTGCTGCAGAAATGCTGCTATTATCCTCTTTGGAATCAAAGCTGAAGAAAACATAACACTTATGCTTTTGTGTTATTTTTGTTGTTTGTGATATTATAATTAGCAGTTAAACTCTCGTCTTGCCACCATTCACAGTCTTCAAATTATCCAAGCTTACTACTAATCATGAGCTTCCATCTTTCTCTCATCAATATTATTGCATTTTCTCATTGAAACTATTGACAAGTGGCAGGCTCAGTTGTATTAAACGATTTAGCTAGATCAAGCTTTGTTTGATAAGCAATCTAAATAATCTGTTTGTGAATAGTACATAGTGATTCTGCCACAAGTGACTAAGCTGCATGACTTCTGAACCTGCCACGGCACTTTGCAATTCTTATGTGCCAAGTCTTATCAAACTTCAGAACCATCTTTCATGCAGCCAACTTGGACTCTGTTTTTCATTATTCAGGGAATAGAATACTATGCTTATGAGTTCTCATCTTCTAGGTGCCATTTTGGGTATCAAAGTCCTTCGCTGATGGTTTTGGTGTATCCATCCCTACCGAGAAGCTTTTTTGGAGCCTTATGTATACACTTCTTGCCCCTTTGGTTCTGGGAAAGGTTCATTTCCTATCTAAAGGATTTTACTCCCCAACTTTGTGGATTAGTTACTGCTATCAGCCTTGTGAGATTAAATGCCTTTCGACAAGAGCTAAGTAAAAACTGGACATGGTGTCTCACTGAAATTACTAACATTTATCTGCCACAGTACAGTAGATTCTCAGGTCTAAAGTCTTGATTTTGAAATAGGTGTCCTGTGTTGAGATGCTGAGCAAGTGAGAATTTTGAAATTTATTTCCAGTAAACAGATGAAATTAATATATTAAGACTGAGCATTCAACTTCGATCTTTATGAACTGCACAATTTGTAATTGCAAATTTCATGCAGCGAGACAATTCAGGAAAAATGCACAATTTTACTGTTGGCTTACTCTATCCCCCAATTTCCTATTAACTGCTTCTCTAGTTTTGCTTTAAAAGACTCCATCAAATCGTTTTTCTGTTGGGTGCTTGTTATCCATGAAATCAATTCAATTGTCGGTTACTTATCCAGAGCAAATTGTTGTTTGCTGCCGACCAGTTCACTTAGCTTTTAGGTAAAATGAAATTTGTTCTAAAAGAAAGTTTGGTGGTGTCTGCGGGTCTTTGAATTCCAAGGAATACAAACAACCGGGTGGACAGAACTTAGGTCTTGGTCTCTTGAAGGTAGTTTAAGCTGGGAACTTTCAAGGATCTTCTGCATTTGCTGTGATGGATGCAACCCATTTTTCTGAACCTAGGTCATGTCTCTGACATAAATTCCCATATATGAAATGTCTCTCAACTGCATGAATACTTGATTGTGCATCGTTACAATTTCTGCCTCCTACCTGGACTGGATATCTGTGCCACGCACCTGCAGTCTATATTGCCTAGTATAGTCATGGTTCTTACAGCATTTAGAGCTTATAGAGGATCCAATACAGGATCTAGTGCAATGGCATAGTAGAGTTCATATAGGTGATTCCACTTAGTGGGAAAAGGCTTCTTGTTTCTTGTTGTTGTTATTACATTAGCAGTATTTTGAATACAGCTTTTATTGAAGTTCTTTCTGGAGCTGTCTAGCACAATTTGAGGGATTTTCTGCCTCTTGAAGCATGTGTTTGTGCATCTTCTCTACATCATAATTTTGACGAGACTTTTCATTAACAGGTAATGCGGTATTCCTTCCGAGGTAAGTTTCTTGACTGTTCCTTACTTACTGAGACTATGTCATGCATTCTTGAACTTTACCAACCTGTGCTGCTTCTTGTCCCACTTCCAGAGAAAGATGACTTTTTCATTGTTCTTCAGAAATGAATAGATGAATGGCCATTTGTACTTATTTTGTCTGTCCCTGGATCGTATGTTTCCATCATCTCCTTTCAAAATGAGACAGCTTGTCTCTAGTTTGCAGGTCTGGCAACCTATGCTGATCAGAACAAAAGGGTTTTGACAATGATTTCTACGATCCTTCTAAGCCTTGTAAGCTTTGAAATCTTTCAAGTGCTATTCAGAGAATTTCAGAAAACTCGATCCCAAGGACTATATAATGTTTTCCTTTCTCTATATTCCTAACCTCCTTAAATTGCCAAAAATGCTAAATAGACTGAAAATGAGATGAGTGCTTGCTGCTTACTGATTTATTCGGTTAATTAGGCTGATATGTATGCTTCTATCATTTCTGAAGAGAATGTTATCTAACTGTTTGCATTTAAGCGCCTTCTCGCACATACATGCACAAGGAACCAAATCTTGATCTGAAAAAGTACATGACATGGTGCATGGTGCTTCGAGCTTTGGCCCAGGAGATGCTCTTGATGGATTCTTCTTCATTGTTACTTGAATTAAATTGCTTCTTTCTTGCTTTAGACGCCATGGATGCAAGTGAGTAAATCAAGAGAATTGCTCTTAATGGTGAAGCCACTTGTTTTTCTCAAAGCTATTGGGCTAGGAATGTGAGTTCATGGTTCCTCTGGAATTTCACGATTTGGGGTTTTCCTAATTTTCAATCTTGTTCCAACTGATGTATCCAATATCTCGCAGAGTGGTGCACCTTTTCTTTCTAGGTTTCAATGCTGTTGCCTTGAAGATTTTCTCGGCTGCCTCTGGTTCGAGGATGTCTTCTCTAGTGAACAAAAAGAATGCCCGTGCCCTTATGATAGTTTGTAGTCAGGTGGGTTTCCAATGGAGGAATTCATATTGTACTCAGATCATGAATGGATTCTTATCGTTGTGCACCGAAAGATGATTAACGAAGTATCTTGCCAGTTATTTTTGTTCAATGTGAGGAATTACCATGCTAAAGCAAAATATATTCTAATTCATCTCTATACCTTCAGAATTTTGTGAATATCCAGCAAAAAAAGAATAATAAGTACTTTCGTCTATTAGCAACATCCATTACTCAGTTTTGACATCCTTTCCTATCATTTTCTATTTTATCTGTTAATAGCTGATTCTTTCAGTTGTAGGATTGTTTCTTCTAGCTCAAAAGGTGCAAATGTGGGCATCGAGCTCACGAATCTTTCTAATTTTACAGAAAGCGCTGCTGATTGTAGTAGCAGTGGTGGAGCAGCTGAACGGTGCACTTGGCGAGCCTGGGCTGCTAGTGCTCCCTTGTGTAGCAGCACACATAACCCAGGTATCTCGTTTCTTCTTTCCCTTTTACAACCATTATTGGTGATTATGTTTTTATTGGCAATCTAACCGTCAGACGTGCATTTTTTGTTTGTGGCTGTAGATCATCATTGACTCATTAGTAGTTAACTTTTGGATTCAAAAAGATCGAGCATACAAGAAAATCAAGACAGCATGAAGTTTGTCTTCTCAGCACTTGTTGGGTATTGGCATCTTCTGCATCCTTAAAGAATACAGCGCTAATGCTACTGAAGAACGTTTCATCCTATCATCTTTGGATGGAAAGAGCGTGTTCTTTATAATGCTGAACAAACTCTTCAGGATGACAATTTACGATTTTACATGTTCTGCTAACCCAATAAGCTGCTAAAAAGTCGAGCTGTGAACTTGCACGCCTTGTGATGATGCCTTCCGATCTCTAAATCTGATGCAGATAGATACCCGGTTGGGAAGAAGAATCTAAAGGTTCTGCGGATACTGTTATAGCTTCATTAAACAGCAAAGCGTTCCTGTATCTTCACTAGAGGTGTCAAACAGGTGGGTCGGGTCATTAATGGTTCTACCCAAATTGACCTATTAACTTATTTATGACTCATTTATGTCTAATGTAAATTTTTCGATCTATACCCGACCAGACCCATATCCGACCCACTTAACTAAACCTAAAAAAGATTATTTCTTATATATAAAAATGGTATTACTAAAATAATTTTATACAACATAAATTTAATGGACAATTTTTATAATTTTTAAAATAATTATTTTAAAAGATCGAATTTTAATTATTTTTTAAAATATAATTTTTAATTTTCTTTTTCGTTCTTCTTCTTATTCTTTGGCCGGCGGCCGGCCATAGGCAAGCCTCGAGCTTGCCCGGCTCACTGACGCCGGTGAGCTCGAGGCTCGCCAAACGTTGGTGAGCTCGAGGCTCACCGGTGTCGGGCGAGCTTGAGCTCGCCCCTCGCCAGATCTGGTGAGGCTCGAGCCTCGCCTGACGCCGGCGAGTTCGAGTCTCGCCAGATCCAGCAAGCTCGAGCTCGCTCGACATCGGTGAGCTCGAGGCTCGCCTGGCCAGTCGCCAGCCATCGCCGTGCTAGCGACCGGAGGAAGAAGAAAGAAAAAAAAAAGGAAAGAAAAAAGAAAAAAAGAAAAGAAAAGAAAAATAAAAAATAATTCTAATTTCCGTTTTTTATAAAAAAAAACATTTTTGTAAAGTTAAAGAGAGAAGAGAGAGATTGTAAGGTTTTGGGTGAAAATAAATGGCCCATTTTTAATAGGTTGATAAATGGGTTTTAAGTGGGTGCAGAGCTGACCCATTTAAGATTAATATATCTTAGTATTGACTCGTTAAAATTCATTATGGGTACTTGGGTCCATAAATGGGTCAATGACCCATTTTGACACCTCTAATCTTCACCTACATGAGATGCTTAAGAAGAGGTCTCATGTTGCATCTCTTTACTGCAGCCAATGGCATAGTCCAGACAGAACTTCACCAAAGAGGCTTTCAAACTGGAAAGTTTTGATGAATAATTCTCCTCAAGCCCTTGAGATTTCTATAACACCGTGATCTAGAGAATCTGTAGTACGCCCTAAAGCAGTAAGCATCTGGTACAGCCCAAATCATCAAGCACCTTCAATTTTTTCTTAAGGACGTGAAAATCCAAGTTGCAGATTTACCACTGTCGTCTCTTCATCATAGGCTTCAAGCTTGTTCCGGCACATAGTTTCATTATGTACCATTAGTAATCGGCCGGCGTTTCTTGCAAAAATAAAGTATTTTCACTATGAGTTGAAAATTTTAGTTATTATTTAAAACTAAAGAAGTTTTGTCCACTATTTCTGTTAAAAAGTTCTATTTAAGAGGATAAATTTTCGTTTTTTGTAAAGTAAAATTTATATAAGTAAAATTTTGAATTAATATACAATTATCTTCATCTGTAATTAACTACAAAGTTAGCGAAGTAGTTGAGGGATATTGATTTTCATCATTTTGAGGTTGCGCCATGCAAAAACTGTTTTAGGTCAAGAAAAAAATGGGAGAGAGAGGGAAGAAGGAATAGTCATGTTTAGGGAAAATAGAAAACAAATACTTAGATTTTAAGGATTAATATCATGAAAAACCTCAAAATATTATTTTCGTGATAAATTTACCATAAACTAATTTTTTTAACAATCAAAAACTCCGAACCGGTATGTTTTTGATAATTTTACTTTCCGTTAGTTTTCATTAAATTAAATTACTATATTAGTATACTTATGACCAACGAAATATAAAACCTCAAACTAGTATACCAATTAACTTATGTTATTCATTTTAGTAATTTGACGATAAAATTTAAAAGAAACTAATGAAGGATAAAATTTATCATAAATGTATTAATTTTGAATTTTTTGTGATATCATCTTTAATTTTAAATTGGTAATTGACCTATAAAGGGTAAATAGGAAGAAATTTTTTTACCAAACACCACCCGTTTCATCCGTTTTATTTCAAAATGCCGGAGAGAAAATATAATTCCTCGATATCATCTAATCAATATGTGTTTCTTGATTTACTAAAATAAAATAACTTCTTATGACTTGACGCCTAGACTTTTTAGGCACTGTCACAAATCATCAAATAAGTGCATTTATAGTAGACTGCGCTTTTTTCTGACTTTTTCTACTTTAGAATATTTATGTACCGTAAAGATGTCACTTTTTCTTAATTCTTCTACCTCTCCAATTCTATTTGATAGGATGCACAAAAAAACAAAACAATTTTATTTAATAGAACAAGTTATCATGATTCATCATTTGGACATAATTTCAAAGCAACTAACCTAGCAATTTTTAAAAGAAAATTCAACATAAAGATTTGAAGTGCAATTATCTTCTCAAATAAAAATCTAAAGTACACTTATTTCAAATAATAGTTTGAAATAGTTATGTTAATCTAAAAAAGGACCGACATTAATGCTGGTTAAGGACATTTTCGTCATTTTCTTCTTTCCTTTTTGTCGATGGCTAATCTTAGGTGATGGCTACCCACTAATGATGCCTGAAGAGAGCCAAGCAATGGTCACCCTCGCGTTACCTGAGTTAAGCCGCCCTTGAAAGCTATAGGTGAGGATTAGCCTCACCGACCACATGCAAGGCCGACCCTTGCCAAATATGGATGAGGGTCACCTCACTTGCGACTAGTTAGGACTTGGGTAAGGCAACCCTTACCAACGGCCAGTGAGGACTTGCAAGCCTCGCCCATGACTCGATGCTGCTTTAAAATTGAACTCTTTTGTTAACTCTATCCAATTTAATTAATAGAAAATGTTGAAATGGTTTTTTAATATTTTATTTCTCTCATGTGGGGTCTTATGTGATGTTAAAATAAATTAAATTATTAAAACAAGGAAATCCGAATCCTAATTTTTTAAAAGATAAAAAAATATTCCATAAAAAAGACGAACTAAAAAAAGGCTAAAACAAAATAAAAACATGTAAAAAATGAAAAAACCCAGAACCTTCACCTCTAGCCACTGCCCCATCACTAGTGGAGCGTCGGCGATGGCTGATAAGGTTGATGGTGCCTTTGCAAGGGCTGGCGACCTTTGCCAACCAAATCTGGCCCTTATCGAGGCACGAGCAACCTTGTAGCCATTGCCTAGGGCCCATTGCCTAACGCCCTATTGATGATGGGGCAACACCCTATCGTGAGTATTTTTTTTCTTTAAATTTTTTAACTTTCTTAGTTTTCAATCTAATATAACTAAAATTTAGGTTAAAATTGTCTTTGGACGAAAATGCTCTTGACTGGCCGGAATATTTAGCTGGCCAACAAGGTTATACCCTTATTTGAAACTGTGATGGCCACTTCAAACCCTTGTTTGAAATAAAATTTACTTCATACCTTTATTTGGGAAATTAAGAGCATTTTGGGCTTTTTACGTTCCTATCCCAAAATAATAAATTGAGTTCATATAGGCATTTTGGACGCCACTATTAAAATAGCATTTTTGGCCATATTTTCTGCTACTTCGCCCATTTCATAAAGCATTTTTCTTGGTTTAATGATAGCTATCCAATATTCAGGAGATCCTATACCTAAACTCACATGTGTTTCCATAGGTCTTACCATAATTTGTTTGTTTGGAAATATATGTACCCATATTTTTCCACCATAGCGCATATTTCTTGTTATTGCTGGTCACCTTGCTTCTATTTGTCTTGATCACTCATATATCATTAGTCCAAAAAGAATTGTTGTATAATCCATAACCAATTCGATTTATTTTCTCATTTTACTACCAAGTAAGGTCCCATTATCTTCCATTAAAAAAATAAGGTCTATTATGTGCTCTTTTGTTTCGCGAAAAATGAATATTTTGAAATATATATATTTTTAAAAATGATCTCTTCTATCATTTGAAATAATTGGTTAATGGAAAATATTTTCACTATGGATAACAATTTATGTCTAATTATTTTAGCAGGCAATGAAAATAATTTTCATTTATTCAATTTTGTTAGTAATATAAGAAATCATTTTAAAAAAGATACTTTTCAAATTATTCATTTTTCACGAAATAAACGAAATCTTCTGACATAAGACTGTTTTTCTCTTGATCACGGGCATATACTTGAGAACAACACACAAAACCCAAATAAGCAGCACATGTTCATCCACAAGAACAACATTGATGGTGCTATCTTAATCGCTCGGTCAAGAAAGAAGAAACCAGCTTGCCAGAATTCACCATCATCATTGATTTTCGGCCCATCATCATCTCTTGACTTAAGCAACCAAAGCATCTTTCCCCAAACAGTGCTAAAACCCAATGTCAAAAAATGCTATTCCAAACCAGAAACCGAGTCAAAAAGGGGGAGGAACAGAGCGGACTGCAGAAAAAGCAACCAACCCATTTCAAATGCAGGCGCAAAAAAACTGCAGCAGCGGGTCGTCAGGCGCGAGTTCTGCGGTGGCTCTTGCTGTGGGGGTCCCCCGTCTCAATCGATCCTAAAAAACTTGGTCCGATGCATGCACATGTGATACATTCATGGAGGAGCTCTATGCCAGGGGTATAAAGTTGTCAAACGTGAGCTGCAGAAGGCTAGGAAGAAACCAGTAGATAGACAAAAGAGTTCTTCCGACGGGAATTGTGAGGTGACTGCCAACTTGCAGATACTTCTGTGATCTATGATCTATTGCCCAGCCTCTGTGTGCACTAGGGTGCGCAAGAGAATCTATGACACGTGTAAAGCTGGTATGATCGAGTGGATTTCGAGAAAAGTATTCGAGAACGTACGGTAGATTTCGGATTCTAAAGTTTTTTGATAGCTTCCGGGGGTTCAAGGTCATATCCAGCCTGCACACATCCGGTGCGCAGGGTACTATGTAGAAAGAGCACAATACCCTTAAATCATATTTACTCAAATACACATATACCAATTACTTATGATGATTTTTGAAAACTTTTCTTGACAAATGTTTCATACTTAGATGTGAGATAATAAGAGGAAACATATACATATACATATACATATATATATATATATATTTGTAATTTATAATCCATGTGATTATGTCTTAAGACTTTATCGCCGTACCCATTGTGTCATGTGTTAAAATTCTATTTATATGGAGTTGGTTTTTTTCTTATCTAATTAGTTCATTTTATTAGGGGAAAATGTTACAAATGATCCATGAAATTTCATCTAATGTTCAGTTTCATTCACGAGCTTTCGATTTGCTTAATTTGGTCCCTGAACTTTCATATAATGTTCAATTTCATCACCGAGCTTTCAATTTGCTCAATTTGGTCATTGAACTTTCATCTAATGTTCCATCTAGTCCCTAACTATTTGAAAATTGACCAATTTCTTTTTTTTTTTAATACCAAACTGTTTTTTTATAAATAAAAAAAAATACCAAACTAGGTTTTTTTTTTTTGAAAAAATACCACATTTATGTAAAGTAATAAAGGTCAATATTTCTTTCCTTTCTCCATATTAAAAACAAATGGAAAAAGGGACAGTAATAATAAACAAAGGTGAATCTTGCATTTTGATTTCTTTTTTGTATATGCAATTTACTTGAATAATGTACAAAAGTCCATCAATTTTTTTTTTTATGGACTTCACCGAAAAGGGAAAAATTGATTGAAGGGATTTTGTACATTATTCAAGTAATTTGCATATACAAAAAAGAAATCAAAATGCAAGATTCACCTTTGTTTATTATTACTGTCCATTTTTCTATTTTTTTAATATGGAGAAAGGAAAGAAATATTGACCTTTATTACTTTGCATAAATGTGGTACTTTTTCAACAAAAAAAAAAAACCTAGTTTGGTATTTTTTATTTATTTATAAAAAAAACAGTTTGGTATTAAAAAAAAAGGGAAATTGATCAATTTTCAAATAGTTAGGGACTAGATGGAACATTAGATGAAAGTTCAGGGACCAAATTGAACAAATCGAAAGCTCATGGATGAAATTGAACATTAGATAAAAGTTCAGGGACTATTTGTAACATTTTCCCTTTTATCAAACTAAAGTCGAGAAAAATTAGCTGGACGAGAAAATGTCAGCCAAACGATGAATTAATTTGTTGACAAAATGACTTGGTTCATTATATGTTTCAAGTGAAATTAGTGATTGCTCTTTCGGGTCATCTTGCCGGGCAAACATTTCGCATCCTAGCTTGTTATTATTGCAAGACGTAAGATACAAGATGAAACGCACAAATTGCGTTACATCAAAGTCCATTTCGGACTCCACGCTGAACTTGACAGTAATATCCATTATTCTGACCACCGGCACAGTCGCTCGACACACTTCACGCGTTATAGAAAGCTTTCTCTTAAGCTATATCACATCATAGTAATCTAGGGTTCCATCCAGATGCATGAACCTATCCATTTATCTTGCACACACGGTTTCATTGCCGTTACAGTCACGGCCGTGTCGTCTTTCAACGTCTCCTGGCGGCTGTTTCCCTCTGAGCGTTGAAGTAGACGGCCGCGACGGGGAGGCCAAGCTCGTTGTCTTCGGCGAATCGCCGGGTGTTGAAGTGATCCCTCGACGAAGGGCCTCTCACCATGTCCCTCCTCTTCTGCTTGAACAGGATGAAGACGAACCTGTGTATTCCGATGTTGGGCCTCGGCATCTCGTACTCTACCACCTCTTTTCCTGCGTTATCCAACGGGTGATGATGCACACCACACAGAAACGAAGTTAAAAAAAAGGGCAGGATTTTGATTATGGTCTTTATTCCGCTGACGGTAAGTGGGAAAAAGTAACTTTCATGACGGTCGGTTGAGAGGTTGACAATTTCCTATAAAGCAGCTTGTGCAAATTGCTTTTTTATATCGATATTGTCAACCCCGAAATATTGACAAAGGTAGCCGGTTAAGCGTGCTTGGTTCGGATGTTTGACATTTTATGATCATCTTATCGATTGGTTCCGATGAAAAGTTTAAAACTCATTACATTTTAAAAGAAACATTGACATTATGTTTAATGATTGCGCTTTCGTGTTTATGCATGCGCGTATGTGAGATCTTGTCGAAATTGCACCTGAATCATATGAATCCAATATTCATGAATCGGCCGGATTCATGCTGGGCTTACCCAATCCAAGAATGCATGGAAGATGGACTTGCATGCGTTAGATCTACAGGAAATACCTTCTCTGACCAAAAGAGAGAGAGAGAGAGAGAGAGAGAGACGAGAGAGACTTACCGAACGTGGCATCTGTTGTTCCTGGGATGTCCGTAACCATCCTGTAAGTAATACAATCGTATCAATAACACATATTTAAGCAATAGGCGCGATGCCAATTTTTCTTTACATGATATATAGGGCTTGGCTCTTTCTGTATTCTCCGGTTACTTTTGAGTCACAACCAACATGTAAATGTTTTGAACTTGGGAGTGATCTACTTTCATGTCTTGTTGAAGTTCGTTTCTCATATCAACAATATTTATCTTAGCACAAAATCCATTACCGATTAACAGCCTAAAAACAGATGGGACTCACACTCAAGACTAACAAGGACATTGGGTTTTTCACAAATGTATCATGAACCGTGGTCTAGTCCTAAAAAGAATAATGGTAAGTCTAGTTAGAATGGAAACTAGATCATGGAGTATCCGGTTGCTTAACATGAAAGACCAAAATAAGACACGAGTCGAAATCTAGGTGACCGTGCCCAAACATATATGCTTTGCACTTTGTGACATGGGAAGTCAAATTTATACAGTGAGCCCTCATACACACATATGTATGTATGTCGAAGCAGAAGACTAGGGAAACTCCTCTTCACATTTTATTGTGGATTGATGATCTTTACAAAAGTAATAGGAAGATTTCATCTTGATCCGAGCTTGGACAAGGGTGATTATCAGTGATTACCAGTGCAAGTGCTCCCTTAAATATGGATCGCTAGGACCCGGAACATCTGGGTCTGTCATTACCTGCAGACATGCATTAGAATTGGCACCTTATGATTAGTCAACTTTGAAGCCCGAAATGTAAGGAAGAAAGCAACCCCGAGAGGTGTAATGGTTCAAGTATTACCAGTGTGAAGAAGGACCTCATGTCACCGCCATGAACCTCAACCCTAGGCTTAGCGGTAACAGTGGAAGGGAAGAGCTCATGGCCATTGAACACATGCTTGTTGGAGTTGTAAGTGACCGTCATTTTGACACTGGTTGCAAAACAGTCGATCACATCCCCGATCACTCGACCAACCACGAGTGGATCAGACATTCTTGCCATGAGAAATTAATATAGGACACAACCAAAAAAACGAGAGACAGAGAGAGAGAGAGAGAGAGAGAGAGAGAGAGAGAGAGAGAGAGAGAGAGAGAGGCAAGTGTTTGAGGATTGGATAATCAACTGAATATGTGGTGTCCTTTGGAGGCTTCTCATTGGGCACCGATGGGGAAGTACCCCTTTTTATAGTGTTGAGATCAAGACTCAAACTGATGCGCTCGCTCTCTCTCTCTTCTCTCTCTCTCTCTCTCTCTCTCTCTCTCTCTCGCATGTGCATAGCACATAATTCCAGAAAGTCCAGAAATGGGAAATAAAGCAAAGGGAGCATAAAAAACAAAAGAGGAAAAGCAAAGTACAATTTCAGAAACAGGGTAAAAAAGGGGAAGAATACAATAAGAAACAGCTCCACCTATAAAGGATAAGGATCGGTTGCTTGAATCCAACTTGCATAGGTTGAGTTCATACCAAATTTTACATTTTACGCTTCTGATATTGGTAATTCACTTGATTTGTGCAAGAATCATTTACTGATGCAGTAAAATTTTGTTATTTTCGAGGGAAGTGCTGGACAATTAGTTAGGCTTGCACTTAAGTGTCACATCGTGTTGTCTATTCAAATTATACAGAGCGCTTTGCAATAATTCATACTGCCCATCATGTGATGTGTGCATTCGCCAAATTATGTGATCTTTTAAAATGTGATTGGCTTGAGTTTACAAAATAAAGTTCAGCGATCTTCTATTCATGGTCATGTTACACAGCAAACTTTGATCAGACATGGTGGAGGCTTTGGCAGAAGAATCATATCAATGCAAATCACTGTAAGGGCAGAAAGAGAGTCACACGTTCTAACAGTATTAACATGCAGCTCTTTTTTCTCAGCTCGCTTAAATCGAAATGACATTATTTTACAGATGAAAGTGTACTTTAACTGTGCAAGGAGACGTGAAAAAGGCTTAAGCTTTTTAAAGCATGGGGTGTCCACCAAGATCAGTCCTCTAAGTTCATCCTCAACTTGCTTCTTTCCACGAGAAAAAAAAAAGGCAAAAAAACAAGACACGAAGTTCGGCAGATCCTGCATAGACATTCTCTAACTGGGAGAGACTCGAGGCCCTTTTGTATATCAGGTAAAAAAAGGAGATGGTTCCCTTGTGATCGTTGCCATGAGGACATCTGTCCATAACATATTATTAAATTAGTCTTTTGTGGCAGGGTATGCAAGAGGACATGCTTAAGTTCAAGAAACTCCACCATTAAAAAATCGCCATGATCAGAGGCAAAGTTTGTGGTGTTAGGCACATTTTGCAGTAAAGTAGATTCTAACCTAGGCAGGCCTAAATTGGTGATGGGAGAGAGTGGATTGCCATATTTGGAAAAAGAATTGAGTCATTATTTTTTCAACATTATTCCCCTTGATAACGTTGCTTAATGCCTCCCTAGATTCTGTGGCTTCTTTTCCTTGTGTCCAGTCATTGCTTCATCTGTTTCAGCCCCATCAGATATCACATGCCCATATAAAAAATGGATACTTTCTCCTGCCCTATTCCTATCCTAGACGAATTAAATCTACTATAAAAGATAAATCTCAGGTTGATGAAACATCTTAAATATCCACTTAGATGGCCAAAACATGGAATTATTTGCAATCGATAGAGCGGACAAAATTGAACCGATGTCATGCACGTGATGTACGCACTTCGGTCCGTACTAAACCAACCGAAAAAAAAAAAAAACAAAAAAAAGAAGACAAATCTGCCAGTGAAACTACAAGGTGGTTGTACAAAATAGTTTCGTCCCTCATGAAGCCAATAAGTCTAGGCCTTTCTCGGTACTAAACCAGCTCATTTGCTTCCCCTTGAGTTAATTCTCAACGCAATTTGAGGACATGCGCCTCGGCGGAAAACCAATAACGGGGATTGCCCCTCCGCATTGGACCACCCATTATAAAGAGTGAAACCGCGGTTGTTCGGTCAAGTTGGACTTGCGATGTACCGCGATGATCAGGGGTGCTGACTGGGCGCTTGATCCTTCCAGGTCACAAGTGTTCATTGCATTGAAAGCTCGAATCGAATCCATTTCGTGCTTGATATCAATGACAAGAGCGTGCAGATGGACAAGGGGTCAGGATCAGTAGATACGTCGTGCTCTGGACCGATCCAATTCTGCAAAATGGGTTCCTCAGGCTCAACAGAGCAAAACCAGAACCGGCCTGATGGGCCTCCTGAACGAGTCGTCGACGAAAGGCTTCGGGCCTGAGCGTGATCAACAGATCGATGGGTCGGTTTAAGGGCGATTCGAAAGGCCTCACTGTCACCATCATCGCTCCGGTCGGAGCGTAAACAAGGAAGATCCGTCGTCGAATCGTGCACAACCTTGGAGTTTTCCGAAATTTTCAAAGTAATTTTGGGCAAAATTTCTTTGGCTAATCTTCCATGTGGGGACGCGACTCGACGATTAGCCAAGGAGTCACTGGTCGATGTCAGTCGAATAATTGAACCTAGGTAAGTGATCCGAAATGGGTTTAGCACCAAAAGCCAAGTGCAGGAGGCATGCTTGCGAGCGAAGAAGGCGACGCTCAACTACCATTCATGGCGACAAAGGCCGCCATTCTTTTGTCTCCATGCGCCTTTCTTTCCGGTCTCGTGCACTCAAGACATTACTGTTCGAGACGCCAAGACCATCGTTCTCCTGTGGGTCTCTTCCGGTTTCGCTTCTCCAGTTCAGTGACCAGCCGTACTACAAAATCCATTGGCGAGATCCTGACGTCTTCGGGTTCGCTCTGGTTCGACGGTGCGGGACTTCAATACAGAGAGAAGTCGATTCGACTTTGAGGTTTCTTCTTGTCTATCTATTCCATGATACTGTTGCATCGCTCGCTCTCCTTTTATGGTTTTCGGAGGATGCTGTGCTCGAGTGGGGTGATGGTATAATTGGGAAAGTTGGTATTTTCGCTATGGTGATTAGCGAAACGCTCCTTAGTAAGCAGAAGATTGAAAAAAAAAAGAAAGTTTTTTGAGTAATTGGTTAGCAGGTCCTAAGTGGATGGCTGCTTCTGGAATTTTAAAGAGTGAAACGTAGAGTTTGAGTCCGATTTATGGCAGTCGATTGTTGATTTAAGTGAATCGGATCGACGTAAATGCATGAAGGATGCTTCAATATGATTCACATAAAGCTCTCCGACCATCTTTACTGTGTATCACAGGCTACGTTATGTTGCCTTTACTTTTTTAATTGGTTACAATCCCGGGATGAGATTTTCACAGGCATTCTGCGAGTCTTGTTCTGCTTGTCTGAGTCATTTTGTGACGCGTTTTCTTAACGATCGTTGATGATTAGTGACTGAGCTTGATTGAATGTCTAATTTGCCGTGGCCAAATATATTAATAAATGGAAGAGGAAAGGATAAAGAAGTGATTATACAATATCGGAGGATTTATCATTTTAACTAGGATTGAAACATCATCTTGATCCTGGTGGAGAATGCTGGTTGCTGTCATACTCTAGGCTGTTGATACATGCATATCTGTCTGTGGCTTCTAGGGCATATTAACATTATCTCTTTCTAAGCTGGAAGATTACTCAATGGCCACTCCTCTCGTTTCCAGCGATGTTGGGGCCTATTGCGGTGGCAGTGGTGGTAGGTGTTCTTGGATGGGCATACCAGGCATTGAAGCCCCCTCCTCCCAAGATATGTGGCTCGAGAAATGGTCCTCCAGTCACGTCCCCCAGGGTCAAACTCAGTGACGGGAGGTATTTAGCTTACAGGGAGATTGGCGCTCCGAAGGAAGAGGCTAAGTACAAAGTTATTGTCATCCATGGGTTTGACAGCTCCAAGGATCTCAATTTACCAATTCCGCAAGTAGGGAACGTATCTGCTTTTCTTTACTGATGTAGATCGTACGATTGGACTGACCAATAATTGTCGCCTATTTCTCATGTCGCGGGCGTTGCATCCAATTACTGCATTTTCTTGTGTGTTTATTTCCTGAAATGTACTTTATGGGAGAAGATTCATTGTTAATAAACAAAAAAAAATTTAGCTATACTGGCAGAGTTAAAGGTGGCAAATTCAGCATCAGAATTTCATTGCACTATCACATAACAGCTTTGGATATGAGGATGTTGAACTGAGGTCGTTTTGGGTGAAGAAAACTAAAAACTTTTTGTGGCATTTTGCACTGAACAAAAATATGATTTGTCTTTGCATCATGGATTTTCAGCTTGCCCTCTGCAGTAATGCCTTTTGACTTCCCAATCTGATGCATGTAGTCCTTTACTAATGGTGATTGATTGCTGGCATTTCTGCATTTTTATCAAATGCGGTAGAAGTCTTGAGGATTATGGTACAATCATCATAATGTTTTCTTTTACAGGAACTTATAGAGGAGCTAAAAATATACTTTCTCTTCTACGACAGAGCAGGTTATGGGGATAGTGATCCAAATCCATCTCGCACTGTGAAAAATGAGGCATCAGATATTGAAGAATTAGCTGACCGGTTACAGATTGGGTCCAGATTTTACGTGATTGGGATCTCAATGGGTGTCTACCCGGCTTGGGGTTGCCTCAGATATATACCCCACCGGCATTGTTCTAGCCATTAGCTTTTCAAGTTTGATTGCCCGCTTAAGTCACTGTTTGAACTTCTCATGTTTATCGACCTGTCCTCACATGTAGGTTATCGGGAATTTCCCTTGTTGCCCCTTTTGTGCACTACTGGTGGCATTCATTTCCTTCAAGGCTATTAAGGGAGGCCTTTGGAAAATTGCAAGTGTCCGATCAATGGACATTTCGAGTCGCTCATCATGCCCCTTGGTTACTTTACTGGTGGATGACCCAAAAATGGTTTACCTCACTAAGCATAATGGCTGGAAACATGAAGATTTTCAGCCCAGGAGATATGGAAATTATCAAGAGCTGTGGGGACAAAATTAACCTTTGTCAGGTGAGTTGTATTCTCTTATGCATTTATAAGAGCAGTTCGCTTTTTGTTATGTTGATGCAAACAGAAGTATTTCCTTGCTGAGAGATGTTTCACTTTAAAAGCTAGTGCTGCAAATGCGAAGCTAAATGCAAAGCTATTTCTTGCTCAGATGCACTAAAGGCTGGAGATCTTCGTTGGCAGAACATAATGATGAAAAACCATTTTTTCGGAACATGTTGACACAGATGCTACTATCCTCTGTCGCAACAGAGATGACTTTCCTCATTGAGATATTTCTTATTCAGATCTGTAAACTTGTGTCGACCATCTCATGGTTTTACTTGATTTTGTTTGATGGATAGTATTTGAAAATAAATTGATCAGCCATTTCTTATCTGCGACTTAGTAAGGAAAGTACAATCATTTTTGGGTCATCAAAGTCAGGGTGTGAAAAATTTAGAAACATTTTGTATAACTGCAATGTTTTGGAATTCAGGAAAAGATACAGCACCAAGGTGTTCATGAATCTCTACACCGGGATTTAATAGCAGGTTATGCAAGCTGGGAATTTGATCCCCTGGAACTGGAAAACCCTTTTCCCGACAATCAGGGCTCGGTCCACCTTTGGCAAGGGATGGAAGACCGCATAATTCCATGTGAGATTAACCAGTACATTGTACAGAAACTTCCATGGATTCGTTACCACGAGGTGCCCAACGGCGGACACCTGTGCATCTTCGAGAGCGATCTTTGTGTTGCTGTGATAAGGGCGCTTTTACTGGGATAAGCTTTGCTTGTGCGGGGGAACCTACCCACCTCACCTTGAACAACGTCCATGTAACGGTGAGGCTCCTGGAGATCATTGGCTTGTGTATGGACTGGTGCACCCTGCGTAGGTGAGGGAATTAGCTTCTCTAATCATTTCCGGCGACAAGTGTGTCAGTGTCGCCTTGGACTTTAAGATGATTGAGATCTGTAGTTGCTTGCTATGCATATGCTTGATGATTGGTCTCTTCCTAATTCAATGTTCTGCTTTCTTACTTGCTTTTGTTCGTTATCTCTAGCACTAGTTCTCTATGCTTGCTGTTTCAGACGCAGCAATCCACTGTACAGAATCAGTCTGATATGCATTTGTTGAACATGTTCAAAGATGTCCCTTTTTCTTTGAACTCGAGATTGGTCTCGGTATATTTTGAAAACAAGCGTCTCCTCAGAATGTGAACATGTTGGTGTTTTTGTGGAAGCGTGTGTTTGATGTGTGTGCAAGGGAGTGTTAGGAGAGAGTACGGGAGAAAAAAAAGAACTTTTTATTATTATTGATTATAGTACAAAGAAAGGGGGAGGGGCTTGCTTACATTTGTTGGTTTGCTATGCTCCCCCTTCTTTCCTATTTATAAGGACTTAATACAACATTCTAGATTTACGTGGAATGTTGTCCACTTAAGCTTGTTCTAGGAGATTCTAGTTTGTAGTTTATCTTCTCTTCTTCTAGAGAGTTCTACACATGTGTTTCTACATTTTTCTTTGCCATCTAATATAGATTTTTTTTTTTAAAGATTTTTCTTGTCTTTTCTAGCTATCATCGATCTTGAAACAATTCAACAGAGCATTAGAGCATTAGAACTTCCAAATGAAAAAACTGGTTTAACGAAAATCTAGCTAACAAACAAAGACACCCGCTCCATGTTTTTTGTTTATTTTTGGTGTACTTCATGGGAAACAGTTCGACATAGTACTCTAATTTGGTCATTGTGACACCTCCCTGTTGAGGTCAGCCAATCAATTGACAGTGAGTGCACTAGGGTCTCAGCCTCGTTTCCATAGTGCCGCCACCGCGGCCAATGAAACCTGAGAGGATCCGCCATCGCTCAGGGCCTCCACCACGCCGTCTCTTGTGGCCAAGACCCGCTCTCTGACCACTTTTCCTTCTCCCGAGCCCACCATCAACTGGGTGACCCGCTTGGCTAACTCGTCCGCACTCACGAACCCGTCCTCGTTCGACATGCTCAGTGGGAGCGCCAGGGCGGCGTCCTCCACGAGAAACGCCCTGTTCACCTTCTGCTCCGCGTAGAGAGGCCAGGCCACCATTGGCACGCCACTGCTTCGATGATCGAGTTCCAGCCGCAGTGAGTGACGAACCCGCCCATTGAGCCGTGGCTCAGCACCTGTATCTGCGGTGCCCACGACTTCACCACCATCCCCCTCTCTCTTGTCCTCTCCAGAAATCCCTCCGGCATGAACTTCTCTATGCTCGTGTCGTCGCCATCGTTTGACCCCGATGTTGATTTTGCGGACGCATCCTGCGGCGGAGGCCGCACCACCCACAAGAATCTCACCCCGCTTCTCTCCAAACCTAATGAACAGGACAATTGAATTTGAATTAAGCAGCGGCAGGTGAAGTAATTTTTGCACGAAACTAAAGCTTACCCGAGGCCATCTCCTTCAGCTGCGCAGCGGAGAACCTTCCCTCGCTGCCAAAACACAAGAACACGACGCTTCGGCTCGGTTGCGAGTCGAGCCAACTCAAGCACTCGTGCCTTCTTTCTCTCTTGTCGCCACCGCCCTCGTCGCCGTCAACCTTTGACTCAACCAAAGGCCCAACGGCAAAAATAGGCGGAGTCGGTCTGTCTGGCACGCACAATCCTTCTTTGATGACTCTGATGATCCGACTCTCAAGCGACCCGCACGTGTTAACAATGATGCCGGACGACGAGATCATGTTCCCGCAAGCATCCAAGAGGTAGCCGTACATTCTCCAGCTTTGGTCATGCATGCCCCACGGCATGTCCGAGGCCTTGATTGTAGGCAACCAGGAATGTTCACGGTCTCGTCTCCAAGGTCCTTGAAGCTCTTGGTGGTGCTCCCGTGGAGCGTTGGAAGGTGGAGGAAGACGGCGAGGGCAGCGGCACCTGAGGTGAGGTAGTAGTAGGTCGGGACGCCAAGGGCGGCCGCCACAGGGAAGGCGGCATCTGAGAAGCCGTCGATGATGAGGGCTCAGAGGGCTGCGGCGGAGGCGATGGCGGCGAGGGCGAGGCGGAGGTTGGAGGTGTCGTGGCGGGCCAAATCGAAGGGCGTTTGATCATGCTCAGCTGCTGCAGGGGCGGCGGTGGATGAAAGGTGGAGGACAGTGATGGAAGAGGAGTTGGTGACCGGGGCGGCGGTGGAAGCGGAGGAGAAGATGATGATGGAGAACCGCGGGGTTCGATTGTTTCATACTTCGCGGGTTCTTTTTTAATTTTATCCATAAATTATCATCAAAAGTTCCGAAAATATTAATTTCGGATGACGACAAGCCCTAGGTAACGAGGAAGTATCTTGCAATCTAAGGACAGCCAAATAAATAGATATAGATTTACAACGTAGTATTTACATAAACTAATATCTAATATACGTATGACTTGTTTGTGTCTATCATTTAACAAGGTAGGTTGTTAGGTTGCATTTCTTATTTTAACATATCAACGCTCGAATGCTTTACTCTTCCAAATTGTTCTTTGTATTTTTTTTCTTCCCCGGGAGAAGATTATATCTCTAAGTGCTTTACATCTTAGAAGTCTCGAGATTCAGATTGAATTGGGACAAAGTGTTTTAAGGACTTATTCAAGTCTAAATGTGCGTATGAATAGTTAATAATGTTTCGTGCTTTTTATATTTTCTAAGAATCTACTCCAACCGCTTGTGCGGTGCAGTGCAAATTGGGAAGTTCCTACCCAAATAAAGGACAAAAAAAATAAATTATCATTACTTGCACGTTTGAACCATGCGAAGCCTGCCAAAAGAGGACCTGTCCTTACCTAGCATTAAAGTGAGTGACCCATGACGGGCCACCTAAATCGGTGACCGTCTACTAATTAAGAACCACACGGAACAGATTTTTCTTTCTGGGCATTTGATCATCCATAGCTTGTTTTAACTAGGGATTATTGGTTCCAGAGAGAATAGGTTACGGAACGGAAACTATCCTATTAGAACCAATTTGTAGTTTGTGAAACATGGAATCTATCATTTTTTTTACAAAAGCGACCTAGAAACTTACCTTATTTGCACGATCCGATTCCAAGGTCTACTTGAGAATTGTTTTTTTTTTTTCTTTTTTTCACTTTGTTTGTAAAAAAATCCAAGAGAAATAGCAGTTATGATAAAATAGTATAAACAACAAAACTGCTTAAAGCAACAGTGAAGTTAAGCTCATTTTAAAAAGATAAAATCATCTTCCTCCAACTTTATAAAATAGGTTTTAATCGGTCATTGATATGTGGATGGATTCAACACCTACAATCTAAAACCTTCCTTTACAGTACCAATTCCAAAAATTGGAATCAAGAATTGGACCTGTTTCCATGAGCGGTCGGTTCATATCTTCACTGCAATCGGATAGGCTATCTCATATCGCGTCGTATACGAAATTACAGGGGTGCACTGAGCAATGCTTCCCATTCCTAACGTCATCCCCAGCACATGATTGCTGACAAGTATATTCTTTTAGGGAGAATGGAACTCCGCGTTGCCACCTCTACCTTTGACGTCATCCCACACAAAAAAAGATGAAAATTGAGAAAATGACATGATTAATCTCTAAAATTTGACCCAATATGTAGTATAATCCATGATTTTTAATTTGTTCAATTTTTTTTATAAACTTTAACTCAATGTGGAATGTAGTTCAATATTGTTATTCTATTAATATCGAACATTTTTCATATTATTTGGGAATTATATTGAATATATACCAAAAGTTCATGAATCACAACATCTCACACAGAAAAAGATGAAAATTGAGAAAATGACATGATTAATTTCTAAACTTTGACCCAATGTGTAATATAATCCATAATTTTTAATTTATTCAACGTTGTTCATAAACTTTAACTCAATGTGTAATGTAATTCAATATTGTTATTCTATCAATTCGACTTTAGGAAAAATATCGGACATTTTTCATATTATTCGAGAATTATATTGAGTATGTACCAAAAGTTCAGGAATCACATTGAACACAAAAAAAATGAAGGATGATATTGCACATTGGGTTAGATTTCAATGATCATATTGAACAAATTAAAAGTTTGAAGATTACATTGCACATAAGAGAAAGTTCATGGACCATATGTGTTAGGAGTGAGCAGTCCAAGTTCGGTTCGATCCAGGTTCCACCTGAAACGTAGAATTCGGAACCCAGAACCTACCTTGCATACTCATGAATTTAGAACCTACTCTATCATAAGTTCCAAGGTCAATCTAAGTTTAACATGTATCATTACTTAAATGATTGTAGTGACCACAATTTGTTATTACAATTCATTGATCATAACTTATATTTAGGTATGAAAAAATCCAACATTAACAAAGTAAAAGTCTAAGTCGTAAAATGGAAAAGCATGCTAGTGGCTTCGGATTATATACGCATCATCCGACGTCATGGAATATCGTAAGATCGTGCGAAGAAATAAATTGAGAAAAACACAAAAAATTGTTTTAGGTTTTAAGTTCTAGGTCCCATCAATCTAGAACTTATAATTTACCTGTCGAAATTAAATTTCCAAAATTTTAAAACCTGAAACTTATCCTCCATACTTTAAAACTTGAAACTGGACAGATTTTCATCGATTTCAGGTTCTATCCCGTAATTATGTTCACCCATAATTTATGTAACCATACCATAATAATTTAGGGGAAAAGGCTTCGCAAAGCCACCTCTATTCGAGAAAATATTAGTAGACCTATTTTGTAGGACACTCTATTTAGGGTGCGCATGGTAAAATTTCTTGGCTGGAGTTTTTTTTTTTTTTTTTTTTTTTTTTTTTTTTTTTTTTTTTTTTTTTTTTTTTTTTTTTTCAGAAATAGTTATTTTCTATTTTTATTCCGGGAAACAGTTTCTAAGCAAAAGAACCCGTTTGATGACTGCACAAAATTTCTACTCTTGAAATAGAAAAATAATAGAACTGCGTTTGGTAATGCAACGATTCTTTTTTGTATTTATTTGTTTTTTATTCTTTTTTGTATTTATTTGTTTTTTATTTGTTTTTTATTTGTTTTTTATTTTTTTGTATTTTATTTTTTTGTATTTTTTTTTTGTATTTTGTATTTTCTTGCGTTTATTTTTTTATTTGTATTTATTTGTTTTTGTATTTGTATTTTTTGTATTTTTTGTTTTATTTATTTATTTTTTTTTATTTATTTGTATTTATTTTTTTTGTATTTGTTTATTTTATTGCGTTTGTTTTTTATTTGTATTTATTATCATTATTATTATTATTATTATTATTTATTTTTTTTTTATTTGTTTTTTTTATTTGTTTTTTTATTCTTGCTCACGGTCGGCGGCGGCGGGCGGCGGTGTCTCCGGACAGTTGGAGGTGGCCACGGCAAGAGAGAAATAAAACAAAAATAAAAAAGAAAATTTACTTATTTCTAGAAATTGTTTCCGAGACAAGAAGTAATTTTTTTTTGTTTCTCGTTTCTATTTCTAGGTTAACTTTTCTAATCCGAGGAATAGAAATCAACTTGGCGTTACCAAATAAGTTTCTGTTCTTTTTTTGATCCGGGGAACAAAAGAACAGAAATTGTGAGAATGAGAAATATTCTCATGCAGCACCTTAGCTAGCCACTTGTCCAGGTGGGGTTCCCTGGTCAGTCTCTTGTCTTTTGTGCACCTTGCATTTCTCTTCTTCCTCGTCCTTTGTTCCATTCAACCACAACCGACGTCAAAAACCATGCCCACGAAGCCCCACCACCAACCGCCATGACCTCACTCTGGACTTACTTAACTATGAGTTGAATTTGTTTTTTTTTTTCTTTTCTTATGGAGTTAAAAGAGGGGTCGTCTTAAGTTTCTTCCTAATAGGACTTTGCTTGTTCTGGTTTCGAATTGGCGAGAAAAAATTGATATTATTGGGGTTTCAGATGTTCTTGGAATTAAAAGGAGATTTTGATTTCTTTGTTGGATGGTGATTCCCTCTTTAGCAACACCTCCAGCAAAACGTAAGAGTTGCGTTTCCATCACACCCTCGACCATCGCCCTAATCCTTGACACCAAGCTAGATTTGCCAACCCGAAGTCCGTGAGCTTTAGGTCATTGCACCAGTTGATCGGAATGTTGTTAGGCTCCACGTTACAGTGGACGACCACGGAGACAGTGACAGCGCACCCATTTGACGGCATGGCAAGTCTCGGGCTCTGAGAGGGGGCAGTGAGTGATGAGATCGCAGAGGGTGCAGCGCTTGCAAAGCTTGAGGACGATAGAGAGGCAGTTTGGGAAATCGAAGGCATCGATGGTGTGTGGTGAGGAGACAATGCAGATGGAGAAGTCGTGCGGTCTGTAGTGGGTATCTTGGCCACGTTTAGTGCAAGGTGTGGAAGAGGGAGACAAAAGAGACTAACTAGTGACCCCAACCTAGATACATGGCCAAAGCTAAATGGAATGTCCTAGTGCCCAAACAGTAAGATAGACCTAGCTAATATTTTTTTACACCATTGTGGTTGTCGATGACATTGGAGTCGGTAAATTTGGGGGAGAATTACCAAAAAAGTCCTAAACCTATTACAATTATGCCAATTCAGTCATAAACTTATTTTTTTGGGTCAATTTAGTCCTAAACCTTTTATAATTGTGCCAATTCAGTCCATCCGGACAAAATTGGCCGGCCGGCGCTACGTGGACGCTAGCGGGGGACAGCAGGCCGGCGAGGCAATTTTTTATTTTTTTTTCAATTTTTTTTCAATTTTAATTTTTTTTTTCACCTTCTTCTTCCTCTGGCCAGTCGGTGCCAACCAGAGGCGAGGGCCAGTGAGGTTAGCCTCGCCGACCATTGGTGAGGGCGAGGCCCCACCAGATTCGGCGAGTTGGCCCTCGCCAAGGCTGGGGAGGCCAAGCCTCGCTAGATTTGGCGAGCTCGGCCCTCGCCAAGGTTGGGCGAGGCTGTCATCGCCAAGGGCTGCGGCGGAGGCGGGGAGGGAGAGGATGAGGAGGAGGACGAGGAGGAGGCGGCGGAGCGGCTGCGGAGATGGGGGCATTGCTCCAGCGTCAGAGAAACGCGACATTCCCGTCATTGTCGTCGCCATCGCTGTCGTTCCTGCACTCGTACACAGATCTCCTCCCCCACCTCACTCTCCCCGCTGCCGCCATAGCCGTAGCGCCCCTTTTCGCATCTCCGCAGCCGCTCCGCCGCCTCCTCCTCCTCTTCCTCATCCTCTCCCTCCCTGCCTCCGCTGCAGCCCTTGGCGACGGCAGCCTCGCCTAGCCTTGGCGAGGGTCGACTTGCCGGATTTGGTAGGGCCTCGCCCTCGCCGGCCCTCGCCTTCGACCGGCGCCATAGGAAGAAGAAGGTGAATTTTTTTAAAAAATTAAAAAATATTAAAAAATTGCCTCGTCGGCCGGCTGTCCCTCGCCGACGTCCATGTCAGCGCCGGCCGGCCAATTTTGGCCGGATGGATTGAATTGGCACAATTATAAAAGGTTTAGGACTAAATTGGCAAAAAAAATAAAAAGTTTAGGACTGAATTGGCACAATTAGAATATGAATATGACTTTTTTGGTAATTCTCTCGTAAATTTGGTATGTAATTAACAAAAAGCAAATAAAATTGATAATAATTGATGGAGAATTAATAAATTTAGTAAGCAACTCAGATATAAGTTGATAACCCTAATTAAAAAGTAGCTTGATTGAAGAAAAGATGATAAATTATTCTAATTAAGGTTAATAATCTCTGAAAAGGGTCAATAAACTTAAAGAATTGCTAGAAACACAAATAAAAATGGATTAATATTTTGAAAAATCCTAAATTTATAGACTTATGATAAATTTACTCAAAACTAATTTTTTTTATTACAAAAGACCTCAAACTGGTACATTGGTGATAAATTTACCAAAAACTAATTTTTTGACCATTAAAAATCCCAAATTAATAGATCTATGATAAATTTACCAAAAACTAACTTTTTGACCATCAAAAACCTCAAATCGGTATACTTGTGACAAATTTACCCTCTGTTAACTTCTGTCAAATTTGAACGTTAAATTTTATGACTTAGATGACACATGGTGACGTAGTGTATTGATGTGGCAAGTCTACGTGGAAATCCATATCGTAAACATTATAAAAAAATCTCAAATCGATACATCCGTGACAAATTTAACAATATTTCTATGATAATTTAACAGTACTCTCATAATAAATTTAATGATACACTCGTGACAAATCTGGGATTTTTCGTGACATTAACCCTATGGATTCTCACGTAAACTTGCCATGTTAGCATGTGTCATCCGGTTAGCAAATTTAAGGGTAAAATTTGACGAAAGTTAATATAGAGTAAATTTGTCACAAGTATACCGACTTGAGATTTTTTATTGTCAAAAAATTAGTTTAGGGTAAGTTTGTCACAAGTATTATCGGTTTGGGGTTTTCTATAGTAAAAAAATTAGTTTGAGATAAATGTTTTTCAAGGAATTAATCCAATAAAAATTTGTAAACAATAAGAAAAGTCAAAAGAGAACCAAATAAACGTCAATAAGAAGCGCGATTGAGAGTCACTAGCAAAACATTTAGAGATAATGTAATCAGAAAAAAAAATGGCGAGTGGCACTAATTTAGGTTGGTTGATAATTTCATATAAAATTTAGCAAACTTGAAGTGTGGCAAAAAGAAATTACTAAATTATAAATTATAAAAAAATTGATAATCTCATAAATATATTAATAGTCCACCAACACTCATCAATACTTCTTGAAGTTTACCGGCACCCCAAAAAAAAAAAGAAAAAGAATTCGCAATCTCCCGCCACGAAACGAAAGAATGTTCTGTAACAATTAAATAATAATAGCAAGCTCACCATCTTCTCCCAACTTAATGTAAATACAAAAGGGAAATAAATCAAATTACATCTTTTTTCTCCAACTTACTAGTGATACCAAATAAAAACTCTAAAACTCAAAAAGGACAGATCGCGATTAGCCATTGGTCTTAGGATTAAGAAATGCCCTAATTTCCCTAAAAACCAGATCGCGATTAGCCGAATTAGGCTGATCCAGGTCCATGGTTAATCCTCGACAGATCCTCACCCTTATGACATAGTACTCTAATTTGGTCATTGTGACACCTCCCTGTTGAGGTCAGCTTATCAAATTACAGTGAGTGCGCTAGGGTCTCAGCCTCGTTTCCATAGTGCCGCTACCGCGGCCAATGAAACCTGAGAGGATCCGCCGTCGCTCAAGGCCTCCACCACGCCGTCTCTTGCGGCCAAGACCCTCTCTCTGACCACTTTTCCTTCTCCCGAGCCCACCATCAGCTCGGCGACCCGCTTGGCTAACTCGTCCGCACTCACGAACCCGTCCTCGTCCGACATGCTCAGTGGGAGCGCCAGGGCGGCGTCCTCCGCGAGAAACGCCCTGTTCACCTTCTGCTCCGCGTAGAGAGGCCAGGCCACCATCGGCACGCCGGCGTGCACTGCTTCGATGATCGAGTTCCAGCCGCAGTGAGTGACGAACCCGCCCACCGAGCCGTGGCTCAGCACCTGCATCTGCGGTGCCCACGACTTCACCACCATCCCCCTCTCTCTTGTCCTCTCCAGAAATCCCTCAGGCATGAACTTCTCTATGCTCGTGTCGTCGCCATCGTTTGACCCCGATGTTGATTTTGCGGACGCATCCTGCGGCGGAGGCCGCACCACCCACAAGAATCTCACCCCGCTTCTCTCCAAACCTAATAAACAGGACAATTGAATTTGAATTAAGCAGCGGCTTCTTGTTTTTTACATGCTTGCTGCTTTGAAGTAATTTTTGCACGAAACGAAAGCTTACCTGAGGCCATCTCCTTCAGCTGCGCAGCGGAGAACCTTCCCTGGCTGCCAAAACACAAGAACACGACGCTTCGGCTCGGTTGCGAGTCGAGCCAACTCAAGCACTCGTGCCTTCTTTCTCTCTTGTCGCCGCCGCCCTCGTCACCGTCAACCTTTGACTCAACCAAAGGCCCAACGGAAAAAATAGGCGGAGTCGGCCTGTCTGGCACGCACAATCCTTCTTTGATGACTCTGATGATCCGACTCTCAAGCGACTCGCACGTGTTAACAATGATGCCGGACGACGAGATCATGTTCCTGCAAGCATCCAAGACGTAGCCGTACAATGTCCAGCTTCGGTCATGCATGCCCCACGGCATGTCCGAGGCCTTGATTGGAGGCAACCCAGGAATGTTCACGGTCTCGTCTCCAAGGTCCTTGAAGCTCTTGGTGGTGCTCCCGTGGAGGTTTGGAAAATGGAGGAAGACGGCGAGGGCAGCAGCACCCGAGGTGAAGTAGTAGTAGGTCGGGATGCCAAGGGCGGCCGCCACAGGGAAGGCGGCATCTGAGAAGACATCGACTATAAGGGCTCGGAGGTCCGCGGCAGCAGCGATGGCAGCAAGGGTGAGGCGGAGGTTGGAGGTGTCGCGGCGGGCCAAATCGAAGGGCGTTTGATTGTCCTCGGCTGCGGTGGCGGCGGATGGTGGAAGGTGGAGGACAGTGATGGAAGAGGAGTTGGCGACCGGGGTGGGGGCGGCGGCAGAAGCGGAGGAGAGGATGACGATGACGGAGAAGCGAGGGTGGCGTTTGAGAATGAGCCGTCCAAGCTCGAGCATGGAGACGATGTGACCCCTCAATGGCGACGGATAGAGGACTATGGTCTCCCCCATGTTTTCCTTTGTCGTACCTTACAACTTCTATTTTGGTAATGCCTACATATGAACGTCGAAACATTTGTTTATATAGGCAAATAGTATGGCCGGCGGGGTTCAATTACTTCATCCTTCACGGCTTCTTTTTTAATTTCATTTTTTTCATAAATTATCAAAAGTTCCGAAGAAATTAATTTCTTATGGCAACAATCCTTAGGTAGCGGCACTATGGAAACGAATCCATCCACCTATCAATGACCGATTCATTTTATAAAGTTGGAGGAAGATGATTTTATCTTTTTAAAATGAGCTTAACTTCACTGTTGCTTTAAGCCGTTTTGTTGTTTATACTATTTTATCATAACTGCTATTTCTCTTGGATTTTTTTACAAACAAAGTGAAAAAAAAAAAAAACAATTCTCAAGTAGACCTTGGAATCGGATCGTGCAAATAAGGTAAGTTTCTAGGTCGCTTTTGTAAAAAAATGATAGATTCCATGTTTCACAAACTACAAATTGGTTCTAATAGGATAGTTTCCGTTCCGTAACCTATTCTCTCTATTCTCTCTGGAACCAATAATCCCTAGTTAAAACAAGCTATGGATGATCAAATGCCCAGAAAGAATTCCGTGTGGTTCTTAATTAGTAGACGGTCACCGATTTAGGTGGCCCGTCATGGGTCACTCACTTTAATGCTAGGTAAGGACAGGTCCTCTTTTAGCAGGCTTCGCATGGTTCAAACGTGCAAGTAATGATAATTTTTTTTTTTGTCCTTTATTTGGGTAGGAACTTCCCAATTTGCACTGCACCGCACAAGCGGTTGGAGTAGATTCTTAGAAAATATAAAAAGCACGAAACATTATTAACTATTCATACGCACATTTAGACTTGAATAAGTCCTTAAAACACTTTGTCCCGATTCAATCTGAATCTCGAAACTTCTAAGATGTAAAGCACTTAGAGATATAATCTTCTCCCGGGAAAAAAAAAAATACAAAGGACAATTTGGGAGAGTAAAGCATTCGAGCGTTGATATGTTAAAATAAGAAATGAAGCCTAACAACCTACCTTGTTAAATGATAGACACAAACAAGTCGTACGTATATTAGATATTAATTTATGTAAATACTACGTTGTAAATCTATATCTATTTATATGGCTGTCCTTAGATTGCAAGATACTTCCTCGTTACCTAGGGCTTGTCGTCATCCGAAATTAATATTTTCGGAACTTTTGATGATAATTTATGGATAAAATTAAAAAAGAACCCACGAAGTATGAAACAATTGAACCCCGCGGGCGTCATTGTTTGCCTATGTAAACTATTTTTTGCGTTTCCCAAACACAACATAGGAAAACATGAAGGAGACCATAGTCCTCTGCCCGTCGCCATTGAGAGGTCACATAGGGTGCGTTCGGTAACACTTCTGTTTAAAAATTGTTCCAAGGAACAGAAATAGAAAAAAATGTTTATGATCCGGGGAACAATTTTTGAACAAAAAAACGCGTTTGGTAAACTTGTTCCAGGAATAAAAAAATGAACAGAAACAAGTTTGGTAAATTTGTATTTTTTTTTTCTTTTTAATTTTTTTTCTTCTTTTGGCCGGTCGCCGGCCGGCGGCCTCGCCTAGCCACGGCGAGGCTCGCCGGCCCTCGGTGTGGTTCTTAAAGCAACAGTGAAGTTAAGCTCATTTTAAAAAGATAAAATCATCTTCCTAGGTGGATGGATTCAACACCCACAATCTAAAACCTTCCTTTACAGTACCAATTCCAAAAATTGGAATCAAGAATTGGACCTGTTTCCATGAGCGGTCGGTTCATATCTTCACTGCAATCGGATAGGCTATCTCATATCGCGTCGTATACGAAATTACAGGGGTGCACTGAGCAATGCTTCCCATTCCTAACGTCATCCCCAGCACATGATTGCTGACAAGTATATTCTTTTAGGGAGAATGGAACTCCGCGTTGCCACCTCTACCTTTGACGTCGTCATCCCACACAAAAAAAAGATGAAAATTGAGAAAATGACATGATTAATCTCTAAAATTTGACCCAATATGTAGTATAATCCATGATTTTTAATTTGTTCAATGTTGTTTATAAACTTTAACTCAATGTGGAATGTAGTTCAATATTGTTATTCTATTAATATCGAACATTTTTCATATTATTTGGGAATTATATTGAATATATACCAAAAGTTCAGGAATCACAACATCTCACACAGAAAAAGATGAAAATTGAGAAAATGACATGATTAATTTCTAAACTTTGACCCAATGTGTAATATAATCCATAATTTTTAATTTATTCAACGTTGTTCATAAATTTTAACTCAATGTGTAATGTAGTTCAATATTGTTATTCTATCAATTCGACTTTAGGAACAATATCGGACATTTTTCATATTATTCGAGAATTATATTGAGTATGTACCAAAAGTTCAGGAATCACATTGAACACAAAAAAAATGAAGGATGATATTGCACATTGGGTTAGATTTCAATGATCATATTGAACAAATTAAAAGTTTGAAGATTACATTGCACATAAGAGAAAGTTCATGGACCATATGTGTTAGGAGTGAGCAGTCCAAGTTCGGTTCGATCCAGGTTCCACCTGAAACATAGAATTCGGAACCCAGAACCTACCTTGCATACTCATGAATTTAGAACCTACTCTATCATAAGTTCCAAGGTCAATCTAAGTTTAACATGTATCATTACTTAAATGATTGTAGTGACCACCATTTGTTATTACAATTCATTGATCATAACTTATATTTAGGTATGAAAAAATCCAACATTAGCTCAATGTGTAATGTAGTTCAATATTGTTATTCTATCAATTCGACTTTAGGAACAATATCGGACATTTTTCATATTATTCGAGAATTATATTGAGTATGTACCAAAAGTTCAGGAATCACATTGAACACAAAAAAAATGAAGGATGATATTGCACATTGGGTTAGATTTCAATGATCATATTGAACAAATTAAAAGTTTGAAGATTACATTGCACATAAGAGAAAGTTCATGGACCATATGTGTTAGGAGTGAGCAGTCCAAGTTCGGTTCGATCCAGGTTCCACCTGAAACATAGAATTCGGAACCCAGAACCTACCTTTTACTCATGAATTTAGAACCTACTCTATCATAAGTTCCAAGGTCAATCTAAGTTTAACATGTATCATTACTTAAATGATTGTAGTGACCACCATTTGTTATTACAATTCATTGATCATAACTTATATTTAGGTATGAAAAAATCCAACATTAACAAAGTAAAAGTCTAAGTCGTAAAATGGAAAAGCATGCTAGTGGCTTCGGATTATATACGCATCATCCAACGTCATGGAATATCGTAAGATCGTGCGAAGAAATAAATTGAGAAAAACACAAAAAATTGTTTTAGGTTTTAAGTTCTAGGTCCCATCAATCTAGAACTTATAATTTACCTGTCGAAATTAAATTTCCAAAATTTTAAAACCTGAAACTTATCCTCCATACTTTAAAACTTGAAACCGGACAGATTTTCATCAATTTCAGGTTCTATCCCGTAATTATGTTCACCCATAATTTATGTAACCATACCATAATAATTTAGGGGAAAAGGCTTCGCAAAGCCACCTCTATTCGAGAAAATATCAGTAGACCTATTTTGTAGGACACTCTATTTAGGGTGTGCATGGTAAAATTTCTTGGCTGGGGAAGAGTTTTTTTTTTCAGAAATAGTTATTTTCTCTTTTTATTCCGGGGAACAGTTTCTGAGTAAAAGAACCCGTTTGATAACTGCACAAAATTTCTACTCTTGAAATAGAAAAAGAATAGAACTGCGTTTGGTATTGCAACGATTATTTTTTGTATTTATTTGTTTTTTATTCTTTTTTGTATTTATTTATTTTTTAATTTTTTTTAATTTTTTTTGTATTTTGTATTTTCTTGCGTTTGTGTTTTTATTTGTATTTTTTTTTTATTTATTTGTTTTTGTATTTGTTTTTGTATTTATTTATTTTGTATTTATTTGTTTTTTATTTATTTGTATTTTTTATTTGTATTTTTTGTATTTTCTTGCGTTTGTTTTTTATTTGTATTTATTATTATTATTATTATTATTATTATTATTATTATTATTATTATTATTATTATTATTATTATTTATTTTTGTATTTATTTGTATTTTATTTGTTTTTTTATTTTTATTTTTATTTGTTTTTTTATTCTTGCTCACGGTCGGCGGCGGCGGGCGGCGGTGTCTCCGGACAGTTGGAGGTGGCCACGGCAAGAGAGAAATAAAACAAAAATAAAAAAGAAAATTTGCTTATTTCTAGAAATTGTTCCCGAGACAAGAAGCAATTTTTTTTTGTTTCTCGTTTCTATTTCTGGGCTAACTTTTCTAATTCGAGGAATAGAAATCAACTTGGCGTTACCAAATAAGTTTCTGTTCTTTTTTTGATCCGGGGAACAAAAGAACAGAAATTGTGAGAATGAGAAATATTCTCATGCAGCACCTTAGCTAGCCACTTGTCCAGGTGGGGTTCCCTGGTCAGTCTCTTGTCTTTTGTGCACCTTGCATTTCTCTTCTTCCTCGTCCTTTGTTCCATTCAACCACAACCGACGTCAAAAACCATGCCCACGAAGCCCCACCACCAACCGCCATGACCTCACTCTGGACTTACTTAACTATGAGTTGAATTTGTTTTTTTTTTTCTTATGGAGTTAAAAGAGGGGTCGTCTTAAGTTTCTTCCTAATAGGACTTTGCTTGTTCTGGTTTCGAATTGGCAAGAAAAATTTGATATTATTGGGGTTTCAGATGTTCGTGGAATTAAAAGGAGATTTTGATTTCTTTGTTGGATGGTGATTCCCTCTTCAGCAACACCTCCAGCAAAACGTAAGAGTTGCGTTTCCATCACACCCTCAACCATCGCCCTAATCCTTGACACCAAGCTAGATTTGCCAACCCGAAGTCTGCGAGCTTCAGGTCATTGCACCAGTTGATCGGAATGTTGTTAGGCTCCACGTTACAGTGGATGACCACGGAGACAGTGGCAGCGCACCCGTTTGATGGCATGGCAAGTCTCGGGCTCTGAGAGGGGGCAGTGAGTGATGAGATCGCAGAGGGTGCAGCGCTTGCAAAGCTTGAGGATGATAGAGAGGCAGTTTGGGAAATCGAAGGCATCGATGGTGTGTGGTGAGGAGACAATGCAGACGGAGAAGTCGTGCGGTCTGTAGTGGGTATCTTGGCCACATTTAGTGCAAGGTGTGGAAGAGGGAGACAAAAGAGACTAACCAGTGACCCCAACCTAGATACATGGCCAAAGCTAAATGGAATGTCCTAGTGCCCAAACAGTAAGATAGACCTAGCTAATATTTTTTTGCACCATTGTGGTTGTTGATGACATTGGAGTCGGTAAATTTGGGGGAGAATTACCAAAAAAGTCATAAACCTATTGCAATTATGCCAATTCAGTCATAAACTTATTTTTTTTGGTCAATTTAGTCCTAAACCTTTTATAATTGTGCCAATTCAGTCCATCCGGCCAAAATTGGCCGGCCGGCGCTACGTGGATGCTAGCAGGGGACAGCCGGCCGGCGAGGCAATTTTTAATTTTTTTTTAATTTTTTTAAATATATTTTTTAAAAATTTTAATTTTTTTTTTCACCTTCTTCTTCTTCTGGCTAGTCGGTGCCAGCCAGAGGTGAGGGCTAGTGAGGTTAGCCTCGCCGACCATTGGTGAGGGCGAGGCCTCGCCAGATTCGACGAGTTGGCCCTCGCCAAGGCTGGGGAGGCCAAGCCTTGCTAGATTCGGCGAGCTCGGCCCTCGCCAAGGTTGGGCGAGGCTGCCGTCGCCAAGGGCTGCGGCGGAGGCGGGGAGGGAGAGGATGAGGAGGAGGACGAGGAGGAGGCGGCGGAGCGGCTGTGGAGATGGGGGCATTGCTCCAGCGTCAGAGAAACCCGACATTCCCGTCATTGTCGTTGCCGTCGCCGTCGTTCCTGCACTCGTACACAGATCTCCTCCCCCACCTCGCTCTCCCCACTGCTGCCGTAGCCGTAGCGCCCCTTTTCGCATCTCCGCAGCTGCTCCGCCGCCTCCTCCTCCTCTTCCTCATCCTCTCCCTCCCTGCCTCTGCCGCAGCCATTGGTGACGGCAGCCTCGCCCAGCCTTGGTGAGGGTCGACTCGTCGGATTTGGCAGGGCCTCGCCCTCGCCAGTGGCTGGCAAGGTTGACCTCGCCGGCCATCGCCTTCGACCGGTGCCATAGGAAGAAGAAGGTGATTTTTTTTTAAATTAAAAAATAATTAAAAAATATTAAAAAATTGCCTCGTCGGCTGGCTGTCCCTCGCCGGCGTCCACGTTAGCGCCGGCCGGCCAATTTTGGCCGGATGGATTGAATTGGCACAATTATAAAAGGTTTAGGACTAAATTGGCAAAAAAAAAAAGAGAGAGTTTAGGACTGAATTGGCACAATTAGAATAGGAATATGACTTTTTTGGTAATTCTCTCGTAAATTTGGTATGTAATTAACAAAAAGAAAATAAAATTGATAATAATTGATGGAGAATTAATAAATTTAGTAAGCAACTCATATATTAGTTGATGACCCTAATTAAAAAGTAGCTTGATTGGAGAAAAGATGATAAATTATTCTAATTAAGGTTAATAATCTTTGAAAAGGGTCAATAAACTTAAAGAATTGCTAGAAACACAAATAAAAATGGATTAATATTCTGAAAAATCCTAAATTTATAGACTTATGATAAATTTACTCAAAACTAATTTTTTTTATTACAAAAGACCTCAAACTAGTACATTGGTGATAAATTTACCAAAAACTAATTTTTTGACCATTAAAAATCCCAAATTAATAGATCTATGATAAATTTACCAAAAACTAACTTTTTGACAATAAAAAACCTCAAATCGGTATACTTGTGACAAATTTATCCTTTCTTAACTTCTGTCAAATTTGAACGTTAAATTTGCTGACTTAGATGACACATGGTGACGTAGTGTAGTGATGTGGCAAGTCTATGTGGAAATCCATATCGTAAATATTATAAAAAAATCTCAAATCGGTACATCCGTGACAAATTTAACAATATTTCTATGATAATTTAACAATACTCTCATAATAAATTTAATGATACACTCGTGACAAATCTGGGATTTTTCGTGACATTAACCCTATGGATTCTCACGTAAACTTGCCACGTCAGCATGTGTCATCCGGTTAGCAAATTTAAGGGTAAAATTTGACGAAAGTTAATATAGAGTAAATTTGTCACAAGTATACCGGTTTGAGATTTTTGATTGTCAAAAAATTAGTTTAGGGTAAGTTTGTCACAAGTATTATCGGTTTGGGGTTTTCTATAATAAAAAAGTTAGTTTGAGATAAATGTTTTTCAAGGAATTAATCCAATAAAAATTTGTAAACAATAAGAAAAGTCAAAAGAGAACCAAATAAACGTCAACAAGAAAAGCGATTGAGAGTCACTAGCAAAACATTTAGAGATAATGTAATCAGAAAAAAAAATGGCGAGTGGCACTAATTTAGGTTGGTTGATAATTTCATATAAAATTTAGCAAACTTGAAGTGTGGCAAAAAGAACTAAATTATAAATTATAAAAAAATTGATAATCTCATAAATATATTAATAGTCCACCAATAGGCTTTTTACACTCATCAATACTTCTTGAAGTTTACCGGCACCCAAAAAAAAAAAAAAAAGAATTCTCAATCTTCCGCCACGAAACGAAACAATGTTCTGTAACAATTAAATAATACTAGCAAGCTCACCATCTTCTCCCAACTTAATGTAAATACAAAAGGGAAATAAATCAAATTACATCTTTTTTCTCCAACTTACTAGTGATACCAAATAAAAACTCTAAAACTAAAAAAGGACACCACGAGCAAAAGCCGCTCTCGCCCTGGGATTGTAATTGCCAGTTCTTTAGTGCTATTGTCTCATCTTTTCCTCATTGAAATTGTCTAAAAAATTTGGCAAGATTGCACCGCATAGTTTTTCATTTGCTAAAAGCAACAAACCATAAAAAATAATTATGTGAAATTTAAGAGGTGAGCAACTTCACTAGTTGGGCAGCGTTCATGAGGTGAGTAGTGAGGCGAGCGAAGAAGGTTTTTATTTTATTTTATTTTATTGATTGAATCGGGGATGAGTTTTTACCTCTAATTTACCTAGTAGAACCACATGAGAGAGAGAGAGAGAGAGAGAGAGAGAGAGAGAGAGAGAGAGAGAGAGAGAGAGGTGTCGGGTTTAAAATAGACAATATATATAGGATTGGTCCAGATTGGATCAGTTCTAAAATGTCAAAATCGAGAATCAATGTGCACAGTGCATGGTCCATTGGTCTTAGGATTAAGAAATGCCCTAGTTTCCCTAAAAACCAGATCGCGATTAGCCGAATTAGGCTGATCCAGGTCCATGGTTAATCCTCGACAGATCCTCACCCTTATGACATAGTACTCTAATTGGGTCATTGTGACACCTCCTTGTTGAGGTCAGCTTATCAATTGACAGTGAGTGCGCTAGGGTCTCAGCCTCGTTTCCATAGTGCCGCTACCGCGGTCAATGAAACCTGAGAGGATCCGCCGTCGCTCAAGGCCTCCACCACGCCGTCTCTTGCGGCCAAGACCCTCTCTCTGACCACTTTTCCTTCTCCCGAGCCCACCATCAGCTCGGCGACCCGCTTGGCTAACTCGTCCGCACTCACGAACCCGTCCTCGTCCGACATGCTCAGTGGGAGCGCCAGGGCGGCGTCCTCCGCGAGAAACGCCTTGTTCACCTTCTGCTCCGCGTAGAGAGGCCAGGCCACCATCGGCACGCCGGCGTGCACTGCTTCGATGATCGAGTTCCAGCCGCAGTGAGTGACGAACCCGCCCACCGAGCCGTGGCTCAGCACCTGCATCTGCGGTGCCCACGACTTCACCACCATCCCCCTCTCTCTTGTCCTCTCCAGAAATCCCTCAGGCATGAACTTCTCTATGCTCGTGTCGTCGCCATCGTTTGACCCCGATGTTGATTTTGCGGACGCATCCTGCGGCGGAGGCCGCACCACCCACAAGAATCTCACCCCGCTTCTCTCCAAACCTAATAAACAGGACAATTGAATTTGAATTAAGCAGCGGCTTCTTGTTTTTTACATGCTTGCTGCTTTGAAGTAATTTTTGCACGAAACGAAAGCTTACCTGAGGCCATCTCCTTCAGCTGCGCAGCGGAGAACCTTCCCTGGCTGCCAAAACACAAGAACACGACGCTTCGGCTCGGTTGCGAGTCGAGCCAACTCAAGCACTCGTGCCTTCTTTCTCTCTTGTCGCCGCCGCCCTCGTCACCGTCAACCTTTGACTCAACCAAAGGCCCAACGGAAAAAATAGGCGGAGTCGGCCTGTCTGGCACGCACAATCCTTCTTTGATGACTCTGATGATCCGACTCTCAAGCGACTCGCACGTGTTAACAATGATGCCGGACGACGAGATAATGTTCCTGCAAGCATCCAAGAAGTAGCCGTACATTCTCCAGCTTCGGTCATTCATGCCCCCCGGCATGTCCGAGGCCTTGATTGGAGGCAACCCAGGAATGTTCACGGTCTCGTCTCCAAGGTCCTTGAAGCTCTTGGTGGTGCTCCCGTGGAGGGTTGGAAAATGGAGGAAGACGGCGAGGGCAGCAGCACCCGAGGTGAAGTAGTAGTAGGTCGGGATGCCAAGGGCGGCCGCCACAGGGAAGGCGGCATCTGAGAAGACATCGACTATAAGGGCTCGGAGGTCCGCGGCAGCAGCGATGGCAGCAAGGGTGAGGCGGAGGTTGGAGGTGTCGCGGCGGGCCAAATCGAAGGGCGTTTGATTGTCCTCGGCTGCGGCGGCGGCAGATGGTGGAAGGTGGAGGACAGTGATGGAAGAGGAGTTGGCGACCGGGGTGGGGGCGGCGGCAGAAGCGGAGGAGAGGATGATGATGACGGAGAAGCGAGGGTGGCGTTTGAGAATGAGCCGTCCAAGCTCGAGCATGGAGACAATGTGACCCCTCAATGGCGACGGATAGAGGACTATGGTCTCCCCCATGTTTTCCTTTGTCGTACCTTACAACTTCTATTTTGGTAATGCCTACATATGAACGTCGAAACATTTGTTTATATAGGCAAATAGTATGGCCGGCGGGGTTCAATTACTTCATCCTTCACGGCTTCTTTTTTAATTTCATTTTTTTCATAAATTATCAAAAGTTCCGAAGAAATTAATTTCTTATGGCAACAATCCTTAGGTAACGAGGAAGTATCTTGCAATCTTAAATTGCTAGGTTTATACCCTAGCATAGCGCACCCTTTTTATAAGAGAAACTAAGGTATGTATGAATATTAAATGATATTTTATGGTGTTTATATTTTCTATGAATTCATTTAAAGTACATTTACTTATGATGCTATTTTAGTCACGTGTATGCAAACAAAAAATAATAATAATCTAAACGAAAAAGTGCTAAGTAAATGAGTTACAAATAAGATGAAGAACTAATCAAAAGAGTTAAAAGAAACAAAATATAATAATATGCTCATTAATGTGGTGCAGAGTTCAAATATCACTCCATTTACTTTTGTTTTTCATATTATGATTAGTTTTTGTTCTCCGTGACAATTAAAAAGTCAACTTTCACCGACAAAAGTTGAATAATAAGCATAGGTTGTTAGTAACAACTTTTCACTATAAATTATCTACTTCAACCTGCTTTTGCAGTACTCCAATATTCATTGCATTCATTCTCGGGAGTAGGAGTCATTGCTTAGCGCATCCTTATAATTTCCTATGCAACACGACGCGAAATTCAGAGAACTAAATATTGTTCCGCAAGTTTCGCAGCCTTGGCATATTTGATTGGTCGTACTGCTCTGACCATAGAAAAGTATCTTCTCCGCGTCAAGAACGTCATTGCTGACGTCATCGGAACGTGATTGCCCACGGAGTCCCGTCCCACAAGAATATTATTTTAGGGAAGATGGAAGTCCGCGCTGCCGCCTCTACCTTTGAGTTCATCCCGCCCACACAATTAATCCTTAAATTTTAGTTTAATGTGTAATGTAATCTCTAAAGTTCTAATTTATTTACTATTATCTTTTAGCTTAATATGATTGTAGTCCTTAAACTTTTAATTTATTGTTCTTTTATTAATTCAACTTCACGGACGATATCGGATATTTTCATATAATCCGGGAACTAGATTGAATATATACAAAAAGTTCATGAATTACATTAAATACAAAAAATAAAATAAATTTGAGGGGTGATATTATATGTTGAGCTAAAGTTCATGTAGTAAATTCATGAACCATTTGTGTAATGATCTCATAATAATTTAAGGAAGAACTTGCAAAGCCATTATTACTCAAGAAAATATCAGATAGGCTTGTCTTGCCACGTGTCTAAATGTGGCTCACTGATTAGTCTCTCATCCCTTTTGCAACGTGCATTTCTTTTCTTCGTCATCCTTTCTTCCTTTCAACTATCTTACTGCCCACGAAAACCCCACCACCAACCACAGAGACCTCGCGCTAGCATTGCTCAAGTGTGAATTGGATTTTTTTCCTTATGGAGTTAAAAGAAGTTTCTTCCTATTAGGATTTTGCTTGTTCTGGCTTTCAGAAAAATCTAATATTATTGTGGTCTCAAATGGTTGAGGAATTTGAAGGGAGATTTTGATAGGCATATTTGATTTCTTTATTTGTTGGACGTTGATTCCCCCCCAAGCAGCACTTCCAGCGGAGCGTAGAACTGGGTCCCCATCTCGCCCTCCACCATCGTCCTAGCCCTCGTCAATAAGTGTTGGCTGGGTCCACCTTTTGTGGGGCCCAGCTAACATAAAACAAACAAAATAAAAACAAAAGAGAAAAAGGAAGAAAAGTCAAAGGAAAGAAAAGAACAAAAAGAAAAGTGAGTGGTTGCCTCGGGCAAGACCAGAGGAGAGAGGGGAGAGAGTGTTCCCACGCGAGAGTCACCCGAGAGCGTGGAGAAGAAGAAAAGAAAAAAGAGGCAAAATTTTGGAGCTTTCATTCGAAAGTCAAATATTGATGGAATTGGCTAAAATTAGAATATGTTGGCTATGAGTTAATGATTTTTGTTCATCAAGATTCACCTATGAATTCTCTAGGTTATGGTTGCCCCATTTATGTTTATCCACTTTTGTGATGAGGAAATGAACTTATAATACTTATGTGGAGCTTTAGTGTGTGATTGAAGAAAAATACTTTATGTTTCTTATTATTCTTAGTGGTTAGTGAAAGTTTTTGGACGATTCGTGATTTTTCGATTTTCACGTTAAAACGTTGGTATTGTTGACTTTGTCTACTTAGCATTTCTGCATTATATTTGCTTATTTTGAGGTTATATATGGCTGGTTATTGATGGAGCTAAGTTGATTTTGCTTGGTTTAGTTTCGGGTAGAGAAATTGATCTTGGATTGGGTTTAGTTTGTGATGAATTGTTGCCTAAGTTTTCCCCGACACTAAGCAATCGTTGACCCGAAGTCGGTGAGCTACAGGTTGTTCCATCAGTCGATCAAGATGTTTTTGGGCTTCACATCACAATGGACGATGGCAATGCACCCATTTGACGACATGGCAAGCCTCAGGCTTCGAGAGAGTGTGATTGGTGATGAGCCAAAGGGGGTGTAGCAATCGCAGAGCTCGAGAACGAGAGAGAGGTGGTCTAGGAAGTTGAAGGCGTCAACAATGTGCGGTGGGGTAAGCTTGTCTCTCTTTATCTAGGCTCTTTATGACACGCACACTAGATGGCTTAACTGTCATGCCCCGAACCCCGAGCGCGTACCCATTCCTCTCTGGTCGATAAAATTTTGTGACTTCCCAGGACTAGTCGCCGACCCTTTTACTTTATTACACATGCGGAAGCGAAAAAGAATCCCCTGACAGTAACCATCTCGGGATAGAAAAGCAGAACACTAATTTCACAAACAAACATGTGCTGAGTCAAGTATAAGAGTCTATGGTCAAAAGACTACAAAAGATTGTTCTCCAAAAAGAAGCGGTCCTATCCGACCTATGCTTCAAGTCACCTCCTCTCTGCTCTAGGTCCTCCACTCAATGACCCTGAAAGTGGTTATACAATAACCAGTGAAACAATGTCTCAGCAAGTCTAAGCTCTAAATTGCGGCTAGGAGGAAAAGATGCTAAGAAGCGTTCCAAGCACGCAATCACACAATTAAGGAGACTTACCTCGTCTCAGTTCCACCTTGTAGGTCAGTATAGTTCATATCACAAATTAGAGCATCACTTAGGCTCAATTAATTGGAACACAATAATCAATTCAACATGCGTTCCTAGTTTTGATCTCGGCATATAGCACGGCCTACTCTCAGTTCGGCGGTCTTCTGGCATTGCCAGGCTTCGTCTCACCCCATTGAGCACGGCACGTCACTTCGTCGACGGCTTTCCCGAAGGAGCATAGGGTCCAGAATCTACTGCGACCGGCTTCCCTTTAACAAGGGGTATCTCAAATAGGGATAACGTCCAGCTCAACAGCCCGAGACGATTTCTCTTTGTCATCACACGATCACTCAAATATGGCCCATGGCACCGTGCATTGCACTCAAATGCTTCAATTAAAATGGTGAACCTGACATTTTTCTTTGTATTAGAAATACGCATGAAAATAGTCGTGTGTGCGTACACGGTCAACTTGACCCAGAAAAATTGACATTCTTTCTTTTTAAAATCCCACTATTTTATATAATATATAAAACCATTTTCGGTGTTAAAATCTGACACGCGGAATTTTCTGAGTAAATATTGAAAATTCACAATTTTTGGAACTAAATACCAAAAATCCAATCATCACTCAATTTGCATAATTTAACACTCAATTGCAGAAACTAACCACACCATTGCAATCAGCACGAAATTCCGGTCACCGGCCATCCCGGCCTAATTTCCGGAAAAATAATTAATTTCGAAAATTAACTAATTAATTCAATTTAATTTCTAAAAATACTAACCTAGGCCAAAATTATTAAATTAAATACCAATACGGACCCGGAAAATTCCCGAACCCTTCTAGAGAAATAACACAATTTAAATAGGCCTTATCTAAACAATTCTAACCACCTAACATGCTCAATTAAATAATTAAATCACTAATTTAATCTAACTAACCACCTAATTTCTAATTAAATAAATCTAAACACCCATTAGCATCAAAGCCTATTAAGAAGAGTTTAGAGAATAAACTCATCGGTGTATCGCGAAAACCGATTCACCGCGACGACGACGCGACGGCGGCCGAAATCTTAATTTTTGGCGGTGTCGGCGAACTCTCGGGCCGGGCCTAAAATGGGCCCAACAAATCTCAGCCCAATTGAGATTTGTTTTCAACTTGAGCTGGGCTTCACTTGATTCGCGGGCTTGGACTGCTGAAACAAACAACTTGCTGGGCTTCAAAGTTGGACTGGACTGCTGGACTTTTGGGCTGAATTGATGCAGGCTTCAAGTGGGCTGAATTGCTAAATCTTTGGGCCGAAGTTGCTGAGCTTCACGGGCTGGCTTGCGCGAAGTTTTTGGGCCGGTCAAAGGAGCAGCAAAGGCCGCCATCGGGCCTCGACAATTGAAGACCGACTGGAGTCTTCGAGCAGTAAGACGTTGGCCGCGTGGAGCAACTGACGTGCTGGCTTCCGCACGATGGAAGAAAAAAAAATGGGAATGATGATGATCCAAACTACTTCGTGGAGGGAGATGGTGCGGTCTGCTGCAAGGGAGAGAAACGGTGGAGTTGTCTCGGTCAATCTTGGTGGAGATAAAGACTGGATGAAGACACGGCGTGAAAGGCACGAGCTTCTTCGGTCGTGAGCTGGACGAACTGGCGAGCTGGTGGAGAAGACACAAGGACGCTGGACTTTGATGGAGAGACGTGGAGGTGGTCGGTCGCAGATGGGCAGCTTGCAAAGAGAGGAATTGGAGCTTTGATGGTTGACCAAAAAGACACAAGGTGGTGGAGATGGGGCTTCGGCAGAACCAAGAAGGAGAAATGGAGTTGCAGGTATAAAATGAGAGGGAACTTCGAAGCAACAGGGGGAGGTCGGCGTGAAGATGTGCCGTAGGAGTTTTTGAAAAGAAAAGGCAACAAGTCAACAAAGATTATCAAGACAATTGAATGCTTGGTCCCCCAAATAGTGCTCAATCTTATCCCACTTGTCCAAAAATATCTTCTTGTATTATCCTCACAATTAACCCATTTTGATGCCCAAAAAATGCTGCCATTTTCCAATTCCGAATTTCACATTTTGATCTTCAATTTCTTCAACAAATTCCCAAATTTGATGTCCCATTTTGATGTAGAAAAATCCCACATAAATTCTACAAGTCCCCTTCGCCATATAGCTTGATTTGCAAGTCGAAGATCTCTTCAATTCGGCCAATCCGAATTTCCGTTTATTTTCCGCGACGTCCGAATCGGATTTCCGTAAAAATTTCGGAATTTTAGAAAATTTTTCAGAGGATGAGTCGACGTTCCTAAAATAGCTTGTGACACCATAGAACTTTCAATTTTTGAAATCGGGTTCAAATTCACGGTTAACTTCAATCTAGCGCGCTTTTAGTGTGATCTAGTCTACCGGGTAGTTTTTAGGAATTTTTGGTGCAATTGACCCGTGATCGATTTATCTCGAGTGACATAGTGCATCTTCGACACATTGACGACTCTCAATTGTCGTGAAAATCTTGAGGTTTCAAATACGGACACAGGGTACCCAAAACGTCAGAAAATCAATTTAGTGCCGATCGGTGAGAATTTTGAAATCAAGTGGAATCACCCACATTCTGATAACATATCTCAGCCAAATCGACCTATCTTTGATTTCTGATCGATTCTGACAGTGCCGCAATGACCCTTGTAGACTGACACGGTCGAGCAGTCGATTGTTCGAATTATCAAATCCATTGCATTTAGATTCCTTAATTGATTCCCCAGATAGACTAGTTATCTCGTGAGTGGCCAACTCAGAGAATAGCACTATAGACGCGTTGACGAAAAGCCCAATTTATTTAATCGAAAACTAATTTAAAAAATTCAGGCTGTCACATTAACTGAGAGACCCTCTTCACACGCATATATAAGGGCTAGTGCTTGCCAAGCTGTCTAAGATGACTAAGATAAGCAACTATGACTAGAATGCAGACGAAGAAGTTGTGGGGTCTGTTGTGGGTGGTGCTAGGGGTGAGTGGTTCATGGTTTTTTACGGGTTCCGTTTGGAACAGGTTCCTCACTTTTTGGAACGTGAAACTTACCCGTCAGAATCAAGAACATAGAATCTACCCTATCTGAGGTCGGTTCTAGGTTTCAACAAGTTATTTTTTATTATTTTTTTTGTCTCGTTTTTTTGGTTTCATTTTCAGGGTAAACTATGCAACAATTGCTCATTTCCGCCATTGGGTAAGATATTAAGGAAAAGTTGTATGTTATAAACCAGCATTGTGATATTCCAAACTACTCTTAAGTTTACAAGCAAACTTAGTTTTGCTATATCATATTAAAAAAAAAAAAGTACTAATAGCATACCTAAAAAAATTCAGATGTTGATCTCACGTCCATCTCCTTCTTCGGCGAATCCAGTTGCAAGCATTTGGGGACTTCACAGCTGTAGTCCCCGCTTCTATTTGGCGATACCAGGTCCTCCCTTTGCACAACATTAAGCACGAATCCATCAGGAACCCTTTTTGCCCGTAAAAGATCAACAGTGTTCCATCAGGTATGTCATTGGATTCTTCTGCTTCATGGTACAAAGGTTAGAGTAGGGAAAAAGAACACATCATACCTAAAAAAATTCCTAAAAAAATTTCAAATCCCACGGTGGATGATTTCCAAGCTAGCACGATTGCAATCAAGGCCTTTCTATGTAGGAAAGGCACTTCTCTGAAGCCTGAAATGATCTGCATCCATGCAAGTCTCTTCTCTGAAGCCTGAAATGATCTGCATCCATGCAAGTCTCAGTGTGACATTCAGTACTTGCAGTTGCACATAAGTCAAGCGCGGTTAATCCGTGAGAATGCTTGCCAGCAGCAAAACAAGAAAGTCGAGAAGCTTCTAGCATTCAGCCTTCAACTCCTCTAAGTAGACATTACGAAAGTTGCAAAGCACAATGTCAGGAGGCCCCAAAGTAAATGCTTCTATTTGGAATTGTGAGTTTATCTCTTGGCCGGGAGTTCTTGGCGTTGTGCCTCAGGAGGCCCCAATCAATGACAAGATCCCAGTACGTGCTGGCGATCGTTGCAATCCCTGAGTTGGCCGCTGCGATGATCTTCCACAGGACCCCCCTTCTGAAATCATGACCTGTTCTTGTGACAACTACAATGATGGTGGAAAAGTACTTCAGGCCATTGCGCCCTTGCATTATGTCTCCCTCGTCGTACAGGCGCTGGAGGCACAAAAAACATTAGAATGTCATGAGTTGATTCAGTTTTGTTTGTTCAGATGACTTTACACCCAGGATCTAACAGATCACGGTCACTTATTCTTTGATATGACGAGAAAGGATTTTGCTGAAGTAGGCAATGACCAATTTTCAGAATACTGCTATAGATCCTCATTAATATGTCAAGCAGATCAGACCAGTGAAAAACATGTCAAAAATAAACCATGCACTTATTCTTTGATATGATGTTAAGTGATTTAGAAAATCTGGTCATAGGCTTGAGACTTACACAAGCTGAAATCACTTGGGAATATAGGAATATAGTAATACAAGCTGAAATCAATTATAGAATTTTGTCATGAGAAGTATGAATACTACAAGAGCAAACCTGGCTGGTGAGTTGATCTGCCAAGAAAAAATCAGGTAGCGTTATTGGCAACATTGACATAGTGAAATGAAATCACCCCACACTTCATGAAGGTTATGTATGTTTGCCTGATTTGTCTTAAGTCAGTGTGCTTACCTTGTAAAATAGAGCACATATACAATGAAAAGCACACTGAATCAGGAAGAAGCAGCTCGAACAGTATATGATGTTGAAAGGGCAGAATGTTATGCAAATCACAACCTGTCGAGTGGAGTCCTTAGTCTCGTTAACTACCAAATAAAGCTTCTCCTATTAACAAACTTATCCACCTTCAAATGCATTAGTATCGACACTGGATGATTGGAGCAATTTCATTCAATCTTACCACGACCAATATGAGTGGAACTAATTCTGTCAGTGCCTTATAGCTTTCCATTCTTGGGTCCATGTCCTTATCAAGATTAGATAGAACTCCAGCCAACATTAACACTGACAGCCCTAAACTAAGAAGGATCTCCCGATAACCCAGTTCTGTCCCCTTTTTGAATCCAAATATAAAGGAGTAATTGATACAGTAGCGCCTCCAGTAGTATATGTTCACGGCATACATTAACATATGCAAAATAATGAATCCGAACAAGCTGCAGAAAGAAGGTATTCCAGAATGATTCATCCATCCACTTAAAGCCACCATATTGTTTCTCAATAAAGAAGACGTTTTCAAAGTTTTCCATCGTTCAAATGGTAATGAACCTGAAAGAAACATTTTAACTCACCTATAAAGGAGAAATATAGTTTCCATGTATTTTTGGCGCCCGTCACTTTTTAGGAGATTTCTTGCATGCACAGCCACTATAATGCTCACTACAAAAGCCAATGAGCATCCAGTAAAGCAACCTACAAGCACCAGAAAAACAGAAAAACGTACCTTGATAAACATGACTGATAACAACTTAGGTAGAAAGAGGCAGTCTCAGTCTCACAAATTGAGAGAGCTTGTTAGCCTTGTCTCGCACTTACAGAGAAAGAAAGCATAGAAGAGTTCATTATTTGAACTAACAATGTTTCTTCTTGTAAAATGTATACCTAGAAAGAACGTAATTCTATGCTTCTCTCTCTTAGCTATCGGTCTTAGGGTTCGCATCCCTTTACTGCAGTTTCCATTAGCAAAATGCTTTATAAATGCAGCTTAAACTCTTTCCATAAGCCTTGAAACCTGGGGTTCAAAAGATGATCCAAATTTTCCCTTATTGAGAAGGGTGTCATTATTGGGAAAAAGTTTAGTATCTCAGTCGCTAGTTACAACCTCATCAGAGCTGCCGAGGTACAAATCATCCACCATCTTTAAGTAAGACTTTGAAGCATTATGACAAGTGATCTGCATAATTTGATCACTTGAAATAAAAAAAGATTGCTCATAAAATTCATATAAACGCTCCAATGTATCCTTCACTATGTAATACATCTCTTTAATTTTCAATTCATCATCATAAATTTGTTCATACAAGAAACTCACATAAGTCAATTTGGCTCTAGGATCTAACACAACCATAATCAATACCATCATATTCACTTTATCCAAGCTTCCATAATATTTGTCAAATTTTTCTTTCATTTTCACACCCATAGCTTGAAGCTTAGGATCCGAAGCATCGACCGCATCTTTCAAATATCTATACAAAAGAGCTATCCCTTCAAAATAATCATTTGAAGTAACATATGAACTCCTCGACATCTGATTGATGGTATCATATAATACTTTTAGAAATTCCGAAAGAATAATAGCATTTTCCCAATCATCATCACTAGGAATTTCATGATTAAGCTCACTTGCAAAAGATAGATCGTCTTTTTCCATTTTTTCGAAAACTTTTCTGAACTTTATGGTAGTGTCTAACATGAAATAAGTTGAGTTCTATTTAGTGGCAATATCAAGAACTATCGAATCCTTATAAGTGCTTCTTCATTGTAGAAGTACCATTAAGAACACGGTACTTAAGCACGGACCCACAATGAATGCACTTCACTTGATATGTTTTTCCATCCTTATCATTGATTTTCGCATAATGATTCCAACATTCGGATGTATATTTCTCATTATGAGGAAAATGAAACCAATGACCTTATTTGTGGCACTCATGGTGTGGGGGTATCTCTTCTTCATTTTCATTGCCAAAAAACTCCAATTCCATGATCGGAGTCATCTCCTCACATCCCTCCATCTCTATTGACGTGTTATCTTGATACATTAACTTTGTACTACACAACAATAATAGAATATAATTAGAAATTTCAAAATAAAGAGCAAATTATAAATGAAACACCACAATGAACCCATCTATTTTAATGCAACTCATATAATGATACCCATTGGCCAAGAATTTCTAAATGCGACACCAAATATATAAAATACAGAATTGCTGCTTTAACATATTATTTCATTAGAAGAATTTCCTGATTTAATTTTTAAGGAGGAAGGCGAGGGAATTGCTTCTTTTTTGTTTATTGAAGAAGGAAAAGGAAAATTGGAGATATTGGGAGAATTTATTTTACCTCGAAGATTGGTCTGTACGTAGTCTACTCTAATTTGGACGAAACGCTAAGAGAAGTGCATATGCATGTCCTTGCTTATGGCACGTCTAAGAACCTTTCTTAATAACCTGCTTCATGATGGCAACTGCAAAAAATTCAGAAAGACAGGGTCAACATATGGATGTACTCAAAAGATTGTACTACTGTTGTCATACTTTCCACATAATTTCTTTTTTGTACATATAAGCCTGTGTCATCGATTTGATTGGAGTTTTTTTTTTTCATCTCTGGTCATCAGAGGACTACATTGAAAAATGGACTGAAGTTCCAGAACCTCGATTGCACAAATTAAGAGTTACAAGACTTGGATTACACAATCCACCTAAGTCATAGGACCATAAATGGAATTACCCCTAAACAATAACTTTGGATGTATAATGCTCATGAACGTCTCATGGATCGTAACCTTCATGAATAAGAAAATTTAAACTTTAAATAATGGTAAAAACATGGTCACGGGATGAAATTTTAACTTTGGAAGTGGCTCAATACAAACAAGGAATGGTTCTATGGAGGCCTCCTATAGCAGCATGAAAAGTAACGCCAAATCTTCAAAGAGAAAGCTAATAGATGATGCAAGCTATGGCTCAATACAAACAAGAAATGGTTCTATGGAGTATGGAGGCCTACCATAACAGCATGAAAAGTAACACCAATTCTTCAAAGAGACAGCTAATAGATGTCACAAAGGAGGGAGGGATAATACATCCACAAAATATAACTTTAGAGGACGATTAAGGGAAACCATAGCTAGAGGATGCATTTGTCCCCTTCTATGTTGAGAATTTTGATTTTCTTATTTCTTGCTTATTTTTTCTTGAAGTTTTTTCTTGTTTTTTTCAGAACCATCTCGACTGAACCCACTTGCTCCTCCACCCTCATCAAAGAAGCCAATCTCGGGAGATTCTGGCACGGTTGACTTTCTCATGGTGGTGCTTACAAATCTGAAGGCTTTGTCGATACATCGTGCCCTTTTCGACCTCCTAATCATTTGGACGACAGTTACTCTCCTCCTCCATATGGCAAAAGCCCAGAAACTTCACCCATCTATGATCGTCAGCCTGCATATGATGAGCCTCTCCCATTGAGCAGATCCGCTGATCGGCTTCCTCCAGCTCCCTGGGATACAACTCAGTCTCCTACAGTTATTCCACCACCACCTTCGCGCTACAATCAGAGGCAACAAATTTTTTGACCAAAAGCAAGGTTTCCCGGGAAGTTCTCATTCAAGTAGTAAATCGGGTTCCTCTTACGACAGCTTGGTGGGTCACATTCAGAACGTGCCCTCTATTTTAAGGAATATAGCTGAGTTGGTGAATCTAGATACCTTCAAATTTATCGGCTGGACGAGCGGCGAGCGGCGTCCACCAGGGAGAAGTCGATTCGACTCTGAGGTTTCTTCTTTTCTGTCTATTACATGAATGTGTTGCATCGCTCGCTCTCCTTTTATGGTTTTCAGAGGATGCTGTGCTCGAGTGGGGTGATGGTATAATTGGGAAAGTTGGCATTTTCGCTATGGTGGTTAGCGAAACGCTCCTGAGTTTAGGGATGTGATCGAGCCGCTACGTTTTTGTGAGGGGTCATTCTCGGTTTGGATTGCAGAGTCCAGAGTCCAGGGATTCCTTATTTAGTAGCAGAAGATTGAAAAAAAAAGAAGGAGGTTTTTTTGAGTAATTGGTTAGCAGGTCTTAAGTGGATGGCTACTTCTGGAAATTTAAAGAGTGAAACGTAGAGTTTGAGTCCGATTTATGGCAGTCGATTGTTGATTTAAGTGAATCGGATCGATGTAAATGCATGAAGGATGCTTCAATATGATTCACATAAAGCTCTCCTGACCATCTTTACTGTGTATCACAGGCTACGTTATGTTGCCTTTACTTTTTTAATTGGTTACAATCCCGGGATGAGATTTTCACAGGCAATCTGTGAATCTTGTTCTGCTCGTCTGAGTTGTTTTGTGATGGGTTTTCTTAACGATCGTTTATGATTAGTGATTGAGCTTGAATGAATGTCTATTTTGCCGTGGCCAAATATATTAATAAATGGAAGAGGAAAGGATAAAGAAGTGATTATACAACTATCATAGGATTTATCATTTTAACTAGGATTGAAACATCATCTTGATCCTGGTGGAGAATGCTGGTTGCTGTCATACTCTAGGCTGTTGATACATGCATATCTGTCTGTGGCTTCTAGGGCATATTAACATTATCTCTTTCTAAGCTGGAAGATTACTCAATGGCCACTCCTCTCGTTTCCAGCGATGTTGGGGCCTATTGCGGTGGCAGTGGTGGTAGGTGTTCTTGGATGGGCATACCAGGCATTGAAGCCTCCGCCTCCAAAGATTTGTGGCTCGAGAAATGGTCCTCCAGTCACGTCCCCCAGAGTCAAACTCAGTGACGGGAGGTATTTAGCTTACAGGGAGATCGGCGCTCCAAAGGAAGAGGCTAAGTACAAAGTTATTGTAATCCATGGGTTCAACAGCTCCAAGGATCTCAATTTACCAATTCCACAAGGAGGGAACGTCTCTGCTTTTCTTTACTGATTTAGATCGTACGATTGGACTGACCAATAATTGTCGCCTATTTCTCATGTCGCGGGCGTCGCATCCAATTACTGCATTTTCTTGTGTGTTTATTTCCTGAAACGTACTTTATGGGAGAAGATTCATTGTTAATAAAATACATATTTAGCTATACTGGCAGAGTTAAAGGTGGCAAATTCAGCATCAGAATGTCATTGCACTATCACATAACAGCTTTGGATACGAGGATGTTGAACTGAGGTCGTTTTGGGTGAAGAAAACTAAAAACTGTTTGTGGCATTTTGCACTGAACAAAAATATGATTTGTCTTTGCATCATGGATTTTCAGCTTGCCCTCTGCAGTAATGCCTTTTGACTTCCCAATCTGATGCATGTCCTTTACTAATGGTGATTGATTGCCGGCATTTCTGCATCTTTATCAAATGTGGTAGAAGTCTTGAGGATTATGGTACAATCATCATCATGTTTTCTTTTACAGGAACTTATAGAGGAGCTAAAAATATGCTCTCTCTTCTACGACAGAGCAGGTTATGGGGATAGTGATCCAAATCCATCTCGCACTGTGAAAAATGAGGCATCAGATATTGAAGAATTAGCTGACCCGTTACAGATTGGGTCCAGATTTTACGTGATTGGGATCTCAATGGGCGCCTACCCGGCTTGGGGTTGCCTCAGATATATACCCCACCGGCATTGTTCTAGCCATTAGCTTTTCAAGTTTGATTGCCCGCTTAAGTCGCTGTTTGAACTTCTCATGTTTATCGACCTGTCCTCACATGTAGGTTATCGCGAATTTCCCTTGTTGTCCCTTTTGTGCACTACTGGTGGCATTCATTTCCTTCCAGGCTATTAAGGAAGGCCTTTGGAAAATTGCAAGTGCCCGATCAATGAACATTTCGAGTCGCTCATCATGCCTCTTGGTTACTTTACTGGTAGATGACCCAAAAATGGTTTACCTCGCTAAGCATGATGGCTGGAAACATGAAGATTTTCAGCCCAGTAGATATGGAAATTATCAAGAGCTGTGGGGACAAAATTAACCTTTGTCAGGTAAGTTGTATAAGAGCAGTTCGCTTTTTGTTATGTTGATGCAAACAGAAGTATTTCCTTGCTGAGAGATGTTTCACTTTAAAAGCTAGTGCTGCAAATGCAAAGCTATTTCATGCTCAGATGCACTAAAGGCTGGAGATCTTCGTTGGCAGAACATAATGATGAAAAACCATTTTTTCGGAACATGTTGACACAGATGCTACTATCCTCTGTCGCAACAGAGATGACTTCCCTCATTGAGATATTTCTTATTCAGATCTGTAAACTTGTGTCGGCCATCTCATGGTTTTACTTGATTTTGTTTGATGGATAGTGTTTGAAAATAAATTGATCAGCCATTTCTTATCTGCGACTTAGTAAAGAAAGTACGATCATCTTGGGTCATCAAAGTTGGCGTGAAAAATTTAGAAACATTTTGTGTAACTGCAATGTTTTGGAATTCAGGAAAAGATACAGCACCAAGGTGTTCATGAATATCTACACCGGGATTTAATAGCAGGTTATGCAAGCTGGGAATTTGATCCCCTGGAACTGGAAAACCCTTTTCTCGACAATCAGGGCTCGGTCCACCTTTGGCAAGGGATGGAAGACCGCACAATTCCATGTGAGATTAACCAGTACATTGCACAGAAACTTCCATGGATTCGTTACCACGAGGTGCCCAATGGCAGACACTTGTGCATCTTCGAGAGCGATCTTTGTGTTGCTGTGATAAGGGCACTTTTACTGGGATAAGCTTTGCTTGTGTGGGGGAACTACCCACCTCGCCTTGAACAATTTCTATGTAACCGGTGAGGCTCCTGCGTAGGTGAGGGAATTAGCTTCTCTAATCATTTTCCGGCAACAAGTGTGTCAGTGTCGCCTTGGACTTTAAGATGATTGAGATCTCTAGTTGCTTGCTATGCATATGCTTGATGATTGGTCTCTTCCTAATTCGATGTTCTGCTTTCTTACTGGCTTTTCTTCCTTATCTCTAGCAATAGTTCTCTGTGCTTGCTGTTTCAGACGCAGCAATCCACTGTACAGAATCAGTCTGATATGCATTTGTTGAACATGATAAAAGATGTCCCTTTTTCTTTGAACTTGAGATCGGTCTCGGTATATCTTGAAAACAAGCGTTTCCTTCAGAATGTGAGCAGTAGAACTTCCAAATGGAAAAACTGGTTTAACGAAAATCTAGCTAACAAACAAAGACACCCGCTCCATGTTTTTTGTTTATTTTTGGTGTATTTCATGGGAAACAGTTCGACATAGTACTCTAATTTGGTCATTGTGACACCTCCCTGTTGAGGTCAGCCAATCAATTGACAGTGAGTGCACTAGGGTCTCAGCCTCGTTTCCATAGTGCCGCCACCGCGGCCAATGAAACCTGAGAGGATCCGCCGTCGCTCAAGGCCTCCACCACGCCGTCTCTTGCGGCCAAGACCCTCTCTCTGACCACTTTTCCTTCTCCCGAGCCCACCATCAACTGGGAGACCCGCTTGGCTAACTCGTCCGCACTCACGAACCCGTCCTCGTTTGACATGCACAGTGGGAGCGCCAGGGCGGCGTCCTCCAAGAGAAACGCCCTGTTCACCTTCTGCTCCGCGTAGAGAGGCCAGGCCACCATTGGCACGCCGGCGTGCACTGCTTCGATGATCGAGTTCCAGCCGCAGTGAGTGACGAACCCACCCACTGAGCCGTGGCTCAGCACCTGTATCTGCGGTGCCCACGACTTCACCACCATCCCCCTCTCTCTTGTCCTCTCCAGAAATCCCTCAGGCATGAACTTCTCTATGCTCGTGTCGTCGCCATCGTTTGACCCCGATGTTGATTTTGCGGACGCATCCTGCGGCGGAGGCCGCACCACCCACAAGAATCTCACCCCGCTTCTCTCCAAACCTAATGAACAGGACAATTGAATTTGAATTAAGCAGCGGCAGGTGAAGTAATTTTTGCACGAAACTAAAGCTTACCCGAGGCCATCTCCTTCAGCTGCGCAGCGGAGAACCTTCCCTCGCTGCCAAAACACAAGAACACGACGCTTCGGCTCGGTTGCGAGTCGAGCCAACTCAAGCACTCGTGCCTTCTTTCTCTCTTGTCGCCACCGCCCTCGTCGCCGTCAACCTTTGACTCAACCAAAGGCCCAACGGCAAAAATAGGCGGAGTCGGTCTGTCTGGCACGCACAATCCTTCTTTGATGACTCTGATGATCCGACTCTCAAGCGACCCGCACGTGTTAACAATGATGCCGGACGACGAGATCATGTTCCCGCAAGCATCCAAGAGGTAGCCGTACATTCTCCAGCTTTGGTCATGCATGCCCCACGGCATGTCCGAGGCCTTGATTGTAGGCAACCAGGAATGTTCACGGTCTCGTCTCCAAGGTCCTTGAAGCTCTTGGTGGTGCTCCCGTGGAGCGTTGGAAGGTGGAGGAAGACGGCGAGGGCAGCGGCACCTGAGGTGAGGTAGTAGTAGGTCGGGACGCCAAGGGCGGCCGCTACAGGGAAGGCGGCATCTGAGAAGCCATCGATGATAAGGGCTCGGAGATCCGCGGCAGCGGCGATGGCAGCGAGGGCGAGGCGGAGGTTGGAGGCGTCGTGGCGGGCCAAATCGAAGTGCGTTTGATTGTCCTTGTCTGCGGCGGCGGCGGATGGTGGAAGATGGAGGACAGTGATGGAAGAGGAGTTGGCGACCGGGGTGGGGGCGGCGGCGGAAGCGGAGGAGAGGATGACAATGACGGAGAAGCGAGGGTGGCGTTTGAGAATGATCCGTCCAAGCTCGAGCATGGAGACGATGTGACCCCTCAATGGCGACGGATAGAGGACTATGGTCTCCCCCATGTTTTCCTTTGTCGTTCCTTACAACTTCTATTTTGGTAATGCCCATTTATGAACGTCAAAACATTTGTTTATATAGGCAAACAATATGGCGGGCCGGGTTCAATTACTTCATCCTTCACGGCTTCTTTTTTAATTTCATTTTTTTTCATAAACTATCAAAAGTTCCGAAGAAATTAATTTCTTATGGCAACAATCCTTAAGAAACGAGGAAGTATCTTGCAATCTTAAATTGCTAGGTTTATACCCTAGTATCGCCCACCCTTTTTTTCTACAAAATATAAGAGAAACTAATGTATGTATGAATATTAAATGATATTTTATGCTGTTTATATTTTATGTGTGATCATTTAAAGTACATTTACTTATGATGCTATTTTAGTCACGTATATGCAAATGAAAAAAATAATAATCTTCTTTACCAAATAATAATAATAATAATAATAATCTAAACAAAAAAGTGCTAAGTAAAGGAGTTACAAATAAGATGAAAAACTAATCAAAAGAGTTAAAAGAAACAAAATATAATAATATGCTCATTAATGTGATTTAGAGCTCGAACATCGCTCCATTTACTTTTGTTTTTCATATTATGATCTGTTTTTGTTCTTCGTGATAATTAAAAAGTTGACTTTCACGACAACTTCCTGCTCTTAACATGTGGAAGTATCTTCTCCGCGTCAAGAACGTCATTGCTTACGTCATCGGAACGTAAATGGCCACGAAGTCCCGCCCCGCAAGAATATTATTTTAGGGAAGATGGAAGTCCCCGCTGCCTCCTCTACCGTTGACTTCATCCCGCACAGAAAAAAGATAAAAATTTGGGAAAATGACACAATTAATCCTTAAATTTTAGTCTATCCCTAAAGTTTTAATTTATTTAATATTATTTTTAGCTAAATGTGTGTTGTAGTCCTTGAACTTTTAATTTATTGTTCTTCTATTAATTCAACTTCACAGACAATATGGGACATTTTCATATAATTCGGGAACTAAATTAAATATATACATCACATTAAACACAAAAAAAGTTGAGGGATGCTATCATATATTGAGCTACAGTTTATGAATTATATCGAATAAATTCATGAACCATTTGCATAAATAATAATTAACGAAAGATCTTGCAAAGCCATTGCTGCTCGAGAAAATATTAGGTAGGCTTATCTTGCCATATAAGTGGTAAAATACTCCATTTAACTCCATTTAGCACTTATCACATGTCTAAGTGAGGCTCGCTGACTAGTCTCTTGTCCCTTTTGCACATTCCATTTCTTTTCTTCATCATTCTTTCTTCCGAGCAAGTCTAAATGTGCGTATGAATACTAAATAATGTTTCATGCTTTTTATATTTTCTAAGAATCTACTCCAACCGCTTGTGCGGTGCAGTGCAAATTGGGAAGTTCCTACTAGGGGTGAGCATGGTCTGGGTTGGGCCGGTCCACCCCATTACCCTAGGACCAACGCGCACAATATTGGTCCTCAATTTTTGGGACCAAGGACCGACCCTATTGAGCTTGGGACCGAGGACCGGACCGACCCAATGGGTTCGGTCCGGTTCCAAGGTCAACTTAGGACCAACTGATAATCTATTTATTTCGTATTTTGTACTATCTGAAAAGGCAATCGAGGACCGAACCGATCCAATGGGTTTGGTCCAGTTCCAAGGTCAACCCGGAACCAACCGATAATTTTTTATTTCATTTTTTGTACTCCCTGAAAAGGCAATTGAGGACCGGATCAACCTAATAGGTTTAGTGATGAGCGAGGTCCGCTTAGAGAGGTGAGCAACAAGTGTCAAGCGGGGTGAGCGTCGAGCGTCAAGTAAGGAGCAATAAGTTAGGCAAGCATTGAGCAACGAGTGGCACGAGTGACCCAAAGCGAGTGAGGTGAGTGTCAAGTGGTGAACAAAGAAGTTGTTTGTCTTGATTTTGGCAAATTGAAGACTAAGAGGAGAAATAAGACAGAAGCGAACGAGTATTAAAGGAAGATGCCGTGAGGAGCTATTTATGCCCTTTTGAACGCCGTGAGAACTCCTCATGATAACATTTTCCTCCTCCTTTGTAAATTATGGTTGTTGACGCCGTAAAAAACATTAAAATATCTAAGTATTTAAATAAATAGTTATTTAATGTTGTTGACGTCGTTTATTTTAGGGTTTTCTTTATATATAAAAATTATAAATAATATATTAGATATATAATATACATAGAATCGGGGTTGGTCCGGGTTAGACCGACCCTAAACTCCCAGGATCAAGGACCAACCCGCACAGTGTTGGTTTAGGAATTCTAGGACCAAGGACCGACCCGGTCCCCTTGGGAACTGAACCAGGACCGGTAGGGTTAGGCCGGTCTAGGGTTGGTCTAGGGTTGACCCTAGACCGATGCTCACCCCTAGTTCCTACCCAAATAAAGGACAAAAAAAAAAATTATCACTACTTGCACGTTTGAACCATATGAAACCTGCAAAAAAGGACCTGTCCTTACCTAGCATTAAAGTGAGTGACCCATGACGGGCCACCTAAATCGGTGACCGTCTACTAATTAAGAACCACACGGAACAGATTTTTCTTTCTGGGCATTTGATCGTCGATCGCTTGTTTTAACTAGGGATTATTGGTTCCGGAGAGAATAGGTTACAGAACCGAAACTATCCTATTAGAACCGATCTGTAGTTTGTGAAACATGGAATCTATCATTTTTTTTTCAAAAGCAACTTACCTTATCTACACGATTCGATTCCAAGATCTACTCGAGAATTATTATTATTATTATTATTATTATTATTATTATTATTATTATTATTATTATTATTATTATTATTATTATTATTATTTTCGCTTTGTTTGTAAAAAAATCCAAGAGAAATAGTAGTTATGATAAAATAATATAAACAAGAAAACGGCTTTAAAGCAACAGGGAAGTTAAGCTCATTTAAAAAGATAAAATCATCTTCCTCCAACTTTATAAAATAGGTTTTAATCCGTCGTTGATAGGTGGATGGATTCAACACCCACAATCTAAAACCTCCCTGTACAGTACCAATTCCAAAAATTGGAATCAAGAATTGGACTTGTTTCCATGAGCAGTCGGTTCATATCCTCACTAAAATCGGACAGGCTATCTCATGTCGCGTTGTATACGAAATTACAGGTGTGCACTAAGCAATGCTTCCCATTCCTAACGTCATCCCTAGCACATGATTGCCGACAAGTATATTCTTTTAGGGGGATGGAACTCCGCATTGCCACCTCTACCTTTGACGTCATCCCACACAGAAAAAGATGAAAATTGAGAAAATGACATGATTAATCTCTAAACTTTGACCCAATATGTAATATAATTCATAATTTTTAATTTGTTCAATGTTGTTTATAAACTTTAACTCAATGTGAAATGTAGTTCAATATTGTTATTATATTAATATCGGACATTTTTCATATTATTCAGGAATTATATTGAATATATACCAAAAGTTCATGAATCACATTGGACACACAAAAGTTGAAGGATGATATTGCACATTTGGTTAGATTTCAAGGACCACATGGAACAAATTAAAAGTTCAGAGACTACATTGCACATAGAAGAAAGTTCATGGACCATCTATGTTAGGAGTGAGCAGTCTAGGTTCTAAGGTGGAATGTAGAATCTGGAACCCGTAACCTACCTTGCATACTCTATAACTTAGAACTTACTCTATCACAAGTTCCAAGGTCAACCTAAGTTCCATGTAACCACTGGGATTCGCCCTAGTAACCACCCTTCCAACATGGAAGGGGGAGGTGAGGGGTTCAAATCCCCACCTTCTCCGGGGGGGGGGGGTGGAGACAAAAGGCGGGGCAAAAGTCTGAGAGTGAGTGTAGAATAGGAATAGAGTAGGACTGACAAAAAAATAAAAAAAAAAACCTAAGTTCCATGTGTATCATTAATTAAATGATTGCAGTAACCACCATTCGCTACTACAATTTATTGACCATAACCTATATTTGGACATAAAAAAATCCAACATTAACAAAGTAAAAGTCTAAGTCATAAAATGAAAATTCATGCTAGTGGCTTTGGATTATATATTCATCATCCAACGTCATGGAATACCAAAAGATCGCGTGAAGAAATAGATTGAGAAAAACACAAGAACTTATTATAGGTTTTAAGTTCTAAGTTTCACTAACTTAGAACTTGGAACTTACCCATCGAAATAAGTTTCCAAATTTTTGAAATATGGAACTTATCTTGCATACTTTAGAGCTTGAAACCAGACAGATTTCCACCGGTTCCAGGTTCTATCCTATAATCATGCTTGCCCCTAATTTGTGTAACAATACCATAATGAGACTTCGCAAAGCCACCTCTATCAAAGAAAATATCAAGTAGGCCTATCTTGTAGGACACTCTATTTAGCTAGCCACTTGTCCAGGTGGGGTTCACTGGTCAGTATCTAGTCTTTTGTGCACCTTGCATTTCTCTTCTTCCTCCTCCTTTATTCCATTCAACCACCACCAACGTCAATAACCATGCCCACGAAGCCCCCACCACCAATCACCATGACCTCACTCTGGCCTTACTTAACTATGAGTTGGATTTTGTTTTTGTTTTTTTTTCTTATGGAGTTAAAAGAGGGGTCATCTTGAGTTTCTTCCTAATAGGACTTTTCTTGTTCTGGTTTCGAATTGGCGAGAAAAAATTGGTATTTTTGGGGTTTCAGATGTTCGTGGAATTAAAAGGGAGATTTTGATTTCTTTGTTGGATGGTGATTCCCTCTATAGCAACACCTCTAGCAAAACATAGAGTTGTGTTTCCATCACACCCTCGACCATCGCCCTAATCCTTGACACCAAGCTAGATTGCCAACCCGAAGTCCGCCAGCTTCAGGTCATTGCACCAGTTGATCGGAATGTTGTTAGGCTCCACGTTACAGTGGACGACCATGAAGACAGTGGCAACGCTCCCGTTTGACGGCATGGCAAGTCTCGGGCTCTGAGAGGGGGCGGTGAGTGATGAGATCGCAGAGGGTGCAGCACTTGCAAAGCTTGAGGACGATAGAGAGGCAGTCTGGGAAATCGAAGGCATCGATGGTGTGTGGTGTGCAGACGAAGAAGTCGTGCGGTCTGTCGTGGGTGTCTTGGCCACTTTAGTGCAAGGTGTGGAAGAGGGAGACAAAAGAGACTAACCAGTGACCCCAACCTAGATATATGGCCAAAGCTAAATGGAATGTCCTAGTGCCCAAACGGTAATATAGACCTAGCTAATATTTTTTCACACCATTGTGGTTGTCGACGACATTGGAATCAGTAAATTTGGTATGTAATTAACGAAAAGAAAATAAAATTGATAATAATTGATGGAGAATTAATCAATTTAGTAAGCAACTCAGATATAAGTTGATAACCCAAATTAAAAAGTAGCTTGATTGGAGAAAAGATGATAAATTATTCTAATTAAGGTTAACAATCTCTGAAAAGGGTCAATAGACTTAAAGAATCACTAGAAACACAAATAAAAATGGGTTAATATTCTGAAAAATCCTAAATTTGTAGACCTATGATAAATTTACTCCAAATTAATTTTTTTTATTACAAAAAACCTCAAATTGGTACATTGGTGATAAATTTACCAAAAACTAATTTTTTGACCTTTAAATATCCAAAATTATAGATCTATGATAAATTTACCCCAAACTAACTTTTTGACCATCAAAAACCTCAAATTGGTATACTTATGACAAATTTACCCTTTGTTAGCTTCGTCAAATTTAAATGTTAAATTTGCTAACTTAGATGACACATGGTGACGTAGTGTAGTGATGTGGCAAGTCTACGTGGAAATCCATATGGTAAATATCATAAAAAAATCTCAAATCGATATATTTATGACAAATTTAATAATACTTCCGTGATAATTTAACAGTACTCTCATAATAAATTTAACGATATGCTAGTGAAAAATTTGAGATTTTTTGTGACATTAACCCTATGGATTTTCACGTGGACTTGCCACATCAGCATGTGTCATCCAGTTAGCAAATTTAAGGGTAAAATTTGACGAAAGTTAATAAAGAGTAAATTTATTACAAGTGTATCAGTTTGGGATTTTTGATGGTCAATAAATTAGTTTGGGGTAAGTTTGTCATAAGCGTATCAATTTGGAATTTTTATAGTAAAAAAATTAGTTTGAGATAAAAAAATTTCAAGGTATTAATCCAATAAAAATTTGTAAACAATAAGAAAAGTCAAAAGAGAACCAAATTAACGTCAATAAGAAGCGCGATTGAGAGTTATTACAAAACATTTAGAGATAATGTAATCAGAAAAAAAAAAAATGGTGAGTGGCACTGTGGCACTTATTTCAGTTGGTTGATAATTTCATGTAAATTTAGCAAACTTGACGTGTGGCAAAAAGAAATTACTAAATTAAAAATTATAAAAAATTGATAATCTCATAAATATATTAATAGTCCACCAATAGGCTTTTTACACTCATCAATACTTCTTAAAATTTACCGGCACCCCCAAAAAAGAGAAAAGAATTCGCAATCTCCCGCCACGAAACAAAAGAAAGTTCTGTAACAATTAAATAATAATAGCAAGCTCACCATCTTCTCCCAACTTAATGTAAATACAAAAAGGAAATAAATCAAATTACATCTTTTTTCTCCAACTTACTAGTGATACCAAATAAATACTCTAAAACTCAAAAAGGATACCACGAGCAAAAGCCGCTCTCGCCATGAGATTGTAATTGCCAGTTCTTTAGTGCTATTGTCTCATCTTTTCCTCATTGAAATTGTCTAAAAAATTTGGCAAGATTGTAGTGCATAGTTCTTCATTTGCTAAAAGCAATAAACCATTAAAAAAAAAAAATAAGAGGTGAGCGACCTGTGTTTGTAAGGCGGGCCAAGAGAGGTGAGCAATTTCACTAGTTGAGCAGTGTTCATGAGATGAGTAGCGAGGTGAGCGAAGAGGGGTTTTTTTTTTATAATTATTTTTTGATTGAATCAAGGATGGGTTTTTACTTCCTAATCTACCTAGTAGAACCACATAAGAAGAATAGAGAGAGTATATATACATATATAGGATTGATCTGGGTTGAATCAGTTCTAAAATGTCAAACTGAGAATCAATGCGTACAGTACATGGTCCATGGATTAAGAAATTCCCTAATTTCCCTAAAAACCGGATCAAGATTAGCTGAATTAGGCTGATCCAAGTCCATGAGTAATCCTCGACGGATGCTCACCCTTATGACATAGTACTCTAATTTGGTTGATGTGACACCTCCCTATTGAGGTTAGCTAATCAATTGACAGTGAGTGCGCTAGGGTCTCAGCCTCGTTTCTAGGGGTGTAACTAGATCGGGTATACCCGGTTCCCGGACCAGCCCACCTGGAAAACAGGGTCGGGAATCGATTTCCATTGAAATTGGTTCCCAAAATTCGGAACAAGTTTAAACCGGTCCGGGACAGGTTCCGAGTGATTACCCACCCTGAAACCGGTTCCCGGACCAGTTTTGGAACCGGTTCCCGAACCGATTTTGTAAGTAGAGGTCCAAAACTTTTTTTTTCTCCTGATTTTTATTCTTACTCCCGTAATCACACGACGTTTTTCCTCTTGGCTCTCTAAAATATGCACGGCTCTCTCCGTTGTCGATGTTCGTCACCGCCAAATTCTTGTGTATCACATGGATTGGCTCGCTTAATTTCTCTTTTGTAGGAGTTATGCTTGCATAAATGAGTAGTTTCATGTAATAATTGTAGGAATAAGACTAATATTAGACCCATGTTTGTTGTTAATTCTTTGCCTTATGATTTTATTTATTATAATTAACCTTGTGGATCCTTAATTTTTCGTTTAGTCAAAAAGTTAATATATTTATTTATTACAAATGCTTAATGTTTCAATACAAATTAGGAGGATTACGTTATTTTCTCGCGTATTAATATGAAATTCAAAGTCGTATAGGATATCGAGAGATTGCAAAACAGGTTCCAGTGAAAACAGAGTTGACCTTAGAATCGGATTGGAAAAACTGGGTGGGTCGGGTGAAGAAAATAAGAGAATTCAAGAAAAGAACAATTCAAAGATAAATTTCTCAGGAGAAGAATGTTCTTCACTGAAAGCCATAATCAACTATATTATTTTACAATACATAATGCTATTTATATTAAGAAGACAACATCCTATTCTATATTCCGAATATGCAGGTGGTGGTCTGGTAAGGTTTCCTCCGAAGAACCGAAAGCAAAGCGCTCTAATCTGATAGATTGACTGAAATCAAATCGTATCTACCACTCTAATTTAATATTTCAATAGTCGAATCAAATCATACTCTAATCTAATCTTCCGATGGCAGAATCAAATCATAATCAAACCATATTCTAATCTAATCTTCTGATGATTTACCAATAATATTATCAATCTTATTAGGCTCCCTCAAACTGGGATTAGGTGGAAAACCTAGTCCTAGTTTGTATCGTAGCCTGCAATGATCGAAGCGCGGTAAAGCTTTTGTAAATATGTCAGTAAGTTGATGAGTAGCAGGAACATAGCAATCTTCAAGTAACTTGAGAGCGACTCTATCCTGAACGAAATGAAAATCAATCTCCACGTGCTTTGTCCTTGCATGAAGGACTGGATTCGCTGTCAATGAAATGGCTGAGCGATTATCACTATAAAGCAAAGTCGGCCCCTTGAGCGGAATACCCAAATCTCTCAATACAAAAGAGACCCATGTAAGATATGTTGTGGCAGAAGCCAAAGGCCCTATATTCAGCCTCTGTTGATGATCTTGACACTGTCGCTTGCCTTTTTGTGGACCATGAAATGATATTTGATCCCAAGAAAGTGCAAAACCCGGTTGTTGACCTTTGAATCTCAGAACAGCCAGCCCAATCAGAGTCCGCATACCCATATAAATTTAGTGCGCTTTGAGAGTGAAGATAAAGCCTCGGTTGCTGAGTTCCTTTTACATACCGCAACACCCGTTTTAACAATTTGAAATCACTATTCGTAGGAGATTGCATTTTCTGACATATTTGATTTACTAAATAAGATGTCCGGTCTTGTAATTGTGAGATATTGTAATCCACCCACAAGACTTCGAAAATAGTGAGGATTATGAAAAGGTTTCATGTCTTGTACCGTTGGATGAGTTTTGATAGGCAATGGGGTCTCAATCGGCTTACTATCTTGCATTTCTGCTTTCTGCAACAAATCACCAGCATATTTAGATTGTGTTAAAAATAGATCCAGACTAGTAAACTTGGCTTCAATATCGAGAAAATAGTGAAGTTGGCCGAGATCTTTCATAGAAAAATTCCTGCTTAAAGCTTCTATTAATTCCCGAAGTAGAGATGATAAACTGCCGGTCAAAATAATATCATCAACGTATAATAATAATACCAAGGTGTGCTGACCCGTGTGAAGAATAAATAACGATGGATCGGTAGAGCTGTAATGAAATCCCCATTCCAACAAAAAGTTGTTGAATTTTTCAAACCCAGCTCGCGGAGCTTGTTTTAAGCCATATAATGCCTTCTTGAGTAAACAAACCGAGTTAGGCATCGTAGAACTCACAAAGCCCAGTGGTTGTTCCATAAACATTGTCTCATTTAATGACCCATGAAGAAATGCGTTCTTCACATCTAGTTGATGGATAAACCATCCTTTAACAATTTCCACGGAGAGAGCAATTCTCACGATTGCCTGTTTAACCATAGGAATGAAAGTTTCGACGAAATCAACACATTCCTCTTGATGGTACCCCTTTGCGACTAATTGTGCTTTCAGTTTATCAAGGTTTCCTTCCGCATCCAATTTGGCTTTGAACACCCACTTACATCCGACGATATTCATATATGAAGATCTTGGTACTAGCTCCCATGTTTAATTTAATTCGAGAGCCTCTAATTCATCTATCATAGCTTTCCTCCAACCTGGATGACTTAGTGCTCCTTTAACTGTTTTCGGCTCCTTTGGAATCTCACGAGCTATGGAGAGAACATACTTTGGATTGGGCTTCCTTATTCCCGATTTCAACCTTGTTTGCATTGGGTGAGTATACTACTATTGAGTGGATGGAACTAGTAAATCACTTGAAACAGAGACTATTGCTTCTTCATGTGTTTCACAGTCTATGCATGGTTCTTGTGAACCCAACTGTGGTTGATGCACGTTTGTCTCATTAGGTGGCTCATAATGTTGCTGTCCAGAGCTGTTATCATCAAATAGAAATCCCACGCTCAAGTGTTGTGATATTTCCTTCACTCATTGTTGTTCCAAATTGTCTAGTAAAGAATTTAATCCCCTGTAACCAAGTCTGATACAACTGTGAATGCCCAGGAAAAATAGTCCCCAATTTATCAGAAAATGGGAATCTCGTCTCATCAAATATCACGTGACGACTTACATATACCCTTCCAGTTGGCGGATAAAGACATCGATAACCTTTATGTCTCTGACTATACCCAAGAAAAACACAAGGTAATGAGTGTGGATCAAACTTTGTTGCACCATACGGTCTAAGGTGTGGATAGCACTCGCACCCAAAGACTCGAAGAAACCCATAGTTAGGCTTTTTACCAAAGAGCTTACCAAACGGACTATTCATTCCTAACACTAGTGATGGCAGTAGATTGATGAGAAATGTGGCAATTAGAAACGCATCGACCCAATAAATCAATGGTACTCGTGCATGATAGAGCATAGAAAGACCTAACTCAACGATGTGCCGATGTTTCCTTTCGGCATTTCCATTTTGTTCCGGCATATATGGGCAGGAGACCAACATTTTAATTCCTTTCTCATTCAAATGATTAATAAACTGGCTGCTATTAAATTCACCTCCACCATCACATTGGAAAGATTTAATTCGACTTTCAAATTGATTCTCAACAAGATTTTGGAACATGATAAAGATGGAAAAGAACTCAAACTTTCTCTTCATTGGATATACCCATGAGAATCGTGAAAAACTGTCTATGAAGACTACATAGAATTTAAACTGCTGAAAAGATTCTACTGGGGCAAGTCCCCACACATCACAATAGATTTTTTCAAGTGGTTTACTAGCTAGAGACTCCGAGATATTGAAAGGCAACTTGCTACTTTTTCCAACCTGGCAACTTTCACATATTCTCTTTGTCACCTTTGTAGATTTGATATGATTATTGTTCTCCAGAAACTTTATTATCTGAAAGTTTGAGTGCCCAATCCGAAGGTGCTAGACTTCACTACTAGGGATCTGCTGTCTTTGAGAGTACCACACCTGTATTTGTGCCTGATTTACCTTGTAAAGGCCCTCGCATTTCTTTCCCAGATTGATTACTGAATCCGTCAAATGGTCCTTAATAGATACACCAAGTGTATCAAAGATTAGTGAGCATAAAATCGTCAGTTAACTTAGACACCGAAATCAAGTTTTTCTTAATCTCTGAGACCACCAAAACCTCATTTAAAGGAAATGAATGTAGTTCGGTAGATAAAGATGTTGAGCCAATATGAGTAATGGGCAAACAAACTCCATTCCCTACCATTACCTTGTCTAAACCATAGTAAGGAGAGAAAAAAATTGAGATTACCAGTCGATGATGTGATATGGTTTGTTGCCCCAGAATCCAAGAACCAATCTCCTCCTTGATCATCCTCCAAGTGAAGAGCAGCTAAGGCATTTGGTATCAGCTCACTTTGATAAGAATTATCAAAGCGATACCAACAACGTAGAGCATCATGTCCTGGCCTCTTGCATATCTGACATTGAAGCTTCGTATTATTCACATAAAACTGATTGTTCGAAGCAGAATTACCACCCACAAGCAGATACTCCTTTGAATCAGCAACCTTGGTTGGAGTGTTTGCATAGGGTCGAAAGCCTTGATTTTGTGAATTTGGTCTGTAATTTCCACCAGATTGATAACCACCAGATGAATCACCAAAAATTACTGAGGATCCATAATTATGAGATCCAGGATAATTTCTGAACCTCCTTCCACGAAAACCATAACATCTTCCTCTATTGTTAAACCTGTCATTCCTTCCTTCAAAACCTCTGTTAAAATTTCTTTGGCCAGCAAAAGCAAATGTTGAATTAAATGAACCCGAATCAACCTCACTACTCAGTTTCGACTGATCAATCTTTTCACCAATAAATGCCAAATTAGGGTTTATTTGATTCGACAAATAATTTTGATGTCGTGCTTCATATCTCTTGAGTTGAGCAATAACGTCTTCGTAGCTCGGCTCGGGTTTGAGACAATACATAGTTGTCTTAAACGTCTCATAGTCACTTCCGAGACCTCTAAAACACCGAAAACCTTTGTGATTTCATCGACCGGTTTCCTGATCGCGTTTAACTGGTCACAAATCAATTTGAACTCACGTAAATACTCGGTTAAGGGCCTATTATGCTTTTGACAAGATTGAAGCTTACCCCTTAATTAGAATTCTTTGGCCATAGATCTCTGAGTAAAACGATTACATAATGTATTCCATACCTCAAAAGCCGATTCAAGACCGATTATGAGTCCCAGCACATCCTCAGACACAGATCCAGTAATCCATGATGACACAAGTTGGTCCGTACGATACCATTGCTAATACTCCGGATTAAGGACATCTTCAGAATTTTCCCCTTCCGTGCATAAGATTCTGAATGGTGGAGGTTGAATTTGACCATTGATGAAACCCAATAGTTCCTAGCTTCTAATGAAGCGAAGAAATTGCGTTTGTCATAGAAGGAAATTTCCTTCAGAAAGTTTGATAGTCACAAAGTTTGAGAGATTTACGTGTATCAAGTATGGGTATCTTGATTTTAGGTTTTCAGCCATGATTGTGTAGATGAAGAATAGATGAACTCAAGGAAAAGGATGAAGACAAATATAATAAAACTGGCTCTCAGTATAAGGCTTTGATACCCTGAAGAAAATAAGAGGATTCAAGAAAACAACAATTCAAAGATAAATTTCTCAGGAGAAGAATGTTCTTCACTGAAAGCCATAATCAACTATATTATTCTACAATACATAATGCTATTTATATTAAGAAGACAACTAGATTTCCTATTCTATATATCGAATATCTAATATGATAGATTGACTGAAATCAAATCATATCTACCACTCTAATCTAATATTTTTATGGTCGAATTAAATCATACTCTAATCTAATCTTCCGATGATTTATCAATAATATTATCAATCTTATCATCGGGTACATGGTCCAATACAAATAGGATCGGGTATAGGGTCTAGAAAAGGGGAACCGGTTATAACAGGGTCGGGTACAAAATCCAGGTTTAGACCCTACTCACCCTGGACCCGATCACCCCTACTCATTTCCATAGTGCTGCTACCGCGGCCAATGAAACCTGAGAGGATCCGCCGTCACTCAAGGCCTCCACCACGCCGTCTCTTGTGGCCAAGACCCGCTCTCTGACCACTTTTCCTTCTCTCGCGCCCACCATAAGCTCGGTGATCTGCTTGGCTAACTCATCCGCACTCACAAACCCGTCCTCGTCCGACATGCTCAATGGGAGCGCCAGAGCAGCGTCCTCCATGAGAAACTCCCTGTTCACCTTATGCTCCACATAGAGAGGCTAGGCCACCATGGGCACGTCGGCGTGCACTGCTTTGATGATCGAGTTCCAGCCGCAATGAGTGACGAAGCCTCCCACCGAGCCGTGGCTCAACACCTGCATCTGCGGTGCCCACGACTTCACCACCATCCCCCTCTCTCTTGTCCTCTCCAGAAATCCCTCCGGCATGAACTTCTCTATGCTCGTGTCGTCGCCATCGTTCGACCTCGATGTTGATTTTGCGGACGCATCCTGCGGCGGAGGCCGCACCACCCACAAGAATCTCACCCCGCTTCTCTCCAAACCTAATAAGCAGGACAATTGAATTTGAATTAAGCAGCGGCACGTGAAGTAATTTTTGCACGAAACGAAAGCTTACCTGAGGCCATCTCCTTCAGCTGCGCAGCGGAGAACCTTCCCTGGCTGCCAAAACACAAGAACACAACGCTTCGGCTCGGTTGCGAGTTGAGCCAACTCAAGCAGTCGTGCCTTCTTTTTCTTGTGTCGCCACCGCCCTCGTCACCGTCAACCTTTGACTCAACCAAAGGCCCAATGGCAAAAATAGGCGGAGTCGGCCTGTCTGGCACGCACAATCCTTCTTTGATGACTCTGATGATCCGACCGTCAAGCGACTCGCACGTGTTAACAATGATGCCGGACGATGAGATCATGTTCCTGCAAGCATCCAAGATGCTGCCGTACATTCTCCAGATTCGGTCATGCATGACCTGCGGCATGTCTGAGGCCTTGATTGGAGGCAACCCAGGAATGTTCACGGTCTCGTCTCCAAGGTCCTTGAAGCTCTTGGTGGTGCTCCCGTGGAGGGTTGGAAGGTGGAGGAAGACGGCGAGGGCAACGGCACCCGAGGTGAAGTAGTAGTAGGTCGGGATGCCAAGGGCGGCTGCCACAGGGAAGGCGGCATTTGAGAAAACATCGATGATAAGGGCTCGGAGGTCCGCGGTGTTGGATAAATTCTCTTCAGATATTTTGAAGTTGACAAAACATTTTCCTCAGTCTAGTCTGAAGATTTGCAGACTCTACTGGCAAAGTCTGAAGATCAAAGTCTGACACTAACAAGACTCAAGTTTCAAAGTCTACTCTCATGGACAGTTTCCAGACCAACAAGATAAAAACTTATATTCTGATCTAATATGGTTTTTACTCCAACGGCTAGGGAATATCTTTCTACTGGATTCAGCACTACAAGATCTTATATTTGTATTCGAATAAATATAGATTCTCTAAGATTCGCAACTTATATTTGGAAGGTTCTACTTATGGAAACCAAGATCCTGATTGTATGGGCGAGCATGATTGATGGGCTATCAACACTTACCTTAAGGAGCTCGAGATCTCTCTAAATTGATTATGTCCAACGGGTTGATTGGAAGAACTTCTTTGGAAGGTGCCAACGGTAATGAAGGCATGAAGAAGTATATAAGAGAGACACTCAAGTTGTTGAAGGGTGCCGGATAGAAGAATTTCAAAGTCTGAATCTCCTTTGTTATTTTGTGATCTTATTCTTCGAGCATTATATATAATCAAAAGAGAGATCATAGTGTGGTGAGACCTTGAGGAAGTGTAGTAGAGCTTCTACACTGTGGACTCAAGAGCGTGAGACTGTAAACACTCTTTTTGATTCTTAGTGAAATCCAGCCAAAAGGGTTGTCCGTGCGGGAGAGTGGACGTAGGCTTGGTCTAAGCCAAACCACTATAAATCTGGAGTCTTGATTCTCTATCCCTAATCTTTTTATCTTTCATTACTTTCATTTGCAGCGATTGTTGTTTTTAATGCATTAATCTCTTATTCGGATTATATTGTTAAAATCGCTTTAGTCGCCTATTCACCCCCCTTTAGGTGCTAATTCTAGTCCTAACAATTGGTATCAGAGCTTGTGTACTCGTTTATAAGAAGTGTCTTTTCTTATGAGTAAAAGATCTATGGCTAGTATGTTGCCTACAGGGTTGGTTGAAGGTCAAAGCAATACCAGACCTCCATACTTTGATGGAAAAGACTACAGCATATGGAAAAATAAGATGAAAGCATTCCTAAGATCGAAAGATCCTTTGGAATGGGAAGTGGTAGATAAATGAATCATTCCTGCTGCTACATCAGAATCAGAGAGAGGAAAAGAAGTTGTTGATCCTATTCAAATGACTCAAGAAGAAATAACCAAGAGACAGACTCTTGACGCTAAAGCCATTTACTCCTTATATTATGCTTTATCCCCTACTGAGTATAACAGAATATCTTCTTGTGATACAACAAAAGAAGTATGGGATAGGCTTCACATTACCTATGAAGGACTGATCGAGTGAAAGAGACAAGGATCAATATTCTTTTGGGACAATATAAAGTCTTTAAGATGAGATCAGGAGAATCAATAACTGACATGTTTAGTCGCTTTACTGAAATTGTGAATGGTCTTGAATATCAGGGACATCTAATCTCAGGACATATTAATGTCAACAAACTCCTACGAGGACTTTCTAAAGACTGGAATTACATAAAAACCTCAATAAGAGAGACACAGAGGATTGCTCCACTCTCTGTAGATGAACTGGTTGGGACTCTTCAATCTTACGAAGTAGAGCACACCAACGAATAGGAAGATTCAAAAGGTAAGAAATCTATTGCCTTAAAGTCTAATGACTATTCTGATGCTACAGACTCTGAAGAAGATCTAGATGATGAAGAACTGGCACTCATGATAAAGAGATTCAGAAAGCTGAACAGAAAAGGAAGGAAATTCAATTGGAAGAAACAAAGCTCACAAATGTTTCAAAACAAATCAACAGAGGAAGATGATTCTAACAAAGAAGTGACTTTCTTTGAAGGCAAGAAAAAGGGACACATCAGACCCAACTGTCCTCTGTTAAAGAAGAGAAAAGGAAGGCACTCAAAGCAGAGACCTGGAGTGATACTGAATGTGAAGAAAGTGATGACGATTATGCCAATATCTGTTTAATGGCAAAATCTGATTCAGACTCAGACCTTGATTCAGATACAGACTCAGACAGTGAACTCGAGGTTAGTAACCTAAAAATTCCTGTCAAGGTTTCTAAACATATTGATGAACTTTGTCTTAGTCTAAAAACTTCTCTTAAGAGGATCTCCAAATTAAAAAAGGAGAATTCTACATTGAAGCAACAGGAAAAACTTTGGAAATAAAAGTTTGAAAAGTTGGAAAAGGATTTTTCTATTGTGGAAGAAAACTCAGACTCCATTTCAAAAGAAAATAATCTTTTGAAAAATGATATTACTAACATATCAAAAAGATTTTCAAATGGTTTTGAAAAGTTGGATAAGATTCTTTCGATACAAAGACCCTACTTTGATAAGTTAGGTCTTGGTATGACTTCTAAAACTATTCCACTGATTGATTTCCCAAAGGTGAAGGAAAGAATCAAACATAGACCAGCCAGAATTGTTTATAAAAATCATTTCCAGAAAGTCTTTGTAAAACCTGTTGGCAGAAATGCTTTGAAATGTTCCAAGTGTAAAAGCTCAGAACATTTTGAGAAAGAATGTCCTTTGGTTTGGAGACCTGTTAAAAGGAATTGGGCAAAGACTGTTTATTGCTCTAACGTTTCTGGACCCAAAATGATATGGGTACCAAAGAAAGCTTGAATTCGTTTTAATTGCAGGTTACTATCAAAAGGAAGATTAAATGGTATCTTGACAGTGGCTGCTCAAGACATATGACGGGAGGCTCAAGTTGCTTCATAAAACCTATCCAGATAGACGGAGGAAAAGTTTCTTTTGGTGGTAACAACAAAGGAAGAATTACTGGTCGAGGAACAGTAAAGATTGGAAGTTTGTCAATCAATAATGTCTCCTTAGTTGAAGGATTAAATTACAACTTGCTTAGCATAAGCCAGTTGTGTGATACTGGTTTCAAGATCAATTTCCAGGAAGAAACATGCTCTGGAATCAGTAAAGACTTTACTCAATTTTTTACTAGACGAAGACATGGAAATATCTATCTTCTGGATGTGAATCATGAAAGATCACGGTGCTTAATATCAGTATAAGATGAAGCTAATCTATGGCACAGAAAGCTAGGCCATACCAATATGAAGCAAATCACCAAGATCTCTTCCAAGAAACTTGTTCGAGGATTGCCTATTCGCAATTACTCAAAGTCTGATCCATGCACACCATGCGTACTAGGTAAACAGGTTAGAAACTCTTACAAACCAATAAGTAAAGTTTCCACTAATCGTGTAATGCAGCTTCTGCATATGGATTTATTTGGACCTACCATAACGCAAAACATTGGTGGAAAAAGATTCTGTCTAATAATAGTGGATGATTATTCACGATTTACTTGAGTCTACTTTCTTTCAAGTAAGTCTGAGACTTTCTCTCTCTTTTCAAAATTTGCTAAGAAAGTGCAGAATGAGAAAAGGTCACACTATCTCAAGCATTCGTACAGACCATGGAGGTGAGTTTGAAAATCAAGACTTTACTAAATTCTGTGATGAATCTGGTTTTCAGCACAAATTCTCCTCTCCATACACACTAGAACATAATGGGGTTGTGGAAAGGAAGAATAAGTCTTTACAAGAAATGACAAGAACTCTTTTAATTGGAAGTAATATTTCTTCAAGGTTTTAGGCTGAAGCCGTTTCAACTGCTTGCTATATTATAAATAGAGTGTTTTTAAGGCCAATTCTTGAGAAAACTCCTTATGAAATTTTTAAAGAAAAGAAACCAGTAGTTTCTTATTTTCAAGTATTTGGTTGTAAATGTTTTATTCTGAAGAATGCAAATGATCGTGTTGGTAAGTTTGAAGAAAAATCAGATGAAAGATTCTTTCTTGGTTACTCAACCGCAAGCAAAGCCTATAGAGTATTCAACAAGAAGACTCAGACTGTGGAAGAATCAATGAATGTCAAATTTCAAGACTCTCCATAAATTCAGCCAATTCAGACTGAAGATTCAGAATCTGTTCCAGACTTTGCTAGATCTACCTCCATTGAAACAGTTAAAAATTCAGAATCAGTACAACAAGTTACTGATGAAGAATCAACTGAAGAAAAAGATTAACAATCTATCAGACTGTCCAGTAACTAGAAGCACAAGTCTAGTCATCCTGAAGAACTCATTATTGGAAACATTAATGAGGGAATTCGAACAAGATCCAAAAGGTGAGAAGAGTCTAGTGATGTTGCACTTATTTCTGAAATAGAACCCAAAAATATTGAAGAAGCTTTAGCTGATGAAAGCTGGATTGAAGCAATGCAAGAAGAGCTTAGACAATTCAGTATTAACGACGTATGGGAATTGACTCCTAAACCAAAAGGTAAATCTGTTATTGGAGCTAAATGGGTTTTCAGGAACAAAGTCGATGAAAAAAGGCAAAGTAACAAGAAACAAAGCAAGACTCGTGGCTAAAGGATACACGCAAGAAGAAGGGATAGACTATGATGAGACTTATGCTCCAATAGCAAGGTTAGAAGCAATTAGATTACTACTTACTTTTGCTTGTTATAAGAATTTCAGGTTATTTCAAATGGATGTCAAAAGTGCATTCCTGAATGGATTTATTCAAGAAGAAGTCTATGTGGAACAACCTCCTGGATTTGAAGACTCAAAGAAACCAGACTCAGTGTTCAGACTGAAGAAAGCTTTATATGGTTTAAAACAAGCTCATCGAGCTGGGTATGAAAGGCTAAGTAATTTCTTAATTCAAAATGGCTTCTCTAAAGGAAAGGTAGACACTACTTTATTTATTAAAAAGGAAGGAAAAAGTTTTCTACTTGTTCAGATTTATGTTGATGACATTATATTCGGATCATGTAATGAGACTTTGTGCAAGAAATTTTCTAAGTCTATGCAGGATGAATTTGAGATGAGCATGATGGGTGAACTATCATTTTTCCTTGGTCTACAAGTGAAACAACTAAAGGAATGAATCTTTATTCATCAAGAAAAATATGCAAAAGAACTTGTTAAAAAGTTCGGTCTGGAGAATTGCAAAAAGACTGACATACCTATGTCAAGTTCCTTGAAGATAGACAAAGATGAAGCAGGGAAGAAAATAGACCAAAAGTTATATAGGAGTATCATTGGTTCACTTCTTTATCTTACTGCATCTAGACCTGACATATTATTTAGCGTTTGCATATGTGCTAGGTTTTAATCAGATCCTAAGGAATCTCATTTAAGTGCTGCTAAACGTATCATTAAATATGTTGCTACTACTGCTAAGATTAGTCTATGGTATCCCAAAGAAGGAGACTTTACTCTTCTTGGTTATTTAGACACAGATCTTGCAGGTTGTAGAGTTGAAAGAAAAAGTACATCAGGTACTTGTCAATTACTTGGAAATAGGGCAGTATCTTGGTTTTCAAGAAAGCAAAGTACTATGGCTCTTTCAACAGCTGAAGCAGAATACATAGCCCTTGGGAGTTGCTGTTCTCAAATACTGTGGATAAAACAACAACTACGAGACTTTGGTATTGAAGACTCTTGCACAGAGATCAAATGTGACAATACCAGCGCAATCAATCTTACAAAGAATCCTATCCTACATTCAAGAGAAAAACATATTGAGATTCGATATCATTTTTATAAGAGATCATGTTCAGAACAAAGAAGTCTTGATACAATTTATTGACTCAAAGAATCAATTGGCAGACATTTTCACAGAGCCACTTGAGAAAAGCTTATTTGAGTATATTCGCTCAAGACTCAATATTTTATCTCTTGAAGACTGTTGAAGCTCAGACTCAGAATCTAAAGTCTGACAGAGTATCAAACTCAAAGTTGTAGACTTGGAATACCAATCGACACGACTGTAAGTTCATTTATTTACTTAAACTGTTATCTCGAAAAGGTAAGTTTGTCTGTTTACATATATATAATCGTGTTTATTAAGGCAGTTAATCTTAAAAATGGTGGTTATCGATTTGTTTAAGGCAGTTATTTTTTTAAAAGGAATCTTTTCCGCGACGCTTCAGTTACCACGATTCGATTACCTTTTATATTCCTTCTCCTTCTCCTTGTTACTTTACCCAGAAACCCTAGTTCAAAAGCTTTTTCACTCTCTGGAATTTCTCTCCTCAATTTCTACTTCTCAAGTTTTTGACTTTCTTGTGACACAAGTGTGAAAGTTCCATCCAAGAAAGCGACAATGTCTTTCCAAAGGAAATCCTCAAGAATAGCGAACAAGGGACCATAGGGCTCTGGTGAGGGGCCTACGCATTTTGATCTCACAGAAGAAAGTGACTTTCCAAGTGAACAGATGCACCAACAATCTCAACAGCACACCTCCTCAACTAGATCTCATGTTTGTCATCCTCAACATGCAGAGGAAATTCTTGAAGATGTTGAACCTGTAAGATCCCTTAAGCCTGCATTTGTTTATAGGCTCTATTCTGCGTTGAAGGAAGGAGTATCCGCAATGACTTTCATTGATGAATTTTTGAAAGAAAAATGTTATAAAAATGAGACACACTTTCTCACTGTGATGGAGCGATTGGGCGTTGTTCCTGTTGGAACGGCAGCAAAAGCTTTTGCGAACTTTCCCAGTGACCCTCGATTTGGTGGGGTAAATCAATTTGAGGGAAAGGATGATGATGAGAAAATGTTTGTCCATTTTAAACCTTGGATGGGTGTGGCTGCAAATCTTCAAGGAGAGAAGGATGAATTGTTTCGTTCAGAGGAACACAGGAAAGTGTATGAGAAACTGCTGAAGCGTGGGGTGATGAATCCACGAACTGTGGATTTTGATTTTCTGGATATATTGAGCATCAATCTGAGAGAGAAGTTTGAGAAACTTCAACTTCATAAGTTATGTACTGAGTGTGAGGTGGCTTATTCCGAATTAACAGCCTATTTTTATTCCAACCTCAGTTTTCTTGATGCCAATAGCTTTTCTTTCAGTGTGAGAGATAGAGAATATGTGGTTGACACGGACACTCTGGCGGATGTAATTGGTGTGGAAAGAGGAGCTTTCCAATCAATTTATGTGTATGTGAGTCATGCAACTCTGGAACTTGCGAGAGACAGAATTGGTGAAGGTCGTCTCTCATACTCCAGGATGAATGCTACAAACACTTTGCTTCACAAGATAGTGATCAACTGTCTTAGACCGAAATCAACTTCAAAGACAGATGTGTCCATCTCAGAAGCCAAATTGATGTATGCAGTCAAGATCGGTCTTAACTTCTCTCTGCCACACACTATCATGTTTCACATGTACAGGTCTATGGCAAAGGATAAGGGAAAACTCCATTATGCGGCTCTCATCACTCGTCTTTTCAGACATTTGAACATTCAGCCTCCCCACATTCTCTCTGTGAAGACTATTGATCAAATGGTCATCGGACTGAGGATGATTACAAAGATGCGTCTGAAAGAACTCAGTAAGAAGCTGGAGCAGTTCAAGGAGAAAACCCCTGTTAAGACTAGACCAGACTCTTCTGCTGCCAAGAGGAAAGGAAAGGAACCTGTGACTGGTCCTATCAAGAAGAGGCGGGCAATCATCTTGGAGGATGAAGATGATGAGGATGGTCTGCCTATCTCTGCCCTTGTTTCTCAGTATTCTGCACCTGTTTCAGCTGTTCCAGAACAACAATTTGCAGAGGAAACTGAGAAAGGAAACCAGGAAAAGGAATCCTTACAGGAAGAAGAAGAGGAAAAAGAAGAAGAGGAAGAAGAAAAAGAAGAAAAAGAAGAAGAGAAAGAACCAGCAAAGACAGACTCTCAGCATCAACCAGCAGACTCACAAGCCAAAGCAGATTCTCCAGCAGAAAAGGAGGATCAACAACATCTTGCCACTGAGGAAACTCCTCAGAAAGAAGAGTACTTCTCCCCTCTAGAAGACATTGAAACAGGGGGAGATGTCCAAAGAGAAAGTACTCCTCTTCTCTTGACGTTTACTAGTGCAAGTAGATCACCGCCTGATGCAGAAGATGTTCATGCTGCTCATTTTCCTGAGGGAGAGGCATCATCTCCAAACATTGATCTCCCTGCTGATATTCACACTGGCTTAACTCCACCATCATACCGAGTTGACGCAAGCACACAAACTGACAATTCAGGAGATTTCGGAAGGTTGCTTGACATCATTTTGGAGCTCAAAGGCCAAATATTTGCTATGGGGTGCGAATTTCAGACTCTTCAGAATGAGAATCATGCTATGTTCATCTTCTTACATGATTAGCTTAAAGATGTTCAACGTCAAGTTCAGGCCACTGCAAAAGGCACTACTCTCGCTCAACTACAAGAAGATTTGAGGAAGCTGGAAGGAACTGTCAAGTCTATGGAGGACTTTCAACTTGTTCGCATTTCTCGTGCTCCTTGATTTTCTTACTTTTTAATGCTGACAAAAAGGGGGAGAAGACTTTGCAGGCAGATTTTCACTCTATTCTCATTCCAAACCCAAACCTTCACTTTTAAACATCTTTTTGGTTTTAATAGTTTGTTATGTTTGTGATTGACATTTTGACTTTATCTTGAGTTTTTGAATGTTTGCTTATTACTGCATTACTTTAAGCTATTAAATTAGATAAAGATAGTAATGTCTGCACATGACTAATGAGGTTTTTGTGGATGCAGATCTGTGTACATGATAAGTCTGTGTACATGACATCTGTGTACATGACAACTTATACTATTCTTATTCTAATCTTTTATGAGATATCATTGCTAGCTTAAAAGTTGTATTGCGGGGCAATAGTATTCAAATCTGTAGGAAAGTTTTGTCACCATAAAAAAGGGGGAGATTGTTGGATAAATTCTCTTAAGATATTTTGAAGTTGACAAAACATTTTCCTCAGTCTAGTCTGAAGACTTGCAGACTCTACTGGCAAAGTCTGAAGATCAAAGTCTGACGCTAACAAGACTCAAGTTTCAAAGTCTACTCTCATGGACAGTTTCCAGACCAACAAGATAAAAACTTATATTCTGATCTAATATGGTTTTTACTCCAACGGCTAGGGAATATCTTTCTACTGGATTCAGCACTACAAGATCTTATATTCGTATTCGAATAAATATAGATTCTCTAAGATTCGCAACTTATATTTGGAAGGTTCTACTTATGGAAACCAAGATCCTGATTGTATGGGCGAGCATGATTGATGGGCTATCAACACTTACCTTAAGGAGCTCGAGATCTCTCTAAATTGATTCCGTCCAATCGGTTGATTGGAAGAACTTCTTTGGAAGGTGCCAACGGTAATGAAGGCATGAAGAAGTATATAAGAGAGACACTCAAGTTGTTGAAGGGTGCCGGATAGAAGAATTTCAAATTATGAATCTCCTTTGTTATTTTGTGATCTTATTCTTCGAGCATTATATGTAATCAAAAGAGAGATCATAGTGTGGTGAGACCTTGAGGAAGTGTAGTAGAGCTTCTACACTGTGGACTCAAGAGCGTAAGACTGTAAACACTCTTTTTGATTCTTAGTAAAATCCAGCCAGAAGGGTTGTTCGTGCGGGAGAGTGGACGTAGGCTTGGTCTAAGCCGAACCACTATAAATCTGGAGTCTTGATTCTCTATCCCTAATCTTTTTATCTTTCATTACTTTCATTTGCAGCGATTGTTGTTTTTAATGCATTAATCTCTTATTTGGATTATATTGTTAAAATCGTTTTAGTCACCTATTCACTCCCTCTAGGTGCTAATTCTAGTCCTAACACGCGGCAGAGGTGATGGCGGTGAGGGCGAGGTGGAGGTTGGAGGTGTCGCAGCGGGCCAAATCGAAGGGCGTTTGATTGCCCTCAGCTGTGGCGGTGGCTAATGGTGGAAGGTGGAGGACAGTGATGGAAGAGGGGTTGGCGACTGGGGTGGGGGTGGCGGCGGAAGAGGAGGAGAGGATGAGAAGCGAGGGTGGCATTGGCGAATAAGCCGTCCAAGCTCGAGGATGGAGACGATGTGACCCCTCAATGGCGATGGATAGAGGACTATGGTCTCCCCCATGTTTTCCTTTGTCGAACCTTACAACTTCTATTTTGGTAATGCCTACATATGGACCTCGAAACATTTGTTTATATAGGCAAACAATATGGCGGGCGGGGTTCAATTACTTCATCCTTCACGGCTTCTTTTTTAATTTCATTTTTTCATAAATTATCAAAAGTTCCGAAGAAATTAAATTCTTATGGCAACAATCCTTAGATAACGAGGAAGTATCTTGCAATCTTAAATTGCTAGGTTTATACCCTTGCATCATCCACCCTTTTTTCTACAAAATATAAGAGAAACTAATGTCTGTATGAATATTAAATGATATCATATGTTGTTTATATTTTCTACGAATTCATTTAAAGTACATTTACTTATGATGCTATTTTAGTCACGTATATGCAAAAAATAATAGTAGTAGTAGTAGTAATAATAATAATAATAATAATAATAATAATAATAATAATAATAATAATAATAATAAAACTAAATGAAAAAGTGCTAAGTAAAGGAGTTACAAATACCCCAGTGGCGATCCTTCCAACTTGGAAGGGGAATGAGGGGTGTTCGAATCCCTACCTTCTCAAAGGGTTGGGGTGGGGACGCATTAGTTTCAAGAGTGGGTTTTGACTCCCACGTCCTGCAAGGAGGTAGGGCAAAAGTCTGAGAGTAAGTGTTAAAATAGGAATAGAGTAGGACCGACTTAAAAAAAAAAAAAGTTACAAATAAGACGAAGAACTAATCAAAAGAATTAAAAGAAACAAAATATAATAATATGCTCATTAATGTGGTTTAGAGCTCGAATATCTCTTCATTTACTATCATAAATTATCTACTTCAACTGCTTTTGCAATACTCGAATATTCATTGCATTTCCATTCCTGGGAATAAGAAGCATTGCTTAGCACGTCCTTATAATTTCATATACAACACGATGCGATATTCAGAGAACTAATTTAGTGAGATTCACAAAAGCCACTTGTTGTTCAGCGCATTTAGCAGCCTGCGGCATATTGGATTGTTTGTACTGGCTGCGGTACAAAAGAATGATCAAGAATAAGAATGACGCCTTGCTGTTGTAACCATGTGGAAGTATCCTCCCCGCGAGAACGTCATTGCTGACGTCATCGGAATATTATTTTAGGGAAGATGGAAGTCCGCGACGCCTCCTCTACCGTTGACTTCATCCCGCACAGAAAAAAGATAAAAATTTGAGAAAATGAAACATGTTGTAAAATATTGTGTTGTGGTGAATATATAATAGAGAAGAGATTGAGAAGAGAAAGCAAGTGAACACCAGAGATAGTAGAGAAAGCCAGAGAAGAGGGTGTGACTGTTTATTCTGATTGTTGTAATTGTACATCAAAACTAAACTCCTATTTATAGGAGAACAAAAATGTACTTATCATTAATATTAATGTATCGAATGATACATGTACTATATAAGGGAGATGAACGTTCATTGTATAGGGAGATGTACTTAGAAAGTATGATACAAATGTACCATAATAAATACATTAGATAAGATGAATATGATGAATATTCATTCATGTATTTCATCCATTCATGTATTTCATAACACTCCCCCTTGAATATTCATTGTATTCATTATGATTGTGCATCAAATGATATTGCCTCATTAAAAACCTTAAGCCGGAAAAACCCAGTGAGACAAAAACCGGACAAAAGGGAAAAAGAGTGCAGAGCACAAATATTATGATCTCTCCCATTTATAGATGCATTAATTGCCTCGTTAAAAACTTTAAGCCGGAAAAACCCTGTGGGAAAAAACCGGACAAAAAGAAAAAAGAGTGCAATGCATATATAGCCACTGCAGGGGCTAATCAATCTTGCATCTTGTGAACTCGCCGCATATCAATGCTGCAATGTATAGTTCATAATATCTCTCCCTCAATTGAGCCATATAGCCACTTCTAGGGCTAATCAATCTTGCATCTTATGAACTCGCCGCATACCAATGCCATATACTAATTTCTCAAAAGTTGATGTTGGCAATGATTTGGTAAAAGGATCTGCAAGATTATTTATGGATCGAATCTGTTTAACATCAATTTGTCGACTTTCTTGGAATTCATGAGTATAGAAAAATTTCTACGAGATATGCTCGGTCCTATCACCTTTGATATATCCTCCCCTGACTTGTGCAACACAAGCAGCATTATCTTCATAAATTATAGTGAGAGAATTTGTAACCGGTATTAAACAACAAGAATTATGAATATGCGTTATAATGGATCTTAACCAAACACACTCTCTTCCAGCTTCATATAAAGCAATAATCTCAAAGTGGTTAGAAGATGTAGCTACTAGCGATTGCTTAGTAGAACGCCAAGAAATAGCGATGTCGTTATAACAAAATAAATACCCGGTTTGAGAGCGAGCCTTATGTGGATCGGATCTATATCCAGCATTAGCATATCCAACTAAACCAGAGTTAGTGGAATCTTTGGAATAATATAATCTCAAATCTATGGTTCCTCGGAGATAACGGAAAATATGTTTAATTCCATTCCAATGTCTCCGAGTTGGCTCAGAACTAAATCGTGCCAATAAATTTACTGTAAAAACGATATCTGGTCTCGTACATTGTGCCAAGTACATCAAAGCCCCAATTGCATTGAGATATGGTACTTCAGGACCAAGTATCTCTCCATTTGATTCTCTAGGACGAAATGGGTCCTTTTGGGGATCTAGAGACCTTACAACCATAGGGGTGCTCAATGGGTGAGCTTTGTCCACGTTGAAGCGTTTAAGCAATCTTTTAATGTATGCTGATTGATGGATGATTATTCCATTTGCTTTATGCTCAAGCTCTAGACCAAGACAAAGTTTGGTTTTACCCAAATCTTTAACTTCAAACTCCCTTTTCAAATACTTAGTAGTTTCAACTAACTTTTCTAGAGTTCCAATTAAATTTATATCGTCGACATAAACTGCTACAATAGCAAATCCGGTTTCTAATTTTTTAATAAACACGCATGGGCAGATAGGATCATTCTTGTACCTTTCCATAATTAGGTACTCACTTAGGCGTTGATACCACATGCGACCGGATTGCTTTAACCCGTACAAGGATCTTTGCAATTTTATTGAGAATAAATTGCGGGGAGTGCATACTTCAGGCATTTTGAATCCCTCAAGAATTTTCATATAAATATCATAATCTAATGAGCCATATAAATATGCCGTCACAACGTCCATAAGACGCATTTCCAATCTTTCAAAGATTGCTAGGCTAATGAGAAAACGAAATGTAATCATATCCATCACAGGTGAATATGTCTCATTATAATCAATCACAGGTCTCTGGGAGAATCCTTAGGCTTTATACCTGACAACCTCGTTTTTCTCATTTCGTTTTCGAATAAATACCCATTTATATCCAACGGGCTTTACATTATCGAAGATACGAGTTACAGGTCCAAAAACCTCTCGTTTAGTTAGGGAAGCTAATTCAGCCTTAATTGCTTCCTCCCACTTAGGCCAATCTTGCCTTTTACGACATTCAATAATAGATTGTGGCTCATAATCATCATCCATAATTTTATGAGCAACTGAGAATGCAAAAGTATCATCAATGATGATTTCATTTCAACCCCAAATTTCATTATAATATGTAATGGAATTCTCAGTATTCCCGAGATTGGTGTTCCTTTCATGGGTTTGCGCCTCTTCAGGGGCAATAAGCTCTTTAGGAGCAAGCACATCGCCAGGCTCTTCTGGAGCGGATTCCTGATTCTTTCCCCTTTGTTTTCGAGGAACGGTATCTTTTGATCCTATCGGTCTACCACGCTTCAAGTGCGGGGGATTTTGATCCATTTTAGCTTGTTCTTCGGAAACAGCTATCCTAGCTGGAGCATTTACAGCTGGAATATGAGACTTCGTTACCTTAATAGCATCATTAAATGCATAAGGAAGTCTATCGGCCATAGCCTGTAAATGGATTATGCGCTGCACCTCGTTTTCACATTCAGGAGTCCTTGGGTCTAATTGAGATAAATTTTTCTCATTCCAGGAGAAAACCTTAACTGGTTTTTGTTTTGCAGTCATGGAAATTGTAGGTATCCCAATTGATGGAAACCTAGTCTCATCGAAATGACAATCTGCAAACCTGGTAGTAAAAAGATTACAAATAGTTGGTTCTAAGAACCTAATGATAGACGGTAAATTAAACCCAACATAAATGCCCAAACGGCGTTGGGGACCCATTTTCGTCTTTTTTTACGGTGCTACTGGCACTTGCACTGCACAACCAAATGTGCGTAGATGTGAAACATCTGGTTCATAACCAAGGACCATTTGAAAGGGAGATTGTAAAAGATTAGCAATGGGGCGTAATCTTATTAGAGCTGCCGCATGCAAAACTGCATGACCCCATGCTGTATCATTGAGATTTTTTCTCAATAATAGAGTGCGGATAATGATTTGGATACGTTTAATCAAGGATTCTGCCAATCCATTTTGAGTATGAACATATGCAACCGGGTGCTCAACCTCGATTCCGAGTGAAGCACAATATGTATCAAAACTCTTTGATGTAAATTCACCAGCATTATCCATCCTTATGCTCTTAATTGGATAATCAGGGAATTGTGCCCGGAGCTTTATAATCTGCACAAGTAAACGTGCAAATGCGACATTGCACGTAGATAATAGGCAAACATGGGACCATCTACAGGATACGTCCACTAATACCATAAAATATCGAAATGGTCCACTCGGTGGTTGTATTGGTCCACAAATATTACCCTAAATTCTCTGCAAGAATAAAGGAGATTCAAGATTAACCTTTGTTATAGAAGGTTTGATAATGAGCCTTCCTTGTGAGCAAGCCTCACAATTATAATCTTTGGACAACAATACATTTACATCTTTTAAAGGGTGCCCTTTTGTATTTTGAATTATCCTACGCATCATTGAAGCGCAAGGATGGCCAAGGCGATCATGCCACAGTCCAAACTGATCAGGGCTTACCAATCTCCAGGATGTGGTGGCGTAGGTTTCAACAATCTTAATCATGATACTATACAAACCCATAGAAGAAGCTTCTAGCTTCTCATGGATGGTCTCCAGGCCCATTTTATAAGAGGAAATGCCAATGTATTCCTTAGCTTGCTCATAAATAGTCTCAATATGGTACTCGTTACGGCGTACATCTTTGAAACTGAGCAGATTCCTCTTTGATTTAATGCTTAGAAACGCATTCTCAATATGGAGGATTGTGCCATTTGGCAAAATAATTGTGGCATTCCCAAAACCATCAATAATCTGAACATGACCTGATATTGTATGGATTTGTGCCTTCCGTAATGTCATACTCGAGAAAAAGTGTCTACTACAAAATATAGTATGTATTGTTGCACTATCAAGCAAACAAACATCTTCCTTTTTCTCGGTATTTTCCATTTGCATTTATATTGATAATTTCATATGTCAAGTTTCTTAAAAGTTGCATATTGGTTATATAGTCGAATAAAATTTCAAAAATAAATATTATATAATGCTCATAAGCATTTCATAAAGAACAATAAAAAGTAATACATTTAAAGCGAAACAACATAAACCACCAATCTGATTCATCAAAGTAATCAGAGGTCCTCAAAGAAATCAGAGACATCCAATGATGCATTTGCTACTTCAGGAGCAAGAGGAGTCCCACTAACGGAGATATTGTTAGCCTCAACGGTGGTTATGGCAGTATGATTGATTTCAATGGCATGAGATTCACCACGCTTGCCCGTATTCTTTAAAGATGCCTGGTATAGGTCAACAAAATGTTTTGGCGTATGACAGGTACGTGACCAGTGCCCAGTCATGCCACAGCGATGACAAAGACTTTCATTAATCACCTTCTTTGGCTTCTTTTCTTTGCCATGATTCAGGCCAAAGTTTGATTTCCTAGGGCGGTTAAATTTCTTGCCATCCCTTCTAGGATTATATTCTTGCTTGCGCTTATAGCCCTTAAAATGGCCAGTATTTTTCTCAAAGTTAGCATGTGCTTCAGGCAATGCTTTTGAGCCAGCAGGTCTAAGATCATGATTTTTTAGCAGCAATTCATTAGTTTGCTCGGCAGTAAGAAGTATAGAAATTAATTCAGAGTATGTGGCAAAGTGACGTTGCCGGTATTGCTGTTGCAATACAATATTTGAAGCATGGAAGGTGGAGAAAGTTTTCTCTAACAATTCCGCATCAGCGAGTTTGATACCGCATAACTCAAGCCGAGAAACGATATCATATAAAGTAGAATTATAGTCAGACACTGATTTAAAATCTTGCAGTCTGAGATTTTGCCAGTCATATTGTGCTTGAGGGAGGATAACAGTTTTGGTATGATCATACCTATCCTTCAACCTCCTCCACAAGATATGAGGGTCTCGAACGGATAAATATTGAGTCTGCAGACTCTCATGCAAATGGCGGCGAATAAAGATCAGTGCATTTGCTTTATCCTTTTCATTTGAGGTTCCATCCTCCATGATTGCATTAGCAAGACCTTGCCCTTGGAGATGCATTTCCATGTCAAGGCACCAGGATAGATAATTCTTTCCACTCACTTCCAGGATGTGGAATTTGGGCTTTTCAATATTTGCCATAATCCTTGCAAAAGTAAATCCTTAAATTAATTAGAATGATTTCTAAATATTCACCGCTACAAAAAATTCGGATATTTTCATATAATTCACGGACGATATCGGACGATATCGGATATTTTCATATAATTCGGGAACTAGATTGAATATATACAAAAAATTCATGGATTACATTGAACACAAAAAAAGTTGAGGAATAATATTATATATTGAGCTAAAGTTCATATAATAAATTCATGAACCATTTGTGTAATGATCTCACAATAATTTAGGGAAAACCTTGCAAAGCCATTGCTATCCGAGAAAATATCAGATAGGCTTGTCTTGCCATATAGGTAATAAAATACTCCATTCAGCACTTGCCACGTGTCTAAATGGGGCTCACTGATTAGTCTCTCGTCCCTTTTGCACCTTGCATTTCTTTTCTTCATCATCCTTTCTTCCTTTCAACTATCGTGTTGCCCACGATCGCACTGGCATTGCTCAAGTGTGAATTGGACTTTTTTCCCTTATGGATTGCACCTTGCATTTCTTTTCTTCATCGTCCTTTCTTCCTTTCAACTATCATGTTGCCCACGATCGTGCTGACGTTGCTCAAGTGTGAATTGGATTTTTTTCTCTTATGGAGTTAAAAGAGGTTTCTTCCTATTAGGATTTTGCTTGCTCTAGTTTTGAATTGGTGAGAAAAATCTAATATTTTTGTGGTCTCAAATGGTTGAGGAATTTGAAGGGAGATTTTGTTACACCCTTTGTATCATATGGCAAATATCGTTTCTGTTTTTTAGCCACACTGACCTTTGGTGGCAATCTAGAACCCTTTGTTTTCTTGTATTGTTTGAAATCCATAGTGGATGATTGAATTTCTTTCATTTTAGCTGTTGCAGGAATAAGTGTTGTATGAACATGAGTCCCTTCCATGATCGGCTCTTGATTTACCTGATGTACAGATGCTTTAACTCCATGATCTGTAAGAAGGGCTTGTCTGGCCCCTATTGCTGCAGCAGTAGCGATTGGTGGGGGCAAGAGTGGGATAAGCGAAAGCTGGGAAGGAGGCATCTCAGGTATACTATATCCTGGCTGATCTGAGAGGTTTGGAAGGTTATAAAATGTTTGCTAGTAAGGACTAGCTTCTTTAACTTCAGCTTTAAGCCATGGACCATAAGCCATAGTATCCCTTCCTTCAAATTTGGACTCATCATAGGGGATCTCTTTGCAATACGTAGCATAATGGCCCAACCTTCCGCAAGAGCAGCGGAAATGGGAAAGTCGCTCATAGCGAAAGTCAATCCATAATAATTTCCCCTCTATACGAATCAGTTTACCTGTCCTTAAAGGTTCCTGTAATTTCAGTTCAACCCTCGCCCTAGCAGTCCGTGAAGTCAATCCCTCTTTAATATCAACTCGCACTTCTATTACCCGACCAATATCTTGCACTGCCTTGATAATCATCTTTTTAGTTGTCCATTCCAAAGGCAGACCAAATATTTGTACCCAGAAAGCACAACTTGAGAAATCATAATAATGCAGTGGAGTATTTGACTGCCATGGCTTTAATAGTACTAGGTGACCCGAAAAGAGCTAGGGACCTCCAACAAGAACACGTTGTTTATTGGCATCAAAATGGAATTTAGCTATATAAAAGCCATCTTCATGTTGTGAAATTTCAACTCGTTCAGTCTTCCATGCTTTCTTAATTGTACTCTGGAATGCCAGGAAATTTACAGTAGGATTTGACAGAATTCTGCACACCAAAATTAAACTACATTCCTCTAACGTTGCAGGTGAGGGTTCTTCATCCCAAGAGTCTATTTCCTTCTCTGTTGTAAGTCTGCCCAATCTTGAACAAAGAGCAGCTAGGCAATTAGAATCACTATGTTCTGCCAAGTCCATTACTCAGCCAGGATAGCATTTAAAGAGAATAGGGGCAAGCGGAATTTGATCGTACTGAGATATACAGTCTGCTAAATTCGTCGATATACCGAAGCCCCACATGCAAAAGGAAATTCTGTCAAAACTACTCAGGATTTTATAAGAGAACAGGGGATTATAATCATACAGTGACACGAACCAAGTGGGATTGAAGATGGAGATGCGAAGGAGAACATCAGCTTCAAATTCGGATCCACCATCAAATCTGGAAGTAATCGCAGCAGTCACGAACACAGTAATTCGGATGAGAAACAGAGGAGGACCGCCATGGATGTAGATTTGATGAAAGTGAGAAGGGTCGTAGAAAAGTGAGAAATTAATTTGGGGATTAGGGTTTTAATAAGCTTAAGGAGCCATGGGTAAAAAAACTCTGCATGTCGAGAGGAAGATTCTCTGCATTTCGAGAGGAAAAAAACTGAGGTGGATGAGTGTGTGTCGTGCACTTGAGTGATCCTAAATTAGGGGTTGCATCTATGTTTTACCTCCATCTTAGCAAGGTGAGCAAGCTGCACAAGACAGAACTTGATTCTGTCAGGGAACACAAGACAGAAACGGTGAAGATAAGACAAAAGGTTTTAGTTGGCACAAGTAGACAAAACCAAGCACATATTCATACTGTCATCATGATAATTTATGTTTTCATAATTGGATTTATGCTAAAACCAATCTGCAAGGATTGCTTGAAAATATGGCATTTGGAATCCGATTCTGAAACTCTTCTGTGATGTATCTTGGCAAAGCACATCTAGGTAAAACTGTTGAGGGACCTGAAAAAAGTGGAAGTTGATTTTCTTAGGGCTTTAGCAATGAGGTCCATGCACTTCAAATCGCAGCATACATACATACATATATATATATATTACCTGCATCCTCAGGGCTCGGAATAAACAGAAACCGACTATGCTCCTTCAGACGTGGGTGGGATTCAATAATCTGCCCAAGCTTGCCAAACTGCACTCTACATGAACACAATACTTGTTACCATCTAGTACAAACCACTATACAGAGGAAAATATTAGAAACTTGTGTTCTGTGTATAACAAGAATTGAATGCAATGCTCACTTGATGCTACCGCTCTTTTTTCTAACTCTGCGAGTTTGAGCTATAAAATGCGTAAAGGAAAATGAAAATACAGCAGAAGTTTCATGAACTAATTGTACATTTTCACCATCTAATTAATCCATAGAGTTTTCAGGATACAGTCTCCTCTTTGGTTAATGCACCGCCTCCAAAAAAATCAAGTCCAGCAAGTGCTTTCAGAGACTTATCTCGGTCTTCTAAAGGAGGAAATCCACACGTAAAGATCTTCATGAAAAGCCAAATTTACTCTTAGAAACTTAAATTGATAATTATCATAAAATCACAAGACAACCTGCAAAAATAACTTAAGTAGCAGCTGTCTTCAGCAACCTCTCCAACAAGTGAGAGCAATCTCTTAAACATTGGCAAAAAAAAGGATAAGTCTAATAGACTTACCACATATATTCATTCCGTTTTAACTAGTAAACTCTATTTATCGACGATAATCTCCTCATTAAGACAATCCATATCTAAAAAAAATAGATTAAATAAAATATTCAGTTATTAGATATACAAAAAGAATTACAATATATAAAGATATAAACATCACTTACCCAACTCAAATTTTTCTGCATTCTCGATTCTCTCTTCAATATTAATCAGTATACGAACGGCTCTCAACCAATCTTAAGTGCATATCAAAGCTTCCACTACTTTGGGAGTTAAAGAACTTCGAAAGCCATCAAGCACACGAGCCGATGTACTAAAAATTGACTCTAAAGTAACAGTATTTATGGAAATAGACAAAATATCTCGAGCCATCAAAGAAAGGATCTTATATTTTGAGCTAGTATTCTTCCACCACATCAAAAGGTCAAGATCAAGAACTTTTTCATTTTTTTCTTGAAGATACTCATCAAGCTCAGATTTGTTGTTAGAACCCTTGTTCATTTGAGTATAAAAACATTTTCTTCCAAGCTTGAGCGTCATACTTCTTTATTCCTTCATTACCACATGCATCGGCATTGGAACCACTACTACTTGCACCCAAACTATGGCCACCAAAATTTCGATCACTTGAAATAAGAGAAGATTGCTCATAAAATTCATACAATCCAATGTATCCTTCACCTTGTAATGCATTTATTTAATTTTCGATTTATCATCATAAATTTGTTCATACAAGAAACTCACATAATTTAACTTGTCTCTAGGATCTAACACAACCGCAATCAACACCATCATATTCACTTTATCCAAGCTTCCATAATATTTGTCAAATTTTTCTTTCATTTTCACACCCATAACTTGAAGCTTAAGATCCGAAGCATCGACTGCATTTTTCAAATATCTATACAAAAGAGCTATTTCTTCAAAATAATCATTTGAAGTAACATATTAACTCCCTGACATCCGATTGGTGGCATCATAGAATACTTTTAGAAATTCCGAAAAAATAATAGCATTTTCCCAATCATCATCACTAGGAATTTCATGATTAAGCTCACTTGCAAAAGATAGATCGTTTTTTTTCTATTCTTTCAAAAGCTTTTCTGAATTTTATGGTGGTGTCTAACATGAGATAAGTGGAATTCCATCTAGTGACAACATCAAGAACTATCGAACCCTTATAAGTGATCCATTTACTCTCAATGAAAGATTGAAATGCTTTGGCTCTCGTGGGAGAACTCCTTACATACCTAACTACATTTCGGATACATGCAATGGAGTCAGGTATCATAGTCAAGTCATCTCTCATAATCAAATTTAATATATGAGCTATGTACCTCATGTGCAAAACACTACCATATAATATCAACAACCTTTCTTTCGAAAGTTTTTCCCTCAAATAGCCAATTACAACATCATTCGAGGTAGCATTATCCACAATAATTGTGGACACATTTTTTTCTATTTCCAACTCCTGAATGCATTTCTCCACCATTTTCCCAATCTCCCTACCCCTGTGACTATGCATCACCGCAAAGTTGATGATTCTTTTATGCAACTTCCAATTTTCATCAATTAAATGTGCAGTGAGACACAAATAATTTAGATTTTGAATAAAACTCTATGTATCAGTCATGAGTGCGATTTTAGAATTAATCTTTCGAAGTTCTTTCATATAAATACAATTTCATGCAATCTTTTGCCACTGTAAAACGTGATAAATGTTTGAAGAGAGGTTGTAACTCACTAACAAAATCACAAAGTCCAACACGTTCAACCAAGGAAAAATGTTGCTCATTAAGGATGATGAACCGAGCAAGCATGCACCTACAACGTTCTTGATTAAACGACAATGTCGATAAGACGCTACCAGTACTAAAATCTCCCCCTACCTTGCCAGCCATGTCTACATTACGTGGTGCAAAGAATTTCTGCCTCTTATCTACATTACGGGGAAACCTCTTGCATGTGGTCAAGTGCTTCCTTTTTGCAGAAGTACCATTAGGAACACGGTACTTAAGCACGGACCCACAATGAATGCACTTCACTTGATATGTTTTTCCATTCTTATCATTGATTTTCGCATAATGATTTCAGTATTCGGATGTATATTTCTTATTATGAGGAAGATGAAACCAAGTACCTTATTTGTGGCACTCATGGTAGGGGGTGTCTCTTCTTCATTTTCATCACCAAAAAACTCCAATTCCATGATCGAAGTCATCTCCTCACATCCCTCCACCTCCATTGACGTGTTATCTTGATACATTAACTTCGTACTACACAACAATAATATAATATAATTAGAAATTTCAAAATAAAGAGCAAACTATAAATGAAACGCCACAATGAACCCGTTTATTTCAATGCAACTCATATAATGATACCCATTGGCCAAGAATTTCTAAATGCAACACCAAATATATAAAATACAGAATTGCTAAAAGATACAAAATTGCTGCTTTAACATATTATTTCATTAGAAGAATTTCTTGAGTTAATTTTTAAGGAGGGAGGCGAGGGAATTGCTTCTTTTTTGTTTCTTGAAGAAGAAAAAGGAAAATTGGAGATACTGGGAGAATTTATTTTACCTCGAAGATTGGTCTATACGTAGTCTGCTCTAATTTGGATGAAACGCTAAGAGAAGCTGCCGAGAGCATCGGCCTTCCAATATTTGTAGTCACTAATGCTGGAAGAACTCGGGTATGCATATGCATGTCCTTGCTTATGGCACGTCTAAGAACCTTTCTTAATAACCTGCTTCGTGATGGCAACTGCTAAAAATTTAGAAAGACAGGGTCAGCATATGGATGTGCTCAAAAGATTGTACTATTGCTGTCATACATTCCACATCATTTCTTTTTTGTACATACAAGCTCGTGTCATCGATTTGATTTGAGTTTTTGATCTTTGGTCAGAGGACTACATTGAAAAATGGACTGAAGTTCCACGACCTCGATTGCACAAATTAAGAGTTACAAGACTTGGATTACACAATCCACCTAAGCCATAGGACCAGAAATGGAATTACCCCTAAATAATAACTTTGGATGTATAATGCTCATGAACGTCTCATGGATCATAACCTTCCTGAATAAGAAAATTTAAACTTTACATAACGGTAAAAACATGGTCACAGGATGAAACTTTAACCTTGGAAGTGGCTCAATACAAACAAGGAATGGTTCTATGGAGGCCTCCTATAGCAGCATGAAAAGTAACGCCAAATCTTCAAAGAGAAAGCTAATAGATGATGCAAGCTATGGCTCAATACAAACAAGAAATGGTTCAATGGAGGCCTACCATAGCAGCATGAAAAGTAACACCAATTCTTCAAAGAGACAGCTAATAGATGTCACAAAGGAGGGAGGGATAATACATCCACAAAATATAACTTTAGAGGACGATTAAGGGAAACCATAGCTGGAGGATGCATTTGTCCCCTTCTATGTTGAGAATTTTGATTTTCTTATTTCTTGCTTATTTTTTCTTGAAGTTTTTTCTTGTTTTTTTCAGAACCATCTCGACTAAACCCAGTTGCTCCTCCACCCTCATCAAAGAAGCCAATCTCGGGAGATTCTGGCACGGTGGACTTTCTCATGGTGGTGCTTACAAATCGGAAGGCTTTGTCGATACATCACGGCCATTTCGACCTCCTAATCATTTGGACAACAGTTACTCTCCTCCTCCATGGAAAAAGCCCAGAAACTTCACCCATTTATGATCGTCAACTTGCATATGATGAGCCTCTCCCATTGAGCAGATCCGCTGATCGGCTTCCTCTAACTCCCTGGGATACAACTCAGTCTCCTATAGTTATTCCACCACCACCTTCGCGCTACAATCAGAGGCAACAATTTTTTGACCAAAAGCAAGGTTTCCGGGAAGTTCTCATTCAAGTAGTGGATCGGGCTCCACTTACGACAGCTTGGTGGGTCACACTCAGAACATGCCCTCTATTTTAAGGAATATAGTTGAGTTGTTGAATCTAGATACCTTCAAATTTATTTACTGGGCAAGTGGCGATCGGCGTCCACCAGGGGGACGAGCAGCGTCCAGCGGCGGTCATAAGAGGAAGATCTCCTCATCAACAATGATTGAGATCTCTAGTTGCTTGCTATGCATATGCTTGATGATTGGTCTCTTCATTGGTCTCTTCCTAATTCGATGTTTTGATTTCTTACTTGTTTTTCTTCCTTATCTCTAGCAATAGTTCTCTGTACTTGCTGTTTCAGACGCAGCAATCCACCGTACAAAATCAGTCTAATATGCATTTTGTTGAAAGAAGATATGATTGAAGATCTGGGATCTGATTGAAGATTTGTATTGATTGTAATTGATAGGAGATTTGATTATTTTAGGACTAGAAAGATTAGAAGAATTTATTTACTTTTTTATTGAGTCCACTTGTACGATATATACATTCTTGTAATAGATACAGAAATCAATGAAGAACATACAATTTTCCTCTCCACACAAATTCCCTCATTCCTCTTCTACTCAGATTCATGACATGGTATTAGAGCATGTCTTGATCCTGGCATAGCTTCCGCACTGAATTACCTCCGTTTCTTCTATGTTTCTCGTTGTTGCGACACTCGCAAAACAGAACAGCATCCAGCAGGAATTTCTCCATTCAGCCTTCGATTCTTTGTCCAGAAAACCAATCTGCAAAACAGAGTTGTTGCAGAATTTCTTAGAAAAATGTCATTATGACAAAACCACAGGCACTTACCTCATAATCCGGTGATCAGTTCGCAGGAGAAACAACGCCACCAGCCAACAACGGGGCAGGCACAACCACTAGTTCACAGCAAACGGGCAAATCAGCCAAACCGGGTATGGGAACGAATCCCTACCCGGGTTCATTTTTTCCAAATGTGAGTCATACAACTGGATCTGACGGATCAGGTTTGGGAGCAAATCCCTACCCGAATCCACCGCCAGGGTTTCTCCCATACTAGATCTACGCTGCCAGCAGCTGGCCGGAGCCCGGCAACCCTCTTTTCACAACTAATGCCAACGGACCAAAACTAAAGCTTGTTGCTCAGCTATTAACCGAACCAGACAATTACTCGAGATGGTCACGCGAGTTCCAGCGTGCACTGGTAACAAAAGATAAGGAGGGCTTTATTGACAGAACGATTCCGATTCCATCCAACGAGCGACTAGCGCGACTTTGGAAAAAATGCAATCAACTAGTCAAAACATGGATCGGAAACAGCATCGCTTCCGAAGTTGTGGCCAATCTTCCCTCGACAGAGGACTCGAAACAAATGTGGGAAAACATCAAGGAGATGTATGGAAAATTGGATCAAGTAAAAATCTTTTATTTGACGCAACAAATCTCGGATTTAAAGCAAGGAAACATGACTGTTGCTGCGATTTTTAACAAACTTTCGGGTCTGTGGAATGAACTGGAAGTGGCCGAAGAAAATTTCGACTGGCCGGAGCCAATTTTACAGCAATACAAAAGGATGCGGACAAGGAGAAAGCGACAAGATTTCTCCTCATATTAAACGAGTCTTACCTTTCGTTTCGATCGCAAATCTTAACCATGGAGTCAATGCCAAGCCTTGGCCGTATCAACCATCTTGCTATCTATGAGGAAAGCCAACAGAGAGCAGCAGATCACGGAAAGGAAGGCGAGAGCATGGCTCTGGCGGCGAGGGTTTCCTCTCGCCCACTACAGAGAGTCACGGGAAGAAGAGAGAGTCGCGAACTCGCTCTAGGGTTCCACGTAAACCCTAGATGATATCAAAGGGCGACGGATGGCCACGATTTGTTTGATCGATCGAACGGCTCACGATCAATCCTTGGAGCCGCTGGATCCAACAGCGCGCTGAGTGGCAGGACCATTGAATCTAACGGTCCACGTGGAGCAAGTTTCTATGGGTCAGATGGCCCACACAACCAATTCGTTGCTGGGCCCGACGGCCCACGAGGCCAATTTTTTGCACCATCCAAAGGCCCATATGGGGGAACAACGGCCCATGCCGTAAGCAGGCCTTCCTCATTCACAAAAAACCAAAAAAGAAAGGGTAAGATGTATTGTGAATATTGTAAACGCCTGCACCACACAGTTGAAAATTGCTGGAAATTAAATGGTAAACCTGGTGAAAAAGAAAAGGGCAAGTTTTCAACTATCTTTCAGGTGACGGGCAAATCAGAAGACAAGTCAATTACTCATGCGGAATATCAAGAGTTGATGGAAGCTCTAAAGAAATTGGATCCTTCTGACAAGGCAGGGAGTTTCACAGGTATTTCTTATTGTCTGATGAACTTACTTTCAAAGGATGCATGGATCATTGATACAGGAGTTAGTGATCACATTGTCTGCAATCCAAAATTCTTTTCCAATATCAAAAAGTTATACTTTCCTATATCAGTACAACTTCCCAATGGAAATACCACACATGTTGGAATGCCTGGCACTGTGAATCTTAGTTCACTCATCACTCTCAAAAATGTCCTTTACATTCGTACTTTCCATTTTAATCTCATATCAGTCTCTTGAGCTTGTGAAGAAAATTCTTGTCATATCTCTTTTGACTTTGATAAATGTCTATTTTAGGCCCTTTCGATTGGCAAACTGATGGACTTGGGTAGAATCTATCAAGAACTGTATTTTTGGATTAATCTTTCAAGCAATTTTAAATTATCTTCTATTGCATTCAATAAACCATTGTGTAACATTGTTGCCAATGAAAGAAATTTTCTTCATCATCAAAGATTGGGTCACACTTCTTTCCATTATCCTCAATGTCATGTTTGCCTTTGGCAAAACAAACTTGTGCCCCCTTTCAAATTAGTAAGACTCGAGTAGACGGCATTTTTTCTTTAATTCGTGCTGATGTCTAGGGACTATATCATACATTAAATCATGATGGTTCAAGATTTTTCCTTACAATTGTGGATGATTTCTCACGTGCCACCTGGGTTTTCATCATACAATCAAAAGGTCAAGTTCTTTCTCACCTTAAAATCTTCCTTTCTTTATCCAAAACTCAGTTTGGAAAATCAGTTCGTCGCATCCGCACTGATAATGGAAGAGAATTCTTCAATGATGAATGTACTCCCTTTCTTTCCTCAAATGGAATTTTGCATGAAAGTACATGCACTTATACCCCATAGCAAAATGGAGTTGTTGAGCAAAAACACCGTCATCTCTTAGAAGTGGCACGTGCTCTTAAGTTCCAAGCATCTATACCATAAAACTTTTGGGGAGATTGTGTGGTCACTACGACATATCTAATAAATCGTATGTCATCACGCATTCTAGAAGGCAAAAGTCCATTTGAATTATTGTATGGACGGAAACCAGATCTGAGTCATCTCCGAGTGTTTGGTTGTCTATGTTATGTGGCTACAATAGGCCCCCAGGATAAAATGGCCCCCCGTGCTCGATAGTGCATTTTCATGGGATATCCCAACTTAAAAAAGGGTTATCGAGTTTATGAACAGTCAACCGGAGAATTTTTTATCAGTGGGGATGTGGTTTTTCATGAAGATATTTTCCCTTTCCAGGATACTACTTCTATGTCTGCAGATGATATGGGAACTAATCATCGATTCTTGTCAGAAGAAGATCTATCTTCTAGAGAACCATATCTTATTACCTCTCCTCCAAGACATCAAATAGTGGATACAGTATCACCTTCACCGCCCGATGAGTCATCTATTGACAATTCAGTTGAACAAAATTCCATGGAACAGGAATCCCAAGAGACAAATTACGGAGAACCTACCAGTATTGAATCGTCTTTGGAGGTTGTTGACGCCTAAATTTTATTGTGTTTTTAATTAGGCCTCAGTCTCTTTTAATATTTGTTTTTTCCTTTTTTCTTTCGGATAATAAATAATAAATAACAAAAACAAACAAAAATATAATAAAATAAAAACAAACAAAAAAAGCAAAAACAACAGCCATTAGGGTTTGAGCCTTCGCACCCAGCCCCCTCTTCTTCTTTTCCACGCGGCCCAGGGCCTAGCCTTTTTTGGCCCGCCCACCCTCTCTTCTTCTTCCTCCCGTCTTCTTCTTCCTTCCTTCTTCTTCCGCCTTTGCAAGTCACACGCGGCGACGAAGACGCGCTCAGTGACAACCTACAGAGGAGAGAGGAACGTAGGCCGGTGGTTGAGAGGACGTAGCATTGAAGGGGAGCATGCCTCCGCGGAAAGGGAAAGATTTGACGCTGGTTCAGCCGCGGGAGTCCGGTCGACAAGCCAAAAGTCAACGGCCGAGCCCCTCCGTCGACCGAACCCCCTCGCCTATAAATAGGCGGCCACAAACTCCGTCGAAGGACACGGCGAACTCGGAGATTTCCCTTGAGAGACTTCAGGGGAGATCAAAGAGTGAGCGCGCGAGAGAAATCGGGTCGCGAGCTCGACCGACCTCCCTCCGAGAGACTTCGGGGGAGGTTGGCGACAAGCGAGCCCGAGGGGGAGAGATCCGAGTGTGTGGAGGCTGAGTGAGAGAGGAATCGGAGGGAAAAGTGCTAGATCTGAGAAGCCAAGGACCTACCGTCACTACCATCCCTCCTGATGCCGTCGACCGCTCACGTCGAAACTCCAGTCAGTCGTTGTGCTGTCGTCACCCTCCAACGCCGTGCGCCGCTACCATCCCCTGCCCTCAGATCTGGAAAGCAGGAGACCAGATCTGAGGAGGATCCATGAGATCTAGCCACCACGACACGCCGTCATCCACCGCCGTGCTGCCCCCTACCGACGAGCCTCGGTTAAAATCCCTGAAGCCGGTGAGCATCTCTGACCCCCCCCCTCTCGTCTGTCACCTCGCTTCTGGGTTGGCAGCCAGAGCTCGCAACTATCGAGCTTGTGGAAGCTCCGACTGCCGGTCGCGCTTTGTCCACCATTCCCCTCTGCATCTCCACCCGTCACCGTTGCCACGCCACATCAACAGCTTCTGTCCTCTGTATCGCTGCCGTCATCGACGCCGATCTGCTATCCTAGCCCCTCCGTCAACGCCGCGTCTAAGCGAAAGAGGGAGGAGGCATCGCGTCGGGTTAGAAGCGGGTCGCGGCCGGGTAGGGTTCCACGAGCCGAGTCGCGGTTGTGAACCGGGTCAAAGAGCAGGTTGGGTGTGGGTTTGAACCGGCTAGGATTTCCACCTGGGTCAGTTTTGTACGCGTGGGCTGGGTAAAATGTTGGGCTGGAATTTTTTATGGAAACGGGCCAAAAATGTGTTTGTGCTTTTAGGGTTAAAAAAGGAAAAAATCTCGAGCCTGGCCCGCGTTGCGGGCCCGTCCGGGTGATGGGTCGACGATCCGAGTTAGACCCAACCCGGGAATCCGTCCCGATTATTATAATATAAAATAATATTTAAAAAAATAATTAAAAAATAATTTATTTTCCAAAAAATCTCATATTTTCCCAAAAAAGCCAAAAAAGTCTTCTTATAATTTCCATAAAAAGACCAAAAATACTTTTTACGTTCCGAAAAATGAGAAAATGATCCAAAAAATACTTTTCCTTCCACAAATGAATGGAAAACCCCTCAAAAATCCAAAAAGCCTTAGGGTTTAAACAAGATTAGGTACCGAAAGGGCATTAGTGATTAACTAGTGTAATCAAGTCCCTGATCCTAATTTCTCTGGTTCCGCAGGAGCGAGTATTTCTCTTGATACTTCGCTTGGGTTTCTAATCGACCCACCCCAAACCGATTAGTGGCGACTCCGTTTTAAAATTAACTTATAGGTTGAAAACTTGGATTATTAAGTCGTGAATTGGTGGACTTGGGAGAGTCCGGGCTACGCCTAATTGACATAGTCGAACCATTAGCCTTCATAAGACGCCCGCCTCAAAACGGGCGCCGAAAAAAAAAAAAAGAGGTCGCGACAGAGGTGCTGGATGAGCCATCATGAAGATCTGGTCGAATCACTCGCCCACCAGCTTGGACTAAAGATTATGTCTGCTCCTCATCAACATCGTCAGGTGTTAGGACTAGAATTAGCACCTAGAGGGGGGTGAATAAGTGATTAAAGCAATTTCAACAATTTAATCCGAATGAGAGATTAATGAATTAAACCAACAATCGCTGCAAATGAAGGTAATGAAAGATAAAAGGATTAGGGATAGAGAATCAAGACTCCAGATTTATAGTGATTCGGCTTAAACCAAGCCTACGTCCACTCTCCCGCACGGACAGCCCTTCTGGCTGGATTTCACTAAGAATCAAAAAGAGTGATTACAGTCTCACGCTCTTGAGTCCACAGTGTAGAAGCTCTACTACACTTCCTCAAGGTCTCACCACGATATGATCTCTCTTTTGATTACATATAACGCTCGAAGAATAAGATCGCAAAATAGAAAATGAGATTCAGACTTTGGAATTCTTCTATCCGGCACCCTTCAACAACCGAAGCATCTCTCTTATGTACTTCTTCATGCCTTCAATACCGTTGGCACTTTCCAAAGAAGTTCTTCCAATCAACCCGTTGGACAGAATCAATTAGAGAGATCTCGAGCTCTTTAAGGTAAGTGTTGATAGCCCATCAATCTTGTTCGCCCATACAATCAGGATCTTGATTTCCATAAGTAGATCCTTCCAAATATAAGTTGTGAAATCTTTAGAGAATCTATACATATTCGAATACGAAAGTAAGATCTTCTAGTGCTGAATCCAGTAGAAAGATATTCTCTAGCCGTTAGAATAAAGACCATATAAGATCAAAATAAAAGTTGGTCTGGAAACTGTCCATGAGAGTAGACTTTGAAACATGAGTCTTGCTAGCTTCAAACTTTGATCTTCAGACTTTGTCAGTAGAGTCTGTAAGTCTTCAGACTAGACTGAGGAAAATGTTTTGTCAACTTCAAAATACCTAAAGAGAATTTATCCAACATCAGGTACTCATTATCCTATCTCCTCATATGTATCTTTCAACCGGTTGTCATCAGAACATTTATGTTGCATTAGCCGAATTTCAACGTGCGGACCCCTAGAGTGCCTTAACTTTGCACAAAGGGACACTTAAGTGTCATAACTTACGAAAGGTACACTTAAGTGCCAAAATCGGAGTAAAAGGGATCACTTAAGTGCCAATCCGGCCAAAACGCCAACGTGGCATTTTTCCGGCGAAGCGAGCCCAAAACGACGCCGTTTTGCTCGCTCATGTGGCCAAATAATGCAAAAACGGCGTCATTTTGGGCTGATGTGGTAAAAAAATTAAAATTAAAATTAAAATTAATTAAATTAAATTAAAAATTAAATTTAGTTAAAATATTTAAAAATAATTATTTTAAAATTAGAAAAATTTAAAAAAAAGGGGGGTGAGGCGGCTGAGTGATCAGCCCTCAGCCGTCGCTACCACCGCCCCGCCACCACCGGGAAGGGCCGGCGACAGCAAGGTGAGGGTCGGCCGGGGTCACCAGGCCCTAGCCAGGGGCCGGCGACCCCGGCCGACTGGCGGCGAGGGCTCGCGAGCCCTCGCCCAGATCCAAGCGAGGGCCGCCGACCCTCGCCCAGATTCGGTGAGGGCTCCCGAGCCCTTGTCGCCGGTCAGCCGAGGTCACTGGCCCCTGGCCAGGGCCCAACGACCCCGGCCGACCCTCCCCCCACCGTCGCCGGCCCTTCCCGGTGGCAAGAGGGCGGCGGCAGCTGAGGGCTGATCCCTTAGCCGCCTCCCTCACACCCACCCCCCCTTTTTTCTTTTTTTTTTAATTTTCTAATTTTAAAATAATTATTTTTTAATATTTTAACTAAATTTAATTTTAAAATTATTATTTTTAAATATTTTAACTAAATTTAATTAATTTTTCATTAATTTTTTTTACCACGTCAGCAAGCAAAACGACGTCGTTTTGGGCTCGCCTTGTCGGAAAAATGCCACGTCGGCGTTTTGGCCGAACTTTGGCCGGAGTGGCACTTAAGCGATCCGTTTTTCTTCGAATGTGGCACTTAAGTGTACCTTTCGTAAGTTATGGCACTTAAGTGTCCCTTTGTGCCAAGTTATGGCACTTGAAGCATTCTTATCCCGCTGAATTTCTAAGGAAAGAGAGCCTTCTTGTTATAATGAGGCTGTGCATGATGAACGTTGGCAAAAGGCAATGGAGGCGGAACTTAAAGCCCTGATTGATAATCACACTTGGGAGATCGTGTCGTTACCTCCTAATCGCAAGCCCATTGGGTGTAAATGGGTCTATAAGATCAAATTCAGAGCAGATGGCTCTGTGGAAAGATACAAGGCCCAGTTGGTGGCCAAGGGCTTCACATAACGGGAAGGTTTTGATTATCATAAGACGTTTTCTCCGATGGCCAAGGATGTCACAGTTCGCTCTTTCTTATCGGTTGCTGCCTTTCGCAACTGGCCATTGCATCAGATGGATGTCCACAATGCCTTTCTCCATGGTGACCTGGAATAGGAGATTTACATGGACCGTCCACAAGGATTATGGAGACAGGGGGAGTCTAAGGTATGTCGTCTCCGCAAATCTCTTTATGGATTGAAACAAGCTTCTCGACAATGGTATGCCAAGTTTACTGCCGAACTAACAGGAGCTGGGTTCAAGCAGTCCAAGCATGATTATGCTTTATTCACTTGGACAAAAGGTACGTCGTCCATATACTTGATGATTTATGTTGACAATATACTTATTGTGGGAAATGATGATTCCGCTATAAAGAAGCTTAAAGACCATCTACATTCGTCTTTTCATATCAAAGATTTAGGGTCACCTAAATATTTTCTTGGAATAGAGATAGCTCGTTCTGATCTAGGGATTTCCCTCAGTCAGCGAAAGTTTGTGATGGAGATTATATCAGAAGCAAGATTATCAGGATGCAAACTGGCAATTATTCCGATTGAACAAAATACCAAGTTGACCAGTGTTGATTTTGATGCTGGGACATCCTCCTCTGACGATCCACTGTTAAAGGATCCGACAAGCTATCAAAGACTTGTTGGAAAACTTATCTACCTCACTATGACTAGGCCAGACATTTGCTATGCAGTACATACTCTTAGTCAATTCATGCACAGTCCAAAGCAGTCACACATGAATGCAACCCTAAAGGTGGTGAAATACCTGAAGAAATGTCCAGGACTAAAGATACTCCTTTCTAGAAAGTGCAATATGGAGATGACAGCCTATTGTGATGCGGACTACGCTACGTGTCCCATGAGTAGGAGATCTATCACTGGTTTTTGCATCAAATTTGGGGATTCATTACTTTCATGGAAGACAAAGAAGCAATCCATTGTATCATTGTCATCGGCAGAAACTGAATAACGATCTATGGCAAAGACTGTTTGTGAGGTAGTATGGCTACGAGGCTTACTTCTAGACCTTGGGGTACAAGTTAAAGGTCTGACATTACTCTTTTGTGATAATGATTCGGCACTCAAACTTGCAACAAATCCTATACTACATGAGAGGACAAAACATATAGAAGTTGATTGCCATTTTACTCAAGAGAATATCAAAGAAGGGATCATCGAAACGAGAGGGATCAGGACCACAGAATAGCCCGCGGATATATTCATTAAACCTCTTTGTCAGAGACAGCATACATATCTTCTAAACAAGCTGAGCATCTTGGATATATACAAGCCACTAGCTTGAGGGGGAGTGTTAAAAGAAGATATGATTGAAGATTTGGGATTTGATTGAAGATTTGTATTGATTGTAATTTATTGGAGATTTGATTATTTTAGGACTAGAAAGATTAGAAGAATTTATTTACTTTTTTATTGAGTCCACTTGTACGATATATACATTCTTGTAATAGATACAAAAATCAATGAAGAACATACAATTTTCCTCTCCACACAAATTCCCTCATTCCTCTTCTACTCGGATTCGTGACACATTTGTTGAACATGTTCAAAGATGTCCCTTTTTCTTTGAACTCGAGATTGGTCTCGGTATATCATGAAAACAAGCGTCTCCTTCAGAATGTGAGCATTAGAACTTCCAAATGGAAAGACTGGTTTATCGAAAATCTAGCTAACAAACAAAGACACCCGCTCCATGTTTTTTGTTTATTTTTGGTGTACTTCATGGGAAACAGTTCGACATAGTACTCTAATTTGGTCATTGTGACACCTCCCTGTTGAGGTCAACCAATCAATTGACAGTGAGTGCACTAGGGTCTCAGCCTCGTTTCCATAGTGCCGCCACCGCGGCCAATGAAATCTGAGAGGATCCGCCGTCGCTCAAGGCCTCCACCACGCCGTCTCTTGCGGCCAAGACCCGCTCTCTGACCACTTTTCCTTCTCCCGAGCCCACCATCAGCTCGGCGACCCGCTTGGCTAACTCGTCCGCACTCACGAACCCGTCCTCGTCTGACATGCTCAGTGGGAGCGCCAGGGTGGCGTTCTCCACGAGAAACGCCCTGTTTACCTTCTGCTCCGCGTAGAGAGGCCAGGCCACCATCGGCATGCCGGCGTGCACTGCTTCGATGATCGAGTTCCAGCCGCAGTGAGTGACGAACCCGCCCACCGAGCCGTGGCTCAGCACCTGCATCTGCGGTGCCCAAGACTTCACCACCATCCCCCTCTCTCTTGTCCTCTCCAGAAATCCCTCAGGCATGAACTTCTCTATGCTCGTGTCGTCGCCATCGTTTGACCCCGATGTTGATTTTGCGGACGCATCCTGCGGCGGAGGCCGCACCACCCACAAGAATCTCACCCCGCTTCTCTCCAAACCTAATAAACAGGACAATTAAATTTGAATTAAGCAGCGGCAGTGAAGTAATTTTTGCACGAAACGAAAGCTTACCTGAGGCCATCTTCTTCAGCTGCGCAGCGGAGAACATTCCCTGGCTGCCAAAACACAAGAACACGACGCTTCGGCTCGGTTGCGAGTCGAGCCAACTCAAGCACTCGTGCCTTCTTTCTCTCTTGTCGCCACCGCCCTCGTCACCGTCACCGTCAACCTTTGACTCAACCAAAGGCCCAACGGAAAAAATAGGCGGAGTCGGCCTGTCTGGCACGCACAATCCTTCTTTGATGACTCTGATGATCCGACTCTCAAGCGACTCGCACGTGTTAAAAATGATGCCGGACGACGAGATCATGTTCCTGCAAACATCTAAGAAGTAGCCGTACATTCTCCAGCTTCGGTCACTCATGCCCCACGGCATGTCCGAGGCCTTGATTGGAGGCAACCCAGGAATGTTCACGGTCTCGTCTCCAAGGTCCTTGAAGCTCTTGGTGGTGCTCCCGTGGAGGGTTGGAAAGTGTAGGAAGACGGCGAGGGCAGCAGCACCCGAGGTGAAGTAGTAGTAGGTCGGGATGCTAAGGGCGGCCGCCACAGGGAAGGCGGCATCTGAGAAAACATCGATGATAAGGGCTCGGAGGTCTGCGGCAACGGCGATGGCGGCGAGGGCAAGGTGGAGGTTGGAGGTGTCGCGGCGGGCCAAATCGAAGGGCGTTTGATTGCCCTCAGCTGTGGGGGCGGTGGATGGTGGAAGGTGGAGGACAGTGATGGAAGAGGGGTTGGCGACCGGGGTGGGGGCGGCAGCGGAAGCGGAGGAGAGGATGACGATGACGGAGAAGCGAGGGTGGCGTTTGAGAATGAGCCGTCCAAGCTCGAGCATGGAGACGATGTGACCCCTCAACGGCGATGGATAGAGGATTATGGTCTCCCCCATGTTTTCCTTTGTCGAACCTTACAACTTCTATTTTGGTAATGCCTACATATGGACCTCGAAACATTTGTTTATATAAGCAAACAATATGGCGGGCGGGGTTCAATTACTTCATCCTTCACGGCTTCTTTTTTAATTTCATTTTTCATAAATTATCAAAAGTTCCGAAGAAATTAAATTCTTATGGCAACAATCCTTAGATAACGAGGAAGTATCTTGCAATATTAAATTGCTAGGTTTATACCCTTGCATCGCCCACCCTTTTTTCTACAAAATATAAGAGAAACTAATGTCTGTATGAATATTAAATGATATCATATGCTGTTTATATTTTCTACTAATTTATTTAAAGTACATTTACTTATGATGCTATTTTAGTCACGTATATGCAACAAAAAAAAAATCTAAACGAAAAAGCGCTAAGTAAAGGAGTGACAAATAAGATGAAGAACTAATCAAAAGAGTTAAAAGAAATAAAATATAATAATATGCTCATTAATGTGTTGTAGAGCTCGAATATCTCTTCATTTACTATCATAAGTTATCTACTTCTACTAGTTTTGCAATACTCGAATATTCATTGCATTTCCATTCCCGGGAATAAGAAGCATTGCTTAGCGCATCCTTATAATTCCATATACGACACGATGCGGTATTCAGAGAACTAATTTAGTGAGATTCACAAAAGCCGCTTGTTGTTCAGCGCGTTTAGCAGCCTGTGGCATATTGGATTGTTCGTACTGGCTGCGGTACAAACTAATGATCAAGAATAAGAACGACGCCTTGCTGCTCTAACCATGTGGAAGTATCCTCCCCACGAGAACGTCATTGCTGACGTCATCGGAATATTATTTTAGGGAAGATGGAAGTCCGCGCTGCCTCCTCTACCGTTGACTACATCCCGCACAGAAAAAAAGATAAAAATTTGAGGAAATGAAACAATTAATCCTTAAATTTTAGTCTAATATGTAATGTAATTCCTAAAATTTTAATTTATTTAATATTATATTTAGCTTAATGTGTAGTTTTTGAACTTTTAATTTGTTGTTCTTCTATTAATTCAACTTCACGAACGATATCGGATATTTTCATATAATTTGGGAACTAGATTGAATATATACCAAAAATTCATGAATTACATTGAACACAAAAAAAGTTGAGGGATAATATTATATATCGAGCTAAAGGTCATATAATAAATTCATGAACCATTTGTGTAATGATCTCACAATAATTTAGGGAAAACTTTGCAAAGCCATCGCTATCCGAGAAAATACCAGATAGGCTTGTCTTGCCATATAGGTAATAAAATACTCCATTCAGCACTTGCCACGTGTCTAAATGGGGCTCACTAATTAGTCTCTCGTCCCTTTTGCACCTTGCATTTCTTTTCTTCATCATCCTTTCTTCCTTTCAACCATCGTGTTGCCCATGATCGCGCTGATGTTGCTCAAGTGTGAATTGGATTTTTTTCCCTTATGAATTGCACCTTGCATTTCTTTTCTTCATCATCCTTTCTTCCTTTCAATCATCGTGTTGCCCACGATCACGCTGGCGTTGCTCAAGTGTGAATTGGATTTTTTTCCTTTATGGATTGCACCTTGCATTTATTTTCTTCATCATCATTTCTTCCTTTCAACCATCGTGTTACCCACGATCACGATGGCATTGCTCAAGTGTGAATTGGATTTTTTTTCCCTTATGGATTGCACCTTGCATTTCTTTTCTTCATCATCATTTCGTCCTTTCAACCATTGTGTTGCCCACGATCGCGTTGACGTTGCTCAAGTGTGAATTGGATTTTTTTTCCCTTATGGAGTTAAAAGAGGTTTCTTCCTATTAGGATTTTGCTTGCTCTGATTTTGAATTGGTGAGAAAAATCTAATATTTTTGTGGTCTCAAATGGTTGAGGAATTTGAAGGGAGATTTTGATGGGCATGTCTGATTTCTTTCTTTGTTGGACGGTGACTCCCGACCAGCGGACTCCCATCTCGTCCTCCACCATCGTCCTAGCCCTCCTCAATAAGTGTTGGCTGGGTCCACCTCTTGTGGGGCCCAGCCAACATAAAAAAAAAAAAAAACAAAACAAAAGAAAAACAAAAGAGAAAAAGGAAGAAAAGTAAATGGTTGCCTCGGGCAAGACCAGAGGAGAGAGAGAAGCAGAGAGTATCCCCACCCGAGAGAGTTACCCGAGAGCGTGGAGAAGAAGAAAAGAAAAAAGAGGCAGAACTTTGGAGCTTCCATTCAAAAGTCAAATATTGACCGAATCGAATCAAATTAGAGTAGGTCGTTCATGAGATCATGAGCTATGAGTTAATGATTTTCGTTCATCAAGATTCACCTTTGAATTTTCCAATTACGGTTATGGTTGCCCCATTTATATTTATCCACTTTTGTGGTAAGGAAATGAGTTTATAATACTTATGTGGATCATCTAATGTGTGACTGGACAAAACTATTTCATGTGATTAGTGAAAGTTTTTTTATGGTCCGTGATTTTTCTCACATTGGGTTTTCACGTTAAAATCTTGGTATTGTTGTTGACTTTGTCTACTTATCATTTCTACATTATATTTGCTTATTTCAAGGTTATATATGGCTGGTTATTGATGGAGCTAAGTTGATTTTGCTCGGTTTAGTTTCGGGGGGAGAAATTGATCTTAGATTGGGTTTAATTAGTGGTGAATCGTTGCCTAGGTTTTTCCCAACACTAAGAAAAAGTCGACCCAAAGTCGGTGAGCTACAGTTTGTTGCATCAATCGACCGAGATGTTTTCGGACTTCACATCACAATGGACAATGGCAATGCACCCGTTTGACGACATGGCAAGCCTCAGGCTCTGAGAGAGCGTGATTGGTAATGAGTCGAAGAGGGTGTAGCAATCGCAGAGCTCAAGAACGAGAGAGAGAGGAGGTCTAGGAAGTCGAAGGCGTCAACAATGTGCGGTGGGGTAAGCTTGTCTCTCTTTATACAGGCTCTTTTATGACACGCACACTAGATGGCTTAACTGAGAGACCCTCTTTCACACGCATATATAAGGGCTAGTGCTTGCCGAGCTATCTAAGATTGACTAAGATAAGCAACTATGACTAGAACGCAGACGAAGAAGTCGTGGGGTCTGTGGTGGGTGGTGCAAATTGTAAGAGAAAGAGACAGAGAGACTAACCAATGAGCCCCGCCTAGACATATGGCGAAGACAAAATGGAATGTTCTACCGCCCACATAACAAGATAAATCCACCTGATATTTTTTTTGCCCTATTGTGTTTGCGGACGTTATCGGTAAATTTGGTACGTAGTTAGCAAATAAAATTGATAATAATGAAAGAAGAATTATAAAATTTAGTAAGCAACTCATAAGTTGATGACCCATATTAAAAAGTCACTTAATTGGAGGAAAGTTGATAAATTATTCTAATTAAGGTTAATAATCTCTCAAAAGGGTCAATAAACTTAAAGCATTGCTAAGATTACAAATTAAAATTTGTAAACGATTTTCTCAAATAAAAGTCAATAAGAAGCTCGATTGAGAGTCACTAGCAAAACAATAGATAATGTAATCGGGAAAAAAATGGTGAGTGGTACCAATTTAGGTTGGTTGATAAATTCATATGAGATTTAACAAATGTCAAGTGTGACTAAAAGAAATTACTAAATTACAAATTATACAAAAAGTGGATAATTTCAGAAATATATTAATAGTAGACCAACAGGCTTTTTACACTTTGCAATACTTCTTGAAATTAACCGTAAAAAAAAAAAATTCGTATCTCCCACCACGAAACAAAATAATTCTGTAACAACCAAATAATAATAACAAGCTCCCCACCTTCTCCCAACGTAATGTACATACAAAAAGGAAATAAATCAAATTACATCTTTTTTATTTAACTTACAATTGATACCAAATAAAATACTCAAAAAGGAAACCACAAACAAAAGTAGCTCTCAAACTTTTGTCAGTCCTACTCGATTCCTATTCTAACTCTCACTCGATTCCTACTCGATTCCTATTCTAACTCTCACTCGATTCATATTCTTCATATTCTAACTCTCAGACTTTCTCAGACTTTTGCCAGAATAGTGAGATTCATATTCTTCATATTCTAACTCTCAGACTTTCTCAGACTTTTGCCAGATTCTTCATATTCTAACTCTCAGACTTTCTCAGACTTTTGCCAAACTATTCTGAGATTCGATTCAAACTATTTTGCCAAACTATTTTGAGATTCGATTCATATTCTAACTCTCACTCGATTCATATTCTAACTCTCAGACTTTTGCCATGCCAAACTATTCTAACTCTCAGAAGACTTTTGCAGAATTGAAACCCACTTCTGAAACCCACTTCTGAAACTGAAACTATGCCCACTTCTGAAACTGAAACTATGCCGTTCTCAGACTTTTGCCCTGCCCGGTCTCCTTACATTGAAACCCAAAACTATGCCGTTCTCAGACTTTTGCCCTGCCCGGTCTCCTTACATTGAAACCCATACATTGAAACCCACTCCTGGTCCCATACATTGAAACCCACTCCTGAAACTATACCGTCCCCACCCCAATTCCCCGAGAAGGTGGCCCCCACCTCCCCGTTCTTCGGTGCCATTGTCTCTTCTTTTCTCATTGAAATTGTCTGAAAATTTTGGCAAGATTGCATCACATAGTTCCAGCTTCCAAAAGATTCAACAAGTAAATAACGAGAGAGACTAATCAGGAGGGCCCTAGAAAGAAAAAAAGGAAATGCAAGTTACATCTGTCTGCTATATATTACATAGACATGTACATATATATATAAGTCAAATGCCCGACAGTACATGCATACCCTTTCAATCCCCACGCGAAAGCCGACCTTATTAACATACATGTTATTGTTATTATTACCTGATTTTTTTGTTTTTTTGGATCTGCTTATGCATGCAAATCGCGACAGACATCATATATAGAACTAGCTAGCAGATTATATGTACTGTATTTATTCATATATGTAACAATAACTGTGAACTCGGTCTGCTTCGAACATGGCGTCTCCTTCACCAAGCATTGCTCGCCGTCCTCCTCATCAACTTGAACTTCTCAGCTGCCTTCTCCGCCTTGGTTGGCAGTTTCCATTTCATCATCATCTGTCATGGATACGACGTTAGCGCTCGAAAAGTTCAGTGCAGCGGTCGGGTCTGAATTGATGCGAGATCATGCTTGTAGATGAATGTTTAGACTAAATATTACCTCCTTTCGGCGTTTCTGCTCGCTCTCCGCCTGCCCAAAACGGCAAAAAGTAGAGGATAGTCAGATTATGCAGTGAAGTAAGTGAGTGCAGTGGCAGTTTTGAGATAGAACGAATTATTTATTTTTTTTACCACAATCCTTTTGAGCTTCTCGTTCTCTTCTTTAAGCTGATTGAGCTCTACTTCTAACTCAACTGTGTACGCCTGCAGGAAAAGCGTTGATTTATCAGAGACACGTGCTTCTCAATTTCGCCCTATATAGTTTCGATGTGGGGGATTTTGGGATAAAGAAAAAGGTCACCTGTTTCCTGGCTCGAGATCTCGCGGCCGATTCCCGGTTTTTGATCATCCGTCGCTGCCTTCGCTCAACCACGATTTCCGGCGGGCCGTCAATTATCCTTCGACTCTTCAGCCCCACTGCCTCCGCCAAGCTCTGGCATCGCTCGTTCATGATGCCACTTGTGCATTCCCCCATGTACCGATTGTTGTGCGTGTACATTTGGAACCCCGGGTACCCATTTCCCACCAAGTTGTTCCCGCTGCCATGAGGAGCGTTGGTGTATCCATACCCGCTCACGCTTGTGCTCGTGCTTCTCATCCCGAGCCCCGCGTCCAGAGATGGAGTGGGATCCATGAAGTTCCTCTGTGGCTTGTGCACAGGCGGCTGCGGCGGTGGAGTCGCCTTAGGCAGGGGAGACTCTTGCACGACCCCGGCTTTGATCAGGAAGTCCTCCAAGGTCATCTCGCCAAAGGTTTGTTGTCGCCTAGGCGGTTCATGATCAGTGAGGTTGGTGTTGTTCTCGTTATTCGGGGACTGGCGGTGGTCCTTGTGTATCTCCTCCCACACCTCGTCCACAGTCTTGTTGCAAAGTGGAGTCGGGATTGAGAACGAGCCTTGTCTCGCCAGAGACGACTGGTCCGCCGCATTTATATTAGCACTAGGGGGCTCATTCTGGCAGGGCAACGACTGGTTTTCTTCGACGCTCCATATGCTCGCTAGGAACTCGTCCATGTTCATCGAGCCGAAGCTCTTGCCACTTCGGTACTGGATTTCATCGAGGGTGAGTGAGAGGATAGAGTTCTGTTTGCCGAGGGATGACGGCGGCGGCTGCTCCTTGAGCGGCTCGCCCAGCAGCAGTTGCCCTGCGAACGGTGGTTCCAATTTAAGGTCGTCGCGGCCAGCATTTTCCAATTCCGCGACTTCCATTTTAAATCAATTGCACAATTTTTTTCTTTTTTATGGGACTGATGCTAATTATTACAAGGGCAGGTTCCAGCATCTGCATGGAAGAAAAGGGTACATGTAAGCAACAGAATTATTTGAAAGAACAAACAAAATTGGCTGGTCCTCCCATGACATCATTTCAACAAAATCTTAGCACTTTAGCTGTAGCAAAATCAATTTCTATTCTTAAGATGCTTTATAGATTGAATTACGGGAGATTGAAGAGTGAGGTCAATGCTAGTACTGGGCTAGCAACAGACAGAGAGTACTGATTCAAAGTATACAAAAATCAGATCATACCGGTTGCCATTTCCTTCTATTTGCAAATGGTCTGATTACTAGCTTGCAAGCTGGTACCCCAAATTGTCACCTGATCATGCATTATCCGTGAGAGAACCTTACCCAAATCGTAAAATACTTGTATCTCCATGAGAAAAAACAGTCACAAAACATTAAAAGAAAATAAAATTACAGACCATGCTATGATGCATGCCAATGTCGCATTAAAAAGAAGAAGAAAAGATAAATTGTTTTGTAATTTGAAAATGTCGAAAAGTTGGTGGGCCGGCAACATTAAACGGATCGCAAGACCCGAGTCCAATCTCTCTCTAGCGGACCTGTCAATCGAAAAGCCCGAAACCAACCAAAATCGAAATGGGCCGAAAGACTGCCCGGACTCGAAAGCTCTTCGATTAAGGGGACAGCTCCCGACCCAAGAAAAAAGATGGATGGCAACGACTTAAACGGGAAAGCCGATACCAGAAATCCGCACTCGGAGTTTCACGCTTTCCCTCAGTTTCTCGAGGCGTTTTAGCGGCGACCCATTTCCGTGGTCAAGTGCAGAGAAGCGACATGCATGCAGGTTGCGCACCACCTCCTCCTCCATCCACATCGCAACGAGAGATCGAGAACCCCAGACGGTACCGCAAAGCAAACCACGCAGAAAGAGAAGGAGGAGGAGGAAAAGAGAAGACAAGACATCGTTCAGAAAACCAGCTGCATGCGAAGGACACGCACCTGGGAAGCGGAGATCTCAGCTGAACCGCATGAGGAATCTTGAACAAGAAAAGCCCATTCGTCCCCCCCGCTCTCCCTCTCTCTCTCTTCAAAGGTCTCCCGCGACCCGCATTTCCTCAGAGAACTGAGAAGCGATCTTAGAGAAAGAGAGAGAGAGAGAGATGAGGAAGCAGTGAAGGGAGAGAGAGGGGAGGGGGAGGGGGAGGTGGGCTTTTGTAGAGAGGGAGGGCTGCTGGGTGGGTTCTTCTGTAACTGCAAATAGCCCATGCACCATGCAAGCTCCTGCCCGAATAAACGGTGGGCCCCCCGACCCGCCTCCCCGGGTTTACTCAGTTTCGACACGTTCGCGACACGTGCCGCTCCTCCCCTGCCCACAAGAAAACAAACGAAAGAAAAACCAACGTTGTCTGGTATTGCCCATAGAAAAAAAAAATTTTGAATTTCAAGAGAGGGACCAGAATATGGATGTCCGAAATTGGTTGAAGGGGCCTAAATATTTCGTGTTTTAGCGAAAAAGCTTGTGCCCTATTTTCACGCTCTAAATGGTTATAACCTGTGGAAAATGACCCCAAAAGTACTAATTTACCGAAATCACTAAAGAAAATTGGGGGGGGTGGAGTCGCGATTTATTGAGAATGCAAAAGTTGCACATTATGAAAAAAGAAAAAAAAAAACACGAGACTGTCCGTATCAATCAAAATAGTGATATTTTGTTTCACCATCCTGTGTTATTTCTGTTTCTCGTGTACAAACTTTGGTTGCTATCTTCAACTTACTAATGTGCCCAAATTGATTTTTTCTCGATTTTTTTAATAAGCTCGAACCTTGTTGGTAATCCTTATTGATTAACGCATCTTAAATATAAATTATAATCATAAAGAGCTCGCAACTTGAACCAAAGAATTCCCTTGAAAAAGTTTGAACTAGAATCGCATATTACAACAAGTCATTAGAAATTGAACTTTCGAGAGACATTGTGAGTATATGTATTTTTAAATTAGAATCCCGATCATTAAATTTATTAAAATAAACTATTATTACTCAACTCTCGAAAAAAAGCAATGGCCATGCAAACTTCTCCAATTTGAACATAAAAGTAAAGGCAAACTAGTTAAGCAAGATTGATAAAAATCATTAAGTTGATCGATCCCATGAAAGGTAATTTTTTCCTCTTTCATCGATTTTGCCATTATTAAGGTGCCAATGAAAGATTTTTTTTAGAGCATTGAGATTTTAGGGTGTGCCTAAAGTTATAAGGGATGAAAATAGCATCTACCTTAACAAAAAGATATGATCTATCTATTAAGATATCCACTTACTGACATAATCGCTCAAATTTCGGACAAATCCATCAATAGGATGAATGCATTCCAATTTTACGTGGACTATTCAATTTATGAGAGTAATCTGATTCATATGTATAAATCCATCAATACAATGAATGTGCCCGAATTTTACGTGGACTATTCAATTTATGGCTCCCGAATTTTATGTGGACTATTCAACTTATGAGAGCAATCCGATTCATATGTATAAATCCATTGATAGGATGAACGCACCCGGATTTTACGTGGAATCCGGTGGACTACGCAATTTATGAGAGCCATCCGATTCATATATATAAACCCGTTACGGTTGTTTGTTTTGGCTTATTTTAAAGAAAAAAGTTATTCATCATCTTACAAGCCAGACTCCCACAATCAAATTGCAAGATCCAATATCTAAACATGCACAAAAATATTTTTGAAAAGTTTCATGCATTTCGTATTTGATTTAAAAATTTATAAGGTTAATATCACGAAAAACCTCAAATTGATATACATATGATAAATTAACCCCAAATTAAATTTTTTAACCGTAAAAAAATTCAAAATTGAAACATTTGTGATAGTTTTACCTTTTAAAAATTTCTGTTAAATTTTATGGTCAAATAGCTAAGTTGAATAATACGTGACAATTAACAGGTATACTAGTTTGGGTTTCACATGTATATCAGATTGTGATTTTTCGTAATATGAATCTAATTTAATGGAAATTAACGGAAGATAAATTTATCATAAATATACTAGTTTGGGTATTTGCTAGTCAAATTTGTCACATATATATATAACTTTGGAGTTTTTTATGGTACTATTCCAAAATCAAATTAATTGGTCATAAATTTGGAAAGAATTTAAAAAAAATAATTTCTAATCCAATGTAAAATGCAGTGAGGTGTCTTTATCATCTTGTAATTTGTAATAAATAGAAAATAATAAATTTTTACAGAGGTCAACGCAGACTGCAATTTTATTTTATTTTTGAACAAAACGCAGACTGCATTCAATGGCATACTTTGCATGGCACCGTGAAACCTGGGCAACGTCTTTTCCTGGACCGTAACCGTACAGTCTCGTCGCGGTCGAGGCCTCGACGTGCTGACGTATTGCCCGGGGCCGGTATTTCTGTAATTTTTTTTTTTTTTATTTCAAGAGATTGATATTTATAATACCAGAATTGACTAATCCCTTATGAATTCATGCATCGTGTTCAGACACATGCATTGGTTAAGACCTAAGTAGTATCAACACCGACACGCAATACGACATGACATAACACGTCGTTCTTCAAAAAATAGAAAATTCCGACACGTTGTATATTTTTGTATATACATAATAATTTATCACTTTATTCAAATTAATTTGATTCAAATTCACAATAAATAAATAATAATAAAAGGCTAAACATCAATCCATTATTTATTAATAGCATTCATTGTTTCAATTTGATAAATTCAACTCTATTCCAATAATTCCTAAAACTTGAAAAGAGAAAAAAAACAAGTAATTCACATTATGGACTTGCGTGTTAGACATGTTGGATGAGAATAGATAAAAATTGGGAAGTGAATTGTGTATCACGGGATGTAAGAGTCAGAAAAAAAAAATAGATGACTAGTTTTTTTCTTTCTCCATTTATTATCTTTATTATTGTTTTTATTTTTATTTGTTTCATATATATATACATTTTGACCCATTATTTATTGAAATTTTTTAAAATTGACCTCACGTGTCAGAAACTCTCATGTCAGAATTCCGATTCGAGTGTTGGAGAGTGTCAGGAAAGTTAACTAGGTATCGGATTTTTCAACACGTGTTGATCGAATGTCTGATACGTGTCGGAGTATTCGACACTACACGAATCGACATTACATGAAAGCTCTCAAAGAGTGTTAGTGCTACATAGGTTAAAACTTCCGCCGGACATGCTTTCCAAGTTAATATGGAGAATGCCTTAAAATGGAAAGTGTTAACTCTCAATGGAAAAATTATTCCACTATTTCTAAATTTATTGTACTTTTATTAATTCAGTTTTAATTTATTTTTTTGATCAATTGATTCCTAAATCCGTTTATGTTTGCCAATTGACGGTCAATTTTTGCTAAAAATCACTAAAATGGATACCAATTGCCTTATGTGGTATAGTCGATGTGTTTTTACTGACTCAGTTTTAAACTTTTTAATTTTATTAATTGAATCCTAAATCTTTTTACATTTTGTTAATTGAGTTTATATGGCTAAATTTGATTGGAAATTGCTAATACCGATCTTCTTATGTGATACGGTCGACGCTAACGTAGACAATTTTTAATAATATTTTACTCTTTTTTTTAATTTTTTTTGAATTTTTTTCCTTTTATTTTTCTTCTTTCTTTTTCCCATTTACCCTCCACTAGCTAGGCCTCGTTGATGGCCGATGAAGGTCGCTGGCCTCAGATGAGGGTTGGCCTCACCTAGTGAGTGTGGCCCTCACCTAATCTACCCGTTGAGGCAAGGGCCCTTGCCTAGGCCAACGACAAGGCCTAGGATGGTTGGCGAAGGAAAAAAGAAAAAGGGGAAAAAGAAAAAGAAGAGAAAAGGGGAAAAAAGAAGGAAAAGAGGAGAAACGGAAAAAAAAAATATTCAAAAAAATATTTAAATATTATTAAAAATTATCCACGTCAGTATTAACTGTGCCACATAAGATAGCTCATGTCCACGTGCGGTAATTTTCTACTAAAATTAGCCGGATGGACTCAATTAATGAAACATGAAAAAGTTTAAAACTTAATTGGGAAAATTAAAAGGTTTATAACTAAATAAGTAAAAGTGCGATAAGTGTAGAACTTTTTAAATAATTTTCCCAACCTTCCTTCGGTTATGCTATTAAGGCATCAAATGAAGAAATTTCTAATGTGTAAAAGCTTAACTTGCAAACGTGGGTCAATATATTGAAAATTGAATTTTTTACATCAATTGTGTTTAATTTCGAGAAGGAAATTGGGGAAGATCTAGGCAGGAAATTGAAGGTCATCTCTCTGAAGGTGCGTTTGGTTCGATATTTGCAAAGGATTTTGAGACTCTAAGGACTCCTACATCAAAGTTGAAGTGTTTGGAAACAAAGGCTTTTGAGCCAAAATTAGAATTTCTGAAGTTCGTAACCCGATGCAAGTGAGATCGAGTATAGGTATTTGAACAATTTCGGAATGCTATTTAGAGGTTTAATAAGATTTATTCCTTCACTATTGCCCTTATTGTTATTTTCGTATTATAGTCTTGCCCTCATGAAAACAATGTTCATCTTCCTTCTCATACGCTAGATCCGTGCTCACTAGTCGCTAAGGTTGAGTTACCCAACCTCAGAGGTCGAGGTCAAGGCTTGCCTTCCAGGCTTGCTTGGGGTCACGCCACATTGGATGTTGTCGCTGAGGTTTGCGCGACCTTGACATCAAATTGCCTAGGGTTTCCCTAATGGTCGAAGCATTAGATTTTGGTCACCCAAGGATACGATCTTGGCGTGTCCCTTACGTGTGGTCGCACCTCTCGTCGACCCATCACTTGACCTTCGCTTGAGGTATTGAGGATAAGCATGATAGCCATTTTATTTTTGGCCAAAATTATTTTTTTTGTTCTTAGGAACAGATTTGGAACATAACTCCATTTAGGAACACGATTTTATTTTTCCATTTAAAAAAAAAATTAGTCTAAAATTAGATTTTGAATAAAAATGAGAATTAACAATTTTCTATTTCTCTATTTTTAGAATAGAAGTGATAAATAAAAACTTTTCTCATCAGTTATCCTCGCTATTAGCCGGTTGTCCACCTACCATTGCTCATCATCTGTCACCACCAATCACCATCTGCCTCTGCCGGTCACCGTTCGTTGGTCTCCATCCAACGCCGCCGCCGCCATATGCTGGTGGCTCGTCACTGTTCGCCAATTGCTGTCGTTTGACATCTGCCGTTGTCATTTGACCCACCATCACTCAAGAAGGAAAAAAATTATGTCGTCCTCAAATGCATATTTTTACTCAGAAACTCATTTGGAAAATAGAAATAAATTTTTGAAACAAAATTATTATCATTTGCCTTGCCTAGGGTTGCCCCGAGGGTAGAAGGGCGAGATTTCGGTTGCCCGAGGACACAATCTTGGCATCCCTCGCCTGTGGTCACGCCATTTCGGCGTCGGGCCGTTGCTTGAGCTTCGCCGGAGCTACTGTGCATTTAGGCTTTGTCAAAGGGCCAACAGATCTGGACTTCCACTTTCCTTCTTTTCCTTTTTCTTTAACTTAAGTCTTTATCAAGTTTGTGCAAATAATGTTATCACACACTATTTACATTTTCATAACATCTTTTGGTCTAGGGTCCTGTGCTTTGATGCAAAGGTTTTTCCCAAATGCTCTCTAAATCCTACCAATTGTTTGTAAATTATTTTTCATTAAGGCTATTTATATAAGCCAATGGCCTGCACAGTATTTCGTGAGCTTTGAGATAATCGCGTTTTTATACTGTGCTCCTCTTGCATAATGGGGAAAAAAAACAAATAATATCTCAAGATTGTTGGAAATGGTGATTCATTTTCCAGAATTTTCTAGAGTTGCTAAACTACAATCTAGAATTCCCTAGATGAAGTTTCTGGAAGAAAGAGGAAAATTTCCAACATGTAAAATAAGTCTAGAGAAGTCTAGCATTCAAGAGAAGTCTAGAATCTTCTAAGGCGGTGACTTACGCCTATAAATAGCCTTGTAGTTCATCATTTGAGGTGTGAGATTTAGACCTCCACCGTGTGTGGAGGAGTAGAGTTAAGATGGTTTCTATGTCAAGAAATACTCCTCCATTATATCAAAATATCTTGTACTATCCATTTTCATCAATTTGATAAAGATAAACGAGTTCCGCGATCAACGAATGATGATAAATCACCTGGACTGAATGGGTTTTCAGCTCATTTCTTTACTTCAGCATGGTCAGTTGTGGGGCAAGATGTTAGTAATGTCTTCCTGGACTTCTTCAATACAAGGAAAGCTTGTAAGGAAGTGAATGCTACTGGTCTTTCTTCGGTTCCTAAAAGGGAAACTGCTTCTAAATTGACACAATTTGGACCCATCTTATGTTGTTATATCATCTATAAAATGCATCATAAAGGTACTTGCTAACATTTTTAAGCAATTTCTGCATCACTGCTTAAGTTACAATCAAGCTGCTTTTGAGGAAGGGGGGAGTTTGGTGTACTTTTGTGGATAAGATCACCTCCAGGATGAATGCACGGACTGGGAGACATTTTCCTTTGGTGGAGGACTCCAGCTTATTGAATCTGTGATCTATATTTTAGTAAACTTTTGGTGTCAGGTCTTTGTGCTGCCTAAGAAAAAAAAATATGAAGATGCTTTAGAGTAAATGCATTGCTTCTCTTTGGAAGGTGAAGATAGTTTGGGCTGAGGAAGCTTGTTCATTGGAAGATTCTGATTCAATCTGGATCTATTTGGGTGGCATGGATCAAGTGTTACCTGCTGAAGGGGCAGTCTATATGAGCAGCTCAGCTTAAAGGAAATTACCCCTATGCTTGGAGGAAATTGCTGAAGATGATATCAATGTTAAAACCTCATGTTAGATATATTGTTGGTGATGGTAAGAGCACTTCCCTCTCTGGTTTTATAAATGGCAATCCCATGGCATTCTTCTTGAAGCTCATTCTCCGAGAATAGCATATGATTCTGCTCTTATTTTGCATACCGAAGTAGCAGAGGTGATTCATGACAATGAATGGGCTTGGCCTCCTGCAAGATCTGATCAATTAGTGGATATACAGGCTGCTCTAAGCACAACGACAATTTCTTGTTCTGAGTTAACAGAGTGGTTTTTGAAGGGTTACATCTGGAACGTTACGTCAAGCTGATGCTTGGGCTCTGATGAGGAGTAAGAAGCAGCAGGTCCGCTTGAATAGATTCATTTGGCTTAATTTAAAAGTTCTTAAACTCGCTCTCACCTTCTGGCTTGCCATGATTAACAAGCAAGCTACTCAAGACAGAATTGCCAAGGGGGTTTCTTTGGTTAATTAATGCTTGCTTTGCAAATCATCTTCAGTGTCAAGACAACTCGTTTCTCAAGTGCCCTTCTCAAATGCAGTTTGGTCGTACTTTCTTCAGCTATGAGGTGTGTCTTGAACAGCTCATGGCTGGGAGATAGAGCCGGATTGGATGCTGCGGGTTTCAAAAAGGCAAAGAAATGGCACGGGATGGTGCCATCTACTATCTTTGGAAGGAATGATGTGAAGTATTTCAAAATGGCTTTGTGAATCGGTACTTGCAGGATAGGAAACTTCCGTTCTACTGCAGATAGAAGTTTGTCCGTAATTTGGATCGTTTCTATGTCCTCAATGATGACCACACTGGTATTCTCGACAACCAATTCAAAATATATTGCCAGTTTTTAGTACTATTTGCTTGTTTCTTCTAGCTCCACTCAAACCTCACATAGTGTGCTGAGTTTTAGATTGCTAGCTTGTTAAGTGTGTAGTGCAAGTGAATGAAGAACACTGCACCCTGTCTATATGACACGAAACATGTTAATTGAAGAGCCCGAAAACACTGTTTCCTTGCACATCTGTCAAAACCAAACATTATGGACACCGTAGCGATTCTCACTCAGCTCTTCTGGGTATGCTTCTCACATCTTTGTCGTCGCTTTCGCAAATTTTTGGCCCTATTTGCTTGATTTTTCTTTTCTTTGGTTGCTTTCGGACTGCTTTAGATGTATGTTCACTTGGGTGTGCTACTAGCTTAAGCCCATGTCTTTTGGCATTTTTTAGGCAATGCTGTTAAGTTTTCAAAGTCCAGAGCTTCGCGTGAGCTCAAACTTATTTCTTGAAAGGCCCAGCAGAACTGAAGACTACTTTTTTCCTTTCTTTCCCCCCTCAATCTAGAGATTTTAGAAAGTTATTCCTAGGCACATATAACTTCTTTATATAAGGTGGAAGTGCTAAGTTTTCAGGCTTCATTCTCCTGAATGTTCTAATCATGTGATGCATGAACTCTAGATATAGTTTTCCTAATATCAAGGCCAAATTTTTGCGCTCATCTATTTGTTGGTGGAAAATGTTGGGAGTTGATCAGCTGATGAAATATCATCAATCTGCTCGTTATTTTGATGCCATTACCTTGCTGGAGTACTGCAATTTTGTTCATACATCAAATCCGAAAAGGGCGACAATAGTAAATAATTCAGTCAGCACTGATTCTGGATTTCCTGAAATGTAAGGTAAGGGATGGTAGCCGGGTGGCCTGTTGAGGGGTCGCTTCCCACCTAAGCCTGACAGATGGAGAGGAGAAGAATTCATTCAAGGGCCCCCAAATTTTCAGTGGTAAATGCACCCTGACAGATGGAGAGGAGAAGAATTCATTCAAGGACCCCCAAATTTTCAGTGGTAAATGCATCAGGGTGAGATCAGTACACTTGCACATATATTATTGACAACAAGAGCTGCAGAAGCTGCGAGAGTCACAATCAGTGTAAAGCCATGGCTGTCGTCATTTTCTCTGGAAGGTGTTCTCCATTTAGAAGAGCCCAGAGAATTGCCTCGCACACTCCCTTGTAATGCACAATCAGATGTCCGCCATCAGTAATTTCGTGATACCTAATCCAGGGTAGCTTTCCCGAGACATACCGTTGAAGTTGAAAGGGCACTACTTTGTCTTCGTATCCTTGCCAGATATGAACAAAGCTATCATTCCGTGGGAACGGATTGCTTAGATCCAGGGGATCAAAATCCCATTTGCCAAAACTGACCATGAAGTCATTTAGGAGTGTGTCGAACACCTGCCGTCTCCGTAGTTTATCCTGTTGACAATGGCCTACTATAGTCAGAAAGAAACCTTGAGAATGGGAAGAGAGGATCATAACAGCCACAGCAAGGATTTGCCATAGACTGGTAAGGATGCCACCCTTTTTTCTTAAACTCTACTCTTAGCCGATAGACAGAACAAGGGCCATTCAGGTAAACCTTAAATGCACATTGGAAATACGAAGTACCTTGGTGAGCATCGGGAATCCAGGGGTCTTCTTGAGGACGTCAACATCTCGATTGTTAAAAAAAATTGGGTTCTTCTCCACGAAAGTAGTTGAAGGGAGCCATTCTTGAGTCACCCACCAGTAGAGCAATTCGGGGGTATAATTTGCAAGCCAGAGAGTCCACTGGATGAGCTTTCTCCTGAAGTCCAGTCTAGTCAAATTCTCAGGAAGAGATTTCCAGGAATAGTTTACGACTGGAACGACTAGAGCCACGCCTTCTAGTCTGCACGACCTTGCACCATAAGATTTGTTTCCAGAAGGGGCTACAAGTTATTTGAAGGTTGTAACACTTGCCTATGGGGTATGTGCTTTAGGCAACTCCAGGTAGGGTAGGATCCCATTGAAACCCCGATCACGTAAAACTTGGGCCCCAGCTTTAATTGATCTGCGAGTTCCTGAATATCGTAAGCTTCGCTCTTTGTGGAGCGCTTCAAGTTAGGATCACTGTCTCCATACCCAGCTCGATCAAATAGCAGAAAGTATATACCCAACTTCTCTATCAGTTCCTGCAAATTTAAAACTCAGAAACTTACGTTGATAACTAAATGTCAATCAAATACTCTGTCCTCTGATGAACTCGATGGCTTTCTTAGTTGTGTCGCCTTACTATCATTCTTTTGGCCAGGATATGTCGCCGTTAATAGGGTAGTATGTTCCTTTGCGAAAATCACTAAGTTGTTAGACGTACTTCATAATACAATTTTGCTGTTTTTCCTTCCTTAAAGTCGGGGATGAAATTATAAACTGTAAAAGAAAAGTAGCACAATACAGGCGAATTCATCTTCAGGTTATTGCATTATCCTAGATGCGAAATATATGTGGAGAAGAAATATAGAGTGGTTCTGGATGTTGCTTCAATGTCTATTTTTGTCCCTCGTCAGGCTCAGTGCTTCGATAATATTCAACATCATCTTGCTATTGAAATGGTTGCCGATTTGGCATGGCAAACCTACAGGGTAAATCACATCAGATACAATGCAAGGGGAATTCATGCTCGTACTTGGGGTGCCTGGAAATTCATCTCCTTGGAGCTCCCAAAGCCGTGCACTACAATGACCTTGTAGCTTGATCTTTCTCTGGCGACGCCTCTCTCTGTGTAAGCCAGATACCTTCCGTCGTGGAGTCTGATTCTTGTACAGGTAGTTGCAGTTTCTGCAGGGAGCACAGCGTCCTGCGGAGGAGAAAGCTGTGCGGCCTTGTAAAGTACCATCAGACCCATCAGCAAAACTGCCACCCCTCTCGAGATCATCCCAGAAACTAGTGGTCTAGAAACTGAGTTAGCTACAATCCAAGAGAGAAGCACCTCAGGAGAAGGAAGGAGGAGGGGGAGAAGGAGAGGAAGAAGAGGAGGCAAGACTCCATCTTACCTGAAGAAACTACAACAGATGGCTAGGAAAGCTGCAGTCTTTCATGGGTTTCGGAAGTCCAGATTGTCTTCTTCCACGAGAGATGCATTATTTGAGCCATTGTAGATGTGAGGCCGCCCGAAAAAATTGACTAGACCGCATCAGGATGCTTTGCCTCATAAAGTCATTTCCGAGTGGATATTTTATGGCGCTTCTTGCTCATGCCTGCTGAAGTGGTTTCCATCATTTGGAGAAACGGTGTTCAAACAGACGACTCATAAGAATTTCCGTGGCCACCCCTGATTACGTCCATCTGATTCCTCAAACTACTTAATAAGAAAATGGAGTTCAATGCCCCATTATGGTAGTTTCCGAAGAGAGACCATGAATAGGAGCTGGTGCTTTTGGACTCTCTCTCTCTCTCTCTCTCTCTCTCTCTCTCTCTCTCCTCCGTGCGTGACTAGTAGGTCTAGCGACTGCTCTTTGTCAAATGAAGAGAAAAAATCAGGAGAAGGGCAAGATTTTAAGGACGAGTCAGTCCCTTATGAACCCAAAAGGCACTACCGATAGAATCTCGCAGGACTTTTCTTGCTCGATTTCCAACTCTGTTTCTGCCCTTTAACTCCCAGACCATCATCATTCCTCACTTTAAAGAGCCCGAGTTCAACGTATCCAACGACAATTCTCATCACAAGTTACACCCCAAATGGAAAATCATTTGACTTGGAGCTTAAGGTTGCTAAATCCCGAGAAACAAGAGGATTCCGCGAATGACAGATGATGATGTCTGATGTCTGATGTCTCCCACCCAACAGCAAAACGCCTTGCTCCTCTCGTACAGTTTCAGAAGGAGTGCGTGGACAATGGACCCTCTCTGCCTCGAAGTGGGGAGACAAGCGAGTTTTGGGTAGCTCGAGACGAGGCCATTTGAGGACCATCCATGGAGTAACATGCGCACGTATTGAGAGAATATTGCAGCACCATCTTGTCGGTGTACCGAATGGAAATGATGGGCCGGGATCGAAATGGAGGGACGCGAACTGGAAGATCAGCTCCTGAGGCACTTCCATTGAAATTGAAAGGGCTGGACTGGACCAGAAGATCCCAAGAAAGGTTGGGCCGGTTGTGGCTTTTCCGCAGTGAGTAGAGAAGGTGTTGGATGATCAATATGAAGAATAATTGGTTCCAGGTTTCGTTCAAATTCCATTTAAAACCTGAAACTTACTCTTCGGAGTAGATTTTCTAATTTTTGGAACCTGGAACCTACCATGCATTCCAAGGAACTTGAAACCTACCATGTCATAAATTTCTGAATACATAGGTTTTAGGATTCACTCACGTTCTATATATATTCTTAATTGAACAATTGAAATGAATCATCACCTTTAATCGTTACCATTTATTATAATTCACTAGTCACAACTTATATTTAAACACACAAATATTATAAATAATTAATAAAGTAAAAGTCTCATCATGTATGTCGCTAAAAATGGAAACTTGGATTAGTGGTTTTTTTTTTTTTTGGACTAGAGAAATCGTCTCATAGCGAGCGCTTGGCGTAAACCCCCAGGGAGCACTGGCGCGAGGACCCACCTCCCACAGTGCTCCGCTTAAATCGCGCTAATGCGCACGCGATGACTCGTACCTCCCCCCTTCTGCAATTAGAAGGGAAAATGCCCAAAACCAACGCGTCCACAACGGGGTGGGTGTTTCAAATTAAATATTCATCATTGAACATCATGAAATACTGCAATACGTGCAAACATATAAAACAAGAAAAACACTAACTTATTCTAGGTTTCAAGTTCTCGATTCCATACAAAATCCGGAACTTACGGCTCCCATTATTGGTATCAAACCAATATCAATTCATACAAGATAAATCTTCTAATCGATAATTAGGTTCTGTCGAAGAACTTGAAACCTACCCTATATATTATAGAATTTAAAATCGAGCCGGTTTTCCAAGTTCCCGATTCTACCATAGAATTATGCTCATCCCTAATAAAGACGTGACTCCGGACAAGACATGCTCTAGTGGTTCAATATGATATTTTCATTTCCTTCTTCTTTCAATTGGTGATTCGAAAATGACACGAACTAGCACGAAACGAATTTGAACACGGAATGAATTTATCTCTAGCATTTGTTAATAAGCCGTGTGATCCAATAATAAGTAAAACTAATTTTTTTAGCATATCTAATGCAAACGACAAGAATTTCCAATCCAAAATCGATGTCATGCATGAATCTAGAAAAGTCATGTGGTGAGATCCCAAATCCGAGTCAGTCTCGATCGTCGCTTCTAAGCTCCATAGAGGATGTGATTGCGGCCGAGTACAAGCCAAGGCCGCAATGGCCAGCGCCGACCCAGCACAAACTCCACTTTAATTATAGAAGATTGCTGTCTAAACGAGCCAATTAGTGTCGAGTCACGAACTTTCTCACCGGTTCTTGTTATCATTTTTTTTTGGGTACTCTAAACGATGAAAGGTCAAATAGATTTTGTCATTTTCCAAATTTGCAGATTGTGCTAGGTAATGACGTGGAAAGCGAAGGTCACTCCGTCCCGCCCCCCCCTTCTTTTTCTAAATCGTTTATTTAAATCGGAGTCCTAATCTCGAAAAGGGAGGTGTGCAATAATTAGATTAGAAAGGGAGTTGCGATTTGAATTCGTATATGCTGAGGCCGAAAGGCACGCCGACAGCGACGGCGCCGATGCAATGCCAACCTCCCATCACTAGTCTAATCAGTGCTTCCATGACTTCTGATAGATCGAATGGTCATTCAGCCAATTGACTTGGTTGCTAAGAAACGAATAGACGAGCGCGGAGGTCTTTGACCGATACTGAGGAGTTGACATTGTTACAGGCGCGAGATTAAGAGACTGGACTCGACAGGGACTCGAATATTTTTGGAACTTTTCTTCATCACCGCTATGCCGAAAAGATGATTATATAAGCAGGATTGGGTCGCCAGCATGTGTACGATTTTGCATACCGATGATTGAATTCAATTAATTAATAAATGAGAGTTCCATTTCATTTTAAATTTGGAGATCGAGAGTGTTCATACTCTATGCGACCTAAACTCGATATTTTTCTCTCCGTTTCTTTATGGAAATATATGTCGGATATAGAAATCGTTCTCGTTTCTCTTTTGAAGCAAGTAGCAGCTACGTAATTTGCAGAGAATTTCACATTTACAGCGTAATTACATCATAATATTCACTGATGGAAGATCTTAATACGAGAAAATTAAAGCGACTGAAATGGTAAAAAATTAATTAGAAAGGACCGCTCTATATATTTTTTTTTTTCCCTCTAATTAGCATGGGCGTCGGAACCTCGCCTACATTTCATGGTTGTAGGGTATATGCACTTGAATACGTCGCGAGCTGCAGGCTATCGAAAAGGAGGGAAGTGACTTTGAGCAGATTGAAACGCTTGCAGATCCGTCGACGTTTGGCACGACCCATCGTTGTTGATCGAGTTCCTGTGCAGTTGCAGCAGCGTGAGTGAGTACTATCTATGTACTATGTACTGAGTATGAAGAAGTATTTAAGTTCATCGCAAAACAATCTGTCAACAATCAACTGCTTCATCCATAGATGAGCCGCCGATGATTATGGTAACTCTAGATTTGATCTTACTCTCGCGGACGAGATGCCCATAGCGAACTTAAGGCTTGTAATCGGCCGTAGTACTCTCCGATCATCAGAATGCAGCGCCCCGCCTGCCTGACCGTTAATGTCCGCCACAGCTGGTGAAGGGTTTGCTGCCTCAAGTTGTCAGCCTGCAGGGTACATCATTTTTGTCGCTGAAATTTCCCATCACAAAGATGCAAAGTATTCTCGACGTAACACTAATCTTTCCTTGCTGACCAAGTACTTCGAAAGGAGGAATCTGCTTTGAGAGTATCTTTTCACGAACATCAGTTGACATGAACTCGCACTTGTCACCTCATGATCTTTTCCAAAGTTTCGCCACCACACATCAGCTGATCTAATGAAAGCACTAGCTTTCAAGACGGTCGCGTGTACATGATCATTAAAATTTATCATCCTTTTATACTCATTCCCGTCGTGTACATTTTACGCAACACTCGTAGAAACCTAAAAAAATTTTATGGTGTGTCGAGTTCTTATGCGTGTACCTGGAGAACGAAGTTTTCAAGGTTGGAGAGTTTGCCAAGGGAAACGGCCATCAGCTGCATGCTGTCGACCAGGGGCCCGCCGGCGACGGTGTCGATAAGCGAGTGTTGGAGCTGCTCGAAGCCTTGCGAGAGCGCCTCCTCCGCCTGCTGCAGCGATTGCCGGAGGCTGTATATCCCCACCATCTGCTGGTCCGTCGACAGGTCCAACTGGGGTTGCAACATCTGAAACACGCTACTCGAATCCATCAGTAACAAAACTTAGATTTACATTGAACTGTTCTGTTCCATTTTTGTTTTCGTCAGTTGAGAAAAGATTGGAGTTTTATGATATCTATCATACAGAAGAAGCTGAAGGCGAATTCTGGATTTTCTGGGGGTAGTATGGTCATTCGGTCCATTGACGTTAGCCTCATATGCCTTTGTAGCTTGTACCCCTTTTCTTTCGGACAATAATTAACAGATAAAATAGATTTTAGGGGAAAACGGTCAACGGCTGTCGGCTGAATCGTCCAAATCATAAGACAATGATGGCTGAAGTCTACTTTCTTTAAATCCCTTTTTTTTTTTCTTTGCTTCTCGTTCAAATTATGATATTAAAACGATAGTAAATTATATTACATTACTTATCGAGAGAAGTAGTCATAAGAATGTAGCAGAATGATATGGAATGAACTCAAAATTCTATGACCGACCTTGATGAGATCGGAGGGCCGGAACCCGCCCATCCAGAGGAAGCAGCGCTCGGCGGGAGAACACCACATGCCGGTGAGGAGGTGGAAGACATCGGTTCGGGCAGCGACCCCCTTGATCCTGAACAACTCGTCGTAATGGGAGATGTAAGCATCCATGATCATCCTTAGATCGCTGTCCGACAAATGCGCTTTCAACGCGGTCCGGAGCTCCGACATGTACCGGTGATCGTCGTCCAGCCACCTTGCATATTCCACATCGAATACCGCAGCCCCTATAAACAAAACGCTCGGTGTTCAGAACGAATGAATACATAATTCGCCTCAGTTATTTAGTCATCACTCGAAATGAAGGAGCTACGATCTAATGTATCTACTGATATCAAACTCCGTCTCAGGCTTTTCTACTAAGATGGCGAAAAGCATACTGCTTCTTAAACTCACCAGAGCTGATATTCCCACTGGCGCCGCCATAAGCGCCCAAAAGCATGCCCTGCGATCGCGCGCGCTGAAGTTCTTGCTCCATATGAGTAAGCTTGATCCTGCTTGATTCAAGCTGTTGTACATAAGCCTGTTCAAAAGACAAAATTTTTGTCATTAAAAGCTGATTGAAGAGGGTGCGATAATGATATGTATCAGAATATAAGACAGAAAATGACTTTCGAGCTGCTAGAAAATGCGCATTATGTACCTTCTTCCTGAGACGACTTTTCCTTGCTGCTTCTCTATTTTGAGCCAAACGTCTTAATGTCTGCAATCAATTAACCAAAAAATGCCATTCTTTTAACCCAGATAAATATAAACTCTGTAATGTCTACAAACGCATGTAACAAGCTATCCGTCCTTCACGATTAGAATCATAATCTAGTATATGATAGTAAATTAGTGATTTAAGGACCTTGGCATCGAGATGTTTCTCGGAGGTTGAACCCGCTGATCCTTTCTTCTGCAAAAATGAACTGATATTATATAAATAAAATGAATAAAACTAATAGAATGGAAATCCCAATAGCTAGAGAAAGAGTTATGAAGCATGATGCATTTCCTATTTGTATAATGATGGTTGCTTCCATTGCGTCAGTCATTAAGAAGCTGAATATAAAAGGGCCTCTATCCTCTCTCTCTCTCTCTCTTATCCAAACAAGTATGAAATGGAGCCTTGACAAAAGGAAATGTATCGAACAAAATGGCCAGGGGGAAGGTAATGATATCATGACTCAAATCACATACAAGTCTGTTGTCTTGCAAAATTGGTTCTCTCTCTCTCTCTCTCTTTTTCTTGTTTTTCAATTTTGCCTTTTGGGATTATGCTGCTAATGTAATTTTCATTGAGTCAGTGGGAGTTGGTCGTTAGTACTACGATGAACAGTGGGAATAACCACTCGGTGAAGGTGCTTTTCTCTTTGAGTCTGCTTCAAAGGCATCACATCTTAGGAACAGAAACACTTTGATTTTCACCTCTCAATGGCCTTTCTTGTCAGGACAGGACTTCTGTTGGGTTTTCAGGTAGTTGTTGGGATCTGTGCAAGGCATCTACAACAAAGACAAGACTCTCTCACGCAGGACGTGAACACTAGAGGACAGACAGAATCACAGCGATATCCGAGACACCTAAAATATTGAAAAAAAAAGGAGTTTTTTTGTGAGATATAGAGAGATTTTTTTAATGAGACAGGTAGCTTCATGATGCCCAGAGAAAGAAATGGTCTGTAGACTCTATGATATGAAATAAGAATTGCAGTAGAAAAGGGAGAACAAATGCTTAAAAAAAGTTTTTGTACCCAGCCAGAGAAGCATTCGACGAGAAAAAAGAGGAAAAGAAGAACCTTGTTGCTATCTTGGGGCGACCTTGAAGAACCAGGCGGACCTTGGGAGACGACACCCGCCATTTCTTGCTGCTGCGGCCTTTGATGATGAGCTGAAGAAGAAGAAGAAGAAGCCTTGTTACTGATGGGCGACTCTAGTTCGAGCTGCGTCTCAGTTTTGCTCGAAGAAAGTGGTGCCGTGCTGAGGGTGTTCGCACCCGATCCTTCTGAGTTACCGCTGCTCTCTCCTCCCGACCTTGAACTTCCCTGCATCCAAATTAGACAGATAAAATGAATCAGAGGGGAGGAAAAAAAGGGCATTAAATGAACCCCGTTTTGTCTTTTGAAAAAAGCAACCCCTCAACCAAAAAAGAATAAAAAATGCATAATAGAAATGACCTAAAAGATTTGTTGAACTGGGAGAGAAATATACATATGACCGTCCTGGGAAATTGATGGAATGGCTTGTGATTTAGACTGCTATCGTGCTTTAACGTTTAAATTATTCACCAAAAGATATAGTAAAGAACGAAAAGAGTAAAGGGCATGTCGAGAAATGAAGAAGGAGGAAGGGGGTTGAAAAACTACTCTTGTTGTTGTTGGGGTTTGCTGGAATTTCATTGGCCATGCAGGGAACATTTCCAGAGTCTCTGAAGGCCTGCCTGATGAGTGAAAAGCTGCAGGATATCACCAAAGCAAAATCTCAGAGAATCGCCCAAACATTAAAGACACCCCCCCCTCCAAATATTCTGAATCTTTTTTCCAACCAACATCAATCTTTTTCTTCAAAGCGGTGGTTTCACCAAGCGGAAAAAAAAAAGATGGGGCTTTTCGTTTCTATATGGATGTAGCTTCACGCCATTCGAGTCTCCTTCGTGTTAAAAATGATTGCTGTAATGGAAATGGAAATTCTCGGTCTCTGCGCTCTGTAGGCATTTTCAGACCATCTTTCTTTTCTCTCTAGGAAACGATTTATTGTGCTTATAAGACGTCACCAGATGAAGTGGAAAGAAAATAAAGAAATACTGCAGTTTTCAAAGAGAATGGCATATACCGGCTTTGTGATCTTCATCATTTCTGATACTGACTTCCTGCAGGACTATTGCTCGTTCTAGCTCTCCGAAATCGAAAGCTGGCCCTTCTTGATTGCTGATCCGGAAAGACAAAAGAGATCCAACAGTGAACCGTGCATGTCAGAAGACGAAACGCAAAAGTCATTTGACCATTATTCAGAAGCAAAGAAAAATTGCGGTTTTCCTTAATACATGAAACTGGAGGAAGGAGCATTAATTCCAAGAACTGAATAAGGAACATGGTGGTGATGGTGATGATGATGATCGCCTGAGGATCCTGCTTCTGATAAACCTGTCTCTCCGAGTCTCTGACTCGCCATGCCAGCAACTTTCCGAAGCTCAAACCGTGCTCACCTCTCTCTCCTCATAAGCAACTGAAACTTTAGAAACCAAGAAACACTGTAGATTACGAAGAGCTCGAAGAACCGAGAGATTGTGATTCAGCTGGTGGCGAAGAACATGCGGGTTGACCTTGGCTCGGGAAATTCTAGGAGGAAGTGATGGCATGTTCTGAGCAGGACATGACTTGGAGTTGAGAGAGGTACAGAAGTAACACAAGAAAGATCGAAACTTTCTTTTAAGACGAGTACATACAAATATCATGGACCTCTCTCTCTCTCTCTCTCTCTAGCTTCTCTACCTTTTAGGTGAAGAAACTTTTATCGCAGGTCCCTACTTTTGGGTTTTGGGTGCTGCTTTTACCCTCTGCCGTGGACGCCTTCAGCAGGTTTTTTGAGACTCGGCCCATAGGTCCAGAAAATCTTGTCCTTGCAGACCTTTCGCAGGCCACCCTTTGGAAAATTATTTATATGGTCTTGCAATACAAGATGAAATATTTAGAAAGGCCAGAACTTTAAAAATAGGAAGGTGGGGTCTCTAATAGGAACCCACTAGAATCACCACTGACTCCTACTCCACTCCCTCTCTCTCTCTTTCTCTCTCTGTGCAACCGCCTGCGTCATTCCATTGGTCCTTCTCTCTCTCTCTCTCTCCCCAACCGCCTGTGTTTTTCCATTGGCCCATTCATCATCAGCATGCAAGTACTCGTTGTACCTAAAAATGAGTAAAGAACAACATATACATGCTCTGATTAGTAAGGCGAGACAACATATTTCTCTCAGAAGAAGAAGGTAAGAGAGGGAAATTTCATCAGAATCCTTAAAACTAGAGGACTTCCCCTCTCGGATCTTTTCAATGCCGTCAAAGGGGATTGGTTTAACTATGACACCTAATGCAAGAACCTTGAGAGAGAGAGAGAGAAAGGCTATACAAATTCCTGATCCAATGCCCATTTCAACCAAAACATTTGAATAATCAAAGCACAGGCAAAGATGACCACTTGCACAATTAAAAACCCTGCTGGATGAGATGGACTTGTTTGGTATTATCACCTTTGTTAATGGGTCAACATCCATTCCCTGTCATCACCTAAAACCATGCCACATTGAGATTCCTTTCCAGTAATAGAAATTTATTATCTCTTCTTCTTCTTCTTTTCCTTTTTCCTGAGGTCTTCGGGTGCATGCTCCAGGCATGCCATTGAGATGTAAGTCCCTCACTTGTTTACATTGAGGCCATCATGTACGTGGCATTGCCAACGATGCCTTAGCCTCACACTTGACATATCATATTCTTGTGGGAAGTGTCCTGCCCAAAAGGGTGTAGAAGAACTTGAGAGAGAGAGAGAGAGAGAGAGATTGTTTGGACTTACATGTCAATGGCTAGCATTATTGAAGATAAATTCTATAAAAGGGCTTAGTCTCCCTAATTTTGGACGGAGACTTTTAGGTTAATGGGGCCCATGAGATCTTTTCATAAAGAGGTGGATGCAACTTTCACATTTAAAAAAGCAAGAATAGTGGTGCATCTACTACCATATGGGGCAGTATACCTACAAACCAATAATTCCCCTCTAAAAAAACCAATCATCAATTGGACAACACAAAGGGTTTGCCCCGCCAGAGACGTGGTTCATGAATTAGGTAAAAACGTACACTTTAAGTCCTAGAATACTGCGTTTAGTCGTTTGAATTTTTAGTGATATGAAATTCATTGATTTGTTACGTCATATTTACTGTTTGGTAAATCGCAAATATAAAACTAGATACTTTATTATCCAATCTAATTTAATATTTGGTATGAACGGCATATCAAGGTACAAGAACCTTAAAATGCACAAACGGAGATGATAAGAATCTCTTACGGTTCATTGCTCTAGGAACCACAAATGTATAAACAAAGATGACTTCCATCAATCAATTCATGATTATGGTATGATTTAAATCTTAAACGGCAAAGGAGCTCATTGCAGCATTCCAAGGCCACATGTTTGACTATGACAATAAATGAATGAGCCCCAACAACATCAATGAAATAGATCAATCAATGAATGCTAAATCTAGAAAGAGAGAGAACATGAACATTCACTTTTACAATTCAAACAAATATAATGTTTCAACTTTCTCGTCACTTTCGTGAAGTTTCAACATCAACCATGAAGTTATGGAGGAGGAGTTTCAACTTTGCTTACGTGGACTTTTGATTTGAATCAGAGAGCTATGCAGGAGAAGAAGCATTGATTCTTTCGCTGCTTTTATTGAGCTTTGACATTAATCAAAGAACTACAAAGTAGTCATGAGACTTCAACATGAACTAGAGGAGACAAAGAGGGTAAGGATTTTTATCAAAATCTCATTGCCCCTCATTTTTTGAGAATTAGAAAGATCGTCTTCAAAGTTTGAATTGATTCATTTAAAATATCAGTTCTTTTGCTTCATTTCTATTTACTTATTTTTTTCCCCTCTTTTTGTCAATTTATTTTCTCTTTTATTCCCTTCCCCATTCCTTAATAAAAATATTCTTAAAATAATAAATTATACTATTATACCTAAAATATGCAATAAACATAAACATTATATATATTCTAAAGAAATCCAATTACATAATAAAATTAGGAATAAATAAATAAAAAATGAATTTTTTTGTTATTTTGAATTTCATTTTTTTTTTGTGGAATTAGTATATTATTTATATTTGGTTATTTTTAATTTTTATTAATTTAAAAAAAATTATTTGAGGAAAATAGTATTTATACCATGGATATAACATCCACCTTAATCCTGCCTTTCTATGGGACTTTTTTATCTAGACTATATCATTTTTATATCTGATTTTATCTTTTCTTGCGTATTTGAAATTTATATGAGATAATGATAAATCATGTTATATCCCAACCTTTATTCTTACTTCCAAATGTAGTTTTAAGGGACCTCCCAAGTTCCCAATCCCAACCTGTTTCTCTTATCCGACGTTTGGAGAGACCATCTGAATCAACAGACTCCGAGGATCTTGCAATGAATTGGCATTTAGTAAAGTCAATTACTTATACCGACCAAAAAAAAAAGTCAATTACTTATGAGGTCTCATCGATCAGGTGTTTCGTGCACATGTATAGAGTGATGTTATTGGTCAAGATCATTCCCTCGGGATCTCCTAATGGTCAAAGATGCATGGAGGCGATTTTGCTTCTGTTGGAAGCATGGAAGATGAACACGGGCCCATATAATCTAATTGATGGCAACTTGGCAAATTGCAGACAGGTTCCTGAAGAAGCTGATTACTGATGAGAGCCCTTCCTTCTTTGACCCGCCACAGATGGCGAGCCCAGAGTTTTAGACTCGAGGAGACGAAGTAGACGATTGATTTGCGGAATCTCAGGATAAGTACACTAAAAGTGTCAAAAATTAAGTACAGCACTCACTTTAATGTCAAAAATATTTTTTAGATTACTTAAGAGCCACTTTTTTAAAAGAACAATCACTTAAGTGTCAACTTCAATCTGAGTCATCGAAAATTTGACGTGACTATATTTTATTAATTTCTCAGTCTTATATGACTCATCGGCATACTAAATCAGCAGATAATCTCTAAATGACGTTGTCTAAAACTTGTAAATAGTGATCATTCAAGTGTCAATTTTTGTTTAAAATGATCACTTCAATATTACTCATCATTAAAAAGCGATCACTTTAGAATTTTTTAAAAATTAGCCAAGTCATATAATTTTAATTATGAATGTCATAAAATAAATTTGGTCGGAATTTTTCACCGTTGGCACTTGTGATTCTTTTTTCTCCGATTTAGCACTTAAGTGAGCTAGCAAAAACTTTTAAGATTAAAGTAAGCGTCATACACAATTTTTGGCACTTCTAGTATACTTATCCTGCAAATCCCATAGCAGAGATCAAGGAATTCTACAAGAAACTATATTGAGATACAATACTAAGTTCATGAAAATTGCACCAAGTAACTAAGGCTGCGCATGGTAACCTTCCCCAGCCAAGAAATTTCTATTCTTTTGTTCCCCGGAACAAAAAAAGAATAGAAATCTGTTTGATAACGGCAAGTTAGTTTTTTGTTCCCGGGAACAAAAAGTTAGCCCAGGAATGGTTTTGGAATAGAAATGAGAAGTAAAAAAAAGTTACTTCTTGTTCCTGGGAATAAGTTTCAGAAATAAGTGAAATATTTTTTTTTTATTCATCTCTTGCGCTGCCGTAAGGACAAGAATGGAGAAGACCGTTCTCTCTTTGGGATTCACAATCAGAGATACCTGCAACCCATCAGTCATCATGAGAAGCGGCGTCTTTTGCAGTTTACACACCCTCAACCACCCGAACGAGATTTAATCATTCTGAAAACTAAGAAGCGCCAGTTATATCTACAATTGATAATTTGGGAAGCTTTCGAAGATCATATCGATGTGATCAAATTGGCGGCGTTTTTGAGATCCAGTGCCACAGTATCACCCCAAGTAGCACAAGACTTCACCCTTCCGAGCAACTTCTAGACCTCAATCCCGCAAATGGATGCAAGGCTCTTAGTTTCTACCCAGAAAAATTACATGTTTATACATATATTGACAAGATAAATCCTGAATGATGCGTTGGCTGGAATTGCCACTATCTTAGAGACAATCTGTTGCTCAACAACTAATGGAATTTTGCAGGTTTGAAATAGTTCCAGGAATTTATCTCTTCAATTTCAGCACTATCACTGATAACCGTGCTAAAAAGATTGACATGAAACAGTTTAGAATGCAAGATTGAAATATCTAAGTGACACTCTTACTGCATCACCAGTTCATCACACAAATGCAGATTACAGCAAATAGAAGTAAACCCATCTGATACTGAAGCTACCACTAGTTTTCAGCCAGCCATTGAGAGTGAAGACAGTCTCCCTTTGGCTACATGCTCAGCAAAGTCTGATCACATGCTACATATAAAAAATTGACCACCTTCTCTGAGTGGGAAGCCATGACAGAGCCAGATGCGGTTATGCTTGCACAATTATAGATTAGACCATGTCCAGGTTATAATTAGTGAATCATCATGCAATCTCATAAAATACAGAGGAAAGCTAAAACTAGATTAGGTCCCTTGGTTTCTGAACTTAACCCAGTGCTTGCAAGACACCTTGACTCCTACTTAGACTGTCGACAATGATGTGGTGTCAAGTCATTGTGAATAATAAGCCTTCCGCGCACAGAGATCTAATGGGAAGCAAAAAGATGCCGTGGCCATCATCTTATTTTATCTTTACAGGTCGATTCAGGAAGGGTTAAGAAAAGAAAAACAATCATGGTACTTCTTAATTGCCTACATAATCATATTCCAGTCTGAAAATAGGCTTAAGCTTTTAAAATCAAATGTCTCAATTCAATTAATACCCATAAATTTTGAGTCTGAAAAAGAATCATCTGCAGTACTGAATATTAATTATACCACACTGCTGATGTTCTAATACTTAGCTCAGCTGCCAAATAAGTTGACTATCCAGATCCAGCAAATGAGAACAAGGAGTTCCTTAATGATTCCATCAAATCATCAATCTTCTCCAGGTCTCACTATCAACATGAAGTAACTACATCTTCACCTGCCTCCCATTTCTCAAGCAACTAACTGGCCAAGTCCGGAGCATAGCTGTACATATAGCTCATGCTGTTATAGTTTTCTAGTGTGATCCATCACAGCACTCGAAGTAGTGTTTACAAGTGTAGATGTTAAGACAAGGTAGCTCAGCTAACTGAGTTGACTAAACATTAAACAAATCAAAGTAAAATAATTCCTCACATTGGATAATGATGGCAAAGCCATCATAAGAGAAAAGGAAACTAAAATGTTGAAAGAAACTAAACCAAATTTCCCAGGGTCGCTGCAGATACATATAAACATGGAAAAAAGGTAATGCATAATTAAGATATCGAATCTGACTCATACCTGCAATCAATTGGTCATGCGAAAGCTAGCCACAGTTGTGGAAAAAAAAAAGTTCTCCATGAAGCATAAAGAGTTGGAACCAACAGAATAAAACCAAGCAGGAAATAGCATATTAAGAAAAATGCTGCAGGCAAATTAAATCATATTGCTGACTGCAACATAGTCAGCAATAAAGGACAACTATATCATTGCACTCCAAGAAGTCTGCTTATTGCTTTCTTTAAAGAAGCCTGTAAGATGAAGAATGATCATTACAAACCCGAACAATTGATTAAGCACATATGTGGTGGATAAATATTTTCATAGATCTCACCACTCGTAAGCATCTTGCGGCACTTGATTGATTGTTCATACATAAGGAAAATCTAAATATGCAAGTAATGTATTAGAGCCAGCAATTTATATAAAAAAATAAAAATAAAAATAAATATTTCCATAGACCTAGTTGCTGGTAAGAATCTTGCAGCACATATCATCCCAGGCTTGCTATTGTAGCTTGGCAAGCAACCTGAGTGAAACCTAAATTTGACTTGTAGCTCACTGAATGAAGCTCTATTTCATAATTAATACTCTCAAAAAACAAATTATTCTAAAATCACATTAATGAAAACAAAGGTATAACAGGGTCATTTGTAGCTTGTTCATTTGTATATGTGACAAAAAATTGGACTCTGTTCACATATATGTGACACAAAATTGAAATTCTGCAAACAGCCTCTACTTGTACTCAAACACTACTTCTATGTTGACATATTCCCGCATGACACAAACAATAGCCAAGGTGAAACTGGCCAGCAACTGACGTTCTTCATGGGTTTTGAGGTCTGAGACAACTCCATTTATAATCAACTTCTTAAGATTTGGGCAACGTTTTAGCATTAATTCGACCCAGTCTGAGAAGAGATCATTCAGAAAAGTCCATCCAAGCTCCAAAACAACCACATTTTCAAAATGAAAACATCCATGAAGACCATATAGAAGCACTCCATCTCTCAAGTCGCAACTCAACGACAGATGGCTAAGCTGTGGAAAGCAAAGAGCAATGGTTTCTATTTCCACAATCTCATCCTCGTCATCAAACATTAAATCCCAAAGCCGCAGCCTCCTCAATTTTGCTGATTTCGAAATCATCTGAAAGAACTTTGGAGACGTAATTGTGAAGTCCCTAACATCCACTGTGTCAAGATTATCAACAGCGTCACCAATATCAAGATGTAGAACGCTTACGTCGTCAATCTTAAAATGCTTCAAAGTCCCCTTTCCAATGAGTTCGAAAAGCTCAAGGGAGCAACTTTTTAGGTGCAAAGACTCGATACTATCTGCTTCCAAAACGAATTTGTCCAAACTTGTCGCCTCAATGTAAAAGTGCCTCAACGTAGCGCTACTGACCTCAACCGTGACTTGTGCATCTGACATTGCAATGACTGGACTAATGAGATCCAATTTCTCAAGCTTCGGACACGTGCTGACTAGAAGACTCAAATCCAATGCCGAGATACTGACATGACTCAAAGAGAGGGACTTCAAGCCAGCAAACCTGTAATAATTCGGTTCGACCCCTGATATGGAACTGTGTGACAAGACCAGATTCTCAAGCTTCTGCCTCCCGCAAATTTCGAGGATGTTCACATCTCCGATCGTCCGGACGTTATAATGCAAGCTGCGCAACGTCTCCCTAGTGTACAAGAGCCAAGCCACCACCGCAGAAGCTGAAAGCTCTTCATCGACGTCGTCCAATTGAAGCGAGAGACTCTCCAATCCGGCGGTCTGAAATATGGTCTGGGTTATCCAAATCCCTGCCTGATTGCTGCCATAATCACGATAACCAGACCAATCGCCTACACTAAACGAGAGGCTACGGAGGTGCTTGCGCCGAGCTTCTAGCCACTTCCGGCACGTCGCGGAGGCCACGACCACGTCCCTGGCGGCAGCCAGCCGCGATAGTATTCTCCCGATGACTTCAATAGGCAGGCTCTCCATACCAATTAAACCGATTGCTCTACAAACTCCATTTCAAGCAGGCAGAACATAAATCCTCAACGGATCAAGCAACGGACATATAATCCTCGAAACCGAACGCCCTCGTACCCAATCCAAACAGTGCGCGGACAGCACGACGACGACGCCGACCACCGTCAAATCCGTCGGATCATGTAAAAGCGCGGGGGAATCGAAACCGCACGAGATGACGACGATGAACTCGTGCGGACGATGCGGCTATTCTCGGGACGAGAGGATCGCAACCGAATATAGAATCCGCATCGCTCGCGACTGACCGACGAATCCCCGCCACGATTCGATGCGAATGGAGGGGGGGGCTCGCGAGGGGACCAATTCCGGCTTTCGAAGGAGGAGCGGCGGCGGCGCCGACGCCGATCAAGATCGTCCCGTCGCGGCGCTCGATGACGTCGATGCGGAGACTGGTTCGCCGGAGGGGCGAGAGGGAGGGGGAGAGAGAGAGAGAGAGAGAGGAAGAGACGGAAGGACTCATTCATTCATGTCAGGTCATGGGGAAGGAACCCGCTCACGGGGGACGGGTCGGGTCGGGTCGGGTCCGGTCGCGGGCCCTCCGAGCGCGTTCGCGCCTCTTGTTTTGATTTTTTTTCCTTCTTTTTTTTCGATTTCTAACTCTGTATTTTAGCCAATAATTTATCAGGTACAGTTTTTTTTTTTGATCGAATTATCAGGTACAGTTTAGAATGACCTTTTTTGTTCATTTTCTAATATTGTCTTTGAAATTAAAAAAGTGGACATAAGGCAAAATTTAGTGCCAGTTATTATAAAACCTAACAAATCGCACGTTAATAAGTTCAATAAATCTTCCTTAATATATTCATATAATCAAAAGATTAAATCGCCTCGGATCCCATGCATTACGATATGGTTTATAGAATATCGTCTGAATATAAAAAATTACGCGAGCTCCTAATTCCTTTGTCACGAGAAAAAAATATTATTTTCTAATTTTGCGACTTTATTAAATTAATATTAAATGCTCCATCTGTTTAGATCTTCTTCTACACTCCCCCGGGTCAAGTCGGGTCGGGCCAAAGTACCAGAGCTCTCCAAATCGCGCGTTGACATCTTGGTCCCGTTGCATCCATTCTCGCTTTGACTCTCTCTCTCTGTGCATCCATGGCGTCCGGCACCCGCCGCCGGAATCTCCTCGTCGCGCTGCTCGTGCTTATCGTGTCGCCGGGGAATCGGTTCGCGGCGGCGTCGCCGGAGGATCACCGCTACAATGTGGGAGATCCCGTCCCTCTGTTCGCCAACCGAGTGGGCCCGCTCCGCAACCCCAGGTAACTTCGCGCGAGCGATCTCGCCCGCCCGCCCTCGATGTCCTGCGTATGAATAGCTCCCGTTCCCCTGTTCTTGAGTCGGTCGCGAAGCTCTTTCGTTCCTGGATTTCGCCGGCTAGGTAGCGACGCGCCTGGGGATTTAGCTGCTGTCGCTCTTTGGAGTGGCGACGATCCGATTGGGCGTGGTGGATTTAGTCTAGAGCATCGGTGATTCGTGTCGTACCGTGTCGCTACTGGAATATCGATATCGATACAACTTAGCCAATTTCGAGTTAGTCATACTCGTGTCGTGTCGTGTCAGGTTCTACTCGGGGTTTCCCTTGGTAAAATTGCGCGGTATTCTAGTCGGGTGCGCGAGTGTCCTGTCAAGAATTGCCTAGTTTCGCTACTGTTTCTGCTTGGTTGTTTTCTTGCAACACCCAAGTATAAGGAATTTGCCAAAATGTTAGTATGAGGCCTTTCTTTTTTCCGTCCCCCTTTTTTTTTTGTTTCCAATCGTTTTTGAGCCAATGTGTTCTTGTGTTGCAGTGAGACCTACGAATACTATGACTTCCCATTTTGCAGCCCAGGTTAGCTTTTTAATTTATTCATGTTTGTAATGGTAAGGATCAAGCATAACTTGAGACAAATTGAAATTATATTGTTCTTCTGTTAATCTGATTAGAAGCTGCAGTTGTGTATTTGAAAGCGTGCATTCTTTTTTTCTTTTTTTTTTTGTGAGCAATGTACTGAGACATTATTTCCCGGTGTTCTGTTGTGGCCTTTGCCTTAAGGAATATCGCTTGTGATTTTAGACCATGCATCAATGTTACTTATTCATTATCCAGTAAATATGAAAATAGAGGCTCTTGTGCTTCAGGTTATTGATCTTTAGCTATATCCTTTGCAGACCCACTGATCTGGAAGAAGGGATCTCTTGGGGAAGTTTTGAATGGCGATCGCTTAACCAATTCCTTGTACAATTTGAAATTTCGGGAGGTTAAGGATGGGGAGATTCTGTGCGAGAAAAAGCTCAAAATTAGTGATGTTGCAAGATTAAGGAATGCTTTAAATGAAGATTTTTACTTCCAGATGTACTATGATGATCTTCCAATGTGGGGGTTCATTGGGAAAGTGGAAAATAGTAGCTGGAGTCCAGTCGAAAAGGGACCTAGATATTATTTGTTCAAACATGTGCAATTTGATGCCTTTTACAATGGCAACCAAATTATAGAAATAAATGCTTTCAGTGACCCAAATCATGTTGTTGATATAACTGATGATGTTGAGGTCAATGTAAAGTTTACTTATTCAGCTTTATGGAGTCCAACCTCAATTGGTTTTGAGGAAAGAATGAGCAAATATTCAAGGGCTTCATTACTGCCAATCCACCGCCGGATACATTGGTTCTCACTCATCAACTCTACCATCGTCTTGATTCTTTTGATGGGTTTGTTGACACTTATTTTCATGAGGCGCTTAAGAAATGACCTAAGGCAGTAATGTTCTTTTACCGATATTATTTCTCATACTACTGTTGATAATGACAGTTTTGTTTCCTGACATACATCTGTATCGACGTGCTACAGATACTCTGCTGGAGACGATGAAGAAGAAAATGGTGTTTCCAGGAAATATGTGGGTGGCGAATTATTCAGGCCTCCATCACATTTTCCCCTGTTTTGCGCAGTCTTAGGCTCAGGAATGCAGTTATTGACTATGTGAGCTCCTTCAAGCATCATATGACCAATTGCATTTGTTGATTGCTACCAACTTTCAGCATCTCTTGTCGTATGCTGCCTCAATTGGCTGTGAGCATAGTGTTTCTTATGCCCCTTGAGTCTTAGGAAATTAATCTCCAGATCCCAAAGTTTGCAAATTTACAAAAGCAAGTTGCATATCGCTGAATACTGTTTCTTATGCATCTTTGAGTTTTCAGAATATAACTATTAAATGTCAGTTAGATTTACTACAAGAGAAATGGTATGCAGCGATATGGAACTCGCTTTTGTAAATTTGCAAACTTTGGGATCTGGAGATTAATTTCCTAAGACTCTAATTCACACTGCAGTGGTAGTAGGGAACTCTTCAGAATAAGTGCGGAATTAGTCCTTAAAGTTTTGATCGTTGGTCAATTGAGTCCCTAACTTGTTTTCTTTTTCAAATTAAGTCCTAAGTTTGCCATCAACTCTGGAAATCCCATGTGGTCCTTAGGTCCTCAGGTCCTCAGCCGCGTGGCATTCAAAACAGGCCACATAAGAGACATATGATTTTCAGTGTTGGGAAATCACTGATTTGATTAGACATTTTTTCAAACGTTTGAAGACTTAACTCACCATAAGAAAAGGTTAAGGTCAAAATTAACCAATGCGAAAGCATTGAGGACCGATTCTGTGATTAACCCAGAACTCTTGGTTTGCATATATCTTGCTGACCCAGACAGATTGTCCACCGAAGCATTTACCTAACATGTATACACTTTGCGCAGGGTTTGCTTTTTATCTCTCCTGGCATTCCTCGGTGTCCTCTATCCTTACAGCCGTGGATCCCTATGCACTGCTTTGGTTCTGAGTTATATTCTCACATCTGTGGTTGGTGGATTTACTGCAACTTCTATTCAAAGTCAATTTGCTGAAACTGGATCGGTACTGAATCTACTGATTTTGTATAGGTCAAACATATTTTGTGATGCTTGTTTTTTTTTTTTTTTCATTCCTCAGTTATCTGATACAAATGAATTCGAACTTTCAGGGGTGGACCATTCCCCTTACTGGGATAGTTTACTTGGGCCCAGTACTTGTGATAGGTTTTGTCCTTAATACAATTTCCATGGCTTATGGAGCCACAGCTGCACTTCCAGTCGGCACCATTTTCATAATCACCTTCATTTTTGTGCCAATTACTGTCCTGTTGCTTTCCTTGGGCGGGGTAATGCGACGCTTTTTCAGGACAGAAGTTCGTGCACCTTCCATCATAAGGAAAAGTTTGAGAGAGATTCCACCACTAGCTTGGTACAAAAATTTGCCATGTCAAATGGTTCTCGGAGGCCTCTTATCATTTAGTTCTGTTGTTCTGGAGTTATATGAGCTGTACTCGACCCTTTGGGGTTTCAAGATCAGTGTTCTTCCAGGCACTTTGTTTGTGACATTGGTCATCCTCGCCATAGTGACAGCTGTTCTTAGTGTTGTTCTGACACACATCCAGCTTTCATCTGAAGACCATGATTGGTGGTGGAGGTATGTTCTTTTGCCCAAGTGCCGAAGATTAAAATACCCGTAATTTGGTGTTTTTGAGGGAAAGAATACTAGTGCGAAACGAAACTTTTTAGATTGAGATTACTCTTCCTGTTCAGTAGTATCACATGATCTTAGATGAATTTGGTCAGTTGGTAGTGGATAAGACTTATCCGTGGCATAGTGAAGGAGTGAACATTAAGTATTGAAAGTTATGATGTTGCACGTGTATTCAGCTCACGGTGCATTCTCTCAGTTGCTGGCTTGCTATCAATGAGCCTCTGTTCCTCCCAAAAGGAATAGAAAATCTAAAGTTGCTAGACAAAAAGTTTGTTGTTTAATTCTGTTTCACTGTGCTGGGCTGTTTGATTAGTGTTTGGTTTAAGGAATTTCGATAGTTAACTTTTGGATCCAGAAAATGGGTAAATAGAATAGTTGCAAAATCTACTTGGTGAAACTGTAAAGTGTTCATGCTTCTTCATCTGGATGTGTGCTTATGTTCATGACTTCTGCTCCTGCAATGCAGGTGCGTGTTTCGTGGGGGCTCAGTGGCCATATTTATGTTCGCCTATTGCATGTACTTCTACGCAAGGTCAAACATGAGTGGCTTCTTGCAGCTATCGATTTTCTTGGGCTATAGTGCTTTACTGTGTTATGCAGTTTTTCTCATACTCGGTGCAGTCGGTTTCATGGCTTCACTAATGTTCATCTGCCATAATTACGAAGCTGTGAAGAGTGAATGAATCATTGCTTCAATGTTACAATATGAGTTGCCCATGCTTGTCACTTCTTGGAAATTACTGAGATCACGAAGCGAAGCCAGAATGCCGGAAGCTACACAGAGAAGGCATTTCTTGCATCCTTCCTTCGTGGATGATTGACCAAAAAGGTAGTTGATGTCGCTGATCTGAGAGTGTCACAGCTGAGAACGTCAGGCAAAAGCAGTGAAGTTGCTCTCAGCATAAGAAAAAATCAAGATGATGAAGAGCATAGGGATGCATCGTAGGCGGAACGGTATATGTTCTTGGGTGATTTACTCAGCTATTTCTGGCAAAATGTTAGTTAATGTCATGCTTTCTTGGCTGGTAATGAAGTGATGTTTTTCGCCTGATTCTTCCTAGTAGCACAGAAAAATGTTAAGAGGACGACTAAAATGATGGTGAAAAAATGGTCTAGCGCGGATGTTCTTGTTTCGTAGTTGGCGTTCCTTTCTGATTTATCTATCAACTAATTACAAATTTTGGCTAAAACACAGACGGAAAGATGCCTTAGATGGCTTGTTTGTGACTGAACCTTTGATGTCGATAGACTCACGTGAAACATGACTGTAGGAAAAGGCTTCTCTTTTATTGCTGCGGGTTCACAAAGGATCCCATAATAGATAGAGACCGAAACCTGTGCAGCGGTACCGGTGGATGTAGCCAAGTGGATCCAGGCAGTGGTTGGTAATTCACCACGCGGGAGTTCAATGGACCATATGTTACGGAGACACGAGGCAAATCTAGAAAGCATGTTTTTCTCTGCAAGTCTTCTCGAGGCATTCAAATGCAGCCAAACAATGGGTATTCAATTGAAAGAAAGAAACCCCACATTCGCGCGTTGCCAAAAGCACAAATAAGATGACCGTATCAACTAAAGAAAGGGAGAATTACCAAAAAAACTCATAAACATATTGCAATTGTATCAATTCAATTTTAAATTATTATTTTTGCCAATTCAATTTTAAATCTTTTGCATTTGTACCGGTTGACTTCATCTGGCTAATTTTAGCCAACCGGCATTGACGTGACAATTTTAAATTAATATGTTAATTAATTTTCTGAATTTTTTATATTTTTTCTCTCATTTTCTTTAAATTTTGGCCGGCCGGCAACCCTTGCTAGACAAGCGAGGGCTGCAACACCCTCATCGGCACTAAGCAAGAGCATCGTGGCCCTCGCTTGGTCTGGGCAAGGGCCACATCTAGCAAGGGCCTTCGCTAGATCTAGCCATGCGAGGACTAGGACACCCTCGTCAGCCGTAGGGGTAGGGGAAGGGGAAGGGGAAAGGGGAAAGAGGAAAAAATATATAAAAAATTCAAAATACTATTTTAAAATTGTCATGTTAGCATTAGTAGTGTCAGATCAATGCTGGCTGTCCAAAATTGTCCGGATGGACTTAACGAGCACCAATATAAAAGGTTTAAGACTGAATTGGTCAAAAAAAAAGTTTATGACTAAATTAGGTTTAGGATAGTAATGACGATCAAAGAGGAGGCGGCCAGAAAGCAACTACTCCTTTTGAATGTCATAGGCGTCATCTATCAACTTCAATTTAGATTGTCCTGATTCTATTTTTTCTTTTATAGCATTAGATATTGGAAACTTTAATTTGACTATTATCATGGCCACATGCAAGTCGCTAGCCAATTTGCATCACATGAATTGCTTGGTTTAAATGGGAAACACTGTGATACGAGTTAGGGTTGAGCACCAGCTTCAGTTCAACCTAAGAACCAGCCTATTTGGAACCAATCTTTTGAAAAGACAAAAAAAAAATCACTTCCACGCACATGGGGATTGGACCATGGTCTTCGACTCAAACAAAAAACAACATAACCACTTGACCCATATATGTTTTTGTCATAAACTAATGCAACACGTGTTCTTATAATTATTTGATTTTTTTTTTGGACAAAAAAAAAATTGGGCCAGTTCCAATTTGGTTCACAATACTAATTTTTTGAAATCAAGAGTCATAGGTTAGTTTCCAATTACAGGCCGGGAACCGACCCACCTAGAAACTGACCACCCTAATTCGAGAGAGATTCCACCACTAGCTTGGTACAGGAATTTCCAATGTCAAATGATTCTTGGAGATCTCTTAGCATTTAGTTCTCTTGTTCTGGAGTTATGCGAGCTGTATTCGACCCTTTGGGGTTTCAAGATCAGTGTTCTTCCCAGCATTTTGTTTGTGACATTGGTCATCCTCAAAATAGTGACAGCTGTTCTTAGTGTTGTTCTGACACACATCCAGCTTTCATCCGAAGACCATGATTGGTGGTGGAGATATGCTCTTTTGCGCAAGTGCCGAAGATTGAAGTACCCGTAATTTGGTGTTTTTGAGGGAAAGAACACTATGCGAAACGAAACTTTTTAGATTGAGATTACTCTTCCTGTTCAGTAGCATCACATGATCTTAGATGAATTCAGTCAGTTGGCAGTGGATAGGACTTATCAGTTATATATTGAAGGAGTGAACATTAAGGTGTTGAAAGTTACAACGTTGCACGTGTATTCAGCTCACAGTGCATTCTCTCAGTTGCTGGCTCACTGTCAATGAGCCTCTGTCCCTCCAAAAAGGAATAGAAAATCTGGAGTTGCTAGACTAAAACTTAGTTGTTTAATTCCGTTTCATTCCACTGCATGCTAGAAGGATATATTAAAGGAGTATTGTGCCGGGTTGTTTGATTAGTGTTTGGTTTAAGTAACTTTGATAGTTAACTTTGGGAGCCAGAAAAGGGATAAATAGAATAGTTGCAAAATCTACTTGGTGAACTGTGAAGTGTTCATGCTTCTTCATCTGGATGTATGATTATTTTCGCGACTTCCGCTTCTGCAATGCAGGTGCGTGTTCCGTGGGGGCTTAGTGGCCATATTCATGTTTGCCTACTGCAAGGTCGGACATGAGTGGCTTCTTGCAGCTATCGATTTTCTTGGGCTATAGTGCTTTAATGTGTTATGCAATTTTTCTCATACTCGGTACAGTCGGTTTCATTCCTTCGCTAATGTTTGTCTGCTGTAATTATGAAGCTGTGAAGAGTGAATGAGTCATTGCTTCAATGCGTACAACATGAGTTGCCCGTGCTTGTCACTTCCTGGAAACCACTGTGATCATGAAGCGAAACCGGAACTCCGGAAGCCACACAGAGAAGGCAATTTCTTCCATCCTTCCTTCATGTGTGATCGACCAAAAAGTTAGTTGATGTCACTGATCTAAGAGTGTCACAGATTAGAATGTCGGGCGAAAACAGTGAACTGCCTCTTAGCATGAGAAAATCTGGTGATGAAGAGCATAGAGATGCATTGTAGGCCGAACAGTGCATGCCCTTGGAGTGATTTGCTCAACTATTTCTGGCAAAATGTTGGTGTTTTCCGCCTGATTCTTCCGAGTAGCACAGAAAAAAATTAGAAGACAGACTGAAATGATGGTGAAAAATGGTCTAACACAGATGTTCTTGTTCCTTCGTTGGTGTTCTTTTCTAATTTATCTTATCAACTAATCACAAATTTTGGCTAAAACACAGATGGAAAGATGCCTTAGATGGTTTTGTCCGTGACTGAACCTTTGATGTCAACAGACTCATGTGAAACGTGAGTATAGGAAAGCTTCTCTTTTTAATACCCGGGGGTTTAGAAAGGAACCGATCGTGGACAGAGACTGAAACGTGTGCAGGGTAAGGGCGGATGTAGCCAAGTCGATCGAGGTAGTGGTCGGTAACTCACCACGCGGGAGTTTAATCGCCTCTGTTTCCCTATCAATAAATGGAGCATTTGTTACGGAGACACGACACACATCTAGAAAGCATTTCTTTTTTCCTGTAGGTCGTCTCGTGGCTTTTCAAACGCAGCCAAGCAATGGGTATCTGATTGAAAGAAATCACAGATTGGCGAGTTGCTGGAAGCACAGATGAGATGACCTTATCAACCAAAGAAAAGACAATCAAAAAGAAGGCTGCCAGAAAGCAACTACTCGTTTGGAACGTCATTGGCATACATTGAATCTACCAAAACGCAATTTAGTTTGTCCTTATTCTTTTTTTCTTTTACGGCATTAGATATTAGAACCTTTAATTTGACTATTTTTCATGACTGCCCGAAAATCACGCTGAGTTGCGTCGCGTAAATTGCCTGTTTATTTTAAATGGGAAACGTTGTAATACGAGTTAGGGTTGAGCATCAGATTCAGTTCAACTTAAGAACCGGCCAATTTGAAATTAATCTTTTAAAAAGGCAAAAAGAATCACTTCTGCGCACATGGAGGATTGAACACTCTTCAACTCCAACAAAAAACAATATGACTACTTCACCGCTATAAAAAATTTGATTTTTTTTTTTTTGACAAAACAAAAAAAATAGACTAATTACCTAACTAGAACCGATCGGTTCAATTCACAATTTCAATCTTTTGGAATCAAGAGTCTTGGGATTAGTTCGCAATTCCAGGTCAGGAACTGACCCAATTAGAAACCGACCTTCCTAATTCGAGCACAAGGCGGGCCACTTCGGAATCGAGGGTTCGACTATTTGACAGCTTCTTGGATCCAATTCACTCTCTCCCTCTCGTGTCTGCTCAGCTAGTAGGTCCATCCAAACCGAAACGAGGACGACCATCGAAATTCAGAATAATTGGTTGGTTGTGTTTGCTGCCCGATGGATCGAAAGACCATATCCACACCGACGTCCGCATCTCCAGAAAGAAAATCAATTTCTGTGTGCCCTGCTCTCTCATTCCACCTCACGAATTTCACCCACCGTTTTCCCCTCCCCCCGCCGGTTGCATGGCCACCTTACAAAGCCACAGTCCAACAATGAACAAAAAAAAGAAAAAAAAAAGACCAAGAAAATAAGAAAGACCCGATTCGAAAATCTCACGAAACCACACACACGACAACCCTAGTCCACGAAGGAAAAAGCAACGAGCCAACGTAGGATTCTCGGGCACCACAGAAAACAGAAGCTCGCGACGTGTGCATCATCTCCCCACCCGTTCCCCTCGACATTCTCCCTCGACGATATCTAGCGGACTGAACCGTTTATATATCCTCGTTATCCCTCCCTCCAGCCCTACGATGATCGCTGTGGCCGCAAGAATGAAGAACGTCGACTTCTCGTCCGCTGCTAGAGAAGATTCGAAGACGGCAGCGGCGACCCTATTCGGGGACGAGAACGGTCCCCGCCGCCCCGTCCCTGCATGTGCCCGTCCGGCGGCAAGCAAGACCGCCGCACCTGCCGGGGAGTCGTGCGAGGAGTCTCCTCCTCCGTCTCCGAGACCGCTAGAGCGTCCACAGACGCCGTGGTTTTTGGAGCATTATGCTAATATTGGGGAGGCCAAAGCCGGCTCGGCACAGCCTCAGCCTCAGCCTCCGCCTCAGCCTCAGCCTCAGCAGGACAGCACGTGCAGCGGGCGCGAGAAGCTGAAGAGGCACCGAGATGCGGTCGCGGGTCGAGTCCCGATACCCGACTCGTGGGGTCAAGAGAGCTTCTTGAAGGATTGGATGGATTACTCGGGGTTCGACGCGTTGCTGGCGCCGGGGGGGATCGCCTCGGCCCGTGAGGCGTTGATGGCCGAGGGGCGGCGGCGGCGGGGGGCGGCTCCTCAGCATCAGAGGCTGAGAATAGAGGGCAGGTGCTGAGGTGCTGATGATGAGGAGAGAGAGATCTCGTTTGTTCATAGAAATCTTCGCATGGACCTCGACTGAATCGTGCCGGCGTTAAACTTTAGTGAACTACATATTTTGTTTTTGTCTTTCTTTTTCCTTCTATTGTAATAAACGCTGTGATTGCTGGCAATTTGCTTTCTTGTATAATTTAAGGACATGAGTCGATGCCAATTTCTGGGATTTTTTTATCTTTTGGGAATGAAAAAAATCGTGAGATTCCGAATGTAATTTTTCCATCGTTCCTTGTCCATGATGTGCACGAAAGATAAGATTCCGAATCATGCATCTAAAGTGGCGTTCCACATAATAGAAGAATAACTCGTGGAAAAAAAAAGGACTTTAAAAGACATCCGTACTATCTTCAGCTTAATCTTTACTTAGCAAACATAGATATGCATCCTCTCCTCCCCTGAAATTTGATTCCAAGAGATCTATCATTGACCTTTTATAGGTTTTGCGATGAAAATTCATCGTTTTATTACTAAATAGAACATTTAATTTTACTTTTAAACATGGTAAAATGGAGATAATTGCTTAATTTCATATCCAATTAGGTCAAGTTTCATAGATTTTTTGCATTCTACCAATGCCATATTTGTTATTTTTGATTAAGTTTGCCATTTTTCCAATTCATTAAGCAGCCTAATGCGAACCATCTTTCCAATTTACATGTGAGAATGAAAGTTAAAAAATTCGCTCCAATCACATTTTAGTACAAGTGTCAGGGAGAGAGAGAGAGAACAATTCTGCTCTGGTCGATGCTTGCCCAAGAATGAGGGCATTGCTCGTCACTTGGGCAAAAGCCACCATCCTTCACCTCACTGCCTACCTTCACGCTCATGCTATGACGCTAGTACGACGCTTACCTGCATCTCCACCATGCTTATGTTCCATGAGAAGTCCTAGCTCACAACCCATTGACGCACCCGAGCTCCCCCCACCACCTTCGCGAGTTGGTCCATGGACTTGCTCAATTTTCATACGCAACAATTTTAGGAGAAAATTTATTGAACATTAGAGCTCATGTTGAACCACTGGGGTTCGCCCCAGTGACCACCCTTCTATCTTGGAAGGGGGAGGTTGGGGGTTCAAATTCCCAACTTCTCAGGAGGGATTGAAGTGGGGACGATTTCATTTCAGGAATGGGTTTCGACTCCCACGCCCTGCAAGGAGACAGGGCAAAAATCTAAGAGTGAGTGTTAGAATAGGATTAGCATAGGACTGACAAAAAAAAAAGGAGCTCATGTTGGGTCGGAACAAGATTGGGTTCGGGTTTGATCGAATATAATAAGCTGCCGAGATCGTATTGCCTACAAATGGCCAAGACAGGTCCGGCCAAACCAAACCCGACCCGACCGGACCCGTTTGACAGGCCCAGCGCGCCACAGGAAACTCTCGACATGGGTTTGGGCTTCTCTTAACTCCAGGCCCAGATAATCGGGCCCATAGAATTGGGCCCAGCAAGCGGGCTGTTTATTTCTGCTAGGGTTCCTGGCGCGCTGCGTATTTATGCTTGCTGCATCAGCCGTCGAAGAAACCTGACCGGCGCCATCATCTTCTCTCGGGTACTCTATTCTCTCTTCTCTTTCATCTTCATCTTCATCGCCTGCTCGCTTAGTTTAATCGGAATCCGTGCCGTTGCATCGATCTGTAGCATCCCATCTGTTCATCCGTAGCGTGTAAGAAGTAGGACGAATTTTTTAGTTCCGGTTCAACGCGGAAATCGAGTGAGATTGGCGATGTAGCTCCATGCGCCGCGCCGCGCCTACGCATTTCTTTTGTCGCGTTGTTTTCCGCGTTTCTTGCTGACCCCCTTTTGGTTTTTATGTTCCCAGGAGAGCGACTCGTTCGTGTTCGGTCCCGTAGAGTTTCCTCAACATGAGGTACGTGTGGATATGCTCTGAGGCTTGTGATGTTGCATATTGATTTGTGTGGGTGAGTGGGTGAGTGTCGTTTCCCGTGTTGTGTTTGCAAAAATGGCCGAGTGATTAGGACCCTTATGGTGGGTGATCGGTGATTGATACGATGCGCATGTTCTCTGTCGAATCGTTCTAAGCGGCTGGTGTCATGGAGTTACTTCATTGAGTATGACGGCAGGCATGAACTAGCCTTTGACATTGTTTGAGTTGGAAGTTAGGTGTAGGCGTAGTTTGGGTTGGGCACCGGTGTTTCTGATCTACAAGCATATCATGTGTCGTATGTGGTAGTGTGAAGAAGCTACCCAGATGGAAGTTTGCGCTAGAGCTCCTCGCATTTTACTTGATTTGTGCCCTCATGAGTAATGACTTATTTGAGCTTCTCTTCTGTAGTAGTGTACTGCTAATGGCCATGAGAAAATAGTTTCTTTGGTATAAAGTCTTTGATAATTTTTCAGGATAACTGCTAATCCGGCATTAAAAAATTTGATTTCTGGGGGCTACCCAAATACGTGCGGAACTAGTCGAAAGTGCTACCATAGTTTGAGTATTTTCCCTCTAGAGAATAAGTGAGTTTCTGGTTATGGCTTCTGAGAGCACATTTTTTCTCCTGCAGTAAGCTTCAGAGTGAAGCTCTTAGAGAAGCTATCTCGGGGATCTTTAGTGATTGCAATGAGAAGAAAAGGAAGTTCACCGAGACCATTGAACTCCAGATTGGGTTGAAGAATTATGATCCCCAGAAAGATAAGCGTTTCAGTGGTTCCGTCAAGTTGCCACACATTCCTCGTCCGAAGATGAAGGTCTGCATGCTGGGTGATGCACAGCATGTGGAAGAGGTATCTTCATTGCTGCTCTCGCTCTCTTAGTTTCCTTAATTATTGGACATATAATGCTGTTAAATTATCCTGTCGATGTTTTGCTATTAAACAATAATAGCTTAAAATGTGAGCCAAACGTGGTTAAATGTTTGTTCCAATGGTTTTTCTTTTTGTCAGCTGCTCTGCTTGTTTGTGAGGTTATATCCGATACTTTATGTGAATTTCCTGCCTCAGTTGATCTTTGAATTCACGACTCCTTTACCTATTCTTGATAGTATTGGTTTTCATTAAGGCATTGAGAGATTTTAGGCCTTTTGATGCAATCTGGAGATATATATTTCAGGCAGAGAAGATAAGCCTGGCTTATATGGATGTGGAAGCGTTGAAGAAGCTCAACAAGAATAAGAAACTGGTCAAGAAACTGGCAAAGAAGTACCATGCCTTTTTGGCTTCAGAAGCTGTAATTAAGCAGATCCCCCGTCTTCTAGGCCCTGGTCTAAACAAGGCAGGCAAGTTCCTTCATGTTTAAATTTGTTTGTACTTAATGGGTTCCTGTATACGGAGAGTCTGCCCCTCAAATACAGTCTTTCATCTTTTGCATTTCATAGGGATTTGGCTGTGGTTGACATTGTCACTGTACGTTTGGTGCACATAGGATTTCTTCTGGGCCTGCCTTTTTTTTTTCCCGTCGTGGGGGAGATAAGCAGGACCTGCTTTATTTGCTAATACATGAATGACCTTTCATTTTGCATTTGGAAGGGTTGCCATTCATGATTCACTCCTGACCTGCCATTCTCTGCTTTGCAATCACAGGGAAGTTCCCGACCCTGGTTACTCATCAGGAATCTCTGGAATCTAAAGTCAATGAGACAAAGGCCATGGTGAAGTTCCAACTGAAGAAGGTCCTTTGCATGGGTGTTGCCATCGGCAACCTCAGTATGGAAGAAAAACAGGTTTTCCAAAATGTTCAGCTCGGCGTGAATTTCCTTGTTTCCTTGCTGAAGAAAAACTGGCAAAATGTGAGTTATTTGCTTTTTTCAGCTCTTCGAATTCATCTCCACTCAAATGTTTCATGTTTCCCTTCACGGTACCTTTTCCTTTCTGATCCCCCCCGGGGTACTGATATAAATCATGTTTTTTTTTTTTTTTTGAACCAGGTCAAGTGTCTGAACTTGAAAAGCACAATGGGAAAGCCATATCGCGTTTTCTGAGCTATTTCGCTCGATCATTTGAAGAGTTTTGTAGGCAGAAAATTAGTCTGTTTCTGGTGGCTGATGTGGACCCTTTTGGTTGGTTTTTTTCCCTCAAAGATTATGTTATTCAATACCATCTATCTTACTGTGAAATTTCTCTTTTAAAGATATTGAATTCTTTTTGGCTTCACGGTTCCATAAACGATAAATCTATGTCGGAATGCTATTTATGGATTGAATGGTTGTGCTGTCATACTGCTTTTGAAGAAAGCTAAACAGGAGCGAAATGCAAAACTGAGGAATTGAAATGGATGGCCAGATAGCCTTCTATGTCGGAATGCTGTTTACAGATTGAATGCTTATTCTGTCATACTGCTTTTGAAGAGAGCTAAACAGGAGCAAAATGCGTAACGGAGGAATTGAAATGGATGGCCTGATAGCCTGCCGCGAGGGACGATGCCCTTGTACAGGAAGAAATCACAGGCCAATGATGCAGTCGGTTTGCACGTCAGTCATATAACTCCGAACTCTGTAAACATGAAACGACTTCGAGGGCTGATAAGATGTCCTCCGAACAGGAAATGGAAGTTCACGTCGAGCATCATGAAAATAGAAAAGCGCTCGGATGACGACGATGACGTCTCATGAGACGAGCCTGCTAACCCTATTGATGCACCCACCGCTCTTTTGAAATCCGACCCGGTCTCTTCTACGGTGCATTTGCCATTCGGAATGCTTCTTCGACGAGACTTTCAGTGGTGGCTTTTTCCGTCACTGCTCACCGGAGTCGCCATGCGGGTCTCGAGATTCTACCCTGATTCAGTCTTTTTCCAAAGCAAGAACGACCGTTAGTTGAGTAGGATCTCCCCCATCAGCTGTGCTAGAATTAGGATCTATGATAGATAAGTTGGTGCTCGGGCAGTCTTGTATTTTTCATGAATTTAGTCTGGTCGGTTCCATTGATGGTTAGGTAGGTGATGCCCTTCCTTTGATTCCTCGCGCACGTCGAAACAACAGTGGTCCACTGTCTACTGAAAAAGACAGGTCACTACTTGGGTTTTTGTCCAAAAGTCAGGGTTGTTGCGCAACTAAATCTAAACAACTCTCCCCCAATGGAAAGACTCGTTTACTTTCTTTTTTTCTTTTTGAAGGATTCCCCAAATCTCGACCTTCGCTTATATAATCTTTAAATTTCCCAAATTTTTTTTTTCCAGATTACCTAATGTCTATGCATGAAGATTATACTTTATATTGCTGTGTATGCATGTGTGTGAATATATCATGTAGCATTGCATATTTAGGGAGAGGGGATGAAAACGTATTCGAGTTGGAAAAGAAAAAATTGGAGCAATCTGAAGGAAATGAATGAGAGCGACTTGCTTGACTTGAAAATGGGTTAGGTAGGGTTGGCTCTTTCGTGGCCCGCGGGAGGGGCATCTTCTTTGGCTCTCTCGCCCTTCGCCAGATGCCAAGAGCCAAATTTTGTTTTCCAATTCCCGGTGGCCACCCTTCTATCTTGGAAATGAAAGGTTAGGGGTTCAAATCCCCACCTTCTCAAGGGGGATTGGGGTGAGGACGATTTCATTTCTGGAGTGGGTTTCGACTCCCACGTCCTGCAATGAGGCATGACAAAAGTCTGAAAGTGAGTGTTAGAGTAGGATTAACGTAGGACTAACAAAAAAAAAAAATTCCCGGATCGAATCATAATGTCAAGGTCACAGAATCAGCACGAACGCCGCCCTATTTCGGGTGGATCCATATCCACGTGACGCACACAATGCGTGCATAGCGGTACAATGAAATAAGGAAGACGCATAACACGTGGATCGAGCCTTTGAATTTGTGGTCGGAACTTTTCAAGAACGTAGAACGACGGGGGAGGACAGGAGACGGTAATGAGCACGGGGGGTCTGTTCCGCAGGTGCAGAGTATAAAAACAGGGGGGGTGGGGGGCTAACAGCACACGGACGCCACCTTCCTCGCTCCTCCTAGAAACCCTACCATACTCCTCCACCTCTTTCTCTCTCTAACCGGCGTTCTTCCTCTCTCCATCTCGGTACTCTCTCTCTCTCTATCTCTATCTCTATCTCTATCTCTATCTCTGTCTCTTTGAGGTTGTGCATGTGCATCTTTATCTTTTGATCTCCTCCTGCATTCGGTTTCTGCATCTGTTAAGTCTTTGATCTTGTCTCGGTGGCTGCGCGCCGTGTCTCCGCCCGCTTTTTGGTGGAGTTCGCCGCCGCCTCTTTTGGTGATCTCTGGTTTCGATCGTCCCTGGTGCTTTTAGAGCACGCGGGTGGTTGTCGCCGTCGATCGCGACGGTGGTGGGACGGCGTTTCTCTGCGTCGGTTGGACGGATTGAAAGATCCCTCCTTTCGGTCGACGCGGGGCCGCGGGGTTCGCGGGACGTCGAGGATCTCTTCGGCCTGGCTTCCGGATGGAAAAGAGGGTGGAGGGCATCTTGCTTTCCTGGCTTTTGTTTTGCTGAGAGGAATCATGTGTTGTCCGTGCCTGCCGAAGTTGCCGTTTCTCGTTGAAATTATTATCTTTTAATTTTATTTTATTTTGGGATTACAGAGTTTGAAAATTTGTAGCTGGTGGTTGTTCTGTTGAATAGGATTATAATTTGCAATTTTGGCAGCTATGTGAAATTTCGTTTGGAACTTTTATGCCTTGCCCGCTTGAGCTGTGGTAGTTGTGATTTTGTTTTATGGAAAAAATTCACACCGACCCCTGTGTAATCTGAGTCTGTCCGTTGCTACTGCATCGGACGGTTTGCTGTTGATGATTCGACATTGGATGTCTAGGCGCTAGTTAATTCGTGCGGAGCGTCAAGTGAGGACCGGGGGAGCCTCTGAGCTCGTGTCTTCTCATATTGCTCCGTAGATTGATTTTCCTTGTTAGCATGGGATCAGGAAGCTTTTCGGCTATTTCCTCATGAATTCACACGAGGCGGACACTTTACTCTCTCTTATAGGATCGCTTGATGGATGGTTGCCTTGTGAAATTCTGTTTCCTTACAAAAATTCGGTTTTTCCCCCACTTTTTATTGTTTTCATAAGACATCGATCAGTTTGATTGTTGAGAAAATCTATTAGTGTTTGATTTTTCCATGAAAAGGACCGGCCCTCTTTTTTTTCTTATAGATGAGCAAGGTGACTGTAATATGCATCCTTGCTTTGCTTGAACGTACTCCCAGATATAATGTCCTGTTTCGACATTGTTATTTATAATTGCTTCAGCATATTATTGTAAAAACATCGAATTATGTGAAATATCATTTCCTTTCTTATGTTGCTTTTCTGATTGGACTATGAAAGCACTCTTGCTTAACCTGCTGTATTACTCTGTATACAGCTGCTAAAGATGTCGGCGGTGTCTCTGTCCTCCCCCTGCATGGTAAGAGTCGCACCACCAAAGCGGATCAACAGCGCCATCATCAAGAACCCATTTTCACTTGGATCCGTGAATAGCGTCTCAAAGTCATTCCGCTTGAAGTCATCCCCTGGTTTTAGAGCATCTATGGCCATGTACAAGATTAAGCTCATCGGACCCAACGGCGAAGAAAATGAGTTTGAAGCGCCTGATGATACATACATTCTCGACTCCGCCGAAAACGCCGGCATTGAGCTGCCTTATTCATGCAGGGCTGGAGCTTGCTCTACTTGCGCCGGGATGTTGGTGAGCGGTATAGTGGATCAGAGCGACGGCTCTTTCCTTGATGAGAACCAAATGAAAGAGGGTTATCTACTAACCTGCGTATCGTACCCGACTTCCGATTGTGTGATTCACACCCACAAGGAAGGTGAACTGTACTGAATGTTGTCACGTCCGGATCGAAGTAGGGCTTGCTCATATCGTTTGTAGCTTTTGGCAGCAGGGGGATGATCATGATGATGGCTCTAAGGAACTCTTGGTTGTCGCATGTAGTTTTCTGGTGTATGCTCTTTGTTTTGTTTTGTTCTGTTGGAGATTGTGTTGCATGCTTTCTGCAATAACCTTCCCTGAAGATAATGGAAGACCTTGCTCAGGCTCTCCTGTCTGATCATTTCATTACAAAGATAGCCTTCTTTCAATGATGTTGCCGGAGAATCTAGGAAGAGGAAGACAAAAGTGAGCTGCAATCTTTATAAAAGATGATGAAGATTTCGCCGGAGTTGGACGTTGTTGCGTTTAGAATCTTGTCAAAGTTTGATAGGCATTACAATATTGTCATAATTAATAATTTTTAGATCCTGGCTTAAAAGTAAGTTTCACAATATCGGAAACTCCCATTTTGGGCTAAAAGATATATATATATATATATATATATATATGTTTATTTATAATATATAAATTATAGGATGAGTAACAATAATCGAGTGTAGGCTTCGTGAATTGGAATGTATCTTACCAAAAAATGATTGTTTATATGGTTTAAGAAAAGAAATGAATGTGAAAATGTTTAGACATAAAATTGTTGTTGATAATAAAGATAATTTTTCATTGATTAATTATTTCAAGCAATATATATCAATATTTTAAGAAAAAAAAATTAAAATTATTCATTTTTTACGAATATATATAAATAAAAGTATATAGCTACACAAAAAGTTACGCAACCCCTGCATTATTCCAAAAGTAAAAATAGTGGCATTATTCCAAAAGTATTAAATAGTGATTTCAACAATAATCAACTTAATCCAAGTTGTTACCAATGCTTAGCATGAGAATGAAAATTGGAAAAATAGGGAGTACTGTGAACTCGTGTTTTTATATTGTTGAAACAATCACGTCTATGCTTGCATATAAGGAAGATCAATGTTAAGCAGCATTGGGCGATGCAAAGTCGAGAGCGTGACACTCTAATCAACTTCAACTAGAGAAAACATTTTGTTTATATAGTCATTATTAGAAGTTCGATTTCCGGTGGCTAGCCAAGTACATGCTGAATTAGTCCAAAGTGCTACCATGTTTTCAAGTGTTTGTCCTCTAGAGAAGATGTGATTTTCTGGTTACAGCTTCTCAGAGCACATTTCATTCTCCCGCAGTAGACATCAGGGCGAGCCTCTTAGTGATTCCGACGAGAAGAAAGGGAAGTTAGCCGAGACCCTTGAAGAACTCCAGATTGGGTTTGAAGAGTTATGAACACCAGGAAGATTTTAGCGTTCCGGTGGTTCTGATAGGTTGCCACACATTCCTCGTCGGAAGATGAGATGCACAGAATGTAGAAGAGGTATCTTCATTGCTGCTCTTGGTCTCTTAAGGCCTGTTTAGTAACCATCCCAACAGTGTCAAGTTCTGATTTTTTGTTTCCAGAATCAGTTTGGGACGAGAATCGCGTTTGGTAAAATTTTTGTTCCCGGAAACAAATTTGTTTCCAAAATCAGTTTGGGACGAGAATCAAGAATAAAAAAAAAAGTTGATTCTTGTTCCGGGAATAAAATTGAGAATCAAAACTCTTCTTCTTCACTTTTCTTCTTCGTCAAGAGCTGGCAACCAGCCTGAAGAAAAATTAGAATAGGAGAAAAAAAAAAAGGAAAAAGAAAAAAATTATAAAAATTAAAATAAAATTGATTTGGAACAGAATCAATAAACATAGTACAAAACGCAATTTTATTCCAGAATCAGAAATTTTGTACAGTTACCAAACGCGTTCTTTTACTCAGAATCAGTTCCCCGGAAACAGAATAAAAAATAATCATTTCTGATTAGAATTTGTTCCTGAAAATAAAATCATTACCAAACACGGAGGCATGTACTGTTGTTATAACAAGCTTGAAATGTGAACCCAGCGTGGTTTAATGCTTGTCGCGCTCTTCTTTCTTTTCCTCAGCTGCTCTGCTTGTTTATGAGGTTAAATCAAATGCTTTATGCGGAAATACTGTGCCTCGGTTGACAGTCAAATTCACAACCCTTCTTCACCTTTTCTTGATTTCTCGATTGAATTGGTTTCTGCTGTGACATCAAGGGATTTTAGGCCCTTCAATGCGATATGGAGACGTTCACATCGGGCAGGGAAGATAGGCCTGTGGATTATATGGATGTGGAAACGTTGAAGAAGCTCAACAAGAGCAAGAAACTGGATTATATGGACGTGGAAATGTTGAAGAAGCTCAACGAGAACAAGAAACTGGCAAGGAAGTACCATGCCTTTCTGGCTTCGGAAGCTGTACTTTAGCAGATACCTCCGTCTTCTAGGCCCTGTTCTAACTAAACAAGGCCGGCAAGTTCCTTTCTGTTTGAATTCGACTGCTGAGCCCCTGGCATGGTCGGGGTCGCTCCGCCGTAACTGATCAGCTGCGCCATAGTCCCCTGGTTTTAGGGCATCTATGGCTGTGTACAAGGTTTAAGCTCGTCGGACCCAGCGGCGAAAGACGACGAGTTCGAATTTGATGCCTCAGATGATTGCAAGGCTGGAGCCTGCTCTACTTGCCCACCGGGAAGATGGCGAGCGGTTCGGCGGATCAGAGCGACGGGCGGCTCCTTGATGAGAAGCAAATGGAACAGGACGACTAATGCCCGGTCATATTTGAAATGTTACCTAATGTCTAACAATGCTTAACAAGTGAAAATTGAAAAAGATGGGCACTGACCCGTGCTTTTTATTTTATTGAATATATATAAATGTATCCTCAACTTGGAAAATTCTGGAATGTTATATCTGTAACAATATAAAAATGTGAAAAGAAACCAATTAATATCAACAATTAGGGAATCGATTGATTAATAGTTGTGTAAATAAGAATAATCAATGTGAAGCAACTTTATGCGATGCGAAGTTGAGATAGACAAAGTTGAGAGCATAGGGTCAAAATCAAATATTTTGGTTTGGAAAACTTTCCATATGAATTAATTAGTTTCTTGCTGATAAAATAGAATTGCTGTAGAAAATCTCTGGTCTTGCGTATCCCCTTTGGGGGTCAATTGGAATTTTGAAGAAAAACAAAAGAAAAAGAAAAAAGAAAAATACAAAACAGAAGCGGTCGGCTTAAAATCCTTTCTCTGTGGCGCTAGGGTTTTAGCGACAGCCTGCTCGCAGGAGGGAAAGAAGAAGGCCCATCTCCTTTGCCTTTCCCAAACTGCAAATTACTTAAAAACCCATTCTCCCTCCTCCTCCTCCCCCTCCTCCTTCTTCTTCCATCATGATATTCTGCTCCGGTTCGATCCTCCTGCAAAACCCTAGTCCCCCCTCCGTCGGAAATGGTCGGTTTTGTCTCCGGCGCCGCCTTTGAAGGGCGGGAAGAGGACCTCGATCGGGCTGCTTCCGACCCGAAGGGGCTCGGCAACCCGCTCGCCCTCCTCGACCAGAAGATCGGCGACCTTTCGTTCGCCGACTCGTTCCTCGATTTCGACTCCATCCAGGACTGGTTCGAGGACGTCCCCATGGATTCGGTGGCCCTGCTGCCTGGGAACTTTGACGCCGTGAAGGTTGAGGAAGGTGCGGAGGAGATGTTGGTACCCGGGTCTGAGCTAAAGGCGGGCGCTTGCGAGGCGGCGGCTGGAGTTTCGGGTGAGGCGGCGGTGAAGGTTGAGAAGGAGGAGTGGGAAAAGCCGGCGTCTTTGGGCGGTTCGATTGAGGACAACATGGGGAGGGTCAGTTTGGCCTGCGGTCCCGGCGTTCCGGTCGTTGCTGACGGTTTCTGTGTGAAGACTGAAGTGGGAAGGGATGATGGTGGGGTTGATAGGAGTTTGGTGCCTGCTGGTGGTTTCGAGAGTGATGACAGAGTGAATGCTGTGAAGGGGGAACAGGTGATTGGTGGTGATCATGAGAGAGGAAGCACTTTAGAGTCCGGCGGCTCTAGTTCAGCTTCGTTGTCATCCTCCAGTAGTAGTGATGACGGCGGTGACAGCGACCCCAACACCAACGGTGACGATAGCAGGGAGGAAGAGAGGAAGAGGATGGAGGAAAAAGGACACGTGGATGAAGTGGGTGAAATTGAAGAAGGTGAAATACGGGAACTTGATGGGGGAGAGGAATCTGGTGAGGAGAAGAATGGTGGTGACGATAAAGACAGTGATGAAGATCGTCCGGATGTACAGGATATGGTTAGTTGGAGTGATATTGAAGATGAAGATGATGGTGTTGCTGGCACTGGTGCTAAGGGCGGACCCATCAAGTCAAAAAATGAGGTCAAGGTAAATTTCGATTCTTACAGCTGATATTTGTTTTGTTTCTTGATGCTGACTTTTTTCCTCATACCTTTGCAACTTTGTTGGAATCATGATGAATGCTAGATTTTGTTGAGTAAACTAGTGCAGTGGTTATTAGAGACCATATTGACATTCCAATTGATGTAGGGGTACTGAATTTGTTCTGTGTTATTGTTCTCATATGTGGATATTTATTGAGTTTGTGAATCTGCTGTTACCATCTTCATAATCTGGTGTCAGTAGCTTCGGTTGTTTAGATCAAGTGGTAGGGACTGATCAGCGTGAATTCAAATTATTACTGGATATGATGTGACTATAGCTGTTTCTTAGATTCTTCATCAACCTTCACAAGCTTGACAGGCAAACCTTTTTTCACCTAACTAGCTTATTCTTAGGTGTCTGTACAAATTTATTTCACAAGTAAGCAATTTGTCGGTGGTGATGATGCAAATTATATAGCTATAGTGGTTTTTTGACATTTTCTGTCTTTTGGAATTGCAGGATCTCCCTCCAGTTCCTCCCGTAAATGCAACACTGCAGCCGCATCATCAGATGTCACCAGTTGGAGTTGTTCTATCGGTATAGGCCTATTCCTTATACTTTTTTTACTCTTTGAAGCCACCTCATGATATGTATGATCAACTACTGTTAGAAGTCCATAATTTTGGTATAATTAGAAGTAATCTACATTCAGGATCATTTTGCCAAAGTTTGTTTTGTTTTTCTTTTGGGCAAGATTGTTTAGTAATGTTACTGGAATAATTTACAGATTTTAGGAGCCCAAGTTATTGTTGAAGGGGTGGAGAAGCACAATCCTCTTAATGAGGGCTCTATCCTTTGGATCACTGAGACCAGAACCCCATTGGGGCTGGTGGATGAAATTTTTGGACCCGTCAAAAACCCTTACTATATGGTAAGATACAATTCAGAAGCTGAAGTCCCCGCGGGCATCCACCAAGGCACTTTGATCTCTTCTGTTCCAGAATTTGCCAGTTATGTGCTTAATGAGAAAAATCTGTACAAGAAAGGATATGATGCCTCAGGTGAGAATGACGAAGAGTTGTCGGAGGAGGCAGAGTTTTCAGATGATGAAAAAGAGGCCGAGTACAGGAGAATGCAGAGAATGGCAAAGAGGGGCACCAACATGGATGACCAGAGAGCTGAAAACAGGAAAAACAACAAAAAGAAGGTCAGAAGTAGGGAATCAAACTGGAAAAATGGTAAACCTTCACCACAGCAACTGCCGGCAAGAGTGGTTCCTCCCGTATCAAATCAAACTCAGCATCAAATCTCACCTAGAGCACCATCACTGGACTACGGTAATTTCACGACATCCTCTGCCATCCAACCAGGTAATATGGGTGGAATCGGCACGAATTCACCATTTCCGCTTATGCAGCCGAACAGTGGCTCCATTCTACCGCTACATGAAACTTGGATGAACGGCTTGCCCTTGCAACAACCAATGGGTGCTATTTTTGCTAATGGAATTCCAAATGGAATGCCGTGGCCTCCACGTGGTAGTCAATTTCCATTTCAAATGCCTCTTCCCAACCAAATGCCATTTCAGCAGCAGTTTGATCTGAGCCACGGATTACTTCCCAACATGGTCCTACCGATGGGGCAGTCAAATGCTTTACGGCCTGGTTTGGCATCTTGGCCCAATCCCATGGGTCAAAATGACTGCAACCAAATGACAGTTGGGGTTGGTGCATTTGGCCAAAGTGGTCATCCAATTTTCAATGCCGGAGGACAAGGGTTTCAGTTCAATGGAACCCGAGTTGATCAGACCAGCTATGCACAGCCACCTCCTGCAACTCCTTGTCCAGCTGATGCTCCGGGGCCATTCAAGCAGCGTGGTCCATCCTTCGGCCGTGGGAAGAAACCATATCGTGGAAGAGGTGGTCGATTTTCGGGTGGTAGAAGCCAGCAGCAACCTCGCTGACAATTGCGGTTGCTGTTCGTAGTGTTGGTGCAGTAGTTTGATTGCAGGCTGCGGCAATCATGCCTTGAGCCCTCTAGCAGGAAAGAACGTATAATGTGATGCTGCAGGGGAATCAGTAATTCGTAATTTTCTGGTTCAATATGAGAAAATCCTCCAGATATGTAAGCCAACTTTGTCTCCAGTGAATTTTGTTTTGTGGGCATCACGTGTTTTATCTTTGTAGTTAGAGTTTCTATTCACAATTTTTGTGTTCACTCACTGCTGTATTGATGCGAGACATAGTTTCAATATATATATATATATAAAGCTTCAGAGATTAGAGATCTTCATGATAATTGGCCAGAGAAAGTAAACTTACAAAAGAACGTTTGATGTGCTGAAGAAGCGGTAAGTCACAGGTTGCGGTTCAATATGAGAAATTCTGCCTCCTCATCTTTAGCCGACCTGGTCTCTAGTGATTTTTTTGTTTTGCGACGCATCGCATGCTGTCAGTGTCTACTTGTACATGCTGGCTCTCTGCTGCGTCGATGCAAGGCAATCATTTATACGGGAGACATTAGCCTTCTTGAATTTTCCTGGACATTGTCGATAGCGGAGGAAAAAGTTGATGGAGCATGACACATTGAAACGTATCTTCCATGGGACGACATGATGTGCGAAGTGCGAACCCTCCTGGCTGAGGAGAGACGGTCGAGTGATTAAAACTGCTGTCCGATGAATTTTCCCTTTGTGCTTGTTGCATTTCTTTAACTTTGATTAGTCAAACGGGTGCCTCTAATTGAAAATGATCCGCCCGAATTAAGCCATTTTCATGTGATGCAAATTAGTAACTCATACCAATTTATACTCGGCCCCACTCAACTCATATTATTAAAATATTTATATATTTAATCGAATTCAGGAAAATTCATATCCAAACTAAGTGCCGAGTATCATGAGTATCAAGAGAATCATAGAAGTGAGTTAAGTTTGAGTTATTTGTGAATTCATTTAACATACATATTAAATCCATTTATGATTCAAAAATTGGGCTGAAATTTTTTTATGATCAATTTATTAAATATAACTAATTCATATAACAATTCAGCTAATCAAATATAATTTTTCTTGATTGAGTACCAAATATAGATTTAAGAAATGAATTTATGAGTCATTTTTATATATCTAACTTTAATTGATGTGATGCGATCATCAATTACTGACCGTCTCAATTTGCAGCTAACAGTAAGCAAAATTACAGTGAATAGGTCAATAGAAGCGTCATTTTCATACATAGAGAAGACGCAAAACCGTCCCTAGTGCCTTCTAAATGGCGACGGCTGTTTGTTCTTCAATTAATCTCTTTATTCTTTTTATCTATTATTGCCGATGTAGACCGTCGGGAATCTGAGTTAGCACCCGGAAAATTTGACGAGGATTAATGTGCAGAAAAGATCAAACTCATCTTATAAGGAAAAAGTATCTAATGAACCGATCGCTTCGGCCGGGAAGAACACAAAGTCACTGCTGGAACCTAAAAAAATAAAAATAAAAATATAAGGGGCAAAACAGAAAATACGAACCAAAACCACAAAACCCTAGCCACGGACACCAACGACCATGGCTGCGAGATGTTGGATTTAGCAGCCATCGCCGGGTCGAGTGCCATGGACGTAATGACAGAAGAAGAGAGTTGCTCGCAGAGAGACCCACCGCCATGCGTGACTGCCACTCATCTTGTTCACAGCCTTTACCGCCCCAAATCCGAAGAATCGAACCTTCGCAATCGCGGCAGGCTCTTTGGTCCGAATGAATTCAAAAAGCCTTATCAACCAAATGATATGCGCACTCAAATCAACTCTTCACTCCCAGAATAACTCCAAATCAAATATTCTTCTGTCTTTACCCTCTTTTTCTCTCATGTGAACATCTAGTTCCCCATTAAACCTTGAGAGGACCTCACAAACTTTGCATCCATGGCAGTCCTCACAGCCCTTGCATCCGCTGTGCTCTCTGGCCATCTCGATTGGCGTGGAAATTTTGATTGAGAGGAACTTGTAGAAAGCCAGCCTAGCCTGGCTGCCTCAGCAAGCTCAAAGCCTGACCGCCCATGGCTGTGAGCTGAGCTCAACTGGCCATTGCAGCATTGAGCTCAAGCTCAAGCAGCCACAGTCGCAAACTCAATCTCAAGCAGCCATGGCAACTGCAAGGGGAAGGAGGAGGGAGGGAGGGACCTATGTCATGGGCCACATCAGCATTTTTCTAGAAGGCACCCGTATTTTGTATGCCCCAATAGCAGTCATGATGTTTGTACTCTGTACGGGTTCGTGGGAAAAGAGATTTACTCTATATGCTAGTAAACAGCCTCCATCATACATAGTAGAATAGTACGTGGACCAAAAAAAAATGAACTTTTTGGATTTTCGAAACATTTGCAAAATCATAGCTTTCGCATTTCAAGGAGTACCTAGAAAACCCATAATATTAATGCAGCAACTTGATCAGCAGAGTAAATATATAGGAATGGATATGAATCATATGATCACCTTCAGGAAAACGGAAGGGTCACAGGAAAAAGCGCCCAGAAAAAGAGAGAAACATGAAAATGGGTGATACAAATTAATAAACAAACAACTTTCACGGTATCTAACACTAATAAAACTCCCTCCAGCGCTAGTAAGGGCGGTATCTTCGCCCTTGGCCACTATCATTATTATGTTTTCCCCGGCTTGAACTGCCACCACTCTTGTTGCCACTCCCACCAACAGGCCTGTTGCTATTTCTTTGATGTGAAGGTGGAGTAAGAGGCTGTGCTCCAGGCTGCTGCCTGAATATTTCCATGTCCAAAAACAAAATCAGCAAGATAAAAGGTCTCACGGAGCAATATTAACCCAACAAAAATGCCCATTAAGAATTAAAGCTAGCACAAGCTAATCTTTTAGTTGCATCATGTAACTTATGCATGACGGACACTATGCACGCGCCCCTTATCCCCTAGTTATGTAGAGAATCATGATAAGGACACACAAGCATGAGTTTAACACTTTGACCAAACATATGCTGCATTCTGAAGACAAGTCATGGAGAATTAAGACTTTCCTATTTTGGCCAAATGGACAAAATAAGGCTTTAATCATTTGAAAGGCTCAAAGTTAGGAATACTTCTCCATCATACTCTAAAATTTCGAGTTAAGCGCATACACTTCATCTATAGTCTAAACCGTCTTTCACTAAAATACTTAAGATTACACTAAGGTAAATGTTTTCTCCTTTTCACATGGACTATGACATTTAGAAATCTCATAGCTTTCATTCAGCAACAAATGCATATCATCATGATTGCTGGACCAACCTTCAGCAAATAAGTTTCTCAAACTCCAATGATCAAATGAAAGCGATTACAGAAATGCATTATATCTGAGACCCACATTCACTTAAGACTATCCACGGCAAAAGAATGGCCAGTTTAAAGGGTTCTCCACAAAGTAAACATGTCAAACAATACTCAGAAGGGATTAATGCAGCTGACTGACACTACTCATTGAAAACAACCACCTTTAATTTTTCTTTAAATATAACCCCAGAACAAAATAGAGAGAAGAGGTGTATAAGAGACGAAGTCCCTCCCTCCTCAAAAAACACCCTGTAAGCAATGTACCAACTTATCGGCTGCAATGTATATCAGTCTCACAAAACGAAAAGCAGTGCCAAAGAAACAAACGTCTAGAAGCCAGCACCTCCAATAAGTAGAAAAGTGTAGATGGGCTTACAAGACATATCCAATTCTTCCATCAGGCAAAAACATTGGCATCATTGCCATACCAGCAGGGCTTGGTCCTCTTCCATATATCATAGGCTGTGTTGCAACAAGTAGAATTTCAACATCAGTGACATTCCAATAATTAAAACAGATAGCCAGTCAGAGAAGGCAAGAGAGTATTCTAAAACAGCATAAGCCTCTCATTCACAGATTCCTATATTATTGTGCATCACTCAAGATCATGATATGCACAATGCCCACAGAAACAAATTACAGCTTGTGGCTCATGATAAGTGGATTAAGCAGGAAACAAGCCCATATGATTATGGATAAAGCAAAAGGGAAAAGTTCTCTTTTTCATACTTGTACTATCACTTTTCAAATATATGTATTTTAATTTGTCTAATCAAGTCCTACTTTTACAAAGTTTCTAATCAAGTCCCTCCTACACCAAGTAGGACGGATGTAGTGGCAGATGATGTCGTAGTGCAACGTGAATAAAAATTTTCCAACATGGACATGCCAGTGAGCATCTACATTAGTTGAATGTTATCCACATCAGACTCTGGTGTCGTCTAAATTGGCTAAATTTGTCTACACAAAGGGCATCCGCATATTTTATTTGCAAATTTACATCCGTGAATTGATCAGATTTAGCTTTAGAGGGACTTAATGGAAAAAATTGTGAAAGTAAAAGCACTTGATCAGACATATTAAAAGTACAGGGACTTGGTGTGAAAGTTCGGGACAAAAATAAAGTTCTTCAAAGCAAAAATAGACAACATGCAAATTAGGATTGCAAAACTCCAAGATAATATGAATATCCTTTCAGCCACTGCTGGTTGACTCTCTCACACTTGAACTTTTGTGAGAGATTGCACAGGTGGGCTGCTTTGCAGGAGATACTTTGACATCACTCAACAGCAAGCAAAATTTAATATGATAAGACACTAAATAATAATCTGGCAAACTGCCAGGCATCCCAACTTTGAGCACAAGAGAGCCAAATTAATGGAGAAACCACACAATCATCCAACCGAGAAAGAAATATAAGAACGACAGAGAACTGATTAGTAAAACTAATCAGCTATAGGCATGTTTCTAACCAGCAGTAGATGTAATAATTATTTTGAAGCAACAGCAATGTCACCACTCAAATGTTAAAGCTGTGTAATACTATCACATCATGACCGGCAGAAGTATCTCAATAAGATAATGGAAGTACTTTGAAAAAACATAGTATAAAAAAGGTCGCTAATAATCATCTACTCCAAAGAAACTAAATTAAACATCTCAACAAAACTAGAAGTTTTCTTACTTGTGCAAAGCCTGCTGCACCAAAGCCGCCTCCTAGAGAACCATATGCACCCCCAGGTAGACCATAACCAACACGGAGTGGATAACTTGGAAGAAGGCCTGTCTTCTGAGAAGATGGGCCTGCTGCAGACTTCTGATCTACTTGTGGCTTTGCAAGAGAACACTCCAGGACTTGTCCTAAATTAAGTATGAAAGCAAGTGCGAACTTAATCATTTAGCCAAGAAAAACATAAAGGGTATGCACAAGGAAACAAAAGTTACCATCGAGTTCATATTTTTCTGTGTTCTTCAGTGCTTTCATGGCACTGGACCTCTCCCCAAAGTGTACAAAGCCAATCCTATTTTTCTCTTGCCCAACTTTTGCTGGTGGCAGAACTATTTTGGTTATCTTTCCATGGTGCTCAAATAGCTTCTTTAATTGATCTTGTGTCACATTCCTGGGAAGGTTCTTCACATATACTGCCTTCACCTGCAAGAGATGAACTTAAAAGTTGAACTGCAATTAAATATTCAGCAAGAGATACTAAACCAATAATGTCCAGCATGAGTGAAACATGATGAGCATGAGTGGAACATGATGTACTTTTCATTGCCCCATTTCAGATGATAGCTATTTGACAATCAAGCACCAGATGCAGGTAAATACTAGCTTAGTTGCAACCCCAATGCCAAAGAAATAATATCTCTAATGCTTTTTCTAAAGGGATAGACTAGGGCCAATGCTTTACCATAGTGTGTCCAAATCATCTGTTCTTCTCCTCCTTAGACTTTAAAACAAAAGAACGAAACTCATCCTCTTGTCATCCATAGATAGTATCCAATAAGCAAGCCCCAAGTACTCAGTAATTGCTTCTTTGCTTTGTTATCTATACTTTGTGGCCAATAAGACTAAAAAAATTTGCACAGCATGACCACGCACCTCATCGAGACTAATAATCAGGGGAATGATGAGATGCCATAAGGTCAGAAGTGCTATTCGTACCAACTGGAGCCAAAGTTTTAATTCTCTCCCTCTCCCTCTCCCTCTCCCCTTATATGTTACAAGGCATTCGCCCTTCAAGATGAAATCAATAATATGAATGACATGGAGAAATATGCATATAGTGGGGAAGCACAACTCATAGACAAGTCAGCACTGTAATCCACATAATAAACAAAAGCAACTTAGGCTTCAATAATCAAATCTATCCACGAGATGGTGTGCAGTTGATTGTTCAGATCCAGTCTCATTCATTGCCAAAACTCCTTTCCTCCTTTTCAATTTTCATTTGGTCTCACTAGCTCCACCAGTACATACCTACTAAAGTACACAAAATTTGACTCACTAGTCACTAGGTGGTCCCAGAGCTTAACAAGATTAAGGCGATATGATCAAATTTATCTGGACAGCTATGCATCCAACCCCTTCTCCACCCCCAAAAAAAATAAAATAAATAAATAAAGAAGCAAACAAGGAAAAAGAAGTCATCTCTCTGGGTGCGTTTGGGATCTGCTTTGGGAAGGGGCTTTGGGTGTCCAAAGCCCATTTGGCCAAATATCTCTCTCTCTCTCTCTCTCTCTCTCTCTCTCTCTCTGATTCACTTGGGCAGTAGCTGAGGATCTTTCTTTTCCAGCCGATATATAATGGTGATGCGTGTAGGACACTCTAAGAGATAAATTAGATATGAAATCATACACAAGAAGAACATAAAAGAATTAAAAATGCATTAAATGTCCTCAATCTCGATATTATCAGAATATAGATAATTAGATTGGTATCACGGCAAACCTGAGAAGAAGCAGAAGAATCAGAATTTTTAGGATCAGCCCAGCTAACAGTAGGAGCATTTTTGTCCAGCTTAAACTTTGGATTCATCATCTTCTGTCTAGAATATTCAGCACACGCATGGTTGTGATAATCAATAAAAGCAAAGCCACGATTATTGCTAGTATTCTTCAAATCCTGTCAAGGAAAACAGTAAGGGAAAATAAACCAGATTGTAAAGTTTCATATAGGAAGGGGGGATAAAATTCCACATGCAGCAAAGGTGGTACAAGCAGAACTTGGGTAGCACAGCTTATCATGTCATGCTCCAGATCTCACTAACCTTCACCAACTCTATACCAGTCACGCCAGGTCCAATCTGTGTGACAACTTTCCTCAGATCTTCATCTCCCCAGCTCCTAGGAACATTACCGATAAATAATCGATGCTTTGCTTGCGACGTTGAACATTTTATTTTCTTACCCTGAGTAGCATATGAACAAAGTTGTATTTGAGTGGTCCTCAAACTTCTCACAATCATAACAACGAGAAGGAATGAAAAGAAGAGTTTACCATACTATTTCGGTAATTCTTTCTTTCAATTTTCTCATCGAACATTTTGGTTTTCGGCCTTATGCCTACTATTTGCTTTTGTCAAGATAGGGACTATATAACATGGCCATATTGTCTTAGTACCTTAAAATCAGACTCATTCAGCTCCTCAATGGCTTTGGATGCCAATTCCACATTTCTAAAAGTAACAAAGGCAAATCCCTTGTTTTCAGCTGAATCTTTGGCTTTCATAATCCGGACCTACAGCCACAGATGAAGGTATAAATTTCCATTATCCTCAAAGAGGACGCAGAAAGGATATGTTGTAAATAACTGTGGAGTTCACGTCTTATTCAAAAGAAAAACAGAGTAATGAGGCTCACCTCAGTAACTTCTCCAATGGACTCGCAGAAAGTTCTCAGATCCTCCTCTGAAGCATCATGAGGTATACCGCCAATGTACACTTCAGAACCATGAGGAGGAAGGGCAAGAAGTTCATCATGTTTTTTCTTCTCGTCCTCATCCACAACCATTGTATCATTGCCATCGAGCGTTTTATGGGCATTAGTCGCATTGGCATTATCATTATTATCCTCCTCCTCCTCCACCTCCTCCTCCTCCTCCACTTCTTCTTCTTCCACTTCCACCTCTTCTTCTTCTGCCTCTTCCTCTATCTCTTCCACTTCCTCCTCTTCTTCTACTTCCTCATACTCAACCTCTTCATCCATTTCCTCCTCAGGATCATTCTCTTCTTCAAGGTCAACCCTCTCATCAGATTCAACTGGCTTTTCCGGCTCAACTGGCTTAGTAGCTGATGATGCATTTGCCTTTGCCCTTGGCATTCTAGGTATCTAACAAGAAAAGCTTGCAAGGCAACTGTGGAGAAGGCAAAGGGTCCAGAAGAATCCATGGGAAGAAGAATATAAATATCGAAAAGAAGAAAAGCAATAAAGGTGATAAGGAAGATCAGAAGAGCATCAAACTCAATTGAGCCAGTGTTATGAGATACGAAAGGGAGTGTTGCCACGTGAAAGAGTTATTATTGGAGATCATGCTAAAATAAGTAGGACTCAGTAGAGTCAGGCAAAATTGATGTCTGAATGACAAAAATGGATAGTAAAGGTCGGTGCAATTTCAAGAAATGAATCTTGAACAGAATGAGAATGCTGCAAGAAAGGTGATGACAAGTTTAGGTGTTCCCATCATACTCATTTGAGGGGCAAGCATCAACCCCATAACAAAATTAAGAATCAAAGAATCAGACGAGTTCAGAAGCTTGTAAGGAGACAGCCATGGTGCTTGAAGGTAATAAAAGATTATGAGACAACGTTAATGAGATAAGCCGTCCACGATTCTATTTAGAGCCACTCAGATAATAAGGAAGTGACTGTCCCAACAACTAGGAGATTCAAGCCAGAACAACTGTCCAATCTCACACAAATAATACCAGTTCCAAATTAAACGTACCAATCTGAGCACCTTCCTGCAATAAGTTGATAAGGACTAAGATTGGTGTGTACACGATATGCCAAAGTTACTATCAGATAGAATTTCGATGTTCGAAAAATAAAATAAAACGTATCATATTCTTTGTGAAATCAGAATTTCTTGCAAGTGATATAACATGTTGAAGTGCATCGTGACATTATTTTGGTATCGCAGCAATTGCATACAAAGGCCCCTTAACAACATAATTAACATCGTTGTAGAATGGTCGAATTCTCATAGAATCTTAACAACACATGACAATTGGGTGAAACCGTGAAAAAGGCTGACTATGCAAGGTTTCCAAAAGAAAAACGACCTAGATTGCTCACACGATCCCCAAAATATATAACCAGTGGCCTCTGAAACCCACTGTTATTGGCGATACCCAACATACAGCATGCAAGAAATTACTGATCGAAAGAGAAGAAACAAATAATCCACATTCAGACAGACCGACAACAATTCAATGAAATGAATATGAGGAAGTGAAGTGAGGCCGGAGTAACTCATCCCATTTCTTTTCTATTAGGTAATCCATAAGATAACCATATTTTATTGACGGGAACGAGTTTCAGTATCGGCGGCATCCGTAATTAGGATTCCAATTGATGAACATCTAAACATCCCATGTACCGCGGGATGCTATGGGACGAGTTCATCTTGTTTCTCCTCGCGACAATAAATAACCTACTTAACTCGGCAATTAGCCCTTTTATCGCATGCCCGAGATTACATGTTCATCGTCATCAAACATCAAGCACTGGTTTCGTTGTTCGATCAAAGATGCCGCCAGAATTCACCGAAATAATTTTTATTTTTATTTTTTAAAAAAAACCGACCCCCCATTCCCCTGATGATAAAACCCTCAAATTTAACAGGCCCAAGCGTCACTATCAAGGGGAAACGAGTTCTTCCCCACCACGAAACGACCCGCTCCCAAAGATCTAACAGTTAGGGCCGAGCATCATTCCGACAGAATCCGCACGGAAAAATCCCCAAAATACTCCGACCGCGCGCGCGAAATCGAGCTCGACCGAGTTGCATTTTCCCTTTGATCCGCGAATCGGAAAGCGAAACCGCGCGGGCGTCCGCTAAACGGAGAAAGCGACGCGACGTCTCACGCGCACGCGATTCAGAGACTCCACAACATCATGCGAACAGAGAGAGATAGAGAGATAGAGGGAGGGAGAGAGAGGGTATACCGTATGGCGAAAGCTGAGGGAGATTTAGGGTTCGAGGTAGGCGAACGCGAGTGGAAGCTGGAGTTCGACCCTGACCCTCGCGCTCTCTCTCTCTATCTCTATCTCTCTCTCTCTCTCTCTCTCTTCAATTTCGAGACGACCACCAGCGTCGACTTCTCTCTCCTCTCTGCTGTTTTCCGTCCGATAAAATAATAAATTCCCATTTCCCTTTTCCAGAAAAGGGTCGTACGATGGATTCCGAAATGAAGATGCAGTTGATCGTGATGATTCCTATTGTGGATTGTGTTTTTTCTATTCCATTATTTTGTGGAAAAACAGAGAAGGTGTTGATTTGCATTGCTTGTGAAGATAAATAAATAGAATATATTTTTATCTTTCGTAAAAGTAGAGTTCGACATAAATACTGACTTTTCTAAAAGATTTAAGGAATATTCTCGTGACTTATGATTTCCTGTAAATGATCTTGACTTTGAAAATAGAACTTCGTGTTTAAATTGCAAATACATTTGGGAACTATTTATGGATTTTGAATCCACAATCATTTGTAATAATTGCCGTTGTTGGGATATAAAACTTCCTATGGACTCGCGTTGTCACACCACAACATCCATTTACCCGGAAACCACAATCATTGACTCTAATACCATTTTATTGAGAATGTAAAGTAGAAGTCCGATACGTTTCCTTGTAGAGATCGCCAAGGAAGAGCCCAAGTCCAAGCCCGTTAGCATATCCAATTTGGTCCACCTTCACTTAAAAATTTAAGTCAGTGAGTTATGAGTCAATTATGATATATTAATGGTTATGCATCAAATCAATTATCCGATATGATATTTATCTAATATAACTCATTCACACATACATCGTGACGCTTATCATGTGACGAGTTTTAAAGTCTATCAATATCTCATCTATATTCGTAATTAAACGATTAGAATGAATCATCACTTCTGATAACTAACATTTGTCACGACAATCCAAGATCAGTAAAGAACAATTTTATAGCCTCATTAATTAATTCGATCCACCACGTCCTTAGAATTTTGGAACCTTCAACTTGTTTTTTTCGCTTGTTTTAACTTGAAATTCACTTTGAATTCCATTAATGCACCGCAATCATGATCATTAAATTCAAGTTTTTGTCGTTTCAACAAGTCTAGGTCATCACAAAATATAGCTTGAGTTTTAATGAAGTACACAAGAAATTGAGCCGGAAAACTATGCATGACAAGAAATTACAAATGGCGCGTTTGGTAACGATTCTGTTCCCGAGAACAAATTCTGATCAGAAATTATTATTTTTTATTTTGTTATCGGGAACTTATTCTGAGTAAAAGAACGTGTTTGGTAACTGTATAAAATTTATGATTCTGGAATAGAATTGCGTTTGGTACCGTATTCATTGATTCTGTTCCAAATCAATTTATTTTAATTTTTAAATAATTTTTATAATTTTTATAATTTTTATAATTTTTTTCCTTTTTTCTTCTTTTTCTTTTTCCTTTTCTTTTATTTTTTTCCTTTTATTTTTATTTTTATTATTTTATTTTTTTTCCTTTTTATTTTTATTTTTTTATTTTCTTTAATTTTCTTTAATTTTCCTTTTATTTATTTTTTTTTATTTTTTTTTTCCTTTTTTTATTTTTAGTTTTTAATTTTCTTTAATTTTCTTTAATTTTCCTTTTCTTTAATTTTTTTCCTTTTATTTTTATTTACTTTTTTTATTTTTAGTTTTTAATTTTCTTTAATTTTCTTTAATTTTCCTTTTCTTTAATTTTTTTTCCTTTTATTTTTATTTACTTTTTTTATTTTTAGTTTTTAATTTTCTTTAATTTCCTTTAATTTTCCTTTTCTTTTCTTTTTTTATTTTTCTTTTATTTATTTTTTTCTTTTTCTTTTTTCTCCTATTCTTTTTTTCTTTTTCATTTTTCATTTTTTATTTTTTATTTTATTTTTTTTTCAGGCTAGACGAGAGCCTCCGGCGAGCTCGCCGGACCAATTGTCGGTGATCGGCGACGGCGGACGGTGGCAGGCGACGGTCGCGGGATGACAACCAATGAAGAAAAAGAAAAGAGAAGAAGAAGAGTTTTGATTCTCAAATTGATTCTCGGAACAATAATCAACTTTTTTTTTATTCTTGATTCTCTTCTCAATCTGTTCCAGGGAACAAATTTGGTCCCGGGAACAAAGATTTTACCAAACGCGATTCTCGTCCGAAACTGATTCTGGAAACAAAAAATCAGAATCAGGCACTGTTTTGATAGTTACCAAACAGGCCCAAAATGGCCCGACATAAATTTGCTCGCCAATAAGAAACAACGCGCATATTCATAGAGATAAAATATATCCATTTACTCCATCTTCCAATATCTTAACTTCCATTGGAAAAAAAAAATGTTCTAATTCCAGTTGCATCACACATGTACATTGGAAACGAATAATTGTCTATTTCCGAGCTTTATTACAAAATATATTTAAAAATTAAATTGAAATTACACTAACAAACTAATCCAATTTTTTTAAAAAAAATTATTGCGTGGTCATTTGTGTAGTCATTTAATCAGATAATTAACCTAAATGTAGTGCTTGCATTTGGAATGATATTTGATTTCAAAGAAAAATGAAATTTCAAAAAATGAGAAACTTTCCCAATCTATTCAACTCACGAAGAATAGCAAGTTGCATAAATTTTAGTAACCACCCGATGTCACGACAGGAGAAACACGCTCTAGCTAACGTGGAAAATAGAAAATGAGTAATTGTTTGTCTCCGAGCTTTATTACAAATTATTTAAAAAGATTAAATTTGAAATTACACAAACAAATTAACACGATTGCTTTTTCTTTTTTATTTCTTGCACAGTCGTTTGTGTGATTATTTTATATGATAATTAATCTAAATGCAGTGCTCGCATCTAGAAATGATATTTGACTTCAAAGAAAAATAAAAAATCGAGAAAATGAGAAACTTTCCCAACTCGTTCAGCTCATGAAGAGCGATGCGTTTTGTAAATTTTGGTAACTACCCGATATCCTGATAGGAGAAACAAGCTCCAACTGACGTGGAAAATAGAAAATGAGTATCTATCTCCAAGCTTTATTACAAAATATTTAAAAATATTTAATTTGAAATTACACTAACAAAAAAATCCAATTATTTTTTTAATTTATTGCATAGTCGTTTGTGTGGTCATTTTATATGATAATTAATCTAAATGTAGTGCTTGCATATGGAAATTATATTTGATTTTAAAGAAAAATTAAAAGTCGAGAAAATGAGAAACTTTCCCAATCTGTTCAGCTCATGAAGAATAGCGCATTGCATCAATTTTGGTAACTACTTGATGAAAAGTTGTGCGGGAACCATTTTACAAAGCCCTTTAGATCTCTAAAGGCCCTTGTGCAAAAGCAAATGTGTGTTGCCATTTATTTTTGGGCTTACATTCCCAAATATCAGCCTTCACAAAGCTAAAAGCCCAAAGCACTATTCATCTTCTTCTTCATCAAAGAGGCCGGCGAGATGGGTCGACGGGCAAGAGAGGATGGCGTGGTCGCTGCACCCCGGCGATCGTCGCCAACCAATGGTGGAGGTCGCGTGCCTAGGTCACGGAGGTGGCGGAGGTCGCTTGGGTCGCGGCGCACGACCTCCGCCACCTCGCCGCGACCTCCGGTGACCCAAGACCTCACCGCGACCCAGATCTGGTTCGCAGAGGTTGCCTGAGTTGCAGTGGTCACAAAGGTCGCCTAGGTTGCAACGGTCACAGAGGTCGCTTGGGTCACGGCGAGCTGTCGCCGCGACCTCCGGCGACCCACAACCTTGCCGCGACCCAAATCTGGGTCGCGGAGGTCACTTGGGTCGTGGCGTGTGACCTCCTCCACCTCGCTGCGACCTATGGCGACCCACTACCTCGTCGCGGAGGTGGCTAGAGGCGGCACCCGATGGAGGGTCAGGCAACCCACGACCCTCGCTAGATGATCGCCCGACGCACCGCGACCTCCGCCGAGGCCGCGCGATCTGGGTACCGCTCGTCGAAGGGTCGCGCAACCCTTGCCGAACCGCCTACCTCTGTCGAATGGCCTGCATCAGACTCCCTGCCCTTCGCCGGACCACCTACTCCTCGCCAGCAACTACTTGTTCTGGCCGGCCAACTCTTTTTATTTGTTTATTTTTATTTTTAATGAATAACAAAAGGCTTTGCAAATATAATTCCCTCAAACACCATTTTACTCAAAATACTTCACAAAGAGCTTTCAAACTATAATTTACTAAACACAGTTTGCATTTTGGAAAACACCTTTAACTCAAAGACCTTTGCATTTTCCCAAATACTTTCCTCAAAAGCCTTCCCAAACGCACCCGATATCCTAACAAGAGAAACAAGCTGAGATGTGGATAATAGAAAACAAGTAATTGTTTGTCTCCAAACTTTATTACAAAATATTTTAAATATTTAATTTGAAATCATACCAACAAATTAATCCAATTTTTATTTATTTATTGCATAGTCATCTGTGTGATCATTTCATATGATAATTAATCTAATTGCAATGCTTGCATATGGAAATAATATTTGATTTCCAACAAAAATGAAAATTCAAGAAAATGATAAATTTTCCCAATCTGTTTAGCTCATGAAGAACAGCGCGTTGCATAAATTTTGATAACTACCTGATGTCCCAATAGGAGAAACATGTTCTAACTGAAGTGGAAAATAGGAAATGAGTAATTATCTGTCTCCGAGCTTTATTGCAATATATTGTAAAAGATTTAATTTAATATTACACTAACAAAAAAATCCAATTGCTTTTCTTTATTTTTTATTTCTTGCATAGACATTTGTGTGGTCATTTCATACGATACTTAATCTAAATGCAGCGCTTGCATGTGGAAATGATATTTGATTTCAAAGAAAAGTGAAAATTTGAGAAAACCAGAAACTTTCTCAATCTATTTAGCTCATGAAGAATGGCGCATTGCATAAATTTTGGTGACTACCCCTGATGTCCGGGTAGGAGAAACGAGCTCCAGCTAATGTGGAAAATAGAAAACGAGTCTCCGAGCTTTATTACAAAAATAGATTTAATTTGAAATTACACTAACAAATTAATCCAATTGTTTTTTTCCTTTAATTTCTTGCATAGTTGTTTGTGTGGTCATTTCATATGATAATTAATCTAAATGCATTGTGTGACATCCTCAATCCAACCCCAATTTTCAAAACGAAATTACAACGGCGGCCAATATTCGAAGTGGGATTACAATGAGGATCGGTAGATCATGGAAAAGCCAAGAATGCCACTATTGGGTGAAAATTCGAATTTTCATTCGCAAATCGCAAAAATTTGGAAAAATGGAAATGGGTTACAGACGAGAACCCACGTGGGCTCAATGGGCCTCACGCTCAAGGATGGGCGGCCGAAAAAACCCACTTGCCAAAGGATTCCATGGCCATCCAAGCCCACTTTGGCTTATGCAAAACTCCACATTAAATGCTCCCACGTGCTTGAATATTGTCATATTTTGGTGTATGTCCCATTTGACCTTTCTAGAAGCTTGAGACAAATAGGACAAGAGGGATAAGCATGTAAAGGGGATGCCCACGAAGGATAAGAAAAGAGAAAATGATGTCACCTTAAGCCTAGCCTACTTTCCTAATTTCCTAATTTCCTATGTGCATATTTAAGGGATTAATAGCCTTGGATTTACTTTCTTCATAAGTTTTCTCCTCCAAGCAATTACTAGGTTATGAGGGTTTTGGGGGATTGCAAGTACGTCCCATTAATGGCGAAATTTTTTTCATTCTCTCTCTCTTCATTCCCTTTGGATCACACACCACTCCCTCTCCCTCTCTTCTTTCATTCTCCCTCTCATTCCCTCAAATCCCTCTCCTCCCTTTTGCTAGTTGAACCCCTCACCTCTTCTTTCTCTTTGCAAATCAATTCTCTCTGATTTCCTCCCTTGGATCTCACTTAACCGTCCATCGTCCATTGTTGAGGCCGTTGTTCTGGCACCATCGTCCTCATCACTATGCTGAGCTTGGCCATGAGTGGTGACCGCCCGGCCCTCATGCCGCCGTCTCTCTCTCTCTTCCCTTGGATTTGCATTGCCACGAGCCCGAAAGCCATTTGCTAGCTCTTGCCACCACCATTCCTAGCCAAGGTCACTATCCACAGCCTTGCAGTGGGCTGTTTGGAGGACGACTAGCCATCATGCCCTCTAGCCCTTGCCACCCATTTGTTGTCACTTGCCGAGCTTAGATCTCGGAGTGAGTGGCTTTCTAATCATCGTTTAGGGTTACGATTGCACTTATAACTAGGATTAGTATTATATTAAGGATAAGTGATGATTTGCTTATGTAATAAGTGGGTTTAAGTGATAGGTTATCGTGGTTTTCGATAGGTTATTGTGATGGGCCATTTTAATATTCGATGAGTTATTGTGATAGTTATGCTTAAATGCAATAACCTATTTTGTCTTCGATAAGTGCTCTATATGTTATGAGTTCTAAATTGACGGGTGCCTATTAATGTTGACTTTAAGTGGATGTAAGTTCATGCAATCCTTAGAGTGGAATTTGGAAAATGTCTATGGCATTTCATGATTGTAACTAATTAGTATGTCTCTAAGAATATGTGGAAAGGTAGCATGTTGAAATGTTTAAGTGATGTTATGATGTGATATGCTATGAGATAGAAGCATGACATGGTTGCATGTACATATAGTATGAATATCACACACTCATGCATCAATAATGAGGAAGATATTGAGTGGTGGTGTGTTCATGTGATCACTTAAATACCCTGATGCGTATGATTATGTGAGACAATACTTAATGAAGTTCGGATGCCCCCACGTCAACGGGATGCTGTTCATGAATGGATTTCATAACGAAACTCTTTAATTGGAATGTCATCCTGAGGCGTATACATAACACATGGGATGATGCCATGCCTGATGGAGTGGGACGATGCCCAGTTATACCAAAAGACCGCCGACCTTCGAGTTGGTCGTGGCCCTAAGTGGTTGTAATAATCTTGACATATATATAATGTGTATAAGGAAAATATTTGATTATGTCTCGATTTTTAAATGGTATTTATGCATGATTATGAGACATTGCATGTTCTTATTTCTGCATCAAAGTATATGATTTATTGTAAGAATTACCTGTATGCTTATATGATGATGGCTTTGAGAATGTGAGATGACTGTTCATGTTAATAGTTAAGACAAAGCAAGGGTTTTGTTATTGATTTACCATCGATAGATAACTTGCACATTTAGGGCAACTCCAAGGTGAATTACCTCCTTAGGTGAGGATTATGGAGCTTATTCATTGAGTTTTATCTCACTGTTGTTGTTTAAATGTTTTTAGACCCTAAGCATGTCTAAGCCCATTCGCCACATTAGGTTCAGAGGTCCCTATCAAGCAAAGTCAAGAGGTGATTAAGTATCTCGTCAAGGGGACAAGCGCTCACTATGAATGTTTCACGACCACCATTTGGATAGATGAGGGGCTTCAAAACTTAGTTCCTCATCGTTTCATGGCCCGGTACTTCCGGGTCAAGGAGGACTTGTATGGCTCCATCCGAGGCTTTGACGGGTCTCTAGATGCGGCGGGAACTAGATATGAGACACAATGGAGCTAGATGTGCCAGATGAAGCTGTGTCTAATTCAAAGGTTGATCTTGACCTGATTACCAATTCGGAGTCTTGGTACATGGAGTCCTTAGGGTGCTAAGTGGTAGTGAGGTGCATCACTTTTTGAAGTCACCCTCATAATACTAGAGGCGTTGGGCTTACTCCCAAAACCCTTTTGGATGTGTGTGGCTGCGCTTTTGAATATACATAAAGTGGCGTGAATGGCGGGTGATGCATAAGATGTATGTAAGTCTGATGTTGTGATTATATATATAAAAGTGTGTTTTATGTTATCTCTACCATGAATGGTTGGGTGATTTGTTTTTAATTCTGCTTGCATATAATTAACGATAACACAAATGGGTTAGCGATACCTTCTAGGACGTCGCATTCAAATGGCTAAGTGAACAAGAGTTATCGCGTACCTAAGGGTCAATGTGTGACACAGTGCCTGCATATGAAAATGATATTTGATTTCAAAGAAAAATGGAAATTTGAGAAAATGAGAAACTTTTTCAATTTATTCAGTTTATGAAGAACAATGCGTTGCATCAATTTTGGCAACCTCAATAGGAGAAACAGGCTCCAGTTCATGTGAAAAATAGAAAATGAGTCTCCGAACTTTATTACAAAATATATTTAATTTGAAATTACACCAACAAATTAAAACAATTACTTTTTTCTTTAATTTCTTGTATAATTGTTTGTGTGGTCATTTCATATGATAATTAATCTTATAAGATTCCCAATAAAAATGAAAATACGAGAAAATGAGAAACTTTCGCAATCTGTTTAGCTCATGAAGAACGGCGTGTTGCATAAATTTTGATAACCACCCGATTTCTTGATAGGTGAAATAGGCTCTAGTTGACGTGAAAAATAGAAAATGAGTAATCGTTTGTCTCCAAGCTTTATTACAAAATATTTTAAAAGAGTTGATTTGAAATTACAACAACAAAAATTCCAATTGTTTTTTTTTTTAATTTCCTGCATAATCATTTGTGTGGTCATTTCACATGATAATTAATCAAAATGCAGTGCTTGCATTTGGAAGTGGTATTTGATTTCAAAGGAAAATGACAATACGAGATAACAAGAAACTTTCCCAATCTGTTCAGCTCATGAAGAATGGCGAGCTGCATAAATTTTGGTAACAACTTGATGTCTTTGAGCTGAAGTGGTAGTTGTCTGTCTTTGAGCTTTATTACAATATATTTTAAAAGATTTAATTTAAAATTACACGAACAAAAAAAAACCCAATTGCTCTTGTTCTTTTTTTCTTGTATAATCGTTTGTGTGGTCATTTTATATGATAATTAATCTAAATGTAGTGTATGGAAATGATATTTAGTTTCAAAGAAAAATGAAAATTCGAGAAAATGAGAAACTTTCTCATTTTGTTCAGCTCATGAAGAATGACGCGTTGCATAAATTTTGGTAACCACTCGGTGTCCCGATAGGAGAAAGGTGCTCCAGCTGACGTGGAAAATAGAAAACGAGTCTCCGAGCTTTATTACAAAATAGATTTAATTTGAAATTACACTAACAAATTAAACCAATTGCTTTTTTCTTTAAAATATTTCTCACATAGTCATTTGTGTGGTCATTTCTTCTGATAATTAATCTAAATCGGTGCTTGCACCTGGAAATGATATTAGATTTTAAAGAAAAATGAGAAAATTTTCCAAATTGAAGAAGAACGGCGCATTGCACAAATTTTAGTAATTAATGGCGCGTTTAGTAACCATTCTGTTACGATGAATAATTTTTTATTAGAAATTATTTATTCTGATTTTTATTTCCGAGAACAATTTCTAAGTAAAAGAAGACGCTTGGTAACTATCCAAAATTTATATTCTCGGGATAGAAATGCGTTAAGTAAAATTATTAAATTCTTTTGTTTATTTTAATTTTTTAATATTTTTCTCTTGTTTCTTGTTCTTTTTCTCTTCTTCCTCCTCCTTCTTTGTAGTTGGTTGCTGGCCACCGCCTAATGACTGGCTGGGTGAGATCTAGCGAGCTCGCCGGAGGCTCGCTTGGCCAAGGTGAGAGTGGGCGAGGCCGACCTTGCCTAGCCACAAGCAAGGCTTGGGCTGATGAGTCTTACCGTGGCTCGGCGTCGCCGGGGTCAACGATGCTTTAACGAGGTGGCTAGCCAAAGGAAAGAAGAAAGGGGAAGAGAAGAAGAGAAAATAAAAGAAAAGAATAGAAACTAATTTTAGAAATTGTTTCCGGGAACAATAATTTATTTTTCTACTTCTTTATTCTGTTTCAAATCTATTCCCGAAAACAAAAAAATAAATTTTTGTTTCTGAAAATTTTACCAAACAGATCTTTTTTCATTTCAGAGAACAAAAGAACATAATTATTTGGAGTAAAAACAAACGGGCCTAAGAAACAGGCTCCAGTTGACGTGGAAATGCCACCTCACCGAAACGATGACGTGGCGTCACCTCACGGGTCGGCAGCATGTGGAACGCTACCCCTCCTACAAAAAAAAAAAAAAGGTGAGGAGGCTGCTAACCTGCGCCGCGCCGAGCCTCCCTCTTCCGCCCTCCGGCGATCCCGAATTTTCTCGCTCCAATTTTCTCGAGAAAGCAGACTCTCCCGGACGGAGGGGAAAAGGAAAAGGAGAAGGAGAAGGAAAGCGATGGCGGTTCGAGCCACCGTCTCGAGGTTCCCGATCGATCCGGACGCGCAGGAGGGCTCCGGCTTGCCGTGGGGGATCACGGTCACCCCCTTCGCCGCCAAGGACGAGAACGGCAACCCGCCGGCGTACGGATCGGGCGGCCACCTGCTCCCGCGGTGCGAGAACTGCTGGGCCTACTTCAACACCTACTGCGAGCTCGACCAGTGGGCGTGGAACTGCTCGCTCTGCGGCACCCTCAACGGCCTCCCCTCGGAGTGCATCGAGAAGTACTCGCACTCGCAGTCCTGCCCCGAGATGACGTCTTCCTTCATAGATCTCGAACTCCCCGGTGAGACTCGGCTGATAGAGTTCGAGGTTCTCTGCCCTGCGTTGTAAGTTTCTCTGATTGAAGTGCTGATTGTTGTTAGTCTTGGTGTCGTGTTGCAGCGGAAGGATCGGAGGAGCCTGTGGAAGCTCGGCCTGTCTACGTCGCTGCTGTTGATTTGTCGTGTAAGTTTTACTCTATCTTGAGGAAATGTGCTCTGTCGATGTCCCGTGCTCCATTCTAGAATGCTCAATTCTGTGTTAAGGGGTTGAGATGTGGAGAATTGCAGCATCTCCAACCGCAGACTGCAGCAAATGTTGACGTTTTACTCTCCCTTCACTGAGAGAGTGATAGTTCGAGCCAAAATGCCAAGTTTAGAGTTCCTTATATTGATTAGGAAAGAATAATTAACGAAGTGAACACAGTAGAGTTTATTAATTTCTGCCGCAGGAGATCTCTGAAGAGCCATCAAGATGGAATTGGTTGTGGCAAATGCCTTCCTTTAATGTGGCCTTTCTTTGCTATATGTCCTTCAAAGCTTGGTTGTTGTGGGATCGTTCTTGTCGATGTCTTCCATGATACCAACTATCAATTAACCTGACCATATGTGATGAACACGAGCCATGTGCAAGAACTGAGGATGACGTGGGATCTTGTTGCTGTTCATGGATTGGAATGGATGGGTTTAAGGAGATGTTCACAGCTGTTGAGTTTATCTGCTCATCTGGTTTTATCTGGTGGTTTTGGTGGTCAAAGTTTAACGTGGTGGCTGAGGGAAATGTTCTGAGAAACTTGTTTTAAAAAGGTCTCTGGTCCAAAGAGAAAATACTAATGCATTATGAATAGAGATTTGGCATGGTGTAACCTGAGAATTGTTTAAGTTTAAATGGATTAATTTTGAAGAATCTTTATCTTGTGATAATTAAAGAGTCATATGTCAAAATGTCCAACACTCAATTTATGTCACATGTTTTCTGTAACATAATCATAAAAAGAGAATTGTAATTAACGAGGACATTCTCATTTTTTGTTTGGAAATTTCCAACAAGCAGTGTGAGAGTACCATTGCAGATGATTTTGTAAGGCGAAAAGGAGCAGTTTCAAGTTCCTGTCTCAAACTAGTCTGTGCTTGAGGAATTTGTCGGAGAATAGCTCAAATTGGTCCAGGTACTGATCAAGGCCTGTAATTGGTATCCAGGAACGGCAGGTCTTTTTACAATTAATCTGATGACTCAAAGGCTCGGATGGATACTTGTGTTGGACAACAATTATAGATCATCTTGTTTAGAGTCTTCACCATCTAGACTGAGAAAAACAAATTTGTTCTGTCTAACCGGAAATGCCACGAGCCTTCTACATGGATAACTATGTGAGTTCCATCAACTCAGGTGCTATTTCTAAAAGACTTGATAACTACCATTTGCTGGAAAGACCCTTATATTGCGCTGAAAACAGAAGACTTGTTCAAGAGAATGCTGGTGATAAAGACGTCAGTAAAGTACATGGAGCTCACCACTTAGTGATGCAAAACACAATAGATGCCAAATCTGACCTTGGCTGGCATACCTTAAAAGTACAAGCTTAGTCATAAATATAATGTAGTCTTAGAAGCTGTGGATGACAGTAGCCACTGCTTTCATGCTGCAGTAACTTAGCACTAGTTTATGTATTTTTCAAGGAGGATTCTTTGTTATGGATGAGTATGCTCATGCTTGAGAAGCTTCAGCTTTTGTTGTTCAAATAATTTAGCACACGACTTGTGCTCAGAGGTAGGTAATGGTACATTTGATTTTATCTGCTGTGTTTTGGCTGAAGCCAGGTTTCTGTCAGAATTAGCCACTCCTTGTGACAAGCCCCTTTATCAACTTTTTTAGCTTATAGGTGTGCTGCTTCTCTCTCCTTTTAAATCTTTAGAGGAAAAAATAGGGAGTTTGGCTTTAAAATCATTATTTTTAATTGGAATTACTTATTTATGGATATATCATCGTTAAAAGAAGTATTGATTTTTGTCTCGCACTTTTCCTTTTGCAGCATCAGAAGAATTTTTGGAACTTACAAAGAGCGCACTACTAGCAGCTCTAGAAGGTAGTGTGCACCTGGTTCAAAATAAATCTTGATCTTGAAAACTTCCTTATCCTGCCAAAGTTGTCATTATGGAGAAACTAATTTTTCATTGTCCGCTGCAGCTCTTGGGCCTGGTTCATTGTTTGGGCTTGCTACCTTCAGCCATAAGATCGGACTGTATGATGTCCAAGGGCCTGTACCAGTTGTAAAAAATGTTTTCATTCCTCCTGATTCTGAAGGCAGACTCCCATTGGAGCTTGAAGATGTCATGCCTTTGCTACAGTTTCTTGCACCTGTATGCCACTTGTGAAATTAGAGATTTCTTTCTTTGGTTTCTTAGTGTTGTTAAGTGATGACGAGCTTCAATTTACAGTATGCAAGTTTTCTGGTTATAGGTGGAAACCTGTAAGGATCGTATTGCATCTGCTCTTGAAACGCTCAGACCAACTACTTCATGGGAAAGGAGTACGGCAGCCGGTCAAGGACTTGAGGGTGTTTTAATGGGTGGAAGAGGATTTGGGGTGGCGATGGAATCTCTATTCAACTACCTTGGATCAGAATATGGAAGCATTTTTGCCTTAGGTAGGTGCTATGTCTCCATGGCTTGAGGCTAGGGGTGGTAGAGGAACTCAAATTCCTAAACTTGCATCAGATAGGCTTGATGACAAGATGATAAAGGAAGAAAAAGTGTTTTTTTTTTGGGGCCATCCGCATGCTGAGAGAAGCCTTTGCCATTCTATGTTCCTGCTCCAGTCATTTTCCTCAACAGGAATACATGCATCCTAAAGCCAGTAAGACAATGGCATCTTCATGGGCAATAATAACCAATTGACAGATCATATGCAAAGTCTGAGCTCCTTTATCTCCCAGACAAATGCAATGTATCCCTGTTCCACTATAATACTGACAACTGTTCAGGTTTATCTTTGTTTTAATCATTTTCGGGAATTCCTGCAGGTTATAAGACATATAAATTTTGCTGATAAGATCATGAGCACTTCATGGGGCAATAGTTAATTTCATTGACAACTCGTACACAGCGTTCACAACTCCTTAAATAGCAGACAAATGGAAATTTATATATAACACCTGTTCACAAAAATAGCTTGTATCTATCAGCATTTGTGAGCATTTATCTCAGTTTATTTCTGTGACTACATGAGTGCAGAAATTTTTCTCAAAGGTATTCATTTGATTAACTAATGTGACAATTGACATGCTTTCATCTTTACATCTTATTCAACGACAGGATTATCAAAATCTTATTTAGGATTCACTTGATAAACCGGGGGCTTATCGCTTCAATGTCTTTGATGAGGAGAACTGCATTCCCATCTTTAAGCACATCTTCCGAATTCCCTTTGGTTCTGAGAATGATTTCTTTCTTTCTGTCAAAACTGCAGCAAGGGTCTTTGCCTTTTTATCTGGTCCTCCTGATTATGGAGCTGGACAGCTGGATACGAGGCGGTATGGAGAGCAATACGCCAGCAGAGGAGAGGATGCTGATCGGGCTTTGTTACCCGAGCAGACCCCATTTTATAAGGAACTGGTAAATTTTTTGGGCTCTCTCATTTTTGGTTGTTCAATCATTTCTCTTTTCTTCATGTTTATGGAAACAGTTTCAGCTTTAACATCACTTCTATAGGCAGCTGTTGCTGTTCAAGCAGGTGTTTGTGTTGACATATTTGCTGTGACCAATGAATATACGGATCTGGCATCCTTAAAGTTTCTTAGTATTGAAAGTGGAGGCTCATTGTTCTTGTATACAAGTACAGATGATTCAACTCTTCCTCAGGACATGTGAGTATTAGATTTTGGAAAGTACTTTTGATTTATACACTTCATTGTTGCGTGATAAGATTAATCATCTAATAGAATTAAATGTTCTGAAACTGAACAACTAAAATTTTATACTTAAGTTTCTTCCTTGATTAAACTCTTGCATGTCAGTTGCCTGTTAGATTGGTTTAGTGGCCTGATCTTACCTTTTCATAAGAGCTGATATAGAATGCAGACACTTAACTTTAATTATCAATTATGTGTTGTGGCCTTCATGGGAGCTAAATCCCGATTTATCTTCTGTTACACAATAGTTATTAATAAACCAATTCTTGATCAGGTACCGGATGTTGAGCAGGCCATATGCTTTTGGTTGTATAATGAGACTGAGAACATCTTCAGAATTTAGACAAGGCCACTCAGTGAGTGATTGTATTATGCTGTTTGAAAAAAAAAAGAACAGAACAGAAAAGAAAAAGTAATTGAGATTCTTTTTTCCGTCGCCTTACAATGTGCACTATATTCTGTGGCAGTATGGTCATTTCTCTCCCGATCCGCAATATGAAAACGTGCAGCGCATAATTTGTTGTGATTCCTATGCCACATATGCATATGACTTTGAATTTGCAAATACTATTGGCTTTTCCAGGTATGTCTTCTCTCCATTTTGGGGTTGTCATCTCTCTTTAGTTTCTGATGGAAATCATCCTTTCTTTTCCCCTTTATTTTTCTTATCAATGCATAGATGGATGTATGCCAAAATAGGCCTCTAATATAATATACGTCTGGAACTCGTTAGCCTGATATATGCATGACATAAGTTCACTTTGGACATCTGCTGGATTTCACTTTGTTTTGTCGTTTTCTTCAAGCACACTATTGGATGTCTGAACTGCACACACACACACACACACACACACACACACACACACACACACACACACACGTGGTTTGCTGAGCTATTGTGTTATTCATTGAAAGTGTGAATTTAGCTGGTCAGGTCTTGGTCTTTCAACCGGATCAATATTTTATTTATCATGAACTAATTTGAAGATTATCTTAAGGAATATGGATTTAACACAAGAAAAAAGAATCTCTTCTTTACTGGAAAAGAAATATTATGCAAACATGTGGTCACTAACGGTTCCTTTGAAGTGGTTCAGTCTGTGAGGCCTGATATTGTCATTTTTGTCAGACAGTTCTTGGTTAGTATAAGGCGTTATATGCAAGTGAATTTTCAGGAATTACTTTATATATCTAATTAAGTAATAACTGCCACTAACTGAAATGTGGTAGGTGCATGGAGCCTTTAAGTCTATGATTTTTTTTTATTTTTTATTTTTGAGGGAAATTTCAAACCTTCTCCTCCAGTTTATTCATTTTCTTCAGCTTTCTTCTTCAGTAGATTCTGGTCTTTTTTTTATATTTTATGTTTCTCCTAATTGTATTCTTGTTGGAGTAGTTCACCTTTATTGTGGAATGATTTTTTCTAATTTGGAGCTGCTTCCTTCAATTACTCCATTGTTATTTATAATGAAACCCTGCTATTTTGTTGATATGGAGATTGTCTAATTGAATGGCGTTATCTATTCCAGACACACATCAGAGCCTCCCGTCTTACAGATTGCTTTTCGTTACACTGTCGTAGTACCACCACAGGAGCTTGCAGATTCATCAAAGGGTTCAGGTAATAGGTATGGCCAATCCTTTATGATGGTTCACTTTCAAGGTTCACTTAATTTGACAAAGCTAAGAGGAACAACATCGCCTTTGAAGTCACATCGCCTTTCAAGAAGCAACTTTGTTGTTGACCTGAAACATCTACTTGTGTACTGTTTAATTTTTGCCCTTGGGAGCATACATTTAAATTGTACTTAGCCACATTGAGCAATGCTTCTTATGGAGTTTCTTTAGAGACTGCTACTGTGAATTTAGTGTTATGTATATATAGTCGTCCAACATTTTCATGGTACCAATTTCATGAGAGAATCTCTTGATGGTTTGCTGATAACTTTGTGTTTCCCAGTTTGGTTTGGATACTGTGGTCTGCTAGAAACATATCCTCTATGAAATCTGTGGATTTTATTTCTTTCTGGGTCATCTCTTTCTCCATCCCGACGTTGTTCTCTGAAGTTGAAGAATACGTTCTTTTACTTGGGGTCCCTTCCAGAATAATCCATGAAGCATATGTTTTTGTTGTAAATGAGATTTCTTATGACATTTTATTAGTTGCAAGAATGATGATGTAGAGAAAGATGTAGATGTAGGACTTTTCAGCAAGAGAAGTTGGGGGCTCATTTATATTGCATTATTTCTTTACTGATTTCCTTGAGTCATGAATATCTTGTTGCTTTAAACATTTTCTTAGATAATGAAATATAATTTGCACCGGTCATGAAAAACCTGTAGAACTTTCATTACCTTCTAACTGTGACCTATCTAATGGGACTATGAATGCTCTTGACATTGCATTTTACTCATTTATCTGCAGGTCCAGTTACTCCCTCAAACGTCGCCTAAGAATACGAACTTTGCAATACACTGCTGCCCATAATATGAATGAAGTCTATGACAGTGTTGATCCTGAAGTGGTTCTATCTTTACTTGTTCACAAGGTGATTGCCATTTGGATGATGTTCCATGTTTGTGTGATTCAAATGAAACAAATGACCTCTTGGACATAGATCTAGTGTTTTTGGATGCATTATCTTTTCAGCCCTTATATTATAGGACCGTCCTTCAGAATGATCGCGGTTAGTCAGAGAGACATTGGTCTAGGTTATTTTACACTCTTGTTGAAAAAGGTAAAGCCTTCAAGTTGTCAACCAGAGAATTTCGTGATGAATACTGCTCTCAAAGTGTTTAACTGGAGATGCTCCAATAATTTCTATTCTCAATTGAACAATGGCTTTCTTGTTTTTGGACATATTATTACCTAAATAATGTCACAGTAGGAATTTTGTATTTTCTTCAACCCATCTCAATGTTTCTCTCTCATTATAAGGGTTTTCTCCAGTCTTTAGTGACGGGAGGGTAGGGGAAACCCTCATGTGGAGATATCATCACATGAACTTCTGTTTTTTTTCTGCACGAGTGTTTCACTGACTATGGATGATAAATTTGACTGAGATACTAAGAAGATCGGGGACTGATTTGGAAAGCCTTAATTCCCGACATTGAAGCTGTGTAGTCATTTGTTGTGTATGCCAATGCCTTTATCTACTTTAAGGTTGTTGACGTTTGAACTTGTCGATGTTTATGTTTGTAGAAAGCTGCACACCAGCTTCCTAAGACTTGACAATTTTAATGTTAGTAACAACTTACAAATACAATCAAATTGCAGGTTATATCAGCATCTTTGGAGCAAGGAGTTCGGGAGGGAAGGATGCTCCTTCATGATTGGCTCGTAATCCTCACAGCGCAGTATAATGATGCTTACAAGCTCATTCAGCCCAAAAATGGGAGTCCAGTAAACGCTCAGGTGGATGTTGCATTCTTGCAATGCCCACAGTTGCAAACATTACCGCATCTCATTTTTGCTCTACTGCGGAATCCTCTTCTTCGCTTCCATGAGGAAGGTGTCCACCCAGACTACCGGATTTATTTGCAATGCCTTTTCAGGTAATTGGTGCTTTGATACTGAAAAAAGTTGTCTATAAAAAATTTGCAAACCACTTATATTGAAGACTATGAAGAGTAACACGTGTGAAGACCATTTAAGTAACATGTGTAGGCCATTTTATCTGGTGTAGAAACTTATGCACATATATTGAATTTAAACCAGGGTAGTGGTGCTTCTGTGTTAATGTGGAAGATTATGAGCTATATTGGTTTTGGCTTGTACTTTCATATTAATGGCACTGTGCTGTGCTACGCTTGGTGTCTCATCTCTGGGTTTTCAAAGGAAGTTAACCTGCATTGATCCTAATATAATTGGATAGCGCTGAAGTGGGATGTTTGCAGTGGATAAAACAAGATGAATGCGTCACTGTTGGTTCCTCAATGGGTTGGACCAAATTGTTTGCTGCTCTTTATCAACTTTTCATGTCAGTTGTTCAGCAAAGTTATTGTTTGCACTTAGATCTTGGAGGATTATCTTTCTCACAGACCACTTCATATCTCCTACATTTGCTCCTTTATATTTTTATTGAAAATAATGGTACTTTACTAGCCAGAAGTTATGATATCTTGCTATAAAGTCATAACAGAAACTAATGAAGTCGGTATCTTTTGATTATGTGGTATAGTGCACTGGAGCCAAGTTCCCTTCACCGTGCTGTCTATCCTAGGCTGACATCCTATTCTACGCCCGACAAGCAAGCATATCCACGCCACTCATTGAGTCGGGCGGCCCTAATTACCAGCGGCAGTCCAATATTTTTCCTTGATGCATATACTACTCTTATCGTGTTCTATTCTTCAACGGCAGACCCTTCACTTCCTTTTCCTCCACCGCATGATTGTATGTTTCTTCCCTTCAATTTCATTTCCCGATCGTAGTATACCAATAATTTGTCTGATTTCATTTGCTGCTTAAACTTTTCACCTCAGGCTTATTACGGACTACAATCAACAAATTGAAGCAAGACAGAAGCGTAACTCCCAAACTCCTCTTTATCAGGGGTGGGCAGGAGGATGCGTCGGCTTTCGAGAGCTATCTCATTGAGGAGCAGGACGTTGATGGAAGTGGCCTCACTAACAACATGGGGTTTGTTTCCTTCCTCGAGGATATCACGCAGGGCGTGTTAGAGTACTTGAAGTAAAAAAAAAAAAATGCAGCAGCCAATGGACCTCCAGTGCTTCGCAACCGGAGAACGTCAATGCTAAACTTTATCTCCCAACAAGCGGCTATAGATCAAACAGCAAATGAGAGCTCAAACTTCTGGCTAAAGGGGGCTTTGAGATGTTTATGCAGATCACTGTCGAGAGAGTCGATTCATCACATTGCTTGTGCTTGCCTCTTTCTTTTAGACAGTGTTCTTTGCGCAGCAGTACAGAGTAGGAGAGCAATCTCGGTGGTTTTCAGTACTCACAGTTTGGGGATATAGCTGCTCTTTTTCTCATCAAAAGGGAACATTTTTATTTTTATATTCTTTCAAGTCTGTCATCCATTTGAGTTGTGCCTGTGAGTTCTCATTGATTTGAACTTTAAATTATGTGACAATCACAGGGATGCAGTATCATTTATTCACAGAGAAGAATCTGGTGGCGTTCATACATGACGTCTTATCGTAAACATCTGTCTTCAGCTGCGATAAAATAAAAATATATCAATCAAGATTGTGAACTTTGATCTTTTTTTTTTTGAATTGTGTCCGGAATGAGGCATCCGCCTTTTCCGGTGGCTGCACGTCGATGCAGATTTTCCTTAGATAATGGAGAAATTTGACTGAGAATAGAATAATTGTGCGTTATTTTTCATAATGTTCGGAGGGAAATCTCATTGATACTCATTGAACTTGGTGCTGTCTGTAGCATATCTATCTCTCTGCATTTTCTTTCTTTCATTTCCTTTTTCAAATCTAAAGTGATTTGTTGACGGAGCATCACGGGATGCTTACAGGGTCAGTGATAGACACGCGATCATTTCGTTCACTCTTGCAAATCAAACTCTATCAGGCAAATAAAAAACAAAAAGAAAGAGAAATGCGACATTTATTCGAACTGAAAATCTTCCGAGGCTTGGAATAATAATAAAAGAAATCGTCTCGCGAAGACTTCGTTTAAGGATTTAAGCGAGGAATAAATCCTTGGACAAAAGGGAAAAGGAAAAAGCACAGAATAAGTGCTTCACTTGCCTTCCACACTTCCTCTTAACGAATCGGCCCAATCCAACTCGGCCCAAGCCCAGCCCAAGCCCATCCATGGCGATTACAGAGTCTCCGTCTTCCACATAGTTCGCTTTCAACGCCTCTCTCCTCTCGCCTCTCTCTCTCTCTCTCTCTTTCTCTCTCTTCAGTCGCAGAAAGAGCTCAAGAAGTCTGCCGGACGCTCCCCGCATCTCTCCGGTAAGCCGCGCTCCGATTCGTGCATAAGCATTACGCGGCGGCGCGTGTGCCGGCGACGGTGCTCGCGTGTTACGATTTTCGGAGTGGTTTGTGCCGTGCTTGTTCGACATAGTAGAGAGTTGCGCCGGTAGAGTTTTTGGATTTCGGCGTTCTGCGCGCTCCGGAATTAGTCCCTTCGTCTTGCGCGAGGGTTTTTCTTTCTATCCGATGAGTGAGGTTTCCTGAGGGTTTCGGTGGCTCCGCGTGAGCTATTCCGGCTGAATATCCGTGAAAAAAAAGAAGAAAAAAAAGAAGATGTTTCGAATCGGTCGAGGCGGTCGGGCTTGCGGCGTGCTCGCGTGGAGCTTGGTCTTGGTTGCTGAATCGCTGAATCGCAGAATCGTTTTTACGTTCGCTTAGATTATTGAATAGATTGTGCAGGTCGTGAATCTACTGATATTTCGTTTGACTGAGCATCTGCTCAGGAAAAATTGTTCTCCATTTCTTCGGCGAGTCGTTTCCAATCTGTATTTCGTGTTCCATTTCCTGGCAATGCCGAAATGATGTGCACTCTCTTTGATCCGTGGAATTTGTCTTGGATTTTGACGTTCTTGATCATTAGGAACTTGGTTCTTTCGTCCCGATGGCGACGAGGATTGCTGCAAGATACGTTTCTCGTAGGCTCTCGAGCAGTGGCAAGATTCTCAGCGAGGAGGAAAAGGCTGCGGAGAATGTCTACATCAAGGTAACTGTAGAGGCCCTATCTTGCATTTGTTATGTTGTATACATGGAAGGGAGTAGAGAAACATTAGAATTTAAATATTCCATAGTAATCTGAAATTGGAAATGCCTAATTATAGTGCTTGTCGTTATCCGCATTAGGATCGACGACTCTAATTACTTTGTGATTTACAAGTTTATGTGCCAAGGCCTGATGCGGGTGGTGTAGTTTCGGTAGGTGTCTTTTGTATTTTACTGGTTATCTTGGTGGGCTGCTGACTACGTCGGGATTGATCTTCTACTCTTCTTTGGAGGATTATAAATAGCTTTTGTGTAGAATCATGCTTGGATGTTCACATATATTTTTGGAATTGCCCAAACCAGATATGCATATAGTGATATGAAATGAAATAAGAAAAACAAAGTTCGTAGAATTGTTATGCCCGATGCTTCCTGAGGCAAATGGGTTTTCCGTGCACACCATTTCTCTCCAAGTGCCGGCTTTAAGAGAATTACCTTTCGATGCTAGTGTTGAGGCCTAGGTAGCAGGGTTTATGGGCTCCGAGCAGAACCTTATGTATTATACTTGTTACCCTTGTTCTTACGAGGTGCTTGGCTTCCATAAGTCAACCACCATCGATGAGGTGGGTGAAGCTGTGACCCCTTGTTTACATTTTGAATTTCTGAATCTTGCTCATTGGAGTGAACAGAGAGTTAGCTTTCTTGGTTCAATTCTGGATATGTTAGTGATCCGAGTTTCCCTTGTGTTCTTTGTTCTCATTGGGGTCATTAGAGCAGAGCTTTAAATAGAATCCACATCAGTTCATGCTTTGCCGGTGTTTTGTCACACAAACTGATGCATATTCGCTTCCTCCAATGTCCTCTAGTGTTTCCAGCATTCTAGTTTTGAATTGGATAACATTTCTTCTCCATCTTCCTGTCTTTAAATATCTGCGAGATTTCCATTATTGTCTCTGTTTTGCTAAATATTGCTGCACTAATTCTTTCACGAAATTTGTCTCCACAGAAAATGGAACAAGAGAAGCTAGAGAAGCTTGCACGCAAGGTATTGGATTTTGTCTCGAGTTTCTGACTTCCGACTTCCCTTGCTAAAAGCTTTACCATATGGATTTCTTCTTCTTCTTCTTCTTCTTCTTCTTTTGTTTTCGCCTCAGCTGATGGGTAATCATGTCTAATTCGATAGAATGCTATCATCATCGGATAAGTCGACAATACTTAGACGTGCATTTCATCAGAGCACCCACATTCAAGCACAGATTTTAGGTCATGGAAGTAATTCTGTGTTCTTTGCTATTACGAAATCTTGGGTCTCGATTCATACTCATTGGTCACGTTGCTAGTTGGATAGCAGTATGAACTTCACGGTCTGCGCATGTTTTTCTTTTGTTTCATTTTGACTTTGTATGCTGTTGCCATTGAAAGCATGTACATTACGTTGACCCCCCATGCTCTCGTCCTGCTTCAACCATCATCGACTCCTGTGCTTAGGGCCCAAAACCAGGGGAAACATCTGGGGGATCAGCTACCCATGCCGCACCGGAAGCCGCACCGGGCGGGTCTTCAGCCACCCAGAAAGTGTCGACCGACAAGGACAGGAACTACGCAGTCCTGGCTGGTACCATAACAGCTCTCGGCGCTCTGGGATGGTATCTCAAAGGCAGATCCAAGAAGCCCGAGGAAGTGCAGGACTGATTTGCACCGATGGTACCGCACCCCACCCGCCACCGGCAGCATTGATGTTTCGCTGTGTCAACCCCCTTACCGCAGTACTGCCTGATTGCGGCGGTTATAATAAATACTTGAAAGAAGTTTTCTTTTATCTTCACGCAGATCCCATTTTCCTGTGGTCTCAGGTCTGGCTGTAACTTTTCTAGCTGACTCGGACTCTCATTTTCTCCGGTATGTGCATACAATCATGAGGCTGATGTCCAATGTTTGGTGGGTTAGTGTTCAAGCAATCGTTTGGCTGCCGAGATTTATCGCCAACTGGGAATGATGCGCGCGATCGCGCATGTTAATGAGGCGGTTTCGGTGACTTTGGTTCCGATGCGATTTCATACTTCTACATACTGGTCTCGTTCGCCATCGGCTCTTTCGAGGGTCGAGCCTCGACTCGAGTCGAAAGTGGGCCTCTGAAGAGGGAGCGAGTGTTCTCTTCCGCAACATCTCTATCTTTGATTCTAAGGATTGGAAAATCTCTTGACTGAGTCATTTATCCCGACATATAAATAAATTTCAATTATTTTAGAGGGCTCAACATTGCACCAAGTCCCAATGACGCTTCACCAGGAACAAAAAAAAGAAAAAAAAGGAAAATAGAGAGAGAGCAAAGTGAACCGTCGAGCTACCGAGCTCCACATCAGAAACTCAAGTGTCTCTCAATTTCCTAGCGATGGCGATTATCGCTCCGACCACCGCCACGACTGCCACGGAGAACACGAGAGTCGAGCTCAAGCTCTCCGCCACTGAATCTCTACCCTTCCTCCCTTTGCTCTCCTCCTTCCCCGCTTTATTCCGGGCTTCGTTCGCTCCTTCCTGCTCGTGGCATCACTGTCTAATTTAGAGCTCGTCGCCGGAATTCATCGAACCAAGAAGAAAAAACCAGAGGGAAAAATCAGGATGACGATGGGGCTCCATTTGCAAATGGCCTTACCTCGAGCTGCTTAGACGTGACGTGCTCCTGCGGTGGCTCCGAGACCGGTCCCGCCACTTCTTCTTCGGCTTCCGGCGCCGGGAACGCCTCGTCGAGGCGCTCGTAGGTCGAGTCGATGTCGTCTGCGTTCGACATGGCTGTTGTCTCGGAGACGGGCTCGACCGAATCGCCGAAAAGCTCGAGAAGAGACGAGAGCGAGCAAAGGAAAGGGAGGAGCGGGGAGAAGATGATGGATGATGATTCAATTCAAGGGAGGTTGGGGGTCATCACCTGGCGACACTGCTGCGCCGACACGTTGCGACTACGTGTCCAGCTTCGAAGGTGAGCATGGGGGACTCGAGTTGCGACGTCGACATGGGAGAGTTTGCTCTGTTATTCCATTAAAGCGCAAAGAGATGTTGAAAAAGAAGAACAGTTAGCTCTTTTTAGCAAATGAAAGTTGGTAAAAGAAAGTTGTTAAGTAATTCGAAACATGAGTTTGGGACTCGAAATTAATTGGTAACTTAATTGCTGATAAGTTGGTGAGTCACTCTAATTAAGGTTGGTAATTTCTAGAAGCAGTTGGTAATATTAATGTGTTATCAAGAAATGTGAATAAAAGTTTGTAAATGATTAAAAAAGAAGCCAACATCAATCTGTAATTTTAAAAAAGACAAACCCATTAGTGGGGTCGAATCCCCACATTCTCAGGAGATCGAGATGAGGATAATTTAATTTTAAATGTGGATTTCAATTCGATCTCCTGAGGATAATTTAATTTTAAATGTGGATTTCAATTCTCGCAAGAATGCGAGGCAAAAGTCTTATAATAGGAGTAAAATATGATTGACAAAAAAAATAAAAAACTTAAAAAGACAAAACTAATGGTAATCAGTGAATCACACTAATTCATGTTGATAATCAAGTTTGTAAATGGAAGAGTTTGCTAATCAAGATAAATAAAAGTTGGCAAATTAAAAGAAAATCAATTCTTGGTAAGTAACTCGAAGCTGCAATTTAATCCAATAAAAAATTAGTAAGCCACTCTAATTTTAGGTTGGTTATTTCATACAATACTTGTGAAATAAAAGAGCTAGTTAGTTATATATTAATAAAAGTTCATAAGTAATGCAAAAATCACAAATTTGCAGACCGTAAAAGAACTTTAGTCATTCTAAAAAAGTACTAATAGGTCACTAACGAGCTAATCATAAAAATGTCAACTGCTCGTTTTCTTTTACTAATTTTCTTTCAACACTCACTTTCACTTATTGAAATTTACCAATATGGAAAAGATTGATGCATGAAAGATGAAACAGGCTTTTATTTCAACTTTAGCATAATTAATATATTTGACATAAAACCATAATTTAATTGAATAGAAGTATCTAGGGAAAATTCACTTTGCAGCTGCTGTTTTCTTGTGATATTTTATTTCACAACCGAATCAATTTAAAAAAGGACTTAAAAATTAGGGATTTATCGATAGATAATGCTGCTCCAATGCCCAGCTACGGTATGATAAATGACTGGACATAGTCAACCCCTGTCGTTGAAGGCTACTCTCTCCTTCCTCTATCCTATGTTGTAGATAAGATGTCACCAGAGTCTGCTGAGTTTCTTGGAAATTTCTCCCCAGAAAGAAAGAAATTCACTGTCTCTTTTCAAAGACAATCTAGAAAAAGCCATGCTGACAATGTCCTACTCCCTTTTTTCACGTGCATTCCTGTTCGTTCGTTTACTTCTACTTCCATTGTGGACCAGAAAAAGAGAGAGGGCAGAAAAATTGGTGCCCGCAAAAGGATCCATCAATCGCAGCACGTCAGGAAGAAGCAAACTTCATGATGGTGAGGGAAGCTTCTGTTAGAATTCCTTTTCGCCCTTTGCTTTTGGCCTCTGGATTTTGCCACTTTGTCTAGGCCCTGGAGTTCCTTCCATATCGAGCCAAAACGAGCAGATGGGTCTCGCCCAAAAGATAGAAAGCAGAGATTTTTTTCAATCTTGATGGGGATGTGTTCCTCCGTTCGATTCAGAAACCTTTGCTTCCGGTTCGACGTATGAGCAGGGCCATTGCGGTTCCCGCAAAATCCGATTCTTGGCAACTGTAGCCCGCGGATCCAGGAATAATTCCCTTTCGGATTTGGACCTTGAATTACTGACTTGCGTGGAGATTCCTCAGCGTCCGTCTTTTGATCACGACTGGTTGCATGGCGGTCGTCATCGTTTTCCGTTGATTATTATGGCCGATTGTTCGCACGCACGCACTTCTAAAATAGGCCCCTCGACGTTAACAGCAGCGAAAGCGGGGTGTTGTGGAGTTTTTTTCTCCGTGAATTATTGGGTAGGAAGTTAGGAACCATCGAATCTCCCTCGTTTCTTCGTCTTTCTTCTTCTTCGTCAATGGGGGCGCAAACCTTCATTTTTTTCAAACAGCGTTTCGCCAATCCAGACTTTGACATGAGTAAAGATTGATCAGTAGAGGGAAGAGAGAGAAACTCACCGAGAAAATCAGAAAGCAAGGAGAAAATGAAGGTTATTCAAAAAAACTTGGGCAGGATTTGGCAGAGGCCAAAGTTTTAGCATTTTCCTGGCATTCCGTTTTCGTTTTCCCAGATGGGTAATCTTCAAGACTTTGAACTACAACCGGATCCAAGAAAGAACAGAGAAAAGAGAGACTAAAGAACACATTTTTTATACTGATTTATCATGAATTACCACCAAGACCGACATCCCCTCTGCATGCTTTCTCGCGCTTCTCCTCCTTGTCGTGTTTCACGTCGCCGGAGCCGCTCTCGCCGTGCCCTCCATCTTCTCCCTCTCCATCTCGGTCGTCTTCTTCATCGTCTTCAAGGCACCCTCCGTCTTCCTCGATGTCGTCGCCTGGATGGACGAACTGCAATGTCAGACGCCCGCCTTCCCTCGACGCGTGAAGGAACTCCTGGCTCGGGAACCTAATCTCCTTCAACACGAATCGCCCGTCGTTGCGATACGACTTGAAGCACACCCAGGGCTTCCCGTTCATGCTCAAGCTCGATATCGGGGGCGGGAACCCACTCCCTATCGACCTCGATCGCCGAAACTCGTGGAGGCGACGATGATGATTATTATGAGGATAATACTGAGGATGCTTGAACGACGATGAAGCCGAGTAAATGTTCCTCCTGGTCATACCGGTGCCGGCGCTTTCTTTCTCTTCCTTGGCCTGCCACGCCTCAGCCAGCATGTAGTCCTCCACCTCGCCGAAGCTCTCGAACCCGAGCCCCTCCGTACACAGCTGTAGGCTCTCCGATTTCATCGACGAGAAGCTCTCGCTGCTCTTGTGGTGCCCATGTCCGCTGCCGCCCTGAGAGCTCATTGAAGAAGGGCTCTTCGCGTTCTCCTCGCCGTCGCGGTTGCCGTTGCCATTGTTCTCCAACTCCATCATCAACCGCGGCAACGGTTCAGGATCTTGACCGCTGAAGTGAAGTTCGCCGAATATATCAGTCAAGGAGGATTGGTGATCAATGGGGTCGTGCTCGCCGCGGTCATCGTTGCTGTGCGAGGGCATGAATTGATGATGATGACGATGGCAGTGGTGGTTCTTCCATGAGGAAAGAGATTCGAGAATAGAGGGGTTATCAGGTAATGTGCTGTCGAAGATGTGTTGGAGGCTCCCACAGGCAGCCATAGCCGTGCAGAGAAGTGGTTCCTAATTTAGCCCTACAAGTCTCAAGCGCGCTCTCTCTCTCCTTTTGAGGGTTTCGCAGTGAGAGAAAAAGAAGGATAATTTTTGGTTGTTGTTGAAGGGTGGAAAGAGAGAGGGTTGGAGCTGCAGCACGGGTTTGCGATATTGATTTTTTGCGTGGGCGAGGGGGTTGAAAAGATCAAAGGTGGGGTGGTGTGGAGTTATTAATTGGGGTGGTGCTGATTTTGAGCAGTGGAATAGGGACGGGTGGTTGTGAATCGGGTCAGCCTTGTGCGTCTGTGATTGTAGGAGAGCTTTCGCGTTCAGGATTGCTGGTCATCCTAATTTCTTGGACAGGTACTCTGGCCTGGTCAAATGCTCATCCGTCGTGGCGCGCCGGATAACGGTGGAATAGGGACGATAGTCATTGGTGGGTCTATATTGTCTCTTCCGCCTCCTTTTTTCGAGTCTCGTGAGTGAATCGGATCAAGAGATAATTTTGGCTGATTTCATATCGTATTGCGGGTTCGACACGATGGAATCCAGATGGTTGGCTCTGTTTTCCAGCTCCAGGGATTCAAATGTCCCAAGAATTCAGATATTCCAACTGATGAAGATAAGATTACACCCGTCCTGAGAATAAGATTTTCTTTCTTTTCTCTACTGAAGGTCTGGCATTTTTATTTTTTTCATTTTCATCTTATCAAACTGGATTTGCACTTGATCCCAGTGACAGCAAGCCACGTGGGCTGCATGCCAAGGTGCTTCCTAGACCATTCACGTGGTTGTGTGGAAAACCAATGGCCACCAAAGACTCACACACTCACTCTCATTATCCCTCTCCAGTTCCTACTGTTCATGCACTTCCTGATCTGGGACACGCTTTTATAGGTGCCACAAAAAGATCTTGTCTCATTGACCTTCGGCGACAACACTGTCATTTCAGTTGCCCATAATCTCACCGCCCTCACCCAAAAGGGATCTGGGATCAGGGTCTCGCCCGTCATTATTCAGATACATTGCCTAGATTACAGTCTACAGACTGATGTCACCATCCGTGACAATAGGAAAAAGGAAGATCCCTAGAATTATTCTGGAATCTGCACATGCTGAGTGATCTTTTCTTGGCAATGTCCTTTTTCCAGAACACTGTGCTCTTTTATCTGGTACGTGATTGTGAGGATCTTATAAGGGAGAGATTCACAGCCAAGCACCCATCATGTGCCATTGGTGCGTTATACTTGTCACTGCCGGGGACACAAAGGGAGATATGCCAAATATCCTCCTTTCAAAAGTCCTGTGCATCACATTTTTAGGAAGTGCAGGTTTAACTTCATAACATGCCTAGCAACTAGAACATTTTTGACATGCCCAAAGAAGAGATCCTTCGTGCAGACGATGTGAATGGCTTTCACATCTTTCAAAGGACAAATCATTGGAGAAGACTGGAGCAGAAAATAATGACACCTAAGTCGCGATCATAACCATGATCCAATGAATTAAATGCCAGTGTAGAATATGAGATTATTTGCAGATGGAACAAGAAGCAGAAGAAACTATGTTAGATGAACCCCAAACACAAGCTATTCATAACATCCAAAGCCAACAACCCAGTTTAGCAAAAGGAAAAACGATAATAAAAAGAGAGTACAAACCAGTTGTTATGCAGGATCCATCATTAGCATCTTCTAATGAAGAATATTAGCAAGCAAGCACCAATCATGAAAAGATAGACACGATTTATAAGGAAAACCAACCTTCACAAACCTCGACCTAAACAAATAATGTACTCATCAGTTAAATCTCTGCAGGCTTGGTGACTTGGTAGCTTCCATCATCGCCAGGCTTCTATCCATTCTACCCTTGAATTTATCCTGCTCAAAGTGCTGATTCCTCCAGTCTTCTCAACAGGACCTGATACCTGAACCGCAGGTTCCCGCACATATACTTCTCTATTAAAACTTTTAATATTTGATTTCCTGGTTTGGCAAAGTCCGAATTTCCCTTTGCTCACTCGAGCTCTCGCATTAAGACCATCAAAATTATCAGCTTTGATTTCGTATCTTCGAGCTCCTTCTCCTACTGGGTCATCATTCTTGTCAGAGCTGACAGAAACTTCAATTGCCGGTGGAGTAAATTCAATGCCAATCTGTGGACTCTGGTGTCCATTATCATCAGGAGGCTCTGTACAGGTAGTTGGAGGTGACTCTAAATTGGAATCCTCCCTTTCTCGCAGCATCCTCATGATAAGTGTTTTAAGGAAGTTCATTACTTGAACTGCATACATTAACGCAGTCAAGGGATCTGCCATCTGCAATGATTTTGAACAATTAAAGGTTATTGCAGAGTATATCTACATGAAGAAAGCTTTTTACATGGCTAGAGTTTGGAAGACCTGTATTATCATAGAGGAAAAGTGAAAAACAATACAATAACTAACCGATGGCATTCTGGCCAAAAGAAAAGGAAAAAAGGAAAAGCTATGGCATTCTGTTTAAACTGTTCTATCAGGAGCAATTTAAGTATACTTCTGCTGGAAAAAACTTTAAGATTCATTTGTTTATAAGGCTTTTGAAATGAATTAACATTAGCAGGATATATCCATAGGAAAATAAGGATTCAATGTGATTCATCTTCCTAGAAAAGAGTTGAAAAATCTTCAGGTGTACCATACAAGCCTTACCTGAGTCATATTTGGGGCAAAAACCATGGCGATATTGCGTGCATTCATTTTGTTTACATGTTCCATCTGGGCAACATCGCACATCAGGTTGATTGCCCAGTCTAAAAGAGCAGCTTCTGTTGGTGGTAGAAGCCTCAAAAGCTCAGAACAATCTTCTTCAGTCTGGCACTGCATCACTTGCTCGGGCGACAGAGAATCCAGAACACCTTGTGGGAGTTCTCTAAACCATGCCTAAATAAATTTTATTTTACAAGAATGAATTAACACTCAGCAACGTCCATCTAGAAAGGGAAAGAGAGCGAGAATCTGATAAGGAGATCCAGTCAAAAAAGGAAGCAATGATATTTTAGTTCATATTAGAAATGTCATCTTGCTTCCACCAAAAAGAGGACCTCCACCTAATAAACCAAAAAATAATAGAACACAGGCTCGAATAGAATACGCACATGGCATTTAACTTGAAAAAAACATAATTTTCTATAGAAATAGTTTCAAGGTCATGTGGTATGAGATATATCCAGTAGCCGTGAATCAATGACACCGGGGATTTAAGTTTCTCTATGTGCACATGCCACACTGTTCCAAAACTTATGATTAGCCTGAGTAGATTCCATCAGAAACATGCGAAAGGCAGCTGGTCCAGCTGGTAGAGTCATCCAACAATCCATCAACACGACGTTACTCATTGAAGATTGAACTGCAATATAATGTTGCTTTTGACAGTTTGCTAACTTAATTGCAGATGCTGTGCGTAAGATCAGGGTTCATGCTGTTACTTATATAGTTCTTGGAATTCCAAAATAAGCAATACATCATTTCAGGCTCTCTATTAATAACTCATGCCATCTATACTGGCCCTCAAAGGTGGGTGTTAATGGCATGGCTTAGCAGCGTCATAGCTTCAAAGAGAAAGCTAACATACAGTCGATTGGAGAACTAAATACAGATGATCAACCAAGCTTATTATAGTACCTTGATTAATCCAGCCAGGCAATGCACATCAATACCTTCTGACATAATTCCCCTGTTTAACTGGTCCCTCACATACTCTTCTTGACTATTTTCTGCATTAATTCTGAATATCCCTTCTGCCTGCATGAATAAATAAAGAAGTCAAACAACTCTGGAGCAGATGTCCACTTAATTGGTTAGTTGCTAGAAAAGCATCATGCTTCTCCAAAGCCAAAGTCATGAGCAATCATGAAAAGCGTCTTTGAAAAGCGTCCTTACTTCTTTTCCAAAGTCAAATAAATATCAAAAAATAATTACATACCTGTAATCCTCCTTGTGTATACAAGCGTCTTTGCATAAGCAAGAGTACGGTGGGAATGCTGTTACCTCTGGAGTCTTGTGATAGCTGCATGGACTCCGTTGAGACTCCAAAAACATGTGTACTGCGTTGGCAAGGTTTAAACAACAAAATCAACATAAAGACGGTGCTACAGAAAATGAGATACATTGCGAACTTTTTAAGAAATACAACAAAAAAGGTGTTAGCCAATGATATCGAGTCACCATTGTAAGCTATAAGGAGAAGAGCTTCAATTTGTTGTGCAATAGGAACAGTTTAGCTAGCATTGCATTTCTTGTAATAAGACATAATCTGATGGGCACAAGACGCCGCTTTTTGTCATGTGATTGGCCTCACACTACTCAACTACTGGGATTCGGATGTTTTTGACTAATTGAAATATCGCTTTATTTAAATAAATACGTAGTGAGCTGACCTCAGAAATGAAACATTACAAGAACACAGAAATTTCTTTCATTTGCACAGATTCTCTACCTCGGAATTTCATTTGACCCAATACCCGAATGACTCGACACGTCATTGCAAGATCACAATTCAGAACTAATACAATTCCATTTTAGTCACCTGGCGCTCTTGACCCAAACCAGTATAAGATTCTACAAAATCCCATTCTCATCCATAGGACTAGCATAAGAAACCAAATCACACCATCAGGAACTCAACCTCACAAATTCCAAGTCCCAAAGTCTCTGAACGCTGAAACATTGCGTCAAACACCAGCCAAACCCAACATCTCCAACCAAAGACAGTCAAGAGTGCAAAACAGCAACGTACCTTGCACTGGGGGGTCTCCTGGGCACTTCAGGTTCAAACTCCACGGGCAAACCCAAGAACCCATCGAACCTGTCGAACGTAACGTGCGCGACGTGGCGGACTCTAGTGGGCTCACCAATCTCCATGCCACAGAGCTCTTCGCTCACTTCGCACTTGCAAGCCACCAAAGACTTCCTAAAGATCCCCACCAACACTGCCAACACAGACAACTGCGGCTGCTGCTGCTCTCCGTTCTCTCCCTCGCCCTCGACGTCCTCCTCCTCCTCCTCCTCCTCCTCCTCATCATCATCATTCGCAGCCGGTGCACAGGACAAGGAAGCCGAAGGGTCAGTGCGTGGACACGAAGCGAAGCGGAGGACCTCCGTCACGGCCGGCAACGAAAAGGGCCGCTCTTCTTTCAGGAAATTACGAAATGGGCACATGGCGAAGTACGAGCGAGAGCGTGCTGCGCGGCTTTCATGCGCTTACAGCGACAAGATGATGGAAAAGGTTGTGTTTTGGGGAAGAAAGGTTCGACCTTTACGTTGAGTTGGGTGGAAGTAAAGGTCGTCCGAGAGGCACTTGAGAATTCTCATCATCATCAACCGAAGTTCCTTTTCGGTTTCCGTCTTCGCTGCGCATTTTGTGGAGAAAAGTGAGCTAAAAAGCTTTGATTTGGCTTTTGAGGGATGAGGAAGCAAAGTAGGAGAGAGAGAGAGAGAGAGAGGAAGAGGAGAGAGGTTTTTGGTGGGAAATTTGATGATGTTGGGGGAAACCTTTTAGTTAAGAAATTTGCAGCTCCTGTCGGATAATTAATTAACGTAGGATTTGTTTGGTAGGAAATCTAAATGATGATAATCGAAGGTGAACATGCGATGTTTGGTAGGAAATTTAAACGGAGAATTATAAAAAAAAGTCATAAACTTTTTGTAATTATGTCAATTTAATCATAAATTTATTTTTTTAATTAATTGAGTCCTAAACCTTTTATAATTGTGTCAATTTAATTATTTCGACCAAAATTGGCTAGCATCGCTAGCGACAAATTTTTTAATAATATTTTATTATTTTTTTTACATTTTTCTCTCTCTCTTTTCTTTTCCCCCTCTCTCCTCCTTCCTCTCCCCTCCTTCTTCCTTTGGCTCCAGCGACCAACTAGGCCTCACTGGTAGTCAAACTGAGGTGGTTGGGCAAGGCGAGCCCTCGCCAGATCCGGCGAGGGGGGCCTCACTATTACTCGATCTGGTGAGTGTGGGCTCCGCACTCAGAGGAGAGGCTAAGGGCAAGGGTGGCGTTGATCTTGAGTCTGAGGTTGGGGTCGTCGCGGTCCTTGATGAGGATGCACAGGCACTTCCTACTCTTCTGCAACACCGCCTTCAACCTTGCGCAGCAATTGATGGTGGGGCTCTTGGCATCCCCGCCTACGTACGGTAGGTAGCTCGCCAGCCCAACTAGCTAGTCCGTGCACTCCACTCGGACTAGTCCACACTCGCCAAATTGAGCGACGGTGGGGCGAGCCCTCACCATATCCGGCGAGGGAGCATCGCTGGGCGAGGACTCCCTCACCGATCCCTTGCCAGATCCGGCGAGGGCTCGCCCAACTGCCTTAGTCTGGTGACCGGCAAGGGTTAGCTGGTTGCCGAAGCCAAAGGAAGAAGATGAATCAACTGCAAAAGATTTAGAACTTTTGGATAATTCTCCCAAAATTTAAATGATAATCAAAGGTGAACATGCAATGTTTAACACGAGGGATTTCATTTAGATTAGAAGATGTATGGCTATCTATTTTTCGATTAATTTTATATAAAGTTGCTCATGCGAAACTTTTTTTTTTTTTAATATCATAACTAGCTAATGTATGTTATAACTACTCATTTTCTAAAGGAAAAAAGTCACAAAAAAAAATCTTAAACTTTGTCTACTGTGATATATTTACCCTATTTCTTTTGATATTGAAAATTCTGAACTTGTACCGATGTGATACATTTACCTCAAAGTTTTTCCATGACACCAAATTTTTTGAGTAAATATGTCACATAGGTAAAAATTTAGGGTTTTTTGTATTATAAGAAAAAGTTCGAGGTAAATATGTCATAAAAAGAATTTAGAGTAAATATGTCATGGTAAGCATAATTTAAAGTTTTCGGTGATTTTTACCCTTTTTCATTTTCGGGAGCTTCAATTGCTCTTATGAAAGTACCAAGTGAGATTCAATGAAATATTGCATACACGCTCCCTAATAGCTTTTGCATAATCCTCACTCAAACCTAATCATGCATCAAAGGATGTACTTCTTTTGGAAGGGTATCGGGTGCTTAAAAAATATATATATTTATATATTTTGAAAAAAAATACAGCATTTACTGTCGAAATAAAAGAAGTTTTACACAAGTGGCCTTATCTATCCGTGCTTTCGAAAAATATAACCTCTCATCCTCTCAAATCAGGTATACAAAACATGGATAAATTGTTCATGCAAGGCATTACCTTTGTGTTGACACTTCGGCAATGAATAAAATAAGAACAATATGCTTTCTAATTCACATAAAGATTGATTTAATTATGATTAGATAGATCGACATATGGACTAGCAAAAAGAGATTCAAATGATTTTTCGCGCGGTGAAAATTTAAGAATTATCGGTTGTTGCCTTTTTTAAACCAATGAGTTGTTCGAGAAAATTTGTTATTAATATGCTAAAAATAATTTTGATTAACAAAAAAAATTAGAATATGTGATTAAGTGGGTTCAATTGTGAATGAGTTCGTACATAATGGATGCATAGAAGATCTTCCCAAAGTGTTAAAAAAAGTACCAAACTCAAGAAGCCTGAAACTTGAGCCCCTTATCAATACATCGAGGCTTTGTTTCTTTCGCGGAAAATAAGTCAATAAAAAAACCTATGCTTAAATTAAGGAAAATTAATTTTCTCTTTAAAAAATCAGAGATCATTTTCCAAAATATGACTATATTAGTGCATGAACCCAAAACTTTACGCTTGGGCACGAAATTCCAAATGCTAAGTCTCGGGGCCCTAGCATCCAAGATCAAGTCTTCGGTGTTCGAGCCCTAGTCCAAGGCCCGAGCCCACTAAGGCTGGGCTATGACCCTAGTGTCCTCACCCGGGTCCATCGAGGCAAAACTTGGGCCCCTGGTGCCCGCACTTGGGCCCACGAATAATATATATCTATTTAGACAAATTAAATCAAAATTTCATACCAAATAAGGGAAATATTTTCCAATTCATTTTTAGTTTTCAACCAAACTTTGAAAAATATTGTAATTTTCTTGAAAAATAACTTCCCAGAAAATGTTTTTAAGGAATAGGGGAGGTTGGGGGTTCAAATTCCCACCTTCTTAGGGGGGATTAGGATAGGGACGATTTCATTTCAGGAGTGGGTTTCGACTCTCACGACCTGTAAAGAGGCAGAGCAAAAGTCTGAGAATGAGTGTTAGAGTAGGATTAGCGTAGGATCAACAAAAAAAAAAAAAGCATGAATTGGATCATTTGAAGGGTTTTCATTCCAATATTAAGGTGTTTGGTAATACAAAAAGGTCGAACCGCACACACTACAAAAGTCGGAGTGTCAGAAGTAAAACTTCAAACACATAACTTTGAATGTCAAAAGAATTAATTACACTAATGAAACTTTGACCAACTGCATGGTCCTAAGTAACTGATGTCGCACTAATTTAAGATCGGAAGCATGATTCGTGGTCCAAACTATTTCTTAGATGCCCAACTGAGAAAGATAAAAGAGTATGAGCAGGTCAACTTTGCCGCAACAGCCATTATCCTTAATCTCAACAGAGGCCTAAATCAACAGGAAATGATTATCTAAGCACTAATCAGACCGACTTTGATTATTGACGTATTGGTATAAGATTGCATCTTGAAACGTGACGTCATCGTCGATTGCAGGGACGCGAAGACGTGAGCCCCAGATGACTCCATGCACGTCGGAGCTGGTCTCGACGTGCAGAGCATTACCATCCTCCTCCTTCTTGTCGGTAACGATGGTACTCATCATCTCTCTCTCCCTTCATGTCCGCCATGACCAACCACCCATCTCGGCTAACTTCACTATAAAAACGAACCAGAGGACGATCATTCGGCATCCGCAAACACACAATCTCCCCATCTTTTCATAGACCGTCCGGCTGCGAGCTTTCCTTCTCTGTCTTAAGGAAGAAGATGTCGACGGCGCGAGCAGGTGCTGCTTTGGGACTGGCCCTGATCGGCCTCGTGTTGGCGAGCCTGAGCGGGTCTTGCCAAGGCGCGCTTCAGGTCGGGTTCTACAATGGCAAATGTGGGTTATCGGATGTCGAGGCCATCGTGACCCGCGTCGTGGCGGCCCAGATCGGGAAAGACCCTACCATCGCCCCCGCTCTCCTCCGCATGCAGTTTCATGATTGCTTCGTCACTGTAAGCTAATTAGCCTAAATTATTTTTAATTTGGTTCCCACGCAGATGCTTTAGAACTAGTCTATTGACTAATAAAGAAATTATTTAGATGGACAGGATTGTTTGATACCAGCACGTTTTGTGTGTTAAAATGTTATGATGACTAGATAAATATCATCGGATTTCATTTTGATACGATGGAAATTAGGGTTGCGACGCTTCCATTCTTCTGGATGGAAAATCGAGCGAGAAGACGGCACCACCGAATTTGAGCGTCAGAGGCTACGATGTCATTGACGCAGCGAAGGCTGCCGTGGAGGCCGTATGCCGCGGAGTCGTTTCCTGTGCCGATATCATTGTAATGGCCACAAGGGACGCCGTCTCCTTGGTAATTAAATCATACTTTCTGCATAATGCATGATCAGATGTGTACACCTAGTGTCTCGATCCAATGACATTTTGCTCCTCATATGCTATACTTATATACACATTAGCATAGTAAATTTCGTGACGTACAAGCGAGACGCATGCTCAAATATTGCAGAGCGGAGGAGGTCGGTACAGGGTAGAAACGGGACGAAAAGACGGGCTCGTATCACTCGCGTCCAACGTCAATCTCCCCCCTCCCTCCATCTCCGTCGACAACTCCATCGCGGCGTTCGCTCAAAAGGGACTCAACGTTTCCGACATGGTCCTTCTTCTAGGTACATATATGCGGCAGTTGAAAAGCCTAGATCCATGTAAATAAGTATGAAAGTTGCAGCGTGGTATTAGTGTTTGTTCCTGAAAAAACTGCTGTCGGTGGTGTCCTAGGTGGCCACACGATCGGCGTTGCTCACTGTTCGCTCTTCCAAGACCGCCTGTACAATTTCCAGAACACCGGGAAACCCGACCCAACCATGGACCCTTCATTGGCTTCCGCCCTAAGGTCGAGGTGCCCTAACCCTCAGACTAATGTGGACAACATTGTCAATCTCGATCAGAACCCTCTGAGTGCGTCGATCGTCGACAACTCCTTCTACAAGCAGATACTCGCCCATAGAGGGATACTGCAGATCGATCAGGAGATCGCACTGGACGGGCAGACCAAAGACATTGTGGGAGCGATCGCGGGTGGGTTCGACTTCTCGGCTAGGTTCGGCCAAGCCATGGTCAAGTTGGGCGCACTCCAGAATGGCTCCCCGGGGGAGATAAGGCAATCCTGCAGAGCTATCAACACGGCTCGTAAGCTGCCTACTTCCAAAGATGAGCAGAGAGACGACCTGAGAGCCCGTTCAATTCCAAAGCGGGGATCTTCGGACTGAATTCAAGACTTGCTATTGTCTTGCCATCTTTTTCCCTGATTACGTTTGAATTTATACTCATTTGGCTTTTGTGTTTCTCATATTTCATTTGAGAATTCTATGTCATGTGGCGTCGGCTTATATAATTGAATATTAAATTTTTATATGGGTCTTGAAACAGCTGCACGAAACGTTGGTGAATACTGATCTTTGAAGGTAAATGTCATTAGGCTTCGCTAATATAATAGTTTTTGGGCTACCGTAAAAATGACACCACGTGTCACAAATTCTTAAAAAAAATGATCTCACAATATTAATTCTTTATTTTTTGTGGCTCAAAATAAACTGTTATTCTCAAAGAATAATTACATAAGCCTTTCTCATGTCACTAATTCTATTTTTTTGTACTAAGAACGTCCCTCGACACAAAATGCTCCATCTTAATTTTGATGGAGGCTTTCCTCTTACAAGTAATCTTGGCAGGTATTTAGGAGTGTCCGTGCTCTATGAACAAATTACTCGCAAAACTTACCAACCTATTGTTGGAAAAAGAATCAAACATAATCAGAGAAAAAATCTATTCTTTATTAAAATATTTTTATAAGCACCAGATGCACTTCCGAAGGACATGGTTTAGATTTATGTGAGGAATATGCAAAAGCTGTTAGGAACCATATATGCACTATTATGAAGACGTGATTTATCATTTAAATATTCAAACACTCTTCCTCACACTTAGTCTGATCTTTTTGCCTAGTATTAAGTGTGGAAATTTACTTCAGGAGGCAAATGGGGCTTGGAAATATTCGAACTCATAACCTCCAGCTCTGATACTATATGAAATTTTATGGAATCACTACCAATTATTCTAAAAATTTAAGTTATTAGATTAAGACATTGTTTATTATTTAAATATTAAAATTTTATAATTTTTCTATGTCTAATTATGAATTTTGATCAATAGATTGTAGTAAATAATGGTTTGATAATTCATTTCAATAATTCAATTAAGAGTTTGTGTATATGTAGAGTGGTTTCCAAGTTCCAAAAATTAAAGAGCATGTTCTAACGGGTATGTTCTAGGTTATAAGTGAAGCCTAAACGGAATTTGGAACCACTTGCCCCTACTATTTCATTAAATCTCACTTGGTATTTTCATCAAAGCAAATGAAGCTCTTGAGGATAATTAGAAAATTGAGAAATTATAACATACATTGGCAGTGCCCAAACCAAAAAAAGAAAGTTTTGCCTTCGTGTCAACGCTTTGGCAATGAGTAAAACAAATAAACATAATCCCCAATGTAAAGAGTGCAGGTTATGAAATTTGAACAATGCACTTCGCTGTTTTAGGAAACTATTTTGAAATAATATGCTTTCCAATTCATTTAAAGATTGATTTAATTATGATTAGATAGATTGACACAGGGACTAAAAGAAGACAGTCGAATGATTTTTGTAAGATGAAAGTTTAACAATCATAGGCGGTTGCCTTTTTTAGAATCAATTAGTCCTTACAGAAATTTGTTATCAATATGTTAGAACTAACTATGATTAACAAAAACAATTAAAAAAATGTGGTTAAGTGGACTCGCTTTGAGAAAATTGTCACAAAAGTTACCAATTCAATCATAAACATTTCAATTTTGCCAATTGAATTATAAAAACTTTCATGTTTTGCCAATTGAGTTCATTAGGCTAATTTTAGTCTATATATGCTGACATGGATAATTTTAAATAATATACTAATAATTTCAATTTTTTAATTATTTTATTATTTTATTAGTTTCCTTTTTTTTTTTTTTTGTCTAATCCCAATTTAGCGGGACCATAGGTGAGGGTCGTGACCCTTGCCCAAACTAGGGAAGAGTCACCGGCCTTCGCCTACCTAGGGTTAGAAAAAAATAAAACAAAAAAAAAATGAAAATAATTTAAAATTTAAAAAATATGAAATATTATTAAAAGTTATCTATGTCGGCGATTATTGGTTAAAAGTGACCAAATTGACTTAATTGGCTAAATATGAAATGTTTAAGACTTAACTATAAAATTAAAAGATTTATGATTAAATTGGTAAAATTGTAATAGACTTAGAACTTTTTCTTTCCTTTGTTGAAGAGTTCATTCATCATCGATGTACATAAGATTTTCCCAAAAGTGCTAAAGAAGAACGCTGAATTGGATCATTTGAATGATTTTCATTACAATATTGAGATGTTCGGTAATACAAAAAGGTCCATCCGCAGGCACTACAAAAGGATTAATTTCAATAATCAAACGTTGACCAACTGCATGATCCTACGCAGTTGATGTAAGATCACTGAGCACGGTTCATGGTCCACGCTGTTTCTTAGATACCCAATCGAGAAAGACAGAATCAACGGTCATTGATATCAATCTCGACAAAGGCCTAAATCAACAACAACAAATGATTATCTAAGCACTTATCACTGATTAGTAATCAGACCGACAATGATTATTGACGTATTAGTATAAGATTGTATCTGAAAACGTGACGTCATCGTCGATGAGGACACAAGACAGGAGCCATAGATGTCTCCATGCACGTCGGAGCTGGTCTCGACGTGCAGGGCATTAACATCCTTCTTCTTCTTGTCGGTGGCGATGGTACTCATCATCTCTCCCATTCTCTTCGTGTCCGCCATGACCAACCACCCATCTCAGCTAACTTCACTATAAAAACGAACCAGAGCACGATGATCCGGCATCCGGAAACGCACAAGCTTACCATCTTTTCATAGTCCGTCCGGGTGCGAGTTTTCCTTCTCTGTCTTGAGGAAGAAGATGGCGACGCTGCGAGCAGGTGCTGCTTTGGGACTGGCCCTGATCGGCCTCGTGTTGGCGAGCCTGAGCGGGTCTTCCCACGGTGCTCTTCAGGTCGGGTTCTACAATGGCAAATGTGGGGTCTCGGATGTCGAGGCCATCGTGGCCGGCGTCGTGGCGGCCCGGTTCAGCAAGGACCCCACCATCGCCCCCGCTCTCCTCCGCATGCAGTTTCATGATTGCTTCGTCGCTGTAAGCTAATTAGCCTAAATTACTTCATGAAAAGCTACTTAAATGTTCAATTTGGTTCCCACGCACGTGCTTTAGAACTAGTCTATTGACTAATGAAGAAATTATGTAGATGGATGGGATTGTGTAATACCGGCTCGTTTTGTATGATAAAATGTTAAAATGTTAAAATGACTAAATAATTAGGGTTGCGATGCCTCCATTCTTCTGGACGGAAAATCGAGCGAGAAGACTGCGCCGCCAAATTTGAGTGTCAAGGGCTACGATGTCATTGACTCCGCAAAGGCCGCCGTGGAGGCCATATGCCCCGGGGTTGTTTCCTGCGCCGATATCATTGCCATGGCAACTAGAGATGCCGTGTCCCTGGTAATTAAATCGTATTTTCCACATAACTCATGATAAGATGCATGCGCTGAGCGTCTCGATCCAGTGACATTCTGCTCTTCTCATATGCTATACTTATATACACATTGGCTCAGTAAACTTCATGAGACACATGCTCAAATATTGCAGAGCGGAGGAGGTCGGTACAGGGTAGAAACGGGACGGAAAGACGGGCTCGTATCGCTCGCGTCCAACGTCAATCTCCCCCCTCCCTCCATCTCCGTCAATGACTCCATCGCGGCATTTGCTCAAAAAGGACTCACCGTTTCCGACATGGTCCTTCTTCTAGGTACATATATGCAGCATTGTCGTCCCCAATCAATTGAAAACTCCAGATCCATGCAAATAAGTTCGAAGAAAGTTGTAGTCTGGTATGGTGTTTGTTCTTGAAAAAAACTGCTACTGGTTGTGTCCTAGGTGGCCACACGATCGGCATTGCTCACTGCTCGCTCTTTCAAGACCGGCTTTACAATTACCAGAATACCGGGAAACCTGACCCGACCATGGACCCTTCCTTGGCTTCAGCCCTAAGGTCGACGTGCCCTAACAAGCAGACTAACGTCGACAACATTGTCAATCTCGACCAGGATCCTCTGAGCTCATCGATCGTCGACAACTCCTTCTACAAGCAGATACTCGCCCGTAGAGGGATTCTGCAGATCGATCAGGAGATCGCGCTGGACAGGCAGACCAAGGACATTGTGGGAGCGATCGCCGGCAGACTTGACTTCTCGACTAGGTTTGGCCAAGCGATGGTCAAGTTGGGCACACTCCAGAATGGCGCTCCTGGGGAGATAAGGCAATCCTGCAGAGCTATCAACACGGCTCGTAAGCTGCCTACTTCCAAAGATAAGCAGAGGATGGGCCGGACAGGCTGGACGCGGTGGAGCGGTGACCCGAGAGCCCTTTCGATTCAGAAGCGTGGCTCTTCACACTGAATTCAAGACTTGCTATGATGGTCTTGCTATCTTGTTCTCTGATTACGTTTGATTTTACTCTGCCGGCTTTTGTGTTTCTCGAATTTCATTTGAGAATTTCATGTCTCGTGGTATCGCCTAATAAAATTGAATATCGAATTTTTATACGAGTCTCAAAACCGCTGCATAAAACATTTATGAATACTGATCTTTGAATGTAAATGCCACTACGTCTAAAATTTTTTGTTCTAAGAAGGTCCCTCGACACAAAATGCACCATATTAGTTCAGCAGGAGGCTTTCCTCTTGCAAGTAATCTTGGCAATTATTTATGAGTGCCTCTGCTTTATGAACGAGTTACTCGTACAACTTACTAACCTATTCTTGATATAGTGCTAAGTAAATTAAGTGGATGAAAGCTGAAAATTTGACTCTTGCAGGGAGAATAACTTTGGTTCAATCTGTTGCGAAGCAGTTGAACATGATTGTCGAAATTTTGTTTAGGGCGACGTTCATGACAAAAAGAAAATTCACCTATGGGGATGGGAAAAACTTTGCCAACCGGAGAATTATGGAGAATTAGGGTTTCGCAAGTTACGTACGAGCCCTGTTTGGTTGGGCATTTGGAAGGCACTTTGGCACTCTAAAGTCCCTTGGCCAAATGCAAACGCGTTTGGTTTATGTTTTTGGGCAACTTTGGCAAGATGCAATTGCATTTCCAAGTGGCTCTAAGAGTCTTTAGCTCAATGCAGCTTCGGAGGTACTTTGGGAAATTGCATCTTCGGAATGCAACTCCCAATATTGTTCATCTTCTCGCACACCACTGCACGAAGAAGCCGCCTGAAGGCCTACGACTGCCAACCAAGGGGTCGCGCACACTAGCGAGGCGCCGGCGACCATCGCCGAACGTTATTTGCATTTCAGAAAACCCCATTCTCCCAAAGGTATTTGCATTTTTACAAGTGCATTCCCAAAAACCGAACCAAACGGGCCCTAAAACAAGCATTTCTTATCAAACTTGCTTTGTCCTTAGTTTTGAAACCAAAGAGGCCTCGTGGGTAACTTTTATCAGAGACAAATATCGCTGCTTTTGCATTGCTCCCCGATTCTGTTCCAACTCGTCCCACCAACACTCTTCTTTGGAAAGCTCTTAGTGAAGTATGGCATGACGTAGTCGATGGTACGAGATGGGGAGTGGTCAATGGGAGAATAGTTAAATTCTGGACTGATGATTGGGTCGATGGAATCGTTCCCCTTACTATTGGATTCTACCATTTGCTCCTGTTCAGGATCTTGACTGTGTTGTTCTTGATTTTGTTTGTCATGATCAATGTCACCTCACCAATCTAGTTGGTACCTTGCCTCAGTCAATTTTGCTGAGACTCTAATCCGAGCTTTCCACCTACAAAGTGTGGATGATAATGGTTTGCTGCTTTCGGGTAGCAAAAGCAGTGGGAATTTCTCTGTTAAGGAAGCTTAAGAATTAATCACACCGGAACAACATTTGCCTACGAATAAATTTAAAAGCTTATTATTGAAATGGGATGAATCGCAAAGGATCAAAAGTTTCATGTGGTTGGTTTCACACCAGCGCCTACTTACTGATCACAAAAGGTTTGATCATAAAATCACAGTGAATATCTATTACACTTCTTGCCCCTAAGACCACCTTACACTACTCCTGGATTATAAGTGTGCAAAGGTTATTTGGCAGAAGATTTTGCCTACAAGTTTAAGGGGTCATTTCTTTACTCTTGATTTGCATAAGGGGTTGTTGGCAAACCCGTCTGCTACGACAATCTTAATAAAAGAATATGAGCGGCCACTCGTATTTGGTGTAACTCGTTGGTGTTTGTGAAATTGAAGGAATTAAAGATTATTCTACATAGATTTTTTTTTTCTTTCTAAGTACATTTATGAATATGATCTTAGAATATGCCAACGATATTCTATCTACTCGATTAGTGTAAAATGAATTGCTTGTCGAAAGGGAGAAAAGAAATAAGTTTGTGGGTTAGACCCCCCAACGTGGCCTCTAAAGGCACCGAGGTTTAGCTTCAGTAGGCAAACTTATTCACGATGACTCGGGTAATTGGCATGATGGAATTGTGCAAATAGTGGGAATGTGTTCTTCTCTCAAAACGGAACCGTGGGGCCTTTTCTTAGGCTTGAAATTAGCAATTTCTTTGGTATCACCAAACTTATTATGGAGGCGAACTGACAAGTCGCCATTGCTTCAGAAATCAACTTTGTTTCATGATGGTGACACACTCATTTCTCATATCGAGAGTATGATCAAGTATTTTCAATAGGTTAAAGATTCTCTATAAATTTAGGGAATGAAATGTATATACAAATTGGCTAGCAAATTAAATTATCCAACTCAACATGTGAGTGATAATCATGTATCATATAGGTCATCAACAGGTTTGTTTCCTTTATCGTTAGAGGAATGGATTGGATCATGTTTTATTAGGAGAGTAAATATATAATTTTCGGATTTTAACCATTTTCTCAACAAAAAAAAATACTAATCTTTTTATTTAATTAGCAAATCATTAGAGTTTGATACTGGGAAGGATGAGATTGAGGTTTGAATTTTCACTTTCTCTTAGGGTGAAGATTATTTAATTTTAGGTATAAGTTTTGATTACTACGCTTATAAGGAGATAAAAGACAAAAGTGTAAGAGTAAGAATAGGGTACGGACCGACTAAAAAAAATAAAAAAAATCTAACTTTTAAGAGGGGAGACGGCAATTACAATCCGATGCACGCGCATTTTCTGCTTCAAAAGCAGCACCGATCCTGACCCTCCATGGCCAAGGCTCCCAATCAACTCCGCGTCCATTTTCTGTCTCTCTCTCTTCGGTTTTCCTCGGCGAAGCGACTCGATTCGACCGCTTTTTGCTTCTTCCATCGCTGTCACGAATCTCTGGCCCGCTCTATACTCTCTCAATCGGGCGCGCTTCCTGATCATTAAAGAAGGTGCGCGAAAAGGGTGAGAAGAATTCCCCAATCAGATTCGACCGGTTCGATTATGGACGTCGGAGGGCCGATCCGATTCCGCGGCTCCGACTCCTCCTCCTCCACCTCCTCCTCCGCCACCCACCACCGCCTCCTCGGCGCCTTCTCCCCCGAAAACCCTAGCCCCCCCTCCAGCGCCGCCGCCGCCGCCGCCGCCGACGACGACGACCTCCTCACCGAGGACGACATCTTCTCCGCCTTTGACTTCTCCGCCGCGGCCGCCGCGGTTGCCGCCGCCGCCGACCTCCAACAACATCATCGCGGCCGCGACCTCCGCGGCCAGGTCGACGCCGCGTCTCCTCGCATCCGTGATCGCCACCCGCCGTACAGGAACTCCGCCTTCGGCCCGCCGGATGGCTTCGGCATACTCGCCGCGGCGCTCCCCGAGCGCGAGGCCGGCTCCGTCTTCGGCCGCAAGGCCTCGGTCTCTCCTTCTTCGTCCCTCGCCGCGGCGGCGGCGGCGCCCATTTCGTCGTCGCGGATGATCCCCGCGATTCCGCGCCCCCCGCAGGACAGATTTCCGCTGGCTTCTTTTTCGTTGGCGGAGAAGTACCACCAATCGGCGCCGGTCAACGTGCCTGTGTTGATGGCGAGGAGGCACCGCGAGTTCGTCGAAGTCGAGGACGAGAATGGCGATGTCGAGGATGAGAAGGATTTTGATGGGGAGGAGATGTTGCCGCCGCACGAGATAGTGGCGAGGCGGTTGTCCCGCTCGCAGAGCGTCGCTTGCTCGGTGCTCGAAGGTGCCGGGCGGACGCTCAAGGGCAGGGATCTGCGTCAGGTCCGGAATGCCGTGTGGCGGCAAACAGGTTTTCTAGATTGAGAACGCTTCTGTAACTGAGCTGAGGGAATGTTGTGATGTTTGGTATATTAGAATTTGGCATTCATAATCTTTGATTCTAGGTTAGTATTATGGACGTATTCAACTATTATTATGTTGAAATCGTCCCTGGTCTGGCTCTACTATTTCTCTATTCCAACTGTTGTGAGAATTTGCACGGGTTAGATGATTATTATAAAGTCGTGATTCTTTGATAACTCTAAAGAGCTCTGCACCTAAGAGATTTAGATGTCTGGTTGACTTGGCATTATGGAAGTGGCATGCTGGGAAATGTATGTTTCGATCTTTGAATTTGTGGTCGAATAAGCCAACTCAAGGTTCTTATCAATCTGTATGATCACGGAGGAAGTATCTGTAGTGACTAACTTCGCTTCAACTAATAACCATAACCACTAAACTTCACTTTCATTACCAGCTAGATAATTGAGCTAACAAGGTTCTTCCTTATGGGCCACATATCGACATATGTCTGAGATAGGGTAGTATGCTCACTTTGTGGGTAACAGGAGCGGCAATGACCAGAGGACAAGACTGTGAGCGAGTTGGTGGGCTTCATTTTGTTCACGACTAGTACATACATGGACATTATGACCATCCAATTCCATTCAATTCGTTCTGGTTCGGTGATGCCTTACTGCTGGCAAGGTTTGTCTCTGCATTAGAGCACTTTGGTTTTCTAGGGGCTATTACTGGGTAAATGGAATTCACTGCAGCAGAAGTTAATGTCACATAATACGGTGGATGTTTCCTTTTGTTAGTTTAAAAAAAAAAAAAAAAGGATGTTTTGTGTACTGTATTTCAACCTAATCAATTGTCTTGTCGACCATTTGTGAAGATTGATAGGATCTTGAATATTATGGGCTTTGAGGAGCTTCATTTTGGGCCTAAATTTGAGTTTCTTTGTGTTTTGGATTCTGATCTATTTGTTTGAGTTGAGGAAGTGAGCTCAGGTGAGTTTATGCACGTTAATATTTTGTGGGTTGATCCTCACAACATCAAGCATGATAGAACAAAGGCTTGTACCTGAAAGCAGAACCGGTTTTCTTTATCTTTACATTCATTGTAAGCACATCGCAAGATTTATAACCCCCTTAAACTGCAAGGAAGATTTGTTGCAGTCTGTCAAGGATATTTCTTTTAGAAAGTCACGGGGAATTATTGTGGTCTATGCTGACTTCGAGTGAGATATCTGAGCTGGGAGAAATGAAGTGCACAAAATGAGCTGTATAGTGTTTTAGGGCGTCACTACTTAGTAGAGAGGTAGAGCATCTGGCTTATACTGTTTTACTAGTTCATCTGCTGATCTTTCTCGTGAACTCAAGTGTGTAACCATTGTTTCATGGTCTGAATGCATTATAGTAAAGAGAACTTCAAGTTCCCTCTTCACAAATATTTTTTCTTCCCTCCTCTATCTTCTATTTCTCTGTTTTGCTTCCCTATTGACTCTTCTTCTAGATTTCTTGTGCAACTTTACACCAAAATATACATATTTCCATATTCAACATGACCTATCGCTAATTGAGAGGGATAAAAGACATACATCAAATGAGAGTGGTAGTGAGTGTCTGTGAAGGCATATTAGCTGTGTTATCGGCCCTTTCAACTTTTGTGATAACGTTTTGTTCAGAATTCATTCATTTGGTATTTTTTATAAGGTCGACATAATATCTTTAAACTTATATCATCCATTCTTGATATCTGTCGCCATGCTTCCATGCTCGATCGAATCTTGCTATCTCGTGAGGTCGTGCCAGTGAAAGTTGACTTAAATGCTTGGGTCATCATATGGTAGATTTTGTTCTTGTGCAAAAAACTGTGGATATTGATATATAAGCAAGCTCAGTTTATTGGGAAATTCATAGGTACAACAATCATTGGCTCTACTTTTAGTTTTAGTTGCATGAGAAAATAAAGCTGTCGGTAGAAAATTTTGTTCTTAATGCGTGTCTCCCTGAGTGTATTAAATAATACATTGAATGATGTAGTTGACTAGTTGGGACAATTTTAAAGGCCTGAGTGGATTACTTTCAATTTTTTGTCAGGCCCTGAGTGTTTTGAATTCATTTTCTCTTGTCTATGTTTGATTATATGGGCTTATAGGGTCATACATTGAAATTCTGGAATGATGATGTCCATTCATCTATCTTGTCGCTGTTGGTTGGTGTCTTAAGAGTTATTGCCCAGATTTTTAGTGTACTTTCTGGGGAAATCTCCCTCACTTGTTATTTTTATGGTAGGTGATGGTTTAACTCTTTGGTTGCACTGAACTAGGTATGTTGTGATCCACATTTTTCTATCTTTTCTTGTTATCTAGCATGATGCAAATCTTTTGTGAAAGGCAGGAATTTGCCTGCTTTCCCATTGCAGATCATGCGAGGTTCTTACTTATCTGACCTTGAATGCTGGGGTACTCAGATTTCCTTTGATCAGGCGGATATTTTCCCTGCATATTGGCATCCCACTAGCCATGCCTAAACGTACATGCTGCTTGATGGGTGATTCTTCACCCGGGCTGTGAAGCTGTTATAGAACTCTCAATTTAAGATGTTAATGTTTGATGTTGCCACTCTCAGTCAGTAGGAAAAGTTCTGCTGGTTCAATCTGTTTTTTCAGGCAAGTTTTTTCCATATCCTTGCTCTTTAATGCTGTGTTAAGATAGGATCTTTTTTTCTTTCTTTTTTCAAACGAAAGTCAGAATTGGCCACAACATCGCCATCAAACATTATATGTCCTAGTCCTTGGTTAACCTAATGCTGGTTAGTTCTGGAACACATAGTCAACAACAGTCTTACGTATATGAGATTGTTTGGTTTTATGAGCCATTTGATGATGTTGCACAAACCTAATGCTTGATGGAGGTTTATGGACCATGAGCTATAAGGTGTCTGATTGGATCGGCTGAATTGAGTTGACACAACTCACTATGTGACTTCAAATATCCAGACCAGATCCTCTACAGTGTCTTTGTGGTCATGACATGAGATGATGTTTGCTTCTTGTGAAAAAATCATATTGCCCTATCGTGGGTCCTATTTTTAACTTATGGAGAACAAGGACCGGACACAGTTGCTAAATGGTGTTTAAGCTTACGGTGTCCTCTGTGGTCATGACATGCAAGCGGATAGGAGTATGTTTACCTATATAAATTTCTGTTGTGATGTATAACCCTTTTGATTATCTCCTCGCAGGCCATTCATCGGTAAGAGTGAAGCAGTTGGTGCGAAAAGCGGATTTGATAATTTGCTGGGGATGCGATTTCTTGATTAACTGAGCCGTAGGAAGAAGTTGGGCATGCATTCTTCAATAAATTTCTCTTCTATATTGGCGGCTTTAATGGATGTTCAACTCCCGACGTTGTTGTCAGATCCTCTTATCTGTCCTTGTCCTGTCTTTTTTTTTCCACAAAAACCGGCGGTTAAGTGCATCTTGAAAGTAAGGTTCAAATAAAGAGATTCGATATCGTTTTGTCCGGATGGTGACAAAGACAAATGCATGTGCAGTTGATACCAGCATAAACATGGATCATGCATGAGATGTGACTACTGTGCAAATATTATCTGCTTGTTTCGCCTCTGCCATTATATCAAAGAAATCAGTCCTGAGCATATGCAAATTAAAACCGAGAATTTCCTTGCGGGGGAAACTCCAGAAATTTGCATGTGAATCGATTAGATAATACTATATGGTCTCGACATTAGGGAAACGCAGAGAAGTGGAGAAGACGAAATAGATGTAATGCAATTGATGCTCGGATTAGGATTATTTGCCTAGAGGACGAGGAGGATTCGCGCTTATGTGCAGAGGAGACGGTGAATCTGGACACGTGTGAATCGCTGACAAGAAGTAGGCTGTGCTATGGGCCTATGGCAGACACCATTTCTCAGGCTCAGGTGCATTACCGTGCACACGGTAGTTGAGGGAGCTGGTATTTGTCATTCCACGGTTCAAGCTTGGCCAGGTGGTTGTTCCGTCAACCACTCATCGTCACTTTCTCTCCCATTCACATTGAGTACGTTTGAAGAATATATATCAACGGATACGGTATTTACAAATTCAGGTAAGGCACGCGAAGATCAATTTCTCTGAATTAATTGTGATTTTGTTAATGAGTTTTCCAGCAATAGTCGATCCTTTTTATCGTGTTATGCGTGATCAGTATGTTGAATATTATACCTTTACACGTAACAAGTGTCATGGACTCCCGATAAACGTGACCTGTTGAACCGGAACTTTTTCTTCCACAAGTATATTCTAGCTTGCGTCAATTTCCAGTATTTTTTAAGTACATTCAGAATAATGCCTTTCGAACTTGTGGGGTAACAAATTAATCTGAGCTTTTATTGTATCTTCTTAATTGCATTGCAGGTCCAGAGCCCCAGCAACAGGTCCATCACCTACTCTCTGGCTGTGTAATAAGTGGTCTCGCTTATTTTTATACTATTCCCTTATACTTAGCCATTCTCCCCGAAACGTTTCCCCCCATGCGATGCCAACGATCGGTCGCCGCTGAAAAGTTTTGACTGGTGGATTGTATTAGAATATATAAATATTAAATTATATCTTCATCTAATAGCTCAGGTAATCTCGCATTGATTGTGGAATGAGCTAATGATTAGTTTATAAGTGTGAGAAAAAACTCCACCCTATAAACTATCTTCCGGAGTGAGAAAGGACCAAGACTATCCAACACTGTTATTAGAGCCTGGATTATCAATAAATCTGGACTCAACAGTCACACAAGAGATACGGGTTGTTGAGCTCCGATATGTAAAGGAGAGATTTATATAATTGTGGAAGGATTTATGGTCAATTTATGAGTGTAAAGGAAATTCTTACATTTTGAGCTAGTTTTTTGGATGAGTGAAGCTCATGACCATCCCATAGGCCCAAGACTACCCAATACTAATATTAGAGCTTAGAGATCCTAAGCTTAAATTCCATACTTAGTAATAGACAATGCATGATTTAAACATGATGGCATCGTGATCCCCACTCCTTCTCACGCGTAAGTTACTCTTTGACTTAAGCCTAAAGTGTGGAAGTATATGATTGGAGAGGCAAACGAGGCTTGTAAAGATTTGAATTTAAGATCTCCAACTCTATACTATGTTACATTTTAGTGAGGCTATCATCGATTATTTTAAAAGGTTAAACTGTTAGATTTATACATGATTTAATATTTAACTATTCTAACATATTAGTGTTGGTGCATCATCCTTGTGGTTTGCTTTTGGTACTTAGCAATTGGCCCCGATATATATGTCCATATGCGATGCAAACGGTTGGGCGCCATGATCCGCCGAAAGCTTTTTACCGCTGGTTTGCTTTTGGTACATTTAAGTTTCTGTTACGTGTAACATGGTACAGAATGACATAGGCAATGTTCCCTGCATTTGCTTTGTCCTCAATGGGGTCATAGATTTTTCCTCCTATCATGGAATGAAATTGGTATCGGTAGAATTAGAAGATCCCAGCAATGTTTCGTAGAGCTCCTTCCGGTGTGGTTCTATAATCGTGAGCAAATGACCCGTACAAGTCATTGATCGCGGAAAATGCAGTCATGGGCATGTTCGATACGAAGTGGGTATTTGAAGTCAGTTTCTCCTGTGGTGACGGTATATTCTGTTATATTTTCTTGTGCACCCAATCGTAATCTGACTAGATGACCTCGTCATTGTGATGAATCTGTACTTTGAATGAAACTGGTAGGGCCCCGGTTCCTTACGCCAAAAGCTACGAACTGGTAGATATGCCCATCTTTTGTGAATGCTATGAATGCTTCTCAGGCTCTCCATTTCTCGAGGAGTGACAGTCTGAGCGAACTCGCTTAGATCCATGAATGAGATGGAATGACACTGCAACAGAAGATGGGCATATCTACGTCTTTAAAAGTCAGGATCAGGTGCGATTTGTATTGAATGATAGTAGATGCTTCGCAATGTTACGAAAGCCATCTTTGTCTCAACCCTTTTGAGTTACGATTTAGTACCGTCTTCTCAAAGACAGTATGCAGCCGAAATACGTAAAGTACATACGTTCATCTTATGAAAGACAAGGTTGAGGAGCATAGGCCAATGACGACAGAGTTCCCTGAATGCCCAGTGGCCCAAAACTGCGGGAACCCCTCTAGTCCAAGAGAGCCATTATGTGGTTTCCACTTTCTACACATGAATCGGTTGCTGATGCTCTTTCGCGTCATTGAATTCCACTGGCCGATGAACTAACTGTACGCGACCCAGATAAGAATGAAACCGAAAGAGAAGGGAAAGAAAGTCTCGTGCCGGGTGCTCTCATTAAAAGCCCTTGCCGGAACCGGATTTACTGCCTCTTCACGAGCTTCCAACAACCAGCCGAAACTGAGGGACCCTCCTCCATTAATGCGCGACGAAAATTCTTGCTTCCCTCCCCTTCCTATATATGCTGCTCCAGCTCTTCTCCACGACATGCCCAACTTGCTTCGTGCCCCCCTCCTCTCGTGTTGCAAGCTGCGTGCACTGGAAAAAAAACATGGTCGATACATCCTCCACGGCCCGGTTTCGGCTGCTGATAACAGCGGTCTTCTTCGCTGCGTTCGCTCTGGCGAGCCTTGTCGTCTCGGACTGCCATGTCGTCAAGGGAAAACTGTCCTGCCTTGACTGCAAGCAAGATCACGACTTATCAGGTCTCTCCTTTCGTTTTCGCGATGTTTTGCATGCTGCGCGGAATGTCTTCCCCTCTTTGTTTTTCTCCCTTCGCGGCGTGTTTTAACTGCATGATTCTATTGGGGACCAAGCAGAAGCTCTTGAGAAGCAGAACATGAACATGGTATTTGACCTATTCCATTTTAAGGATACTGGAAATCTGTCTGAACTAGTGACGGGACGAAACGGGAAACCCGAATATCTAGACGAGTGGGTCATCTTTGTGCGACCGCCGAGGTGCCGTATCCCTTAGTAAACCGGTCATAGTCTCTCTTAACGTGATTACTCTACGACACGTCTTATTTATGGCGTAACGATACAGACAACAGATCCTTAAATTATAGATGTCTACGCATATGGCACGGCATGACATTCGATGTATCATCTTGAGTAAGCGCGCCCTTTCGTGTCGAGCTAGGGAGCCGCCGGGACCTCATGATTCTGCCTTGGAAAACCATGAGATTCACAAGTCAAGTCCCGTTTGGCGAACTTCCGAGGCTCGATAACATGCTGGCGGCGACTCAAGACATCACTTGACCATAGCTAGCCTACTAAATGTAGGAACTATACGAACCCGTTTATATGGATCCTTTCCCCTCTTCCAAACCCAATGGTACAATGTGAAAGATACATGCAGCACCAACACTTTTCAGAGTTTCCAAGTGCTTTCACAAACAACTGAAAAGAGAGCACTAACAGCAAAAGTACAAAGAGCCAAACAAAAAGCAAACACAGCCCCCACGTAGAGACTTCATTTCAAAAAGTGATCACATGAAACACGCTCTACAACAATCAAAAGATTCCCTAACCTTTTTTTCATGATAAGAAAATTTGATTTTTAAGAAAATAGGGAATACCCGCTAATCTTATGGATCGAGTGAAACAGGGGGCCGTATATTACTAGGTGGCCGAATGTAAAAACTTTTTTCCCTTGATGTTACGAGGAGACAAACTCGTGCCGCGCACCTAATCTGCAAACGCAATCTTTTTTTATCTCCCGTGTTCAGGGATCAAAGTCATGGTGAAGTGCGATGGAGTGAAGAAATCATCCGTGGCTACCACGGAGGACGACGGCTCCTTCGAGGCGGAGCTTCCCTCCACCAAGGCCGCTGCCACCACCAGTGATGAGGGCAAGACCGCCGCTCCGACGCTGAGCTGCCTAGCCAAGGTTCTTGGAGGGCCCGACCAGCTGTACGCCTCGAGAGATCATGTGGTCGCCAAGGTCGTGGAGGTGGTGGGCCACGACGGGACCGCCACCTCTTACGGCCTCGCCACTCCTCTCGCCGTGTCCACCGCATGCCCTCCGACCAAGGAGTGTGGGGCATACAACATGGTCGGTTCATCCAAGACCATTGATCTCCCCCTCCCTAAAGAGTGGGGCCTGGCGCCATCCAGCTACTACATCCCCTTCATCCCCATCATCGGCATACCTTAGGGCCAATTATACTAAAATCCCCTACATATAATCAATCCTATAGTCTATATAAATAAATAAACATATGTTATACACATATATGTAAGTGTATGTTTAGCGCTTGTGCAAGTGTTTGTATGAAAGCATCTAGACCCATATGATGGATAGTAAGTGTTGAAAGCTTTTGCCTCTTCTCTTTAATTCGCGCATGTGCCATGTTCATGCACGTCTTCTCGCGTAACATCTCTACACATACGCCGTTCCGACATAGCACGATGTGCTTGAGGACGTGTCTCTTTCTCGATGGGAAATACAACCAAAAAAAAATTAAAAGAGAAAGCGAGGGCTGGATTTGGTCTACATGGAGGGGAAAAGGGCGGGGAAATCAACGTCCAATAGGCCGCATGGATCCGCTCTGGATCCAGCTTTGCAGAGAGGCGCGGCGGAGGCCAAGATTGACTCGGTTCGCGGTCGAGAAAAATGATGATGGCGTGCTTAGTTTCTTGACACGGATTCGATGGCGGGGTTGACGCTGCGTTAACCGCGACAGAGGAGGGAAATGAAAAGAGGACCAAAACCCTTCCTCGCAATCCCTTTTTCGCTCAGATTGAAAAGCGTGTGTCCCCACGAGAAAATATTAGGTGGTGGTCCGGGACCGCCACGTCAGCGTGGTCCTGCCACGCGTGAGTGAAGGGGGACAAAAAACCCGACCCCGACCCACCTCTCTGACGTGGCGGTCCCGGACCACCCAATACTTTCTCGTGCCCCCACCTAAACATCCTTAAATGGGTATGTTTAGGCCATTCGAGACAAGACATCAAAGGAGAAAAGATTCCAAAAGAGGAAACTCGAAAGGGTATAACGGTAATCACAGAACCACGAGAGGGCTTTTCTCTCGAGAGGTGTTTTGTTCGAAACGAACATCCTCGAAAACCACGTAGGGTTGAAAGTTTCAAGTACCCGAGTTTGTATGCGGCTCGAACTCAGTAATTCCCGATTCAAAATCGGCCGTCCCTAATCCCAAACAACGCTCAATTGATAAGTTCAATTGATAATCTCAAACGAGTTTGTTTTTTTTTTTTTTTAATTTGTGAAGGAAAGGAGGAAAGGACTTAACATCGTCTTTCTTGCAAAATGGAAGACTATCCATATGCTTTTCTTGTCGTGACTATACATATCGATAGCACGGCACTAGGACAAATCCGATTGTTCACGAACAGATCCATCCATCTTTCCTGCATTTTTTCTTTTAAGAGAGTATGTTTTCCTAATTTCACTCCATTCAAATTCAAAATTACTATTAAAGAGAGAGAGAGAGAGAGAGATAATTCCAAAAAAAGGTATGAGTGCCTCATTCTATCAGAGATAATGATATGAAGTTGATATTGTTTCAAATAAGAATTTGAAATGGTCATATCAATCTCACATAAGAATCTAAAGTGATTATGATTATTTTAGATAAGAAACTACCATCGCCGACTCGTCAGTCAGCAAAAAATTCCAATCAATCAAAAATCTTTTCATTCAAATATTATTTAAATTTAAATTGAGCTAGATTAAAAATTAAAAAAAAGGAAAAATATAGGCTCGAGGCCACTAGGTGAGGGTCGAGGACCCTCACCCAAATTGAGAGAGGGTTGTTGCCCTCTCTTGTTTTTGGTTGAGGGTCGTCGACCCTCACCTACATGTTGGCGACCCCGCTAGCCATCATTGTCGCCCCACCGCCGATAAGGTAGCAACCACAAGCCCTCATGCCTAATTTTTTCCTCTTCTTTTTTAAGTTTTAGTTCTTTCTATTTTCTATAAAAAAAAAAATAGAAAGAACAAATAGGCAAGAAAAAAGAAGAAATTGCCCTTCACTGGCTAATAAGTTCAGGCTTTTATTTAAAATTGATATGATTACTCCATGCCATTATTTGAAAGAAAACGAGGACGTTTCATATAATTTTATGTCTTTATTTGAAAGAAAATGAGGGCATTTTGGGCATTTAGTTGAAATATTATCCACTTTTGAGAAAATAGGGTATTTTAATTCTATATTTGGAATTTATTTTTTTTATAAAAAAAAAAAGGGCGTTCCTTTGTCACGATAAATGGACAAAATCTGAGTAAAACCTTGTCGTAGAGAGGACAAGACAGGATCAATTTGGGTGGGATCCAAAATCCACGCGATTCTCCCCCAACCCCTTGTGACATCTAAGGTCAAGCGACTTTCAAGGGTCAACAAATCTCTTAAACAAAGGACAAGTCAATAAAGAAAAATTAAATACGACCAACAAAATAAAGAAATATTAAATAAATGAAAAGATTCTCTCCCACTGTCTGAAAACGAAGCAAACGCGGTCCGGAACGAGTAAAATCCCCCCACGATATTCTCGAATTTCATTTTAACGACCCGAAAATAATAAGAATAAAAAAGCAGCCACAGAAAATAATATTTTAGAAAAAGGGATTTTCGCCGCGATGCACGATTCCAAGCGCATGCGCGTCTCCTTATTAAGACAAGAAAGAGACGAACGGCTGGCAATGTTTGTCCTTTAGCATACCCCACTTTTTTCCCCTCTCTTTTTTTCTTTTCAATCTTTCTGTCCCCCGAGACTCGGTCTTGTCCATGCGGAGGTGAAGAGGGCTCATGCCCAATTAATTATCTAGAAAACCTAGTTAATATCACGAAAAATATAAAATTAATGCATATGTGATAAATATAGAATGAAATCCCAACTATCACGAACCATCCAACTTGTCATCATTATACAAGTCCGAGGTAATTAGTTTGGAGTAAACTTGTCATCATTATACAAGTTTTGGATTTTTCGTAGTATTGACCCAAAAAAATATAAAGTTTTGTTTATTTCATAAAAAAATAATGATTTAAAAAATACTTTTTTTAAAAAAATGACAATTTGCATCACTTATAAATAAAGAATATTTCAATCGTTCACGAATTTTTATTAGAAATAAAACATGTTTTTATCGATGAATTATTCAAGGGGGTATAGGTGGTCATTTCAAGAAAATAGAGGGGGAAAAGTCACGCAAAATTCCAAACTATGCATATTATGACACGTGTTAGGAGGTTCCGTGTTATGATTTTTTCGACAAAATAACGTCGTTTTTATTTCACTCGAGTCATATGAGCGCCTTTTTCGATACCGCTTGCAATATGATATCCAAGTACGTGGATTTTTAATAATTCTCATCTACAGAACTTTAACGGAGAAAGGTCGTGGTGTTACAAAGATATCGTTTGAGATTTTTTGTATTAACAGAAAAAAAAAACGAGGTTTACCGTAAATTCGTAACGGGGGGACGTAATTCAGAGTCTCTAGGAGCTTTTATCTGTTTTTTTTCAAAAGACAAATGGAGACCGAACGAGACATAATAGAGATTGCCAAATCCTCGCAACTTATTAGTAATGATCACTATCTTTCGACCCAAAAAAAAAAAAAAAAGGGTCCTTGCCCACTATCAAGTTGGACTTGCTCAAGAAGGAGGGAGTTAAAGAATGATATGTCTCCACCGAAGCGCAGTATTTAGTGGGCTCTCAGTGAGAGTGACAACGGTGATGATTATTATCCTCAATGCACCGGAGAATTAGGGTTTGTGGGAACGTACCAAATTGCATATCTCTCCTCCTCTTCAGTGTCTTCACCCTTGCTATCCTCATCATTACAAAACCCATTTTCCACAAGAATCTCCACACTCTTTGATTTTCCCGAATCGAGCTCTTCCAAATACCGGTATTGCGCCCACAAGAAGACGACCGACGGGTGCTTGCTCGTACTTATTATGGTCTTGGTGAGATAACGACGGGTGGAATTGTGAAATTTTGAAGACTCGGTCCTTTTTATGGTCTCGATGAGGTAATGACGAATGAATCGGCGAAATTTTGAAGAGTATGATCGGGATTGCCCGGGATTTGGAATCGGGTAATGTCGCTTTTGTATTGACTGGCAACCATTTGAAGATGTAAGAGGGGATTTTTGTAAAAACAACGGAAAAAAAAAGTGCGCGTATATGGACGAGCGAGCCTTACTTTATTTTCAGTTTTTCTTGGTTTTGCTCGGGACTCTCTGGTCGAGAATAAGTTTTAGGAATTGCCCCTCCACGCCCTTTTTACTTATAAAAGAGAAAAAAAAAAAAAAAAAAAAGATGCAATATACATGTTCATGAACAGGGATTTTTTATTTTTTTAGAGTCCTACTTTATTCTTAGTCTACACTCACTCTCAGACTTTTGTCATATCTCTTGCAGGGCGTGGGAGTCGAAACTCATTCTTGAAACTTACGCGTCCCCACCTCATCCCCTTTTTTTTTTTTTTTTGGTCAGTCCTACTCTAATCTTACTCTAATACTCACTCTCAAACTTTTGTCCTGCCTCTTTGCAAGGCGTGGGATTCGAAACCCACTCCTGAAATGAAATATTCCTCACCCCCAATCCCCCTGAGAATGTGAGAATTTGAACCCCTCACTTTCCTCTTCCATGTTCGAAGAGTGGCCACGAATCCCAGGAATTTCAAACGCCTTTTCTCTTGGGACTTGGGGGATGGTCGGGTCCTGCGCCTACCCACACGTGCTTTGACCTTTTTGTTTTTGGTGGTGGGGCGTCTGTACGGCCTCCATAACAGAAAACCAAAACCATTTACTATAAAGTGTTCAGCTCCGTTTCCGCGTTCCTGCCCTGCCTAGTGCCTACCCCTCTCTCTCTCTTCAGAGCTTAAAAATGCGATTTTTATCATCATTGGAACTTAAAATGTACTCCGCCACTTGTTCGGTTTTATATGCTATTTGTATACATGCGATCTCTTTCTATCGATTTAAACTTTTGGTATTAGATTTTTTGTACTCTGCCCAAGTTTATTTCGCACGTGCGGCGGCGCATTTACAGGGCTTATATGCTATTTGTATATGCACGACCATTTGCCTATCGACTTACCTTTTAAAGGAAGAGAGACTTATTCCCTAAATATAGCATCGAGAGCACGATATAATCCGAATCGCCTAAAATAGAGAGTACATGCTCAAAAGGGAATGAACTAGAAAAGAAAATAACAAGAAAAAGAATCACTATGCATCGTAAAGCCTTCCCCGATGAAATACCCTTGATATTGCAAAAGTCATATTTTGAATATTCCTTCCTTCTCGCCGGAAGTTAAGCCTAACTACATATCGAGATCGGTCTCGTAATTCCATCTCGGGTTAGGCATGCCTTGAAATATACTAGAGCACAGCACGAATTCTGCAGAACTGAATCGATCACCGAGATCGACCCTGAATTAACATTTTCATCGTTGTTAGACACATCAAGAGAATCCATGGTTCTTGGCAATTCTCTCGGGTAGACGACAACATCGCGCTTCAGGAGCATCTAAACACTTATTAAGCTTCCCTATCGTTCAATTAACTCGACAACTGAAAAAAAAGGAAGTTGTATTAGAGATGGAACATTGGAGGTGAGAATGGTTTAAGGGTAAAACACGGAACTTGGGAACCGGATTGATAAAAATCCGTTCGATTCTAAGTTCCAAGGTATGCAGGATATGTTTCAAGTTCCAAAAATTGATAAACATTTTTTGACAATTAGGTTCCAAATTAGAGGTGGATGGAACCCGAAACCTGTAATCTAGAATTTAAACAAAAAAAATTACACTTTTATTAATTTATACCTTCATGCGATCTTGCGATATTTCACGACGTTCAATCATGAGTATTTAGTTTAAGCTTCCATTTCATGACCGAAACTTTTGCTTTATTAATAAGTTATAGTCAGTGAATCGGAGCAGCAAATGGTGGTAATTAAAGGCGATCAAAATTCGCTATAATCGTTCAATTAATAATACATGTGTAATCTGGATAGATTCTGAAATCGATCCTGGAACTCGTGATAGGGTGGAGATTCTAGATTCTAGATTCCAAATTCCAGATTCCAGGATATGTTATATATGTTTTTGAGCTCTAAAAAATAGGGAATCTATTCCAATGAGAAGATATGGGGGGAATTTCTCACCCTTGCAGAGCACGGGACACAAGCAAGCACAGGCTAAAGGACTAGAAGCTGGACTTGTTCAAAAGGCGTGGGGCGCACCGGTGTGATGCATGTCTATTGTCTACGCCCTCCGCTCGCTTTTGCCCGAGATTGATAAATAGATAAATAGATAAATAGATAAATGGAAAAGGAGCAGAGCGATTTTGGCTATTGGACAGAAAGGCATAGTCCCCTTTTTTCTTCCACGTAACCGCGTGGAGGCTTCCACCAATCCCCGAACGCCTCCTCCCTGCCCTCCTCTATATAACCTCTGCAGTCTGTCCCTTTTGAGTACCGTACTCCTCCTTTATTCATGCAGGTCTAGCAGGTACTGACCAGAACCATCGATTGGCATCCGACCATGAGCACCATGGAGGAGCTTCCGCTGGGCTACCGCTTCTACCCGACCGAGGAGGAGCTCGTCTCGTTCTACCTGCGGAACCAGCTCGGGGGGCTGAGGCAGGACATGCACCGCGCGGTGCCCGTCCTCGACGTCTACGACATCGACCCGTGGCAGCTCCCGAGTATGCTCGATCCCCTCGGGTCTTTTCTGATCTATTGCTTCGCTCGCGGAATGGCGGGGGGGCCTCTGTTTTTTGTTTTTTTTTTTAATATGGGGTGTGCTCATTTCGGTGATGATGATTGCAGGGCTCGCGGGGCAGCTGTGCCAAAGGGACACCGAGCAGTGGTTCTTCTTCGCGCCGAGGCAGGAGAGGGAGGCGCGGGGAGGGAGGCCGAACCGCACCACGGCCTCCGGGTACTGGAAGGCCACGGGGTCGCCCGGGTACGTGTACTCGTCGGATAACAGGGTGATCGGGGTGAAGAAGACCATGGTGTTCTACAAGGGGAAAGCGCCGACGGGGAGGAAAACGAAATGGAAGATGAACGAGTACAGGGCCATTCAAGAGGAGGCCAACCCTTCAAACATTGCCATTCCTAAGGTCTGCGGTTCGTCCCGAGCGACAGTGTTCTCGAATTACTTTTCCTTAAAGAACTGAATATGAAAGCAATTCTCAGATTTTTTTTTTAAAGGCAAAGTGCTTTTGTTCTTGCATCGCTTTCCTCGAATAGCAGTCAATGAAAGTGGGAACGGATTAGAGAATAGAAAGCAGTCTTTCAAAGAATATTTTATTGTTTTCACTTCCGAAAACAGAGCATATAGTCTCTAAGAAGCATCTTCCCGGCAAGATCCTGGCTTTCGAGCCCACTAACGGCTTCGCTTTTTTCTTTCCGTCCACAGCTGCGGCACGAATTCACCTTGTGCCGAGTGTACGTGATATCGGGAAGTTTCCGCGCATTCGATCGCCGCCCGCTCGAGGTGGCGGAAAGGTCTGCAGGGCCTAGTAACCGCAATTTGCCGGATGAAGCTCAGGCTCGACCCAACGAACGCCGGGAGCCTGAGAGCGGAACGCAGCAACTGCTGTGGGACTGGGAGCAACTGAATTGGTCATGATCGAAGCTGCGCGAGGCGGGGCAGCCTGACTGCTAGAAACTCAGGCTAGGAGACCCAAGGAGAGGGCATGATAAGAAGCCGAATCCGTAGCTCAACTTCAACCAGTTGCAAGACTATTTTTTCTGCCTTCCTTTTCCATGGGCAGATGACGAATAATGACGGAAGCTGAAAGATGCAAGATATGCTTTTGTTTTGACTTGAGAGATGTAGAAATTCTTACCAGTAGCGATTGAATATTCAGATGTAGGAAGTGCTTTTCCTTTGACTTGAAAGCTGTAGAAATTCTTTATGTTAGTGACTGAATTTTCAAACAAACCGTGCCGCGTTGAGAATCTTAGCTTGCGCTTGCGACTTTCATTCGTTTCTGACAGAGGAACTGGTCTTCCCTCTTCTCTTCCACCAGTCAGTTGAAATCAAGAAAATCAAATCATTATCATAAGCAAAAATTTGACTTGCTTTGCCTGCAAAATGGGGTACTTGGAGATCAAGTTGCCTTCCTGTCAACCTCTATCCGAGACGCCACCAGAAGAGGTCAATTTGATGGAATCTTGACACAAGAGGAGAGCAAGGGCTGTGATTAACGCGCGGAATCAGTCGCTAACCAATAACCTCAGTGAAATAGCGCAACGCAATGATCAGGCAGATGTCATGGAAGACAGCAGCTAACGCCATCGGTGACGAAGCCGGGCAAGAAAGTCGGAAGCAAATTTTCAGTTTGATACGCACAGCTCCTGCAGGGTGTCCCCATATATCAGGACTTTCTTGTATAATCCTATCTACATTTTCAAGAAACCCATTATTAGTTCTTAAGAGATTTGAACTCTGTTCTTCACTAGACCTAAATCTACGCATCAAAATCAACACACGATAGCCTCTGCCTCGAGCTATCAAGTTTCAAAGAAGCAAACTTGATGGCACGAAACAGCACCCCCTCTCGGGCATTCCTTTCATCACCAATCCCCCAATAACCAAGGGACACAGTACCCTCCGAATCAGCTGCGCATGCCGGTTAAGTTTAAGATCGCCTTCTCAAAATTTATAAAGCGTATATAGTATAAACCCCTCTGCCATAACCAAGGCTGCTCCACTCCCACCGAAGCAGATCAAAACCCAGAATTCTTCTTTCCTCGTTTTAAGTTCATACAGCACAATTCGCGGGTTCAAGAGCTAAAAAGAGTTGAAACAGCGAGAATTCACGAGAAATCCACAGAGGGCTAGAGATGGAATAGAGAGAGTCGTAGCAGGAAACGGTCAGAGGATCGTGAAAGCAACCATATTTATTATCCCTGCCACCATTTCGAGACTTCTTGCAGCGAAGTCGTCCCTTTCGATGGATGCGTGAGTCGTTGCTGTCGTGTTTGTTTACTGGGTTTGTGCTATTCCTGTCCAGGGTTTAGTCCTTCCCTTCTCTTCTTGTTTGCCTCTGCTTGTCCCTTGCTTTTGATGCTTCTTTTTATCCAAAGGGAGCCCGTCCTATTCAATGACATACAATCTTATCCTCTCAAATGAACGACTAGAATAAAGACACAAATCCCAATCTCGTTCTTCTACCCCGTTCGCTATAGAAAAAATCTCAAATTTCTTTCTTAACTATATTTAGTCAAAGTCTGAATCGAAACAAGTTTTGTCATGTAAATTATTTCACAATTCATAACCGTCGATCCCTAAAGTTTGATTGTCGATTTACTAATCATAGAATTTAGTGCATTATATGAATGCAAAAAATCATATCTATCTGATTAAAATATTGGGATATACAACATATTTTATATGCATTGTCGTAAATGATTTTCTTAAAATTGTATAAAATTAATTGAAATTATTTGTCGTGAGTAACAGCAACTAAGCGCACATGATAAAATTTCTGTTTTTATGTTCCTCATAACAAGTTTAGAACAAAAATCCGTTTAGTAACGTAATTTGATTTCTCTATTTCTGAAACAGATTTCTATTCCAGAAATAGAGAAATCGAGCAAGTGCATTATTCATTTTGTTTCGAATTTCTCCGTAAATTCCGGAAAATAAGAAGCACGTGCTCCTCACGTGCGCCAGGTTCCCCACCCCCACGGCACGATCCTCTTCCTCGTCCGTATCCTTTCCAAGGTACGCCGAGCATCATCGAAGCGACCATCCGTCCTCCCCTCCCGATCGCGCATGAGGTTTCCTCCGAGATCCGGCTGATCGACTGGGGGGCGATGGCGATTCTGTACGCGGTGGTCGCCCGGGGCACCGTCGTCCTGGCGGAGTTCAGCGCCGTCACCGGCAACACCGGCGCGGTGGCGCGCCGGATCATCGAGAAGCTCCCCTCGGAGGCGGACTCCAGGCTCTGCTTCTCGCAGGACCGCTACATCTTCCACATCCTGAGATCCGACGGCCTCACCTTCCTGTGCATGGCCAACGACACCTTCGGAAGTGCGTTCCTCCTCTGCGATCCGATTCGTCTCTCTCCTCCTCGCTTTGAATCGCTGCTTGTGGTCGTGCTGTTCGGTCTTAGATTGGCGCGGTCCGATGATCCGTTCGTGGAATTTTGTCTTTATTCGATTTCGAGCTCGTTGAGGTTAGCGTAGAGAGTCCGATTGGGGAATCTTGACGCGTTGCCGGTCGTCTGAACTGGAAATAGAGGAGGGCTTTTGGCTTATTGATGTTTGAGAAGCACGACAAGAATTAAGATGCTATGCAATGGGCTTTCATAAAAATGCGGGTTTTTTATGATGATTTGCTGGAAAAGAGTTAAACTTCCGTGATGATTGGACTTTTTAGTCCTTAGGGCTCTTGTGAAAATTGAGGCTCCGCTTATCTGTTTGGTTAATTTTTTCGCTGAACATGATTACCGAAATGGTCATATTAATCTTGCTGTTTCTCCTCGTGGGGGAAAATTTAGCATGTTAAACATCTGGAGCAATGATCATTCAAATAGACTTGAAATATGCAATGGTAGGAGATACGGTGACTAATGAATTGTAGCTTTCTTGTTACTCATGTTGAAATTGATTAGTGCAATGTTGCTGAATGAACTCCAAGGAGTATAATTATCTTCATTTAGCGGCTACTATTGGGATATCACAGTTTTTAGATTTAGACTTTTCCCTTCAATTAGAACTTGAAGAGGAGGTACCTTTCTCTACTTTGTTTGTGCCTGAATATGTCCAGTGATCAAACACTCCTCTTGCGATCTCAGTCTGGTGTGTTTTACCAGATTAACCTGCTTAATGACTTCTTCCATCTACCTATTCCAACTGATCTCGGGAGCTCTAAGCCTCTAACTTAAGATGATTCGTCAATTATACCTAAGTTAGTCTAAGAAAAGGCTCTTCCTCTTCAGCTGGGTTGGATGTGGTATGAACGCGGCTTTCTCGAGCTGACCACCACATGATATATAATTTTAGCATTGTGGGCTTTAGCACATATAAAATACAATGTGTATCTGTGATACTGTACTTATTTTTGTACAAGTTTAGGTTGCAATGGCTTTCATTTTTGTGGGTAAAAGGACTCGTAGGGGCTCTGTTGAGATTGTAAATGCAAAGTTGCACATAGTAAGTTGGACGATCACTTGTCTGTACTTCTGATTTATATAGCCATTATCTCTTTTCCATCTTCTGAGCTGCTGCAAACTGCAGTAGTCTCCTCGTTTGCGTTATGCAAATCTGAATTTTAGATTTACTTATAGATGCGCTGTCATTTATTTTAGGTATCATTAGTTTGCGTTATTCACATATGCATTCATATGAATGAATTCTGAAGCTTGCACTTGGTACTGATTCAGGGAGGATTCCTTTTTCATACTTGGAAGATATTCAGATGAGATTCATGAAAAATTATGGCAAAGTTGCACACTTTGCACCTGCATATGCCATGAATGATGAGTTTTCAAGGGTTCTGCATCAGCAAATGGAATTCTTCTCTAGTAACCCCAGTGCAGACACTCTGAATCGGGTCCGAGGCGAAGTTAGCGAGGCAAGTACCATTCATCTATTGACAAAGATACAATTTCTAGCTAAACATGATTCTTTGTAACTGTCATCTGTATTAGGGTGGGAGGCTACTTTTGTAGCTGGTAGCATAATTTGACTGTAGAATATATAAGCTACATTCTTCATGTTCCATCAGTTGATGTTAATTGGTCAAATTATATGTGTGCCAGCGCATGCCTGTGGCTGCTGGTGTTGCTTCCGCCGCAGGCCTTTTCTTTATTTTCTGGTTTTGGGGTGGGGGGGGCGCTGTTTCTTTTGTGTGCTCATGTGCCTCGTAGCTGTGGGGTTAGCATATGGGTAGGTGGGTGGATTGTCTTGGGTTTTAATATATATCTGCAATTTTGCATTCAGATGCGTACTATTATGGTGGATAACATTGAGAAGGTACTGGACAGAGGTGACCGAATTGAGCTACTTGTTGACAAGACTGCTACAATGCAAGATGGTGCCTTTCACTTCAAGAAACAGTCCAAGCGCCTTCGTCGAGCTTTGTGGATGAAAAATGCGAAGCTTTTGTAAGTAAATCACGTTCCTGCTTATAGGGCTTTAATACACCTTTAGGGTCCTGGTACTCTGGATATAGAATTTTCTGGAAGCTGACATGAACTTGCCGCGGTACTGATCAAGATGAGAAATTGAGAAAGGACAAAAAGAAAATATAAAAGTTAAAGATCCCATATTTGGGTCGGGGTGTTTTTCTTTCTAACAATTGGGAAATGTTTCTTGAAATAAACCTTGGTTTGTAGTGTAGTTGGTGAGATTTAGGTGTCAATGACTTGAGCATCTAGAATCATTTCTCATAACATATTGCATGGTTAACAGGATGCATATGGCTATAGATAAATGGGCAGTGGATGTCCACTAGGTTGCCTGGGGGGAATCTGTCTGAATTAAGGTCGGCCGTTTTTTTTTTCTTGGCTTGCATTGCCCTGAATGCAGGATGATAGGTTGTTTGTGTCCTTGTACAGTTTGTGTTCTAACTCGAGAACCAGTTGGGAATGGCCCAGTCGGTTCTAATCCAGGTTGAATTCAGGCTGAACCAGTCCAGTTCTCAGTCTCATAATCCTAAAACTGGCCTTTATACGGTTTGGTTTGCGGTTCTTATGTCAAAACCCCGGATTCAACTTTGGACCTGACCAACCGGGCTGGTTCCACAATTTATCCTGTTTAGAACTGATTTAGTGTAACTTATTAGCATATGTAGCAAGGCGTAACCAAAAGAATGAAATCTGTGACCTTGCATTTGAAGTATGCGTATAAGACCACTAAACTAACATGACATCACTTGTCAAGGGCTAGAAAAAATAGTACACAATATCAATTGTTTGATTTTTAAAAAACAAATTCTTAAGTACAATTGGCAACCAGCCTAAACCAACCGGTTTGGTTCCAGGCCTGTTCCAAGTATAACCGGTTCGGTTCCTAATTCAAAGTTTTTGTAATTGGGTCTTACAAGGTAGGTTCCAGGTTTTGGTCTTTGAACTGACACACTCTGAAAATGATCACCTCTACCTCTACCCCTACCTTCTACTGTCTCTATCCCAACATAAGGAGTCTGTGCTGAAGTTGATGTAAGACTGGATCATCTCTATAATTGTGCTGCATCAATATGAGCCAAGTAAAAGAGTCCTAAAAATGCCATTTGAGTACTTGGCTGTGCTTCATATGTCGAATGATAAGTTCTTTGATGTGCATTCGACAAAATTTTCCTCTCCGGTTGCTGTCCAAGTAGATACTCTGGGAACTTTCACTTTCTATATTAAATTTATGATGGGGGAATTTTAGCAGAAGGAATGTACATGTTCACTTAGTGTATTATATCTAGACAGGTGGTTGTTCAACTCTAAGCTGTTGAAATTTATGAATCCCGTTTATTACAAAAGAAAAAAGTTTTCATATTTAAGGTTGGGAAGGAAACTGCAAATGCAAGTCCAACTCAATTTATTAATTGCTGCACTGACAGCATTCTCAGGTGATAGTCATGCTGGACTGGGTTCCTAGGCTAGGAAAGACGCAGGTTGTATAGGTTTGCTTTCAAATGATATAAATGCTCTCATTCATCGGCAGCTGCACCAACATTATACTGCTTTCTCCCCCCAAGTCCCAGAGGTGGGGATGGAACACCCCACCTCCCTATCCTTAAATGGGAACGTTGGACTAGTGGCAGTGGTTATAATATAGCGCTTAAGATCTATATCCTGGATTGCTTGAATTGTCATTTAATTTATGCTTCTCTTTGTGGCAGGGCACTGTTAACAGGCTTGATTCTTGTGCTGCTTTACATTATTATTGCTGCTTGTTGTGGAGGCATCACTCTACCCAACTGCAGATCTTAACCTCTATAGTTGCTGGTGTTGATCTCCGGTAAGTATATATGCCATGGGTGATATTTGGGTCACATTCAGGGTCCTATTTGTAACTCGAGAAGCGCTCAAATGGAATTATGATGCGCCACTGTCTCTGCTAAATATCACCCTGTTGGGAGGTGCTATTCTGGTTTTTGGGGAGTCCGATGGGGTCCATCGCTTCCATTTTCTTGATGAGTTTGTTGTGTATTTTCACGGGGCATCTCTACACTGATGTAAATAATGTACTTGTTTATAGCTGACAGTCTAGATTTTGCCTTTCGCATTCTTATGATATATGAGATGGATTGTGCAAAACGAGTTCTATTAATAATAGATTTCCCCTCGTCGTCTTTCACCTACTGCAATTGGCTAGTTTTTACTCGAGTCAAGCTGTCGATTGCATCGGAGGAGCTGGTCACCTGGCTCTATTCTATGTAGCATCTTTCTTTACTAGTTCTTCTAACAGGTGCATATACATGCATGGGCATTGCCTAAAGCCTAATCATGCAACTCTGTCCCCGTCCATGTTCTCTTCCTACCGAAGACCATCTATTTCCCAATAGACAAGGAATAACACGAATAAGAAAGGAGGAGGACTCGGTGAAGGCCGCGATGGCTCCTTAAACGGGCTTGCTTTTCCGTGGAGGGTAAAAATCGCAATATCTTTGTGTCACCACTGTGAAATCACTCTTCCTGGGCTTGCTTGTGGTCGTTACACGTTGAAAAGTTATAAAGACCATTCAAACCACCAACCGAACTAATCGGACTGGTTCTTCTAGTTTGATTCTAACCGAACCGAGCCGCGAAAATGTGTTGTGCTGCCTACTAGTTTTAATTATCTTTGTCATCCTTTCTCCTCTTATATAGCGGTAGATAGGGTTTGGCCTGTCTTTCGAAAATATTGCTCTTTCTAACCTATTTTTTGCGGGTTTGCGCTCGTGAAAGTACAAAATGAGGGAGAAAAGGATATATGAAAAAAAAATTGCCAAAATTGATTCGGTCCCGTCTGATTTCCAACTCCACTTGGTTTGGTCTCACTTTTGATCGTGACACAATATATTCACGAATGCGTTCGGACAGGCTGAGGTGCGTTCGGTACCGCGGCCTGAAGTGGGTCCCAGTGGGGCTCGTTCTTGTCCGGCGTCGGGACAACACCTGTCACGTCGCCGGGCCAAACGCACCACCAACAACAGCACCAGTCAGGTGTGTCTCCGGGTGCCGCGTCCACTGGCCGTCCTCCTCTTTTTTGGGCAATTGCTCTGTCCACTTCCCCCATTAGTTTACTCCGGAACGAGACGGTCGGTCGTTCGAAACTGTAGCGCCAAAAACGATCATGGAAGCATCCTTCTCCCGTCGCTCCTCAAGATTCCTCTCCCTTCCTCCCGTATTTCAACCCCCTCTCTTCCTCTGTCCCTCCCTCCTCCTCCCCCATTGCCGCAATCTTCGGTCTCTTTATCCCTCTCAATGGCGACGGTTCTCGGACCACCCACACTGCCACCGGCAAGAACCAGCTACTTCCCCACCTCGCCCGCCCCTTTCTTCTCTCCTCCGAAGACCCGGAGGCTCAGCCAGGCGACCCGGGTCGGCAAGTTCGGAAATTTCCTCGAGTTGAAACCCGAATCGACGGCCCCGGAGCTCCTGGATGGCTTCGATTCTGATCTGCCGTGGTTTGCCTCCGGCGACCGGCCTCGCTTCGACGTGGTCGTCGTCGGCACCGGCCCGGCGGGGCTGCGGCTGGCGGAGCAACTCTCGCGTCGCGGGATTCGGGTGTGTTGCGTCGATCCCTCCCCTCTTTCCGCGTGGCCTAACAATTATGGGGTCTGGGTCGACGAGTTCGAGGGCTTGGGGCTCGTGGACTGCTTGGACAAGACGTGGCCTATGGCTTGTGTCTACATTGATGAGGGGAAGGCCAAGTATTTGGACCGGGCTTATGGTCGCGTCGGTAGGGAGAAGTTGAAGACGAGACTGATTGAAGGGTGTGTCTCCACTGGGGTTAGATTCCACAAGGCCAAGGTGTGGAAAGTGGAGCACGAGGAGTTCGAGTCGTCTGTCGTGTGCAGTGACGGCGTCGAGCTGACAGCAAGCTTGATTGTCGATGCGAGCGGCTTTGGGAGCACTTTCATTGAGTATGATAAGCCGAGGAACCATGGGTATCAGATTGCTCATGGGATTTTGGCCGAAGTAGATGAACACCCTTTTGATTTAGATAAGATGGTGCTTATGGATTGGAGAGATTCCCATCTCGGGAATGAGCCTTACTTGAGAGCCAACAACTCGAGACTCCCTACTTTCTTGTATGCGATGCCCTTCGATTCGAGCTTAATATTTCTGGAAGAGACTTCATTAGTGAGTAGACCGGTGCTAGCCTATTCTGAGGTCAAAAAAAGGATGGTGGCAAGATTGAGGCACTTGGGGATTCGGGTCAGAAGAGTGTTGGAGGATGAGAAATGCTTGATCCCCATGGGAGGTCCTCTCCCGAGAATCCCTCAGAGTGTGATGGCTATTGGCGGTACGTCCGGGATCGTCCACCCATCAACTGGGTACATGGTGGCTCGGACACTAGCTTTAGCGCCAGTTCTAGCTGAGACAATTGCAGAGTGTCTTGGCTCGACCCGGATGATTAGAGGAAGGCCACTTCACCATAGAGTATGGAATGGCCTGTGGCCAGTTGACAGAAGGTGCACTAGAGAGTTTTACCACTTTGGAATGGAGACTTTGTTGAAACTCGACTTAAATGGGACTCGGAGTTTCTTTGATGCATTCTTTGATTTGAACCCGTATTACTGGCATGGTTTTCTCTCCTCAAGGTTGTCCATTGGGGAGCTTTTTATGTTGAGTTTATCCTTGTTTGGACATGCCTCCAGCCCATCCAAGTTTGACATCATAACAAAGTGTCCTGCTCCTCTGATTAAAATGGTGGGTAATCTAGCTCTTGAAACAATATAAGGACAGAGGATCAAAGAAAATTTATGACTCTTCTTGTACCAGGTGAGGCAATGGGCTTATTTGGACTTTGTGCCATGTATATTGAGATTACAGTGAAGAATGCATCAGAAAATCTTCTTGTTTTTGTGTCTATTGCTCAATAAGATTAAGATCAGTTTTAGTACCGTCCTTGTCAGTTACACATTACATGTCAAGCTTTGCAGTTGGAGTTGCTGTTCGTTTAGTGTCAATACTTCTCTTTTAACCATGAATTCAAGATATAAAAGAAAACACAGGCCAGAAAATATCAGAGAGAAAGACTCTTCTGGCGAATCAATCACATGACAACCTCGATTTGGGTTGGTCTCGTTAGATTAAGCACCTGCTGACTGTAATCTGTTATTTGTGGGAAAGAGGTTAATTCATTTAGACATGCAAATGACCCAAAACAGGTGGACTTTATTTACTACGACAGCTGTTGGTACGACAAGCTTCATTCTGATGATATACACAGAACATGCAGGCTGCCTAAATCTGATGAGTAGATAAACTCCGCTTGATGTTTACCAGTCAAAAGGTGATGTTGCACATTAGTCTTGCACATTAGCTGGCTGGAACGCATCTCCATTGTGGGCGGAGGAACTGGATGGAGGCCATTGGTGGTGATGGGTACACAGGTCCATAAGTTGGATAAGGAAGTAATTGTGGCTGTGCATAAGTTGGTGTAGGTGGCACTGGATACATTGGAGGCTGTGTTGGTGATGCCTGCGTTGACACTGGTGGTGGTTGATAAGTCAGTGGTGGTCTTTGAGATGGTGGAGTTCTTGTAGGTGGATGGGGGGATGGGTATACATGTCTTGGTGGAGACAATGGGTGCCTATGTTTTGGATGTGATGGTTTGTGCACTGGTGGCCGGTGTCGAGGAGAAGGAGGCCTTTGGGTGGGTGGAAATCTTGGAGGTGTATGAGTGGGAGGAGGGGACGGGGACGGTCGATGTGTGGGTGTCGATGGCCTTTGCAAGGGTGGGGAGGTCGGTGTTGGATATGTTGGCGGCAGCAATACTGGAGGTTGATATGTAGGTGATGGGGGTGGTTGTGCTGGTGGTGGATATGTAGGTGTTGGAGAAGGTGGGGGTTGATTTGTAGGAGGCGGTGGTGGTGAAGGCGGGGGTGGTGAAGGAGGTGGGGGTTGATAAAGAGGTGGAGGCACTAGTGGTGAAGGATATACAGGTGGTGGAGGTTGATAACTAGGAGGAGGTGGTGGTGATACCAGAGGTGGAGATAGTGGTGGTGGAATAGGTGGAGGCGGTGATGTTGGTGAAAGAGGTGGGGGAGGTGTTGAAGGATATACAGGAGGTGGAGGTGATACTAATTGTGGAGAAGGTAGAGGCGGTGATGGATCAGTAGGTGATGGAGACAGCGGAGTTCCATAACTAGGAGATGGTGGCAATGTTGGAGAGGGGGGATATATAGGTGGTGGAGAAGGTGGGGGTGAATAAGTAGGAGGTGGAGGTTGGTAAATAGGAGGTGGTGGTGAAGGATATGAAGGTGGTGGAGAAGGTGGAGGATGATAAATTGAAGGTGAAGGTGGCGATACTGGTGGAGAAGGTGGAGGAGAAGGAGGAGGTTGATAGCTAGGAGGTTGAGGTGGTGAAGTTGGTGGTGGATAAATAGGAGGGGGAGGAGGAGAAGGTCGAGGTTGATAAGTGGGCGGAGGTGGTGATAAAGTTGGAGGAGACGGGGGTTGATATGTAGGAGGTGGACGTGGTGTTGGATACGCCAGCGGTGGAGAAGCTGGAGGGTGGTAAATCAGAACTAGGGGAGGTTGATTAGTAGGAGGTGTAGGTGGACTGAGAACTGGTCTTCTATGAGGTGGTCGAGACACTGGAGGACAGTGAGTTGGGACTGGAGGCCTGTGCACGGGATGCGGGCTTGGTCGCCTTTGAGGAGGTGGTGGACTTACATGTTGTATGTGAAGTGGTAGAGCACATCGAGGTTCCGGCGGTGCTGAGCGAACCGCTCTCCGGGGAGATGGAGAAGGTGACGGCGTAGGGGGTTGATATACTGGTGGAGTTGGTTGAACAACTCGTGGAGGTGGTGCTGATGGACGTTGAGGAGATCCATATATTGGCGGTGCTCGAGGTGTTGAAGCTGGTTGGCCCGTATGCGACGGCGCACCGTGCCGGGGAGGAGCTGATGGCGGCGAACGTAAGACAGGATGTGATCCATAACCCGGATAAGGTGTTCTAGATACTGGCGGTACTGGGGATCTGGGTGCTGCTGTTGGAGGCGGATCAGCCACGAGGACTGGCGGAGGTTGCGGATGGCCTCCGTAATACGATGCAAAGGATGGACTGGTGGAGGATTTGGAGGAGTCGAAGGTCCGTCCATTGTTATCCTGCTGATCACTCGCTACAGCACTGAACAGGATGATTAGGATGTACACAACAATGCCTTCCTTCGACAGTGAAACGCTCAAGCTCACTCTCATTCTGGGCGGGAAGCTAAAAAGCAGGTAAAATGGCCGAGCTTTTGTATGCCACTGAAGCGGCCATGATTAAAGGACGGGATGAACTCAACGACCAGGACCATCTTCAAGATCTGGACTCAATATGAGGAGGAGATGCCGGCATCTTTCGGCATGCCGGTAACGGTTTCGCGTCGATACCAGTCCAGACGCTCGGTGAATCTCCCGGTTCTTCTTTCAACCGGTGTCGAGTATTTCCGTCGAATGGAAGACAAATGTTAGAACGCCCCTCCCCTAAAATGCTCTGTGCTGTCTTCCGTTCTCTCAGCCTTGTCGATTAAAGCACGGGGTTCCTAGTCGTCTCCATATGAATGCAGTCCACTGCTTCTGATGTCGCGACCTCTTTCTGAATCTTTTTCCGGGTTAGCTTCCCCGTGTTATACATGGAGGAAGTTCGGCATGAGGGCGACGATTAGCTGAAACGGGCAACGTGATTAATGAAACTGGATAGGGGTCAATCTGCCTTGGTTTGTCATGCAAATCATTCGCCTTTGGCATGTTCATTAAATCTGCTGACCGTTTTGGTCGAATTTCCATATGTTCCGGATTACTTGCTTTATTTGCTTGTTGTTTGGCAATTGCCCATTCTGGTCTTCTGCTGGTAGAATTATGCAAAGCCGTCCTTTTCATTTCTGAGGTCAGGCAGTGGCTTGATTCTTCTGGCGTGGCAGCCATGCTTTTGCAGAGAGCATTCATTTGACTTTGATGCTGTGAAAATGTAAGTAACATAGGCAGATCTTCATGGATGAAAACGGCAGATTGCTTGCGTCGTAAAGAATAGGAGTGCTCGTGAAAGAACCAACGAAGAAATAAAAATAGGAAACAGTGAAATTGTCATGTGAGTATATTCCGTATTTGAGTAATAATTCGTATATAATAGATTTGACCGGAGCACATTCCAAGAAGCCCGTCTAGCTCAGTTGGTAGAGCGCAAGGCTCTTAACCTTGTGGTCGTGGGTTCGAGCCCCACGGTGGGCGATGGATTTCTTTTTATTCTTTTTTTCCTTTTTCCTTTTTCTTTTAAAAGTGTTATTTTGTAAAACATTTATGTTTAGGAAAAACCTAAAATAAAAAATAACGGCAGGTTTAGCTGAGACGTTCGATATCTTGAATCATCAAAAGCATATAATATATGGATTTCAAGGATATTTTCCTAAGTTTTGGTGGTACCTAAGATCAAGTTTGGGGTTGACGGGAACCTAATAATTAGCACTGAATTTTTTTATCTCTCGTGTTAGGCTGTTACCCAACAACATCAAATAATCAGGTCTTTTTGAGAAAATAAAAAGGAGTTTATGCTGATAGTGATTTGTTTGTGCATAATAAGAAATTTGACTATGTTTGTATTTACTTTTTTGGGGCCAGAAGAATGGTGATGACGGTGCCATGCTTTAAAATGGAATAGTAACATTTCATTTTTGTCTAAATGTTATAAATGCTTCAATTCTAATGTTTGGATTTAATTTATGGAAGCCCGTTGATTGAAAATGAGTGGTTTTTAAATGAATATGCCCAATCAAATTCACCAGAAAGTGTCTTGGCGATGACCTTTTAAGTCCAAACAACGGCTTAGGGCGCGTTTGGTAACATTTCATTTCCAAGGAATAATTTTTTAACAGAAATAGTTTTTTTTTTTTATGTTTTTGTTTCCGAAAACAATTTATGAGTATAAGAACGCGTTTGGTAATTGCACAAAATTTAAACTCTCGGGAAAGAAACGTGTTTGATAAAATTATATAATTTTGTTATTTCTTTTAGTTTTTAATATTTTTATTATATTTTCCTTTTTTTCTCTCCTTCTTCTTCTTTGTGGCCAGTCACCGGCGGTCAGCGATCAGCTGGGTGAGATTTGGCGAGGCTAAGCCTCTTGGTGGCCTGGCGAGCACTGCGAGGCTCGGCCTCGCTAGATTTGGGCTAGGCCAAGCCTTGGTGGACAAGTGAGCCTCGCTAGGCCACCGGTGAGGCCGAGCCTTGTGTCGGCCAGCAAGGCTCGGCCTCGCCTGGGCTAGGCAAGCGTGAGGCTGACCTCGCATTGGTTGATGAGGCTGAGCCTCGTTGTGGCGCGGCGTCTCTGGGGGCTGACGACCCTCCAACAAGGTCGCCGGCGCCCACTAGCCTATGGCCAAGGCCAACGATCGGCCAAAAGGAAAAAAGAAAAGAAAGAGAAGAAGAAAAGAGAAGAGAGAAAAATTATTTCTTGGAATTGTTCCCAAAAAAAAAAAAAAATTTATACTTCTTGTTTCTGTTTCAAATCTGTTTCTGAGAATAAAAAAATAATTTTTTTGCTCTCAGGAACAAAAATTTTAGCAAACACGTTTCTATTCTTCTTTTTTTTTGTTCCAGAAACATAAACATTTTTTACCAAACTGGGCCTTAATTGCCTTGTGTGGGCCTTAATTGCCTTGTGTGATTGTTTAACGCGATTTGAGGAGAGTTAATCGTGGCAATTGTTGTTTAAAAGAGGCGACACTTTCACCAGTGATTTATACCCTCCACCTAGAATCAATTACGGTAATTGACTTGTTAAAATTTAAAACAATTAGATTTCCGTTAGAAATTTGAATTGTTAGTTAGGATAACAAAGCGATCGAAATTAAAAAAGACTTCGACGGACGGCTCATTAGCCATGTAAGCCAATTGACCAAAAGCCGCGCCGATATCTCGGTCTCATTTTTTGATTTTTTCAGAAGCGCCCCTACATGATTATGGTAAGATTAAAAGCGACTGTACTTTAAAAGGTTTGATATGTATAATTTACCATCGGTAGTTATTGTACTATGTGATTTGAGAAAGTCTTTCCGCACAAAGTGCGGTAATTACCACAGATCATCAGCATCATCATTGTCTAAATGGTACTTTAATTATTGAGTATGTAAATAAAAGTAATCGGACATGCGCATATTTAATTACTAACTTATTTCGACATAATGATACTGGAAGTGTCAAATGTTTCATGCGATACTCATTTTGGTGCCAAAACCTTTTATCAGATCATTTTAGTGTTAACTTCAATTTCGATTATCGAAAATATAAAATTTTATTAAATTTCTCGATTGTCGTGGCTTGTGTGGCATGCCTAGTCTATAAATATACTCCTAAACGTCGTCATCTATATGTTTTACCCCAAATATAAACCGTACATCAAACAATCAAGCATTTTCCCAAATTCAAAATCCTGATTTGATTTTCACCCAAAATTAGTGGCTAAATCTTGCCATGAAGAGCAAGAGCAGGACAAACGCTTAAATTTATATCAACGAAGCAAGATGAAGGTGAATATTATTGTTATTATTGGCTCATAAGTCGAAGAAGAACATCTTGGACACAATTAAATCCCGGGAGAAGATTTCATGGACTAAACACGATAAATCACTCATCTTTTACCAATTGCAATATTTCTCCTCTAACATCGAGGCTCGATTTTTTCCCTTATATCCAAGCCCTAATTTATTTTTTTAGACTACCAAATCCTTTTCTTTTTCCAGTGCCAATTGAGCAAGCGAGTTGAGAGGATGACGATGGTCAAGTTAGTGACTGAGTGAGAGTGAAACACGGCACGCAAGCAAGCAAACAAGCAATGGTGACTGGTGACTTCAACCCATCAAGCGTTGACCGAACAAAGAGAAATTCTATTTGGAGAGAAGTTTCGTGCCCCGTCATTTAGCCAAGCCAACCACCTCATGAGATTAAAAAGTAATGTCAGATTAAACATTTTATTATAAAAGTCAGGTAGAACTCTTGATCGGAATTTGTCGTTGAAGCACTTAGATAATCGTTTTTTCTCCGACTTAATACTAAAGAGTCATATGAAACTTCTAATATCCTTTTTCTAATTTATTTTACTCCAAAAAGCTTAATGGCACCACCATTATCTTAAAAGCCACATTTAAATCAAGAGAACTCAATGAGATTTTTTTTTTATCCAAAAAATTCAATGAGACTTTGGTACGCTATACTTGTATTTTTATTCAACTTCTGCCGATTATTTCAATTGAGGAAAGGAATTCTCAAAAAAAAAAATATTTCCATGAATAATTTGTCAATGTTTTCACATTATACGAATTTAATCAATTTTCTTGTATAAATAAAAAAATAGAATTTGGGTTTTCATTTTGGGCAAGTGGAAATATCTTTCTGGTAGAAAAAGTAGTCCTTGAACTCTCCTCCACATCAACTGCCCAAAATAAAACAATCCTCGAAGATCGTTTCCTTTCTTCTTCTTCGCCTTCGTACATTTCTGCATCTTCACTGCGAAATTGCGTAGCAGAAATCGCGATTGGATCCCCTCCGCGCGCCTTCCTCGCGTCGGAATCGAGCGCCGCAGCCCTCAATTAGGGCTCCGATCGCCGTCTATCCGCCGCGCCGTTCGGGGTGTCGATGAAGCCGATACGGCTCCCCGAGCCCCCCGGCCCTACTCCGGGCGTGCCGGAGATCTTCGAAGGCGGCACCTACAGCGTCGTCAGGCGCGCCGTCGTGATCGGGAACGGCTCGGCCGGGTCCGAGAACCAGAGCATCGGCCTGGTCCGCGCCCTCGGACTGGCCGACAAGCATGTCCTGTATGTGAGTCCCCGGCTGCTTGATTTCCAATCCGTCGCAGTGTTTTATTTTACGATTTGGCGCGGTTTCCCCGACGCCTTGTTTCGTTTACATCTCTCTCTGGTTTGAGAAATCATGCGTTATGTTATCGGCGTTTTGCTCAAGCTTCCGTTTTGATTTTATGTGCAGAGAGTTACGAGACCGAAAGGAGGAGTGAACGAGTGGCTGCACTGGCTTCCTGTATGTGTTCACCAGAAGTTGTATTTTGTCCTGAGGCGCATCTTTGGGTACACGCAGCTTTTGCTGACGGCCCGAGGGAGGAAACATGTGTTTGTTCATCCGGAAAATGGCGGCAGTGTTGGACTGTCTTCTATATTAGAGGCTGATGCGAAGCACATTGTGAAGATGGCTCGTGAGACCTACGAGAAGTATTGTCTTTCTTTGCTCGTGTTTTTATTGATTAATGAAATTGCTGGTGGTTTTGTTGCCCATATACTTTGATCTGGATATGAGTTTAGACCTTGGCTCACTTCATTACCAGAATTGAATGGAAGAGAAAGCATGTTGTGCAATGGAAGGAAGCATCTTGGCTTCAAGTGCCATTTGGAATTAGAAACAGGCATATTTAAGTAGTTGGACATGGGTATGGGGGCGATATGTAGGGGAATCGATTTTCTCATGATTTTTTGAATTAGAAATAGGCATATACAAGGAGTATTCTCAATCGAGCTTAAGATGATAGGCATGTTCGCAAAGAACTCCTGCAACCCCAATCGGCGATAAGAAGATAGAGGGTTTTAAAAAAAAAAAAATGTTTTAGACACTTGGAATGACAGCCTTCAGATCAGGTAATCTCAATTAGGGACAATGAGAGAAGCTCATCTAAATGATTCGGGTAAGCACTTACGGTGATACGGGAGGATGTGACTAATGGCGGGGCATTAGAGCGAAGGGGGGAAGGAATGTCGAAGAAGAAAAAGATGAAAATTTTAGGGTAGGGTTTTGAGAATTTAGATCTCCTACTAAAGATACTAAAGAGAGCACATTCACGATTGTGTAGTTGACTCTACGGATGGATGTAAAAAGTTCTAATGTTATTTTGTATTGTAAGTTAGGTGCTTTGCTATCAGCATATCTTTATTTGTCCTATTTGTTATAATCAACGTGGTAACGTCAATGATATCTATGTTAGTTCCATTTATGATGGTAACGAGCTGTTTCCTGCCTCCAGAGTAGTCCTAGGTAAATGGATTTTTGAAGTACTTTGTTTGATCCTTTAGGTATCATGAATTTGCTAATTTATATTATAAACTTTTCATTCTTTCCCAATGGTCCCCATCATTTTGTTTGTCCCATTGGATATCAGTATGTCTTAGGGTCCCATGATAGGTGAATTCTTAATACAGATAGATCTCGTCACTTGTGAAATGGATATTATGGGGCCTGTTAGCAACATTATACGAGCTATCGAGCTTAAAATAGATAAAGAGCAACAGTTATTGGCTAGCAGTGTAGACTCTTTTTGGTTGTGCATTTAACCCCTTAAAAGTTCTTTGTCCAGCTTCATCTGCATTGATTATGCTTCCCTTTGACAAATGGGATTGCTTTGCTTCTTTATTAGTGATCACACATATTGTTTCATACTTTGAGGTTGTTACTAATGCATTTAGTCCTAATTAAAACAGGGATGGGCCTCTATTAGTCGTTGCATCTGGCAGAGATACAATATCTGTTGCAAGTTCCATAAAGCGGTTAGCATCAGAGAATGTTTTTGTTGTTCAGGTATGTTTATACTTATCCGTGCTCATCTGTGCACTGAACTGGTGGCCTATGTAGGAATGCTTTCTTTATTTTTGGTTAGTTCTAGTCATTGCTGTGTGTAAATTCGTGTTAGTGCACCTGTTGCTCTTTTAGTTTATGTGTAACTGGGTATTGGTTTCTTCTTGGTTTTCTCTGTTGCAGATTCAACATCCAAGGGTAAAATTAAATAGGTTTGATTTGGTGATCACCCCTCGACATGACTACTATCCTCTGACCCCTCAGGCACAGGAGCAGGTTCCTCGATTCTTAAAGCGATGGTTAACTCCACAGGAACCTCCCGATGAGCATGTGGTACTTATCAGGAATTCCACATATGGCTTACATAAGTCGTATCTATGCTAAGAGTTCTTGGTCTCAGGTCCTCACCGTTGGAGCTTTGCACCAAATTGATTCTGCTGCACTGCGGAATGCAGCCAGTGCTTGGAATGATGAGTTTGCACCCTTGCCAAAACCCTTACTCGTGGTTAATATAGGAGGACCTACACGTATGTATTTGAATCTCTTCACAGATTCCATAGAAGTTCTGCTTTCCATGATAATTTCAAATTAGTATCTCGATTCATTGTCTGCCATTTTGGTTTTTTAATAAGATGTATATAATAATACTTGTCTTTTACAATCAATTATAATAAAACAGAAGGGAACTGGGACATTACATGAAAAATGCTAATAAAGGTTAGTATTTGTGGGAAGTAACCGGTGAATGTGGTTCTTCATTCCCTTTTGGTTGAACAGATGCACAGTTGAGGACCATCCTGCACCGGCTTGGTGGACTCACTTTTTGGGTGATGCCATGGGCATGACTGTTTAATCAGTCACTAAGGCATTGGATTCTTGAGAGAGTAGCTTTAAATTTTCTGTTGGAAATTATAACTGATTGAAGTTTGATAAATTGCATCAATATAGTTCAGGGGCATGTAATCAATCTTTTGAGAGTCACTAGAATGTGGGCACGTAGTGTATGAGATCTAGCAGTAGCAGCAGCAGCACTTGGCAGGACTGCAAGATAGGCTAATGGTGTTGATTAGGCTTGTGTAATGTCTTATCTTGAGATAAGCATCGTAGAAAGTTCTTGGGTTTGTTTTTATGTATGTACAAGTCTTGGTGATACTGTGATTAATGAACTCACCTACTACTCCGTTTGTAGATGATTTGAACTTTTAATTAATTCCTATCTAACTCCATTTAATGGTGCAATTCACTGTTATAGGTCAATGTCGATATGGAGCAGATCTTGCAAAGAAGTTGATATCGAACTTATTGAGTGTGCTCGCAAGCTGTGGGACCGTGAGAATTTCTTTCTCTAGTAGAACACCTGATAAGGTGAGACTGGAGTTAAAAATCTTCTAAAACTTTCAGGTCTCTTGTTTTGATTGATATACCATATGCCCTTAGGTATCCAGTATTATAGTGAAACAACTTGGCGATAATCCAAAAGTTTTCATCTGGGATGGTCAAGGTAACTATGATTGCTTTTCATACTGTTCATTGTTTGAGCTTAGATAATGAACTGCAGATGTTTTTTCTGACATATGCTAAATGTTCTTTTGTTAGAGCCTAATCCACACATGGGGCATCTAGCATGGGCTGATGCATTTGTTGTCACAGCAGATTCAATCAGTATGATCAGTGAAGTCTGCAGCACCGGGTAAGCTTGAGCTTGTAGAAATTTCTGTTGGAGAATTTACCTGTTGACAGATTTAAGTCTTCGAATATTTTTTTGTTAATTCCTGTATTAATTTTTACTGTGTTTACACCTGCAGGAAGCCTGTGTATGTAATGGGAGCTGAGCGGTGTACCTGGAAGTATGCAGACTTTCACAAGTCTCTGAGGGAGCGAGGTGTAGTTCGGCCATTCTTGGGCTCTGAGGATGTAAGTATATTTTAGTTAACTTTTGCAAGAATGTCAAAGTACAGACCATGGCATAGTCCTGGTCACACTTTGCATTGGTTCTTCCTTTCAGTACAATCTCTTAAAAATTTCCCATTTTCTTTTACAGATTTGGGAAAGTTGGAGCTATCCTCCCCTTAATGACACCGCTGAGGCTGCTAATCGGGTGCGTGAAGCGCTCGCTGAGCGGGGATGGAGACTACGTACATAAGAAACATGTTGATGACTGATTGTGTATGCATATTATTTTATTTTTGTTGAGTTCAGAAGAGGAATTCCTCTTGACACTGCATATCCGTTCAATACAACACGCAGGGGAGCTAGTTGAAATCACTGGACAGCTTCTGCATCAATATTGTATTCCCTTGTGGATTTTGATACGAATAGAATAAAAGACTAGCTGTAGGAGTTTGTGGTGTGTCAAAAGGAGAGATTAACGCATCTTTTGTTCCTTGAGAGTTCTCTATATGTTCATGTAACACAAGGCAATTTGGTTTTGAACACAGGGGTACATGTTTTGATTTTAACCGCAATTAACTAATTGCATTATTTGGATGATTCAACTTGGTGCAATCAAGAGCCCTCGTCTCTTTTTCCCTACTTTTTGACATGCCATCTGTTATTGTCTTTTGCTCCTGGGAATGTGGTCATATGAAACCATGCTGGTGGTTGTATTGGGATCGACCGGTACGAAAGGATATCCTGGTTGTTGGCTGTGATCCATCTTCTCAATTTCTCCCGTACTTGATGGGATAAAGTTTGGTTGTGGTGTTGGTAGTTGATTCTATTATAATGACTCGATGGGGTCATGGCTTGTTTTTCCAGCAATGAGTGCTCATCCTCAAGTCAGTTCTCCATCTTTTATTGTCTGAGCTTTCTTTAATCAGCATTACCATGTCTCTTGGCGTATTGACCACGCTGGAAGTTTTATCTGGTTGAAGCAGTGAAGCTGGTTGAAGCAGTGAAGCTGGTTGATTGGCTACTGCTTCAACTGGTGGATTGGCTGGCTATGAAGCATGTGTTGCTTAGGCGATTTTTCGTTGTATCATTTGAAATGTTGATCTTAACGCCAAAGTTCAATAAGGACATCATCGCCACTGAAATTGCGCATTGATATGAGCCGATGTCTTCTGGTAATGACTCGGAGTTGAGTGTTTCGATTTTCGATTTTCGTACCCCTTTCAGGTACCCTTAACATAATCAGAGTCAAAATTCATCTTGTCATGCATCATCCAAAAGCAATCCCAGTTCCATATCCAACTACACAGTGCATGGTGTTCTTGTATTAAAAAACTGGCACTAACATGAGGTTTTTTGAGGTGAGAAAGTGGAGCAGGAGCAACCTATCCTCTCCTTCAAATCTGTAAGGACGTTGGCAGGCTTCTAGACAAATAAAAAAAGAGAATAAGAAAAAGAGCCGGAACCACCCCCATTCATTTTCTAAATCCTGGCTAAATATCAGTCTGCTCCAACATGGTATCTCACAGCCTCACTACAGTAAAATCTTATCCAACACACTGCGCAGACAGAAAGACATCAGTCTTCAGGCTCCTGCAAGTTCCATGGACTCATCAAAGCATGGTGACGCGACACCACTTTCTAGGTCCGAATTAAAGGTGAGAGCCAAAGGGAAAGCGGTTGCTGGAGTGGCACCTCCTCTGGTGGCCGCCGCCAGAGCAGGAAGAGGAGGATGGAAGAAAGGCGTCGCGGTGTTCGACTTCCTTCTCAGGCTATTGGCCACTGGCGCCACTTTAGCTGCCGCGACGACCATGGGAACCACCGATCAAACACTCCCGTTCTTCACGCAGTTCTTCCAGTTCCAGGCCAGCTACGACGACCTCCCGGCATTCACGTATGCAAATTTGATTTCGGGGTCATGTTGATTCTGTTCGCGCTACTTTATCCTTCATGCTTAATGATGTTAAATTCAATTTGACCGACATGAAATGCAGATTTTTCGTGGTCTCGAATGCCGGGGCGAGCGCATACCTCGTCCTCTCCTTGCCCTTCTCTATCGTGTGCATCGTCCGGCCCCAGGCCGTCGGTCCAAGGCTCCTCCTCCTCATCTTCGACGCCGTAATCTAATCTATCTCACGAGACAACATGCTTGTCATCATCATCCCTTAATCCTACTGATAAAATGAAACAAGAACAATGCGTTCCGTTCCTAACACAATCAATCTTACCATATCGTCGCAGATATTCGTGGCGCTCACGATGGCAGCGGCCTCGTCGGCAGCGGCCATCGTCTACTTGGCTCACAACGGGAACGTGAACGCGAACTGGCTCGCCATTTGCCGGCAATTCAACGATTTCTGCCAGCAAGTCAGCGGCGCCGTCGTGGCTTCCTTCGTCGCGGCCTTGATCTTCATATTCCTGGTGGTTTTGTCCACCATCTCTCTCAAAAGGAACTGAGTTAGAAAGTTGCTCGTCTCTCATATCATCAGCCTCTGGAATTCTGAAAGAAAGTTGAAGGACACATTACTGCGGCGCTCTCGTTTGATCGTTGTACAGTTGTGAAAATTGCCTGTGAAGTGCATTGAAGCAGTGATTTAATGCATGGATTAGTTCAGCACTAAGTTTTTTAATTTTTTCAATTTAGTTTTGAGCATTCATCTTTTATGATACACTGTCACGTTAGCAATTTCCAATAAAAATTAGGGAAATAGACTTCATCGGAATTTCCCACAAAATTTAGGAGTAAATTGAAAAATAAAATAAAATTCATGACTAAATTGACGTTCATACAATAAATTTAACACGGTTTAGGGATTTTTTCCTCTTTTCACACGCTGCTCTCCCAAGGTGCGAGCATCGACCTCTTCGTAGCTAAGAAATGCATACAAAAGTCAAAAGTACTTTTGTTTGGAAGCGGAAAAATTGCTCGAGACAATTCATACAAAAATCTTTCCCCTAACGATAAAGGGAATAAACAGCATAGGGTTTAATTTCCAATCGAAAAGCTCAAAATTATACCCATTATTATATATATTTACTCGCATTTGTAACACAAAAATTCATAATTCGTAACCGTATAACATATTTTACCTTTTTTTTTTTTTTTTAATTTCATGGATGTCTGAAAGCAAACTGTATTGACATGGTGCCTATGTAACTTGAGTGAAATAAAAACGACATTGTTTTAACTTAAAATCATCTAACGAAACTTTAATAGAGGCTAAATGTGTCACATTAGTACAAATTTGCGATTTTCTATGTCACAAGAAAAATTTAGATTAAATATATCACAATGGAGATAATTACGAATTTATTATGTTGCAAGAAAAGGGACATAATTTGGAGGGATTTTTATGATTTTTTTTCCTAATAATAAAAAGGTAGAAGCAAACACAACCAAAAACTCAAAAGAAAAAAGAAAGAAAATAAGAACGTGAACAAAGATGAGAAGGATGGAGGGGGTTTAAACTTGGAAGGGGGGTTGCCGCCTTCCCACCTTGCCGGCGAAGGTCATCGACCCTCGCCGATGTGGGCCTCACCAGTAGTCGTGATTCCCACCGCTCCTCACGACCCTCCGTGCTAGCAAAGAGAAGCTAATTCGGATGTATTGGAAGGGGAACGTCAAATTTTCATCTTGGAAAACTTTCATCGGAAGCAAGCTGACTCCGCCATCCAATTCTCAAAATGTAATGAAAGATCATCGCCGGGGTCTGGCCGGCGACCCTAATTGGGCCCTGATGGATGACATGGTATTACTCAATCAAATCGGACGGAGTCGAAAAGGTAAAAATCTTCCGGTCGATGGACGATCGGACATAATGGAACTTTGCCGTAAGTACGAAGGAATGATTCCGCACGCGTTTCAACTTTCGGGGGACGAACCGCCGCACGTGCGCAACCAATCGGCGGGGGGGAAACGCCGCCGGCGTCTGAAAGTTCCACGTCACCCGGCCCTTCCCCTCTCTCACCACCATAAAAGCCTCTCATCTTCTCTCTCTCTCTCTACATTCACTTTCTCTCTCTGCACTCATTCTCTGATCTCCATAAAGAAGGAAGGGACTCCTTCTCGCATCAGTCCTCCTTCTGCCTTCGCTTCCAAGTCACCGGCCGCCCCCATTTCCTTCTCTGCGATCCATCATCATCATCTTCTCCTTCTCCTTCCTCTTCTTTCCCCATTCGAATCGGCGGCTTCAGCAAATCTCTCTCCCCGCTTTCTTCCGGGATTCCCACTCGCCGAGGTGAGTCTACTTCTTCCCCCCTTCGAGTCAACTCTAGGGTTTTGTTCGTGTCGCCGATCTCTCTCGGCCGCGGCGGTTGAGGGGTCCGCGTTGGATGTTAGGGTTCTTCTTCCCTCCCGCTTCGAGGGTCCGTCGTTGGTGTCCACCTCTAGGTTTAGGTTTTCTTTTCTTTTCTGTCCTTCTTCTTCTTCTTCTTCTTTCTGTGTTCTTCTGGGCGTCCGTGAAATTTGATGACTTGATCGTCCATGTGATCGGAGGATGATCTTGGAAGTAGATGAACCCCTTTTTCTTTCTGTCTTTCTTTTTTCGTGTTTTGCTCATGTTTTGAATCGGTCGTTTGAATTTGCAGCTTGGGGCTATCAAGGTCAGTTCTTTTGGACTTTTGGGGATTTGTCTCTTACTTAGAGAGAGTGTTTCCTTTTAACGAATTAGGAGGTCACGGTCTCATGAGAATTGATAGGGGAATGCAGAGACTGATTCGCGCGGCAGAGAAGGACTCGCTGTTAGGCTGGAAGAAATCCTTCAGCTGCGGTATCGGCATCACCACGCCCAAGGCCAGAGCGCGTGACAAACCTCTCAGTATGGTGTTGGCTCTCTAAAAAGAGCGAGTTCCGGGAGGGAGCAAGGAGGTTTTCTGTTGTTGCTGGCGAAATTAACGATAACCCGTCCGCACGATGACTCGGATCTTAGTTCAGAGAGGCTCGGGTGGTTCTTCATCAAATCCGAACCGCTCTTCTTCCTTGCCTGGGCCTTCTTCCTCAGCTAGAACAGAGCCACAGCCCTCCGGTACTACTCCGGTTGCTCTTGCTGCAAAAGATGAGGAAAGTGAAGAGGAGGTATTAGAACAAGTTGTTGTGGATGAACTGTCCGAATTTTATTGTGGTGGTGACAATACTACGCTGAAAAGCGACGAACATTTGGAAGGATATCAGGGTGATCAGGATGAGAACTTGGGTAATGAGAATCTTGATGGTGAGCTTTTGGTTAGTGATGACCCTCCTAGTTCAGAGGAAGTCTCGAAAGGATTAGGCGGGCTGAAGCCTGTTGATCTAAAAGAGAATGAGGGCACAAGCAACTTACAAAGTGCTGTTGGGAGTTTGCATCCGCCACCTCCTCCAGCCCCACCAAGGCCATCGGTCGCAAACTCAAGCTTAAAGAGAAATCCAATGGGAAGCTCAAATTCTGCACGACTTGGTTCTTCCAGAAGATCAGTTGCCCGGCCTGTTGTTCCACCTCGAACTTCACCTACTGGGTCGCGACCTTCTTCTCCAAGATCTCACTGTGAAAGCGAGGGTTATAACAGCGCGGATGAGCAGGGCCCATGCTTTGTATCTTATGATGATTTGGTGAGTATTTTACTTCTTAAGGCAATACGAGTTATGATCTTTCAAAAGGATTCAATCGTGCAAACTTTTTAGTACCAGAATAACCTTTTCTTTGCATCTTTGTAGCTGTTGTCATTTTACGTTAAACTTTTTGGGCTGATTCTTCTTCTTGAATTTGTCTCTTTTTTTTGGCCACCTAATTGAAATACATAGTGCATGTGACTCATTTAATAAGGCCTTCATAGTTTTGTTGGGGCTTGTGCATTAGGCTTTATTTTACAAGGAAGTTATTTGATGTATGAAACTATTTATCTGATTCGCTGGTACTTTAAATTTTTATTAGGAAAGAGAACGTCAATTCGAGATTGAAATTAGAAGGAGTAAGGGTTTGGAAGTCAAGAGGATGTTGGAGGATGGGAACTGTCTCTTTCGTGCTGTTGCAGATCAAGTTTATGGGGACTCTGATGAGCATGATCTTGTCAGGCAAATGTGTATAGACTATATGGTATGTTTATCTCCTCACATGCTCTGGTCCTGTTTACGATGCTTTCCTAGACTAAAAGAGTATAGAGTGCTGTGGTCATGTGCCATCTTGGATGGTTAATTGGTGGTTGATTGTTATCCATATTAATGAATAGGTGTATGAGATTATTTTAGTCATCTGATACAAACAGTCTTTCCAATAAGATATCATGTGCATCTTGTCTACTTCCCCGTAAACAATTTCTTCATATAGTTATCAATGGATACTTAATCAGGTACAATTAAGTGATTTGTTCCCCAGTATTTTTTTTGGGCATGATGGTGCCAGAGAATAGTATAAATTTGAACAGGCAAAGAAGGTAAAGGAAAGTAATGAAATGGATTTGGTGTTTCAAGCGATAAAGGATGAAGATCGGAATCTTCCTAGTGCAGGAAAAGTTGAAAAAGGAATCTCCTGAAACTAATCATGCATAAAAGAAAAATATTTCTTATCATCATCAACATTGTCATCTGACATGTGAGTTTCTTGATATGGTTCGAGGTGAATTGATTGTGCATTTTCAAGAGGCTGATAAATGCTAGAAAGTGTGCCAGTTCTTTCTCGCAACTGTTATTTATTTTATTTTTTAATTTTTTACAAATATGTCGGACTACATATAGTGTTGCTATTGTCTTGGACTACCTGTCTACCAACATCTTACTGATGAGTGGTATGGATTTATGCATGAACCAATCAGACATCATCATTGTTTTCGTGCTTTAATGTGTTATTTCATTTCCTTTGGTGTATGTTCTTCCTTCTATTTGATCTTCTGTTACATATTTAGATACTCATGCCGTTTATATACGCCACGCTTCTGCTTTCAGCAATGAGTAAAGCTTATGCTTTATCATAATACTTGTCTCTGCTTGCCTTTTTTGTCCTTGTTTAGGAGCGGGAAAGAGATCACTTCTCTCAGTTTGTCACTGAAAATTTCACACAATACTGCCGCAGAAAGAGAAGAGACAAGGTATGCAAAATTTTAGTGGCCATTTTACTTTTCTTTTTGATTGGCCAGCTTGAGTAGTGTTGGACGTGGCTGTGTTTCTAGGATGTTGCCACATAATCGAAACAATGTAATGTTTGCATCAGCTAAAATCTGGAGACAGCTCAGTAGGTGCGAGTGGTTGGGAGACTTAGTTTGAATATGACATTGACAAATAAGCTTTTTAGCGCTAAGTGGTGTTATCTATATGCGGTGCTCTGACATATGTGTAAAATCTTAGTAAGCTCCAGATATTCAAGATATTTCCCTAGTCTTATTCCTCATTCTTTTAGGTGTTTTGCTATCTTAACCTGCATCTTAACATGCATCTCCATCTTAGAGCTCCATCTTCTTGCAGAGAAGTAAAGGTTTTCGTTGCATGTTTGGAAACAACCTCAGACAACCTTATCCCAATTTATCCTCAATTGTGCTTCCACTAGTTTTCCCATAACTTTCTTGGAATTTAAATCTGAAATATCTGGAGGCTCATCCTTGTTAATCTTTCTGAAGGATATTGATTTTGAAAAAGCAATTATTTTTCTAGTGCCTTGCACCAGCAGTCAAGCATGTTTTATTGAGTAGGAGATATATTCGAGTCATCATGTAGTTCATTTCCAGCAAAGTTGACTGCTTATGCTACCATGTTGGGTAGCATTTGGTTTACTCCCCATTTTTCAGTCCCATTTGCCTTTGCATCTTTAACTTGTTTTTTATCAATGGATTTTGTGCTTAAGAGTATGTAGTAGAAATGGAGCGAGCTTCTTGTAAGAGCCATGAGTGTTGAAATTATTCACTTTTGTTGGTTATAGGCCTTTAACACCCTTAACTCAAAAATGGGAACTTATATAGATTTGCTCTGTAGGTACTGCTGTGACTTGTGGTTAGATAAGTTGTGATGGGACAGGCCATGGGTGCCAATTCTCATCTACTAGCTTACGATACTATCGAACTGTTCTTCTTGGGATGTGATCAAACATGAGATTGTTGAAGTTTTTTAAGTCACTTCACATGACAGGAAAGCAATTATAAGTGACCTGATACAAGCAAAGCGAGTCTTTTTCAAAACCAGATCTATTAGAGAACTGGTCAAGTGGTGGTTTCACTGTTTGACAGACTGAATCTGCAGCTGCACCGTTAGCTAATTGTTAATGTCAATAACAATTGTTACAATTGAAATGCAGAAGACCTGAATATGAAACGAAATGATATGCTTAACTCTATTATAATAGCTACAGTGCTTCAAATGCTTACCTTGATTGACCAGGGTTGAAAATGCAATTATGATGCAGTGGCATGAATTGCCAATCCTAGAGAATTATGTCATATGGTGCAGTTGGCAGGACAATATGCTAGAAGAAGTGGATAATTAGTTGCCAAATCTCATTGTCTGATCTCCAAACACTGCATTCTTACGAGCTTGATGGAAGCTTCAAAGTAATAGTCATGGGTGGAAGTTGTGGTGGCGTTTTCAGTGTTATTCATTGACTTTGTGCGTCTTAATCATATGCTTAAAATGAACATTATATTTTACTATCTTCCTCTCATAATTAGTTGCTTTTTACTATTGTTTCCGTTGACATATTTGGTGAACCTTCTGTTTGGCTATGACTGAATTACATGTTCATATTGACAGTGATTATTATTTTTTATTTCTACTTTTGCCTCCTGTTTGACTCAAACATGGAGATGATCTTGCTCATCTGTTTTGCCGAAATGCTTTTTTTGCGGTCAGGTATATGGGAACAATGTTGAGATCCAAGCATTGTGTGAGATTTATAACCGACCCATACACATCTATTCCTACAGCACAGGTGCTGCTCTTGTACAGCTACTGGCTTTTAATTCGTCGCATAATTTTGTACTTTGAAGGCTTGTTCTTTTAACCGGTGCTTCTCAATGCAGAGCCTATCAATATTTTCCAGGGGAGCTACAATACTGACACGCCACCCATTCGACTTAGCTACCATCATGGAAATCATTATAATTCTCTTGTGGATCCACGTCGTTTGGCAATTGGTGCAGGACTTGGATTCAGCTCTTTCCGTGGGGTGTGTATTATGTTTATTTGTATTTCTCCTTGCCAAATATTCTAGATTAGCCTTTGCTTAGGTTGAGGATTGCATCTTTTGCATTGATCCTAATTGACTGATTTGCTTTGATATCTTGAATTCTCATCTCTATGAGAAAAACTTTATTACTGTTTTGAGTACTCCTTTTCTCACACATGGAAATAGCTTTCTAATCGCCTAGTGAAGTGAATAGATGAAAAGTTTTAGTTTTCCTCCATTTGTATTTAGCTGATGCATTGGACTGAAGTCTTTATATTGTGAAGAAGTAGTTGGATTTCCAACTCTCCGATTTCCCTCAATTATGGTCGTTGCTGTCTCATAGTCAGCTAGACCGTATTTTCGGTAGTTCTGCAATTATTAAGCACGGTGAATAGTGAGTGGAACCATGCTGTGATCAGAAGTTCCCTTGGGGTTTTATGACTTCCTTGAAGGGGGTAAAAATGCAAAATTTGCCTTCTGTTCACAGTAGCAGTTAGTTGTCTTTGAATCTCACATTGATATTGATACACTTTTGTCCCTATCTTACTTGGGAATTCTTTTGCAGACAAATGTTGACAAAGATCAAGTAAAGGCAGCCATTAAAGCCCAGCAAGATCAACAGATTGATAATGTTAGTGCCATGGTTTCTTTGTAGGGTGATTTGTGAGATTATAGTTAATGCACTCGTGCGTTTCCCCTAATTATGTCTTTTGGCAGGCTCTTTTGGCAGAGGGTCGCTTTTGGTCTGATGTCGAGTTGACGGAGAAGGAAATCGAGCGCATGGTTATGGAAGCTTCTCGGGCTGAGTATCTCGCCAGTGGCAAACTCAGGAAACAACCTGGTATTCAGGACTCTTCTACTTCTAATGCGGAACCATCATCTTCTGGTGGAAGTAAGAATTCTTTCTTTCCCCTTTTTCTCTTTGTGGTAAAAGGTACTTTCCATCAGTTCATTTGGATCGACTAAAGAGACTGCCAGTCATTGGAAATTAGCTTTTTGGAAGTGTGTCTAAAACAAAATGAATCCTGACTTGGTTGAAGGAAAAGAAAAGTATAATTGGGATATTGCATTTTGATGTGTCTATCAGTAGTTAACATTGTTTGTCAATTCCTGTTCAGCATATGGCTACATCTTGTAGCAATTGTTGGAATGGATCAAAGCAACCAGTTGGAAATGTCGAATCACCTGAAAAATAGGCTTGTTTCCAAGAAAATTTCACGACAATTTGTGTCCCTTAAAATAGGTCTTAGTCAAAAAGCTTTCCAACATTGCCATTTTAAGCAGACTTATTGGTGTAGCCTTACAGTGAGGATGTGTTTAATATTTGTCTGCTGCCAACAATTCTTTTACAAGTTCGACATGACATGTACAAACTTACTGATATGCATTTGGGTACAGCACCTTCAGGTAGTGAGATGAGGATGGGGAGTGGAAGAGAACATGGTTCCCGGGATAGTGTTCTGAGCAGCAGCATGCAGGTTTTGCTGTCCATGGGATTCAGTTATGTCCAGGCGATCGAGGCGTACAGTATATTTGGCGATGATGTGGACTCCATGGTATGTTATCTCGTAGAGACTAGTAGCAGTAGGCGCAAGGGCAAGGCGACGGAATGAGCTGGAGTGCCAGGAGTATCCACAAGGGTCAATCAATTGCTTAGGTTCGTGCTCTCTGATTGGTGCGGAAAAGCTTTTGTGCTCATAGAGCAGAAACCTGCCGACACTTTGTTTAGCGTATGTTAGTTTCTTAAATAAATGTTATCAGTCGAAATGCAGACTTCGATTCCGATCGATATTGTTCTCGTAACTGCTGAAGCATTTTAAAATAAGAATTTGCAAAACAATATTCGGGTCAGTCACTCATTATACCATGATCATGGCTGGCTGTAAACTACGCATTTGTACCCACATCATGAAACCTCCATCCGCGTAGTGGCTAACGCTGACACTAGTGGCAATACTAGTTGGACGGGGCCTTATACTGGGGTCGCGAACTCCTGGAGAGGCCATCTTCTTGAAGCTAACTGGCACGTAAAGTTTGATTCTGTTTTACTCGCGTGTTGTGAGTCGTGCTCGAAGCCAGTCCTTGGGACATTGAAAAATCTGAACTTTCCGGCAATGCGGTCATTATGGCCTTTGCCCGAGAATTAGTACACCTGCGAGAACATGAATTTCTGTTGGATGAAATGAGACCGGATAGCTCGCGTGGACTTCGGTTCTTCTGCAGGCTTAGCCTCTTCAGAGTCTCCTAGTCGCGCTCTGCAATTGATAATTGATGCTAGCTGATCAAAAAAGCCATATCTCTGGGGACGGTGGATGTTTCGAGCCCGAAAATGTTTCGAATGTGGAAAGGAAGCTGGAGGAGAGATAATGCGATGCATGACGGAGCGGGGTATGCACGAGGCGAAAACCAGACACTTCCTCCTCGGCTCCGAGGTGGTGTTTGGATTAAAACCACCGATTGGACTCGATCGATACGTCGGGCGCGATCGCGCGTCGAGACTCCCAGTACTTTCGAAAGTCGCGAGCGTGAAGCGTGATTTGTACGAGCTTTTTAACTCTCCGTGGTGGTTAGACCGGCGCCGAAGCCCTGCCGACAATATCTCCGAAGCCGACGATCGCGAATCGGAGAGCCCGAAGCGCTCCAAGCCCGAGTCGGTTCCCGTCGAACTCGGGCTTTCTTCGGCCCGCCCGGCCCGGAAGTGTAATGGGAAGCTTCGGTGCCCTTGGGCTGAATCGGGGCAGCGGGCGGCCCGAGGACCGCTCGAAGATGCGCCTTCGGGCTTTGAGCTCGACCGCTCGACGGCGCGGCTGCTGCTTCGGGGATTCCGAATCTCCTCCGTGATTTCCAAATCGCGAGCTGGGGGAATCGCTGCCGCCGATTGGTTGCGATTCATGAGTTCCTCGTTGGATCTACTCGCTCCATCGCTTGAGGTGTGGGTTGATTTCTTTTCTGTTCTCCATTTCCTGCAGTTGAAGGCTTTGGTTTCTGTAGATTTTTGCCATGCTTATAAGAGTCAAATTTGGTCTTGTGAGTGATGTCACGTGGAGCATCTTTTTTTACCAGGAACGAGCTCGAAATCCGACAGCAACCATGTGTTTAGGTTGTTTTGGGCATTATCTCCCTTAAAATGATGTGTTTTTCCCCGCGCCATTTATGAAAATGCAAGAAACAAATAGATAGGAACTTGTTGTTCCAATTCTCTGTCCTGGAAGTATGTCTGTGAGATCTTAAACCAGAAACTGGACCTAAATATTCTCTCTAGGAATTGTTCTTCAGCTTTTTAGCTTTTCTCTTGTTCTTTAGTATATATCCTTGGTGTATTGCTTCGGGTGCAGTTCAATGAAACGCGGTGGCGTCGACTATGTATGCTCGTATGTGTGTGATTACCTTGGTCCATGTAGATATAATCGGTGCAATTATTCCTACACGGGTGAAAAACCAAGCTATAACTTATGCGGGCGTCATTTTTGGCTTGGTACACCTTTGTGCGTGCGATTGTATCGGGTTTTGTGGTAGAAAAGATTAGTGCATTTTTTTGGGTTGGCATAACTGGTCAAGAATGTAATATGGTAAGTTGTTAGACATAGTTGGAAACTTAGAAGAAGGCATCAAATGCATCTTGCAGCCACTGGAAAAAATTTATTGAAAATATCATTCAGACCCAAAACGTGATTTGGACCGAGTTCTTTAACTTCCTTGTGGTGGAGCAAACTTGAATGCATGTCTAGGCATCCTAGTCTGTTGTTAGCGCAACTGCGAATTTTGAACAATTCTGGAAATTTGTATCTTTGAGATGATTCACGAGCTTGTGCTGCACTGTGACTTGAGGTGGGGTGTAGCTTCATTTCATGGAATCAGAAACGACGGGTGAACATCATTTGTTAGCGCAATGTACCATGATAGCCACAAGTTTTGAAAGGGCATGATTTTTCATTCTGATGTTGCTGTTAAGCTGCCACATTCCTATTTAGTCATGTGCTTATATTCATGTCAATAAATCTTTGTGCAGACAGCGGAGACTACTAAGGAAATCATAGTCCCTGTAGATGCTAGCCCTTTTGAAATAACTACAGGCGAAAAGAGAAAAAGAGAAGGAGGTAGAGTAAGGTCGAGAGTGTGGCAACATTTCACCAAGCTTGAAAAGAGGCCAGGCGAGCGAGAGGAATGCAGGTGCAATTATTGTGGTAATCTATATGTGTGTTCGAGCAAGTCTGGTACAACACATCTAAATCGCCATATATTCGAGGGGGGATGCCCCAAGTACAAGCCGACTCTAAGTGAGACGCAAAATCTTACTAGTTATCCAAAAGACGATTTAGATGACGACGACAACATGACACCTTTGAGAGTTGACGCAGAGCATAGTACAAGGAGTTTCTCTGAACAGGTAAATCTTTTTTATTGCTGCATCACATTGGACGTTGTTTGGCATATATCAAATGTGTAGAAGTCTTTTCGTGCTGCATTGCGTTTGTCAGTGGAAGCCGTCATTGAAGAAGCAATCTTGTCTTGCATCAACTGAGAATAAAGTAGGATATTGTTGCGCTGCATATGTGGTCGAGTTCATAACTTTGTCTATGGGACATGTGCCTTCAGGGTGTGCTTACAATGACTCATGTTCAGTGTTTCCATTAGCACAGATGCTGTGAATGCTAGTAACTTATTAGGGGCGGGCACAGGGTGCGTAGGGGAATCCCTGCTGGCACGAAATCACCTGCGTTGCAGGCATTTTCCCCGCAAAAAATGCTCCACACTGCAAACTGGTCTGGTTTATATGTTAGGGAAAAAACCACCAAAAACCCCAAACTTTGCCCAAAGTGACAAATTTACCCCAAACTTTTTTTTATGACATGAAAAACTCCAAACTTTACAAACTGTGACACATCTACCCCATTAAGGGTATTTTCGTCTTATTTTTTCTGTTTTTTTATTTTTATTTTTTTATTTTTATTTTCTTTTCTTCTCTCTTCCCTCCACCGGCCATGGCGGAGCCCTCGCCCGATGCCGGCAAGGGTGGCCCTCGCCGGACGCCGGCAGAGGGAAGAAAAAACAAATAAAAAGATAAAAAAAGTAAAAAATAAAATAAAAAGACCAAAATGTGGACTTACTTTTGTGTATTTGTAATAAAAATATGAAAAAGAAACCTAAGAATAACCTTTTCTTCTTATGAAAATCTGGACTTACTTTTGTAAGAGATGCAAGTTGGAAAAGTTTTTTAGGTAGCTAATCAGACAATTGTTTCCGATGTTTTCATCTTCACATTGTCCCATGTCGACATCATGAAGGTTGGAGTTTGTTTGACTTTATAAAATCAACTCATGGGAGGATCGTTTGAAAAGTTCTCTAGGTAAGTTAATGGGACAATTGTTTTCAATGTTTTTCATCTTCGCATTGTTCCATGTTGACGTCATGGAGATGGGAGTTCGTTTGACTTTGTAAAAGAAAATGCTATTGAGTTTTTTTGAGTAAAAAATGTTGCATCAAGGGTGATTCGCAGTTCCTTGAAAGGGAAAACTGCATTGCCCCTCACAAGGCGTGGGGCAGTGCCAGGGCAGCTTAATACTTCACAGGGTGGGGACGGGGACCATGATCCTCACCCCATGCTGTGCACATCCCTAAACTCTATAGTTACCCTCCGTTTTACTTTCTGCAAGTTTACCACTTGATATTGGATTGTAACACGCCTAAAGTTATGTTTTCCTGTTTTCTATATGCTCTTTTATTGCAATAAATGTCCTCCATTGTCATGTTCTTGAAGATTTTTTTTAAGCCTGTGAGGATTGGCTATAAAGTCTGAGGTCAACAACTTGATATGAGTAGCCCAGGGCAAAGTCATAGTACAATCACATAGAATTTGTTAAGCCATCCAAGAATAAGCCTGTGCTGGAAATGATATGTGCTCCATGTATCGAATGTGCTGGTTCTTGAACACCCAGACCAGAATTTGGGCTGTTTCCTTAGGCACGATACGGTGAGATCACCAAGAATATAGTCTCGCTTGGTGTGGCAAACCACATAGTCACTCTCTAATGTTTACTTGTAAATTGTTTTGGCACATATTTCGTTGTGTACACAGATAAACTTCAAGTAATAGGCTGAAAGCTTTTGCTGGAGGTGTTGTATAATTTATAAATTTTTCTCCCTCTTCAGGAAGTTGCTGAAAATTTGGCATCTGAACTAGTGCAACTGAAGGAAGAGAATACAAAGCTTCTACATGAAAGAGATGATTTGGCAACCCAAAAGACAAGTCTTGAGCAACTAATAGTAACTATGGCAACTGAAACGGTAATATTTTCTCTTCCCACTATCCTAAGCCTCACTGAGTGATGTGCACGCTCATCAATATGATTCTTCATCACATTTTATCGTTGATGTGTGGAATACCTATGGAAGAGTTATAAGCCCAAATCTTACTAGACAAAAGCAGGGCAAGAGGTTAAGCTCTTTTGGATGATTATCCTCTTCAATTAGTTGAAGTATATATATGGATATTAGCTAGTTGTTGGTAGGTGGTCATAAATAACGAAATTAGGGTCTTGTTAGTGTCTGTCTTGTTCTATATATTTTGCGTACTCTTTCATTAAGTTATTGAGTAAAGATGTAGCCTCTTATCTCTCCCTTCTCGTATTAGAGCCACCGAGAAAGAGAGACCCAAACCAAAACCCTAACTTGGGATCAAATCAAAACCCTAGCTTTATCTTTCTTCTTGTGGTTAGTCTTAAAAGGATAAGACTCGTTTCTGCCATTCTCATCCTGATACTGAGCCCACCACTGTCAAGTCCTCTGTTTTTCGGCCACCAATCTTTATCCTTGAGAGCAACCACAATTAGTTTTCTTTAAGAGCTGTATCATCATCGTCTGCTTGTCGTGGTTTCAGATATGCTCATGTTCTCTTTAAGACCAACATTATCTTGTTGAGCAGCTGGTTTCTCCATTGTTGTCAGGATGAGTTGTTGCCTGCGACCTTGTCAGTCTTGTCGCGGACATCCTTGTGCTGGTGAAGTCTACCACAAGTTGACCTTTCTTTCTCTAGCTTCATTCTGTCATGTATCTTTTTCAATCGTGGCCATCAATGATACGTCGCCATCAAAATCAAGCTAGCGTCCTCATTAGTTTGTGTTTTTTTAGTCTTCAGTTTCTTTTCCCTTTTGTCCTTCTTAATTCCAAAAGAAGAAAAGCAAAATAAAAGCTCGCTAAGGAGCCGTTGGTGATCCAATCTACATCATCTCATCATCAAAAACTTCCCAGTTGTGGTCCACACTCAACAACGCCTACAATTGATATTATTCCGGGAGTCTCTTTCAATTGCGAGCATCCAGGCAGTTGTGAGCGCCAAAGTCGAGCACGCCTTCATTGAGCAGCCAAGGTTAAGCCTTGTAGGGTGATGCAATGTAGTTTGCCACAATTCAAGTTGAGTTTCCACAGGGTTTTATCAAGGTTGGTTGAGAAAGAGGTATCAACTTTCGAACCATGTGTTTCTTCGGGGCTTGTCAATTTCAGTGATGACATGGATTAATTTCAATTTGTCGTGTAAGGTCCACCATACACAGTTGTCATTGTTTTGAATCCGGATTCTGATAATCCACATCCCTTGACTAGTGTAAAGTTTGATTTAGATGGCATTTTGGTCACACTTCAGACTTTGAAAGAAAGTTGCACTTGTCGGTGCCTCTAATGCTTTATAAATAGAGCCATTACTGTTGCATTAAGTTATTAAGAAAAGATGTAGCCTTTGAATAAATTCTCTCTCCATCTCTCTCTCTCTGAAGATGATAAGAGTATTTACAAATTATTTGAACAAGATGAGATCATATGGATGGATGGATGTTCCCAAGAGAAAAAGAAAACCAGAGGAGATCAGAAGGATAACCTGCTGATTATACTCTTCCTTCTTTGAGCTAATCTTCAAGAGACTTACTCTAACTTAAAAGCCTGCCTGTTTTGATGAACACTCAATAGGAGATCTTTACCACTGAAATCTAACTTGGGTGGGAGAAAACTTGGGACTTGTTTTAAGTAGAAATGTAGTAAAGTGAGTGGACATGTAATTATGCAATTATCTATTTCAAACATTTTGGGTCGGTTCAAGGAGACCAAACTCCCAAAAAGAGTATTCAGGTTTCGGGGTGAGAGTCTACTTATTTTATCAGGTCGTAGAATCTCTTGATGATGTGGGATTATGGTGTTATTGAATGTTGTCCAGTGGACGATGGTATATTATCTGGAGAATTAATGTTCAGCATGTCCTTCCAGGCTCGCCTAATGGAAGAAAATACCAAGCTGAAGGAAGAATGCGCAAAGCTTCAAGAAGAGAAACAGAAAACAGTCACCAGAGAGGTGATTCTCCTCAAATCTGCGTATTGTCTCAGACTCAGCTTCTATCTGCTGATAGTTCTGAGTTGCTTGCAGGAATTTGTGCAGCTGGAAACGCAAGTTTCGAAACTTAGGGAGGATTTTGAACGCGATAGACGAGGATTTCCAGCAGCTACAATGGCAGCTCTGGCGCACTTACAGAACGGAAGATAACTGGAACATACACCCCACCACACAGCGAGCGCCAAACGGTTCTCTCATATATCTGGCCTTTGCATTTCAAATTTGCCCCAGACTTCTAAATTAGAGATTGCAACCCTCCCTGACGTTCACCCTGTACCATAATGTTAGCCATTGCTTTCGTACCGTGGTTGTAATGTCCATCCCATTTTCTGCTTTTTACGGTCTGCAGTTCCAATTGTCAACTAGACACTGGTATTTTCATCACCATGTATTAGAAAACGTAGCAATTTCTTCCAGTGTTGTATCGTCCCGGGCACAGATCCTGTTTGCTGCTTGCTGCACGGGATTGTTCGCAGTTCTCAGCAGCATCGATCTCGTGTTCTACTCTGCAACGTCTCTCTGGAAAGCACAGGCCGGGTTTTGAATCGACATGATAGAACGAAACAGAGTACAGATACGATGAACATGCACAGTGATCTAACACCATAAGATAGAAGAAATCTAAACCGAATGGAAAACGGAAGATGATCAGACCCTTCTCACCAACAGTGCAATTACCTGTCAATTTTGCAGCATCGAGACCCTTCACATTTGCTAAATGGTTGATTGAAATAGATGGCAAAAGATGTCTACATATTATGCTTGTGAAATTTAATATTACTCGAAAGAGAGGGCTTCTCCATATTCCAGAATCACGTGATGATCTTGATGCGAAATGGACGTTTTATATTTATTGTTCCCTAGATTCAAATCATTGAAAAAAAATCTTGATCGTTTGTGATGTTTAGAAAAATGAATCAAGAAATGTTTTCATTATCAACAATGACATATGGCCGTAAAATTATTGCTGATAATGAAAATAATATTTATTGGATCACTTTTCTAAATGAAATAAATTATGAGAAGAAGGGATATATATTTCAAATATTAACGGTCAGTAAAACAGAAGTAATCAAAGCATGATCAATTTCAAGATGGATCAACTCTTTCTGCGATCCTCATTCTAAATAATCAGCACAGGAAGTTTGTTGAGTTTTCCATTTTAGTAGTTTGTTGAGTTTTCCATTTTAGTAATATTTGAAAGTATTATATAATATGTAAATTGTATCAATTATACAGAACTATTTTGATCTAGTAATTATAGGATTGTCTGTCCTCTTAAAGCCCATAATTTGGATTTTGATAAATGCAGGACCTTCTTTTGAAAAAGTATGTTCGAAGTTGATTTGAAACCGATCTAGTTAGGAATCAATGGTTCCTTTTTTGGAATTTGAAACTAGGTTTGACAATCCGTGTCTCATCATGCCCGTGTCTAAAAGCAGAATGACATGAAATAAATGGCTAATTCAAAAACGACATGCTAAACATTCGAATTGAACAACAACCTAGATATGAATAACCGAAACAGGTCATATGACACAATATGACTCATGCTTTTATCAATCATCTTACTAATTCGCATGTCGACACGACATAATACAATAATAATTTTAATTTCGTTTGCGACACGAAAATAGATGAACTTAATCAGTCAACTATGTAGGACATGATTATAAGCATGTTATAAGAGGGTCGACACAATCTCATATGTGACTCGAATCCATTTATGCCAAATACAAATTGGTGTACCGTGTCATGCAAAACAAGGTCATGTCGAGAACTATCAAACATATTTGGAGTTGGAAGTGAGCATTAGCAACAACATGCTCCTCTTGAAATCGAAAGTAACAAACTCTTTTAGACAATGCCAATTGAATCGTGATACAGTTTGCCCAACCTGAAATCTAGACTTTGATCTCGTGACTCGGGGTCAAAAAAACTTTTCGAGCTTGGTAGTTGTTATGGTTCATATCGAACATCTAGTTTTCCCTCCCTTTCAAGTCTCAATCATTAAAAGGAATAAAGAATGAGAAGATGCAAGAAAAGAATGGAGAGAGAGAGAGAGAGAGAGAGAGCATAAGCGGGCCGCGCAAAAGGACAAACCGATAGCTCCGGACGAGCCCGACCCGCCCGAAGGGCCCGACCCAAAAACCCGACACCGTCCTGAGTCCTCCCCATTCTCTCTCTCCCTCTCTTTCGTCTCCCTTCTTCCTTCCATCGGCGCAACAATATCTCGCCACTCTCTCTCTCTCCAGAAGAAGAGATCAAGTCTCAGACGCCTTCTCCACAAGTACAGAGAAAGCAGGAAATCTAGGGTTTTTCATTCGAGCCTCAATCCGGGGAATTCGATCGGAACGGCGAAGATTCAGCAGCCAGATTGCCAAGAAGGGGAACCGAAGGCTTGAGTTCCAATGTCGCAGACCGGGAAGCTGATGCCGAATCTGGATCACCAGAGCACCAAGCTCCTCAACCTCACTGTCCTCCAGCGCCTCGATCCCTTCGTGGAGGAGATTCTCATCACCGCCGCTCACGTCACCTTCTACGAATTCAACATCGATTCCAGCCAATGGGTCAGTTCCCCTCTCCTCTCCCTCCCTCCCTCCGTGGCTTTTTCCATTTTTTCGTCCCGGGTTTCTGCGCCTGCGGACGCGCTTGAGCTGTGGAGCTACCGGATTCGATCATTTCCGAGCTCCTTCGGCTGGGTCTCGTGCGGGTGTGAACCTGTTTCTCCACTTGTTTTGTCTTTTGCAGAGTCGGAAGGACGTGGAAGGGTCTCTGTTCGTCGTCAAGAGGTGAGTGATTGAACTGATTTGTGGGCATGCCCGGGTTGTTTTCCGTGTTATGGTTGGTGAAATTTTTAATTTTGTCGTGTTCGGCGTCGGATTTATTGTGAATTTGATTTTCCGAGGTGAGGGTCCCTTTGCGGACTGTTATCTGGAATCCGCTTCGGATTTTTGTGTTTGAGCTTTGTGTTTAAGTGTGCTTGACGGGCATTTCTGGCAGCCTGATCATTCGCTTCTAAAATTTTTATTGCAGGAACACTCAGCCTCGGTTTCAGTTTATTGTGATGAATCGCCGCAACACTGGTTGGTGGACTTTATTATTGCTTCTTTGCTGGTTTATCTCAGAAAATCCTGTTTCATATCTTTGTATGTACGCTCGTTTCAGCTGATGATAGTTTTATTGGAATATTCTCTGCGGTTTATATACTCATAGCTTTTCCTGTACAAAATGTGGGAAATGAGAGTTTCATGTCTTGGGATATTCGTTTAGACGGCTACTAGGATAATTTAATGTTTCACTGTTGAAGTGTAGAGGCAAGCTTTCGAAGTAATTCCTTTTTCTTTTTCCAGACTGCTTATGATCCTTACTTTTGCTGCTATTTTGGGCATTAATTTGTAAAGATTTGGTTTATTTTTACGTTAAGAATCAACTGTTTACATCTAGCTTTCCATATTTATCATCCTCCTTTTTAGCCTATGCAACCTGGGGAAGTTTTACCCGATGTGACTTTGGAGACTTTTTTTGTCTGTCCAAATAAATCAAGAATTCAGATATAACACGATACCCAATTGAGATAAGCATCAATACCCATGCATAGTCTAATATATTTTGATCTTCCCAAGCTTACTCAGGTCTGAACCGCGAGAGATACTTCCCAAATAAGATTGCCAATGGTACAAGTGCTCGACTTAGTGAAGATGGAAAAGCGCAGTAACTTCACCTGTGCCTTTTTAATAGTTGAGTCGAGAAGGGGTCCTTTTTTTATTGTTTTGCATACTTCAGGAGATGAAATTTAGTATGACTTTACCCAATTTTGTCGGTTCACTAACTTTAACTACAAACTCTGGTGTACCCTTTGCTTCTCTATATCTAATTTACTAAGTGAGAAGTGCTGTATAGTAAGTTATTGTAATTTTTGAAGTCAATCAGATGGTCGTTGATCAAATTATTTGCAGCATTACTCTCAGAATCTTACCGCTTCAATTTCTAGATGAGTGGAGTGCTCAATATTTATTGCAGTCTGCACCTTTAAGAGAGCAATGTTTTATGCAGATAATCTGGTAGAGAATCTTTTGGAAGATTTTGAGTTTGAAGTCCAGGTTCCATATTTATTATACCGGAATGCTGCTCAGGAAGTAAATGGTATATGGTTCTACAATGCACGGGAGTGTGAACAGGTGGCGGGTCTTTTTAACAGGTATTAGGAAAATTGGATATTTGTTGCTGTTTATGTATTATGAATCTAAATATATTATATGCTTACTTGTGATTCAATTCTTCTTTAAGAGTAATTTCTGCTTTTTGCATTTTAGGATACTTAGTGCATACTCCAAGGTTCCTCAAAAGTCAAAGGTGCCCACAACTAAAAGGTACTAAGCGGTTTCTTTTGTTAGTGCAAAATATGCAAATTGTTCATGAAGGCATAAAATCAGTATTTCACCATAGATGTTTTTCCTGCTGTTTTTACTAGTAGAGCTGCTTATCTTCCACCTTGGCCTTCGGGCTGTGATTTTTGGAACTTGCCTTGTTTTCTGCTTCTCAATGATCTATGCTTACCTGGACTGCAATATGTTTGGCAGTTGAAGTGCAACATACACTGTAGGAGTTTCTAAGAGAAGCACTTAGATGACAGATTTGTAGTCCTGTTTGTAATACCTGCTATAACTATGGTGATCTTAATGTATTTGCTTGAAAGTCTTTCACCTCCGTTGAGTTTGAGGGGGATGTTGCAGTCTTGACTGTGAATTTTTAATTTCTTTTCTTTTTGCTACAAAAGTAGTGTAAATTGCAAGTTTCACCTGAAAGTTGGCTTTTATAATATGCCCTCTATCGGATGGATACTGTAGTAAATTTTATCAGTTTGGCAATTGTCACGTTGTGGCGCTCAACGTAGAAGTGCCAAAGTTTTCAAGCATTACCAGTGCTTTTCGGTGAGGAAATTGATAATGGACAATGTTTTCTTTTACTCAATAAAAGACTGTAATGTCTTTTTCCCACAAATAATTAGCTGTGTTCATTCAAAGTTTTATCTTTTAGTTCTTTGCTGCTGAAGATTTTTCTTGCTTTCTGCAGTGAGTTTGAGGAACTAGAAGCTGTCCCAACTATGGCAGTGATGGATGGTCCCTTGGAGCCCCCATTATCTACGACGCCCAATGTGAATGATGTCCACGATGATCCAGCCTTTGTGAACTTTTTCAGTGTACGTACTCATAGAGAATGTCAATTTTCTATAAGTAACTTTATTTGATGGGACGAAGGAGAATGTACATCAGCACGATGGAAATGCAGGTAGGAAGAAACAAGTGACATGTTGCATACTCTGTAGGTGAATAAAATAGCATGCATTATAACATCTCCTGCACCTGCATTATGCACATACTTTTGTGCAGGAGGTATATTGATTAATGTGGGTTTTAGTGGTGCTATGAGATGACCTTCCTTTTCCTTGTCCACAAGGGAAAGAGAAGTCTTCCTTTATGACCTTCCTTTTCCCTTTCCATGGGGAAAAGTGAAGTCCTCCTACAATGGTGGGAGGAGTTAGTGCACTAGCGTGCTTTTGAAGTTTGTCTAGTGCAATGAAGCAATGAAGGAAAAATGATTGTGCACTTTTGCATTCCCCTTTTATAGCAGGAGATGACTCTTTTATAATCGCAGAAAACTCTCGTATGATAATAAATTACTACTCCACTGGATGTTTAGAAATCTCATCTACGGATTGTGGCCTGCTTTTTGCAGGGTCTCAAGGCCAGTTGCGTGTAAGAAGTTTTATTTAGTTCCTCTTGCTTCGTTTGTTCTGATACGTAGGTTCCATGTTTTGTAGAGAAACGCGTTCCTTCTGCTAAGTTAAATTCTTGCATTTGTGTCATCAAGAGTGGAAAACTTCTGATTTCCTTTTTTTAGTAAACCCTCTACAGCTGGATCATTTGTGTTATCCTAAAGAGATGCCTTTGTAGTGTTTTGGCACTGATGTTCTGATGTCCCTTCTCCTCTTTGTTTCCCCTATATCTGCAGAAACCTTTTTCATTCAGTCACAAATCATCTGATGATGTATAATTTCAAAGGGCGTAAAAGATCATTTCATGTACAATGAGCTGTTGCTTTCAGCTGGAATCCTCACTAGCTGATCTTTTGTAATGGTGGTGCAGTATGAATAGGGTTCTACTGTTTAGATATGGAAAAAGATAACTAAGTGCCAATGAAGACGGGGAAAGTGGAGCACAGTTTCTGTTGAAAATAGTTAGAATCTACAGCAAACTCCTTCCCCATTTGCCCAGGCATTTATGGTGGTGGAAGTTCATTTTAGCTCATCATCTTTGAGAATGATAGGAGTGCTTTGTACCAGTGTATCTTGCTTAGCACATGTGTTCTCTTTAGCCATATTCTACATGTTTTGCCAAATTGCACTGTGTGCTTCCTTTTGGTCCCTAATGGTTTGCTTTGGCATGCAGTCAGCTTTGAATATTGGCGGTGCTACAAATGTAGCAGGTAGCGGACAACTTTTTCCATCTTCTTCGGCAATGGCTCCACCTCCGTGCCCTGTCTCGGCTTCCTCACCGGCTGTATCAACCTTGCAAATACCATCTCCTCCTTTGGCAGCACCTACCCCTCTAGGGTCTTTGCTTGATAATAATGATCCTGGTATCAACAAAAATCGTGCAGCTAATCTAGTGAAGCCTTCATTTTTTATCCCTCCGCCATCCTCCTCTGCAGCAATTGTGCCACCTGTCTCTTCGTCAATGCCTACTGCTCCTCCACATCATCCACCTGTCAATTTACAACGTCCATATGGTACTCCAATCCTTCAGCCGTTTCCACCACCAACACCCCCTCCATCTCTCACGCCTGCTGCTTTTCCTACTGCCAACTATGCACCTGTCATGAACAGAGATAAAGTCAGAGATGCACTATCAGTGCTTGTTCAGGTTAGTTTGCTTGTAGTGCTTTTTGCCATCTCTTACAGGAAGTCGTACCAGTTAAATGATATGAGAAAGTAAAATGACTGATGTGCCAACTTTTTTAAGGATAATACCTATAACCGAAAAGGTTGTCCTCATTATCATAGCTCATCTAGCTTTTACTGAGGAAACGGACTTTGGATGCACAATCAGAGATTCTTCTTTCATTCCTAAATTTCTTCCTTATCTATGTTTATTGAGCTTTAGCATTATGAAGAAATCATTGGATCTTCTCTTTTAAGGTACAGGGTGCTTTGTTTTATAAAGGTGTCTTATGGTTCTCCTGGTGATAACTCGGGTTCCTCACGAAGCCCATACTTGATAAAGATATACTCGGTCTGAATCAAAATTTTCCCATAAAAAGTTTTCTGATCCCGCCTTACGTGTTTTCTGCTCCGCATATTATGAGCCAGAATTAGATTTTTCTAGAGTTGAATCAGTAAGATCTGCTAATGCTAGCTGCTCTGACTTTCTAGCAAAGACACCGTTAAGTGTTTCTTTCAATCACTTATAACAATCCAACTACCCTGCAAATGACCTTGTCGCTCTTGCAGGACAATCAGTTCATCGACATGGTATATCGAGCATTGCTAAACGCACACAATTCATGAGCAGCAAAGATGGTGGGGACCTGACTTTCTTCTCTGTTGGGGTTTTGGTGTTTGTGCATTTTCCTTTCTCATCTTGAACAGTCAGATCCGCGTGTATGATTCCATTTGTATAGCATTTTGCTCTGTTGTCTGATAACCTTACAGTAAGGTATATAACTTTTGTTATGGTCTTTGTTAATCATCTGTGAAAGTTGTCTGCTGAGATCATGGCACTATTCTAAAAATTAGAAATCAAAAGAGTAGACCTAGTCTATTGAATCATGATTATGTCCTTCATTCTGATATTCGAAGTCGATGTAGATTCTTATATGCATAGTAGACCTAGCCTATTTGAACCATGTTATGTTCGCGGCATTCACAGCAACAACCAAGAATGCCGCCTCCATCTTTTTCTGTTGCTACATGTTAAATTTGGCCAAATTACAAATACAATTGGCAAAAACTGTCTGAGAAAGATGCACATCAACGAAACGAAATCGTGAAGCTTTCAACAAACTTAGCCAGGCTGAAAAGTTGAAGCTTGTGCTCCGTTGCGCCTAGCCCAGCCTGTGTTGCGAAAGCGAGCGAGCAAGCAAGAGAGGATCGTCGTCTATGGTGATATGACTGCGAGTGACAAGAGAGACAGAGACGGACCTTGTCTACCTGCTTAGGAGTTCAGATATCTCAGCATGGGAAAGAGAGAAGAGATTAAATATTAATTATCCACCAAAAAGATTGATTCCCCAGAATTCTTAGGGTACCCATCAAAGGAAAGTGACTGTTCCAGCATCCTTTTTGGATTTATTTATTTTTCACCTTTTTGTTTTAATTTGATGTCCTTCACAGTTGCATAGAGGATGCTTGACGCACCCCGAAATGGATTTGAGTAGAACGACATCATTTTCATTAATTGTGGAATATCTTGCTAGCGATAAGGAATTCCAAATTATGTATCCAAAAAAAAGAAGGGAAAAGATCACTAAAAATTCAAAATTTTGTCAAAAGTGACAAATTTACCTCTATTTTTTTTTTGATATGAAAAATCTCGAACTTTGTTAACTGTGACATATTTACCTCAAATTTTTTTAGTGACAAAAAAAATCATACCTCAATTTTTTTTTTACATGAAAAATCTCGAACTTTGCTAACTGTGACACATTTACCTCAAATTTTTTTCGTGACAAAAAAAATCATGAATTTGTATTCGTGTGACACATTTACTCTAAATTATAGGGCATTTTGGTCTTTTACTTTTTAATTTTTTTTTCTTCTTCTTCTCTCTCCCCTTCGCCGACCATGGTGGAGGGAAGCCGGAGTCGGCAAGGGCCACCCTTGCCTAAGTTCGATGAGGATGGATCTAGCGACGGCACCCCTCGCCAGACTCAGGCGAGGGCCGCCCTCGGCAGCGTCGGGAGACCTTAGCCAGCCTAGGTGAGGGCAGCCCTCACTTGACTCCGACTTCCCTCCACTAGCTCCACCATGGCCGGCAGAGGGAAGAGAGAAGAAGAATAAAAGAAAAGGAAAAAAATAAGACAAAAATGTTATTAGTGATGTGAATGTGTTACAGTTTGCAAAATTAGAGGTTTTTCATGTCAAAAAAAACAAATTAGGGTAAATTTGTCACTTTAGAAAAATTTTGGATTTTTTTGTGGTATTATCCCAAAAATAAAAAATAAAATCGGTCTCCGTCTCATTTCATGATTTACTTGTAAATAAGGAGAAATGGAGTATTATTTTCTTAAATTCCCAATGAATATCGTAAGTGCGCTATAACGTTTTCTGCAATTTAAGTTGGTTTTTTTAATATTTCGACCAATGTCGATTTAAGAAGAAAACTGTAAAAAATGGTAAAGCGTCATCCGATCTTATTCAGTTATTTATTTACAGTTAATTAAACCTAGCCAGAGAAAGAAAAATAGGAAGCAAATATTCGTTTAAGAACCAAAAAATTAACCTGAAATGCTCCTTACAGCTTTTCTGCCACTTCTTCTTCTTCAGGTAATCTTAGATTCTTAAGACACGTAACCTCAAAAGAGCTCAGTCACACCTCTCTCTCTGTCTCTCTCTCTCTCTCTCCTTCCATGGCGGCTGCTGGAAGAATTTCGAGGGGGTTCGTCAAGCTCCTATCGTCGCCTAATCCCATCGCTTCCCCAGCTCGTCTAATCTTCCATCGAGGACTCGCTTCCACTCTCTTCGTCAAAGGTACCAAATCCCCCCCCAAAAAAAAAAAAAAAAAAAAAATCCTTTTTCCTTCTCTCGATACGTTTTGCCTGTGCGTGCGCTTGTTGGCGGCTGTACATGGCCGAGCCTTCCGACAATGCACAGCTCCGAATGAGGGCGCCTTTTGGTCGGAGTCGGACCGACCTCCGAGAATGCGCTTCGGTTAATCGCGCCTTCGAAGATTTCTTGGGTGGACTCTAGGAATTGGAATTTTTTTTTTTTTTGCTGGGCTCTAGTAATTGGGAATTTACCCTCTGATGACTTTTGCTCGAAATGGGTCTCCATGTTTCGAACTAAAGTCTCTTCTTTTGTTTTTTTTTTTTATCCCCGAATTTTAGTCCTTTCTTTCACCAGCTTATGGCCAGTAGAAGCTGGAATCTGTTCTTTCTGTTGCTGGTTTGCTGATGGGGCTAAGCTAGATAATGTTAGTTCACTGACGGTGATGGTGGTTAAACTACTGATCGATCCGCAACTCCATAAGGATAGAAAAGGAGGGACGAATGAATGAATGGCTTTACATAATCTCGTCGGCAGCGAGATTTCACAGTAGAGCGCGGGCGTACTTGTTCCAGCAGGATGGATGATTCCAGGGATGATCCACTTGCTCTGGAAAGCCGAAAAGTGAGATAACTGGTAGTCCGTAGTGATGGTGTTTCAGAATGTGACTTCTAGTTCATCGTCATCTGTCGCTAGTTGGATGGTGCCCCACCTTTGAAGGCTTCACGGTCTTGAATATTGGATTAGGTATGATGGAGCTTTTGAGGACTACTGAAGTTCGGGCTTTTGCCCCTGACCTCTTTCAACCTCCTGTGAACTGGGAAGCCATTTAGCTACTCTTTTGTGTTTGAAGGAAATCATGTGGTGACAAAACATAGGACATTCATCTGAGTGTTAAGTGGCTTGTTGTGTATTGGATCTGGCTTTTAGGACGCCAGATGATCATTTCGCCAATGGATACAGCCGTTCGTCCGTGTAACATTACTAGGGATAACTGTACTGGTACTGGCACAATATCATTGTCAGCTATTATCAAACCTTAGTAAGAGCGTAGAACAAAAATTTGTCAGCTGCGAAGCCAAGCAAATCTCAGATTTAATATCTGTTTCTGGAGAATTCACAAATCTTTAGGGAGGAACCAAGAAAGTATTTTTCATGTAAGACTGTGATGATCATTTCCTGAACTAATGATTGGTGGCAAAGGTCTGATCTTCAGCTTTAGTATCATCAGAGTTGCTTCTGGGGGAAATTTTAAATCATAGTTGATCTCACTATGAAATGCAGTTTCTAGTTGGAGCCAATACTCGGCCTATTCTAATATCTATCTTAAGTCAGTGCAAAACTTAATTGTAAAATATTGCTCTTGAGCAGGTATAGATTTTGGCACGACTAATGACAGGCTAACAGAAGCATTTTCAAAGTTCGGCCAAGTTGAAGAAGGTAAGCTTCAATATTTCGCCTTCGGAGCTTCAAGAAGCATTAGTGTCTCTGACCATGAAGCCTCATTTCTTTCCAGCTAAAATAATAATGGATAAAGTAAAAAATAGATCAAAAGGTTTTGGATATGTGACCTTCGCCGTGGAGGAGGATGCCCGAAAAGCCTTGATTGACATGAATGGGAAAGTGAGAATCATGCCATCTCTTTGTACTTTATGCATTCTAGACCTTTGAAGTTCTGACCCTCTTTTTGTTTCTAGTTGCTAGATGGGCGTGTAGTGTTTGTGGACATGGCAAGAACCCGGAGAAATGTTGCTGATTCCGTTCCAAAAGCCAGGGGACCTACTGAACCTCCCATGAACGATTGACTCAATTTCTGTTCTTCCTCTGTCTATATGTCTAATGTAGTTAGAGAACCGATGCATCATTTAGTCAATACACTCTATTTTACTTGGTTTCATACTGTTCACTATTTTTGCTGACCTTTTTTTCATTTATTTGTGGCTTGCGAATGTACTCCCTGTTGCTTCATAAGCATGCCATTTGCTTAAGGCACATCATCTTTTTCTTCATATTTGTGTTGTCATATCGAGAGCTTTTTGACATTGAAGAATATCAGTGCAGATAATATCATTGCTCAAAAGTCTGAAAACCTGTGTTGGTTCATGGCTTGTTACCTGTTCTGTATTTACTTACATTGAGATGTAATGTCACTGATCGGATCAAAGAAGAAAAGTTAGTGCAGAGATTTCAACCGAGTCTCGTAAGAGGCAAGGGAAAAGGGAGCCGGCCTGAGAACCGGACCCCGGTATTGATGCCCCTTCGATTTCATGCAGCAACTCGGTGAGTGTGAATCAAGGTTTGTGGATTGGTTAACCTGGGAATTGGAGTTGTTCTGTATTTGCTGTCAAAGTGGATTTTACTCTGAGCTAAATGTAGGTACTGATGTCTCTGGAATTTATGCTCAAAAGTTCATCTCTGACAAAAAAACAAAGTCAGGATTTTGGGTATTGGGTATTGGGTAATCAATGTAATTGAAATAAATCAACAAATCGATTGTGTTCTTTCGTCGTTTCTTTCTTTTTGAGAATTTCTCCCTTTAGTCTATGCTTGGGGGCTATTATGGTCAATATACACGTGGGCCTATAAGAAATGGCTTGGGCTCTTTCCAAGTGGCCCATTTACGAGCCCAGGTTGGCCCACACCAACTTGCTGAAGTGCGAACAGTTCTCTCTGCACATATCTTTCGACGTCCCCACCACTTATCCATGCAAATCCGACGTGGCACGTTCCGATTGAGTGGCGACGTTATCCATGCAATCCGTCTTCCACAAAAATCTGTTTATCCTTCCTCAACAAAACCTCAATCCCCCGTATCCACCACCCACTCTCGAGCCTCTCATCCCGAACCAGAAGACCGGAGATGGCAGCAAGCATGGCTACGTCGAGCGTCATCGGCCTCGGCTCCTCGTCCTTGACATCGCCGAAGAAGGCCTCCCTTGTCTCAGGTACACCTCGTAATCCCGAAGTGCGCTTGCTTCTTAGCACTCCTAGCGTTCCATGCTCCCTTTTTTTCTCTCGATCTTCGTCCCATCTGGAATCATTGGTCGTCTGCAGACTTTGTGAGGTCTCCGGTGAGAGTGAGGAACCCGATGAAGCCGGTTCGCGCTTCGGGAGGACGGTTCACATGGTAAGTGCTTCAGCGTTTGTTCAGCACCGATCAAGTTGGCTGCGTCTGTGTCGATGTGATCTGGTTTGGCTGATTTCAATGTTGGTATGTATGTTTTTCGAAGCTTCCAGAGAGACTGGTTGCGCCGCGACTTCAGTGTGATTGGGTTCGGGCTGATCGGGTGGCTTGCTCCATCCAGCGTTCCGGCGATCGACGGCAAGAGCCTGACGGGGCTCTTCTTCGAGAGCATTGGGAACGAGCTCGCTCACTTCCCCACGCCTCCCCCGCTCGCTTCCCCATTCTGGTGAGTTCATGAGATTTCACACAACAGATTCATTGAATGAGCTCGGACCACTTGACAGTTTAACTTTGGTCGATTTAAGTTGCGTGATACGCGAACTTCTGCAAAATGATTGATTTTTGGGGGGCGAATCTGATGGATGAACAGGTTGTGGCTGATCACATGGCACCTGGGTCTGTTCTTGTGCCTCACCTTCGGTCAAATCGGCTTCAAGGGGAGGACCGAGGATTACTTCTGAAGAAGCTAATGGATATTGTCATGTTTCATGTGTAATCTTCTTGTAAATTACCCAGGAATTTCCCAGCAAATCCATCCCTCTTCTTGTCTCGCCCCCTCCCTACGAAATCCATGTACCCTTTTGTATCTGATGAACAGCTGCTACTGCTCGTATTTGATTTAACTCCGAGCTATATGCGTAGTATGCCCTCCTTCGTTGTGGCCCTTTTCATATTGCTGACGACAGAACCGCCAACGACCGGCGGCGATCATTCGGGTTTTGCTTCCTTAGTCGTGTTCGGTTCTACCCTTAATGTCGAACCCGATGAACGGGCATTGCAGTTCAAACCCGGCACCAGATAAAGGAGTCTTCCAACTGGGAATTTGTAGACGTAAGATGAACTTAGATTCATCGGATGGTTGTGACCTTAAAGTGAATCTCGCGAGCCCCAAGTCCGAACAATCAGTTTCAGCGCTTTGCTTATGAACACGATCTAGGAAGATTGATACTTCTTGTCATTTTCATCGAGAAATGAAAGTTAGGATATCGAACAATCCAATTACAACGTTTTATCAAACTTCTCAAACCGATTGATTGTGACCTGAGTCTGAAATAAATAAAAAGTAAATAGATGTTGTACAATTTGGGAGAAGTGAACATATTTCAATTAAATTAATTTAGTTCTAAATTTTTTTACATTAATATCAATTCAATCTTTTTGCTAATATTGATCGGTCGGTGCTGACGTGGATGTTGGCCAATCCGGCTAGTACTAATATAGCAATTTTTATTTTTATTTTTATTTATTTATTTTTTTTTCTCTTCTTCCTCCTTGAGCTTCTTCTCCCTACAGTGGTCGATGAGGCCAGCCTCACCATAGCCTTGTCGCAAGCAAAGGCAGCCTTGCCCAAATTTGGGTGAAGTCGCCTTGTCTGCAGCCCTCATCCACCACTATAGGGAGAAGAAGCCCAAGGAGGAAGAAAAGAAAAAAAGAAAAAGAAAAAATTAGAAAAGATTAAAAATTATTTTAAAATTGCTATGTCAGCATTGGTCGGACAGTCAACATCGGTCGGTCGGTCGGTGTTCACATCAACACTAGCAAGCCAGCATTGGTTGGAAGGATTAAAGTAGTATATATATAAAAAAAAAGTTTATGATTAAATGGCCTAATCAAAAGGTTTATAACTGAATTGCATAACAATTTTTAATATAATATGAAAATAACACTCGATTCTGGAATCATAAATAATTATAAATTATTATAGACTCATCCCTTCAAAAAATTATAACTCACAATTTTTAATATGACCTCAAGAAATGTTATACTAACAAAATTCCTTTTTGATACCTTTACCAAATTTAAAGGCGTCGGGTGGCCATCCACGTGACCATCACGCTGCGCCACCCGCCGCTTCAACTCCGCCAGCGAGCCGGTGGAGAAAAAGGCAAACGCCTATCGCGTCCCGAAGAGCTTGCTCTCTTTCTTGATGAAGACGGCGAACTGGCGACTGCGAACGAGACCTCCCCGTCCTGTTCTCGTCTCGACGATCAGCCGCGCGAACCGAACCGACCCAATTCGAGCTTGACGTGGGAGAAGATGGACGGCGTGTGCAGCGACGGAAGGGATGGGCGGATCATATCGATGGCCGACGCGGCGTCGATGTACCCGGGGTTCAAGTTCTCGCCGTCCGACGCCGAGCTCATCTCGCACTACCTGACGAAGAAGCTCGAGGGCATCGACAAGAGCGTCGAGCAGCTCATCCCCGAGGTCGACTTCTCTGCCCACGAGCCCTGGGACTTGCCCGGTTGGTGTTTCGGCTCCCCTTCATCTGCGTTCTGATTCGGCGTTCTTGTCGCCCGTGCGTGTTCTGTAGTTCGTGTTCTTGGTACGTGGGCATGGTTCTGATTCTGGAAAAAGCTGCATCCAGTGTGAGCCTCGTCCTATGCGTGAACTCTAGGAGCAAACGGTCCTGCCGCCTACTGAACTTAGAATTCGATGGGCAGAGGATGCGGTTCGCGTTTTATATCTTGACAACATGAATGGTTCCTGCGTTGAAAACTGTCTAGTAATTATTTTGAGGTGGAAACTCTTCAGGGCGGTATCTGAAAATTTCGTTGGATAAGGATCGGATTAAGAAAATATAGGCGTTCGATTGATTTCTAAGGTTGGATGCATGTATCGCACACAATTTACTGACTCGGATTAATTGCATAGTTAACTGGAGCTGATCTGTAGGGCAATTTTGGTCCTCTGTAGTGCAAACTTGTAGCCTGTTCTCCCTTATATTAGGCTTGCTTCGTTGAAGTCGGTTGCTTTATGATCTCAGCCAAATCGATCGTCCCCTCGGAGAGCGAGTGGTTCTTCTTCTCTGTTCGGGGCAGGAAGTATCCCAAGGGGTCCCAGAGTAAGAGAGCGACCGAACATGGATACTGGAAAGCCACAGGGAAAGAGCGCAATGTGAAGTCCAGCTCTGCGGTGATCGGTACAAAGAGAACCCTCGTCTTCCACCTGGGTCGGGCACCAAAAGGGAAAAGGACGGAGTGGATCATGCATGAGTACACGATGAATGCAAAGTCTCAGGTGATGATAGCATTTGATTCAGAGCATTTACCTAATGCATCGACCATTTCCTTGTATCTGGCCCTCTATGAGTCCATGTGATGCTACCGACATCAAAATGTGTGTGCATTCTGTAGAGGTAAGGTCAATACCTAAAAAGAACGACTAAAATTGTTTTGTGTGTTTGCCCGTTCAGAATCAGCAGGATTCTCTAGTTATCTGCCGCCTGCGTAGAAGCAGTCAGTTCCAAACGGACGCTGCCTCCGATCCAACGCAAACGTCTGATGTTGACCGGACGGATGTCTCTGAAGGGGACAACTTGGCTGAAGGTTGTGTGAGGAATTGCTCTGGAAGTTACAATTCACTCTCTGTCGAGCAAATTGAGTCCAGCTCCAATTCCTCCCATCAAAAGGTTCATCACGTTTCAAGAAGTTTAATATTTTGGAATGCCAAAGTTTGCTATGGAATTCTGGTTTACTTTATTCATCAATAGCACCTCCTCTTTCATCTACATGCCCTTTTCGTATCACAAGTACCTTTCCAAATTATGGGATTGAATTCTAAAGTCGATTTCAGGTGGAACTAGTCTCCAAATAGTCAGCTAATATTGTACTAACTAAAATCCATTTCTCTTGCTATACCATTCAGAATTCCGATGGCAACGAGGACTTTTATGCAGATATACTGAAAGATGACATTGTCAAATTAGATGAGTCTTCTGTTTCTCCAACTTGCGACAGCCTGCCCACTGTTCCAAATAATCTAGAGGCAGAGCTAATGTCTCAAGATTCGCAAACTCTAGTGCAAGATTTCATGTCGCCGATCCCTCCTTTCCAGGGCACCGCGAATCGAAGAATCAGACTGAGGCGGCCAAAACCAGAGAGGTCTAGTAAGATAGTGCTGGAGATGAAGGCCAATGACTCGTCTGCAGAGAAGGCAGAACCTCAAACAGGAAGCTCAGGGCCCTCAGAAAGAAGAACCCGTGTGATCACTAGTTGGTGGCTTGTGTACGGTATCCTAATTGGCCTGACCTTATTGTTTGTTTCTCTGCTTGGTGGTTTCCATAGAGTCGAGATGATTGTACGTACATCCTGAACTTTGGTCGCTGGCTCTTTTAGAAGCAGGCCTTATATGGAAGAGGGGGTTTCTTCTTCTCTCCCTCTTTTTTTTTTTTTGTTTTTAGAGAGACAGAGAGAGAGATTATGCCAGAATTGGCTGATCCTATGACCTTCAAGAATGATATAAGCAGTTTTTCAGGAACAACCCTGTGCATTAAATCTGCCAGAGATTATTGTCAAAGAGTGTTGCACAACACTGTTCTGCCGTAGCACAAAAATACCACACCGTCACATTCAATTCGAAAGTTCTCTTTTAAGGGAAGTGATGAAATGAGAGAATCAAAGATGAAGACAGGTGAGCGCCGTTGACACCCTGAAGATGACACTGAAAATGCCAAAAACTTCAAGAGTAGACAATGTCAGGTTTTAGGCCCATCAGCTTCCTTGTTTTGCCGACGAACAGGTCCTTACACTTGATCGCGCCGGGAATCCTCCCAATGATGGTCGTGAGCGAGAACTGTGCCAGTGCTTCTCTCCTTCCGAGCGAGACGATGGCTTTTACTGAACGAGGCTCGTAGACCGCCATCTTCCTTTCTTCACCTCCATCCATCAACAGCTTCAAGTCCTCCTCTTTCCACGCGGCCCTTCTTTCCAATCCATCTTCTGTCTCGTTACAAGCTCCAGCTTCCTTAGATCTCTGTTGCTTCCATTGCTTAGCGAGGCGTGCGAGGACGATCACCGGAGGTCTTTTTCCTCGCGTCCTAGGAATTGGTACGAGTTCTGGAGAATGTCAACGATGAGCTCATATTATTATTACCAAGTCTTGCACAAGTTGCCCCGTTTGTTATCCTCTCTTCTCCATTCGCAATAACATTGGAATCCATGATTGGCTGGTCAAGAATCATAACTTGATCTCGTTTCTCCACTTATCTTCATCAGTCTGACACGTTCATACTCGCTAGAAAAGCTCTAAAAATTCTACTACTTATGAGATGATACAAATGAAGAGAGAAGACCTTTTATATATAAGTGTTCATCCAATTACAACATAGATCTCTCATCAATTTAACGTGGATATTCTATCTCTCTATCAATCCATTATCCGCATTTATTATCCGACCAGGGAGGACTCTGTCTCTCTTGGGCTTTATCATGGTCCGAGCCCACAAGTAGTCGGGCCAACGTTGAGGTATCGCTTGGAGTTTTATTTCAACCCCAGCCCAGCCCAGCCCAATTAGCCACCTCACTGCTCGGATAGCAATCAGCTTTTCCATCATAAAAAGGATGATCTACGCTTGCGCGTGTGATTATACGGAAGCATTCTATGTATAAGCCAAACAAATAGCAGACTTCTCTTCCACGAGATCACAAGTTCGATCCACGGCGGGAACGAATTTCTGCACAGCTCATGCGCTACGCTTGCCTAATTGCACCGCATTTCGCACGAGGAGATTTTTTTTACCATAGTGGGACTGCAGTGACAGGCTCGCCAATCTCGAATCCGGTATCGTAGGTAGTGCGCAATTAACTACTCATGCCAGCATCATATTTTGCACAGGGAGATCTCTTGAATGTGGACTGGATAGTAGATAATACACGAGTCATTAAGCATTAGCTTATCTACCAAATCGACTTAACCGGAAGGAGGTAAAAATAACTGTTGATGTGAACACGGAGTAGTCCATTGAAACCCGTCTCCGGCGATGGCCTTAGCAATTATATCTATCATTAGAGCATAAATTGGTTCATACACAGTCTCGGTTCGGTTTTTGCATAGTTTGATTTTGTTATGATCGAGAATATTAATATTTTGGGAAAACAACGCACATAAGCCCTAAACTCTCGCGCAATGCTCAACGTGGTCCATAGACGTTTAATTTATTTAATGCTACCCTTGAAGTACTAATAAATATTCAATATGATCCTTTTGTTTATTCAGACAATAATTGACCGTCATGTGGTGATGTGAAAATTACTAACAATATGTCGAGTTGGATTGATAATGTGAACTATCATATCTCGAATTGAAATGAATAGCTTATGTGGATATTGAACCGTGTGCAACTTTTTATCCTTCTTGTCCACCCTAAAAAGCCATTGATAAGTTATAATCAACATATTTCACTTAATTTGAATTAACGAAAAGACGAAGAAGAACATCTTTACATAATTCATGGACTAGATCAAATAGTTGTCAATACTTGAGAGACCACTCTAAACATATTGCATGTCTAGTGAAAATTCAAGGACCATTTATATAAATATAAATATTATATATATATATATAATTAAGAGGGAGAGCAGAAGAGCAACACCCCACAGCTAAGCATGTAGGACCTGTTCCTCAATGATCCACAGATGTTCGGGCTTCAGCCATGTGAATGTCCCACACGCGAACTTTCCATTTTCAGTTTCTTCTTCTTCTTTTTTAATTTGTTGTGCATTTATTTTGTATGGAAATATACAAACATCAAACATAATATACTATCACTTATCATGTCTGTTTTCGTACGAAGATTTAAATTTTTCTCGGCGGACAGAAAATAATTCCAGGGTTATTGCGTAATAAATATGACAACGGGCATGGGACTAACAACACCATGTGACCAGATCGATCGCCATTAAAATTGCCAGGTAACGGAAGCTAATTTCTTAATCGCCCGCATCGAATTTCTCCGATTTGACCATCATCTTCTTAAAATATCAGGAGTTGTCACATGGATTTTTATTTTTTTATTTTTATTTTTTTGGGGGACCTAATTGAATAATTATCTGTACTCCACGTGACCGAGGGACAGTGCGGCTTCCACGAGGCCACGTGCTTGGTGGAGTGAGATCGGCTGCATGGAGAATCAAGGCCACGATTTTTCTAATTTTCTAGCATGCGCTTTAGCGTGTGATTAATTATCTCCGATCGTAATTTGTGATTGCATTCGAGTTATTAACCTAGTTCTCGAGAAAGCCGAAACGACGAAACCAACACCGGCCCGGTTGTCCTATCCATTTAACTCTTTTGATAACTTGACGGTCTATTCAAATGATTAACATATATATTATCCTTATTTAAGGTATGAATTGGAAACATCACGTTTGGACGTTTTTGTAGGATAACCCCTTTATTCAAGATCTTGGAATCATCGTATGCTTAAGCGGTCTCATATGGCAAACTATAATAACACAATCATGCCTGTCTTCGATAATTAGACAATGTGTGTGGACCTAGAAAACCATCGCGCGTAACGGTGCTTAGAGAGCTGCGAACACACATTAATATGGAAAAGGTCCCTTGATTTTTAGATCTAGTATAAATTACTTCAATAATTTCATGAATGAAATACCATCTTTTGTTGTTCTTTTTTATCTTCATTTTCTTTTTCGGGTTGACTATCGCCGATCGGTCGAGAGTGAACGACGTTGTCCGCATTTAATGGGCTTTGATTTTAGAAACAGGCGAAATTGATAAGGTACGAAGAAGGACCGCTTTCATAATGAGTACAACTCAATGCGCATGGGTCTGGTGTGGTCAGCCACGCGCATCTCCCGCCGGTTTTGCATCTCAATTTCATGGAACATTAATTTATATGAATGCGGCCTCGCCTGCAAAAGGGGTACGCTGACTTTAAATTATGACTTCTCTTTTTTCTTTTTTGATCAGAAATTATGACTTGCGTGCAAGATTTAACTTCTATAAAAAAAAATGAATGAAAAAGGCACAAAATAATTAATAGAAGAGAACGATTCAAAAAGAAAAGAGATGATTCAAAAAGTCATTTTAACTTATTATATAACAATAAATTCAATCATAAACTAATTAATTTAGTCTTGTAGTAGACCTTTTAATAATTTGTCAACTTACTTTTATTAGCTAATTTTAATTAGAAATCATTGACGTGAATGTTAATGTTTATGATTTTTTTTTTTTGGATAAATTTTTTTCAGAAAAAAAAAATAGAGAGAAAAAAGACAAAAGGAAAGAAAAAAAGTGCTCCGCGCGACCATCCTCACTCCGGTGATTCGATCATAACTTCCAATTAGGGTTGTGTAAAAGAACCGGGACCCGCCCGGACCGTCCGGAACTGGACCGGAACCGCTCGGAACATGTGGTTCCTAAGGGAATCAGTCCGATTCCCGGTTCCAATTTATGGGAATTGGTGGATACTTGTCCAGTTCTCAGTTCCATGGGCGGATCCGCCTATCCGCCCACCCGGACCGGACCGATTATATTATAATAATATATTAATTTTTAATATTAAAAAAATTTGAAATTAGCAAATCTAAAATTTAGGGCTCCAATCACCATTTTGTTTCAATTCACTACTCTCCTACTCTATCTCGTCTCTCTTAGTTTAAAATCTCCCCGAGCTTCCTCTCCCCTCGGCTCTGAAATCGAACTTCGATTTTGTCGAGAAGATCTTCCACTAGTGGCTCTCGCTTCCCAACAGCAATCGGCTGGTAACTTATCGTCGCCTCCCACCTTTGCCCCAAGGAAGAACTAAACCGAAATCTCTACGTTTTAATTTGCCTGTTGATATGCATTGCGAATGTGCCTACGTTTCTGATTGCTGTGTTAATTTACGTGTGCATTTTAGTTGGTGGTGATTGTGCATTACTTCGTTGAGATACATGTCGCGGTTGTGGTTTGTTGTTAGGGATTTTGGTGGGTTAATGGGTCTAGCTCAGAAATCGCCTATATTTGATCACATTGACAAGAGAAGAAATTTTATTTTATTTCAAGCTTCACCTTTTTATGCTAAGGTTGGACCGGTTCTATGGATCTACCCAAGAACTGGACCGGACTGGCGGTCTGGTTCCCGGGTGGATCCATGCAACTAGTGGGTGGTTCCCAGTTCCAATTGGAACCGGTTCTTAGCTGATTCTAGGTCAGGAACCGCACATCCGGACCATACACACCTCTACTTCCAATCCGCTAAATTTAAAGGCTGTAGATTCAAGCACGACCATCGCAGTATCTCTCGTGCGGTCGTGCCCGTCGGGCAAAGGGGCGGCGGGCCCCACCTCCGATTTGAAATTTCCGCATCGAAGTCAGAGGGGGACACGTGGCGCCCGACAGCCCCGGACTGTAGTAATCACTAATCACTCGATTATGTTAATAAGCATCTTCTCCTTTAATATCCACCGGCGATCCTTTTCCCTTTTCTTTTCTTTTTTTTTTCCCCCAAATTTGCGCTGGCTGGCCCATCGCTTGAAAACGCGATCTCGAAGCCGATCCCTTCACCTCGCCTTTTGCGTGGGTTTTGGGACTGTTGGGGATTCGCTATTCGAGTGGAACTCACGGGAAAGTTAGAGAAAATAATTCTTGATTTTCTCGCCCCCCACCCCCACCTACCTTATTGATTAACCCCTCGAATGCAATTTGTGCAACCCTTTGGTAGGGAGGGCGACCGCCGTTGACCAACTCTTCTAGGCATCATTATAAAAGTTCCATATTCATCGTATATCATACAATTTGAGTTGTAACTACTTCACACTATTTAAAATTCGAGAATCGAAATTTGATAACGTAAGTGATTGAGAATTGGAAACCATATCGAATTGAGCACTACGATTCCCGAATTGGACCGGGATTGATTGTGAGGGATTTATTATTGTTTCTTCTGTAATAATAGTGTTCTCTGCCTTCCTTCCTTCCTTTAGCTTTGTTGGCCTGGACTGTTATTCTCTAAAGTAGGTGCAACTCCATCAGGAAGGTAGTTGGCATTCTGCTGTTAGGTCTAGTGACTCTATCCTCATTGCTATTGCTATTCGGTTTGTACTACAATTGGAAGACTGCTTCTTAGTAGGCCTCGAAAAGCTAGTGATGCACAATTTTAGTTTAGAAGATCGGAGGAAGATAAAATTAGAAAAGGAAAACTAAGGCATACCGATCTAAGTGGTCCATTAGTATGGTTCCTTATGCAAAATTGGGAACCGGACCACTTATTACAAGCTTTCGAATTTAGAAACTGAGAACAGCCCAAAATCGGTTCAATTATCAGGCTAGATTGGAACTCACAAGCTCGTCACCACAATTCTACCAACATGTCAATAGTAAGAAAGTCTCTCCATATAAAGATATGTCATATCTCGGCAATGCAATATGAATAAATTAGAGGTTTCCTCACAATTTGAATTGAACTCATGATCTCGTTAAAGACAGATAGACACATTTCGCTATCATATCAACCACCTTGGCAATAAAAGCAGTAACAAATGAGAGAGGGAAAGCTACTATTTACCTTTTTGGCCCTCCAGCTTCTACCAAACTTCCAACCATTTCCCATCATCCTTCACCAAACCATTGCCTTTTATTTCTCACTTTCCATAATCTAAGCCCCCCTCCCCACCCAATCATCATGCCCGCGTTTAAGCTTAATTAGTTTTTTCTTTAACGTGTTCATGTTATAACAAAACTTACGATACCAACGATCATTTTCCTTCGTTTCAACGCACGAGAAGGTACAATTCCTAATTCAAATTTCACTCCAGTGTTAACTAATTTTATAAAAAAAAAAAAAAAAAAAAAAAACCGGACATTGTTTCGTTACCCAAGAAAAGATCACTTTGTAATAGAAAAGCTACGTAAAATCCAAGAAACGGGGCCCAGATAGACAAGTGGAGGTGGGGGCCCGCAAAGCCACGACGTCTATCCAATGACAATTAAAAACGTCTCCACAGATACTGCGTCGTTTTCTGTAGGAGGAAAGAACGCATGTGCGCATGTTACCGACGTTCGGGAGGGGCAATTTGATGCCGTGCAAGTGATCGGATAGACAGGCTTGTCGAATGGGGCCTGAGAATCCAGCAAAATCCAAGTACTGAGGTCAAAGTAATATTTGTCTAATCGTCTAAATTATGGAACGGGTTATTTACTTTAACAACAATGTGAGTTATAAGTCGTAAAGTTTGAATTGTGATAATCTAGCTTTTATTATCACGCGTCGTGTTAACCGGATGTATGTTTCGTGTAGTTCCATCCATGGTTCTGTGTCCTACATGTATGACTCGACTTGTGCACGAAAAGAAGAGGACCGTAGGAGAATGTACTTATACCCGATGGGGTATTATTAACTTATTTTACTGCTATTTAAACTTCTTGAAAAGATAATTATTGAATACCCATTTAGCGACATGTAGCGATCAGAGACAAGTTTGTGCGGATTATTTGGATCAGATAGAGTCCGCGAAGATCCACAAGAGCCGAAGACAATGTCAATACCTCTCGATCAAAGGCTTTACGATGACAGAGCGTTTGCGCATGCAAATGAGAGCAACATTGCACTTATTCATGCGTTCAGGGCTAACAACACGAGATGATTTGATCCATCATATTTTTGAATGTAAGATGATTTTACATTCGAATTGCTCATCAAGATCGATTAGTGTTTTATCTTATTTGCATCGTTTGAAAATATTCAATGCCGTACTTGAACTTTAATTTGTTTAATTAAAAATTTAGGAGTATTATTGCACATTAAGCTGAAAGTTTGAGGACCACGTCGAATAAATTTAAAATTTATAGATTACAAAATTTATCGAACATTTTGATACAATCAAGTGACTAAATTGAACACGCATGAATTAAAGGTTTGACTAAATTTAACATGCATGAATTAAAGATTTAGGGATGATATATACATTAAGATAAAAATTTCGATATTTCATTATGTATTAAGCCAAAATTTAGATATGGTTTATATTATTAACCCAACAATCTATGCATTACGGAGAGGAGCGATGTTGGGAAGGCGCAACATTAGCAACGAGCAACCGGAAGAACGCGAGGCACGTGGCGGGATGTTCGAGGAGAAGGACGGCCAATACGGCGTCGTACTGAGGGAATGCGCTCCCTATCGTATTTTTAGTATTCGCGTATTCGCTTGCGGTGAGTCGGTCGATACCCCGGATGTCGTGCAAGCTGTGTAGTAATGATTTGTCTTCGAATTGTCAACTTCTCCGAGCCATAGCAATTCGTCCCGAGGGGTCAACGCTCAACGAGCTCAAAATTCATAAATTTATTAGTCATAAAAAATCACAATCCCATAGTTTTTTTTTACACAAAATCAATTTGGATATCCGACGGATCTTAGAAATTATTATTGCCCACACAGTAGAAAATTGTATAATAAATTAATTGCACAAACTTTAGATGCTATAAACACCCTCGAATTGTGTACAGATACTTTGCACATGCAATTTTACTTTGTAGATAAAAAATTACAAGATCTATATGCCTCCATTGAATTTCTTTTAAAATTTTTTTAAAAAATTCCTACTATTTCGGAAAACTATTCACTCTATTTAAGGGAAATGGAAAATTTATCCATTTCTTAAATCTCTGAATCCCCCCAAAATGTCGATCCTAAAAAAAGATAGCTGGACCTAATAATGTTCATCTGTACGAAATCCGGATTTATTCATCAGTGGAGGAGCTTTAACTGATCTCGGTTCTTATTTTATGTTGTCGTGGCCCCCCCCAAGCACCTTCTAATTCGGCGAAAACAGGGTCGCTTTCGGAGCGAGCTCATTAAGACTCAACCACCCTCCGTCCGTCTCCGCTGCATAATCTCCGATCAACCGCTTCTTCTTCCTCCTCTTCTGTTCGTCTTCTTCCTCCTCCACCAGAGCTTTTTTCTTTCCCTCTCTCTCGAAGCTTTTCAGGCCAGTCGAGCTCGAAGCGCTCTCGAGTATAGAGAGAGAGGGGAGAGAGAAGGAGAGAGAGAGAGTTTGGTGCATTATAATATTGCCTTTTGCTTCAAGTGAGGGAGAGAGAGAGAGAGTGTGTGTGGAGTGAAGAGCAAGAAGAGAGAGGAGAGAGAGAGAGAGAGAGAGTGGGGGAAGGCCAGTGAAGAGAGAAGAAGCACACGACGCGCAGGGGCCCGTCTTCGGCGGCGGCGGCGGCGGCGGCGGTTTTCTCTCGCTCCTGCCAACCAGCACGAGCCGCATTGATTCGTCCGGTTCAGCTGCGGAGTCGTCGAGGGAGGAGGAGAAGCAGAGTCGGTTGTGGACTTAGCATTTCGGCGCGTCGGCGCGTGGAGAGGGACCGCCATTCTCGGTGGATGACTTGCTTCGCGAGTTTGCGAGCGGTCGTGTGTTTCTGCAGATTGGGAAATCCCGAGCTGTGAGTTCGTCTGCTAATGCTGCGGAGACATAACCTTTAGATCCGGAGAGTGGCGCGCCGTTCCGGTGTTGGAATCGTGATGGTGTGAGGAGGATTTTTTTCGACCGGATTGATTCGTTCGGAGCGTGGTCGCGTCGGCTACTGATCTCGGAAGTCGTTAGGTTGTCGGTAAGCCGATGGCGACGGAGTCTCGGATGGATCACTACGAGATCATGGAGCAGATCGGTCGCGGTGCTTTTGGCGCCGCCATTCTCGTCCTTCACAAGGCCGAGAAGAAGAAGTGCGTCATCTATAATGCTCCCCGGAATTTCGTTCCAGTGATGTGTCGCTAATTCGCGTGCGTTTGGTGTTAGAAATGTGTAGTTCATCTCGTATGTCGAGCTAAGATCTGATCGCATTCGAATTGACAGATATGTGTTGAAGAAGATCAGGCTCGCGCGGCAAACGGAGCGATGCAGGAGATCCGCTCATCAGGAGGTATCTCTAATTCTCTGGTTTCTATAATCAGTTGATTATTTCTGTCACCCGTCCTCTCTTTGGAGTTGTTCACGAAATCGGCATGTCTCTTGTCTCGTAGATGGCTTTAATTGCGCGTCTTCAGCATCCTTACATAGTGGAGTTCAAGGAAGCATGGGTCGAGAAAGTGAGAGACCCGCTTGAATTGCACATGTGCCAAGTTTCTATGATAATACGTCTTTTGTTTAGATTCCTTCCTGAAATAGAAGCCGTGTAAATGAAATGCAGGGTTGCTATGTTTGCATCGTCACCGGTTACTGCGAAGGTGGAGACATGTGAGTTTGATGGATTTGGAAGAATCCCCGTGTTTTTCAGTATCTAGATGGGAAATTATCTTGTCTCATCAAAATGTCTTTGTTGTTTGCTTTCATAGGGCTGAGTTGATGAAAAAGTCCAACGGGGTACATTTTCCAGAGGAGGTATTGTCTACTTTTACTTATCCGCTTGCTAGATCTCGTCATATTGGGAGGTTAATCAAATGAATCATGCTCACTATGAAATCTATATAATGCAGAAACTGTGCAAGTGGTTTACCCAATTATTGCTCGCGGTCGAGTACTTGCACTCAAATTTTGTGCTCCATCGGGATCTAAAAGTGAGTAATTAGGAAATGATTTAAGTGAACATGCAACTTTGTAGTGTCATGCCCAGTTTATCCAAATATTGAAGTCATTTTACATTCTTTACAGTGTTCGAACATCTTTCTTACCAAAGATCAGGATGTTCGCCTAGGTAAGTTCATACTTGCTATGATATGTAGTGGGACTTTAACTACTAGTGGTTTCCAAGTCTCTTAAATTGCTATCTGATTTTGTTTGTACATGCCTGCGTTAAATCTAGGGGATTTTGGGCTTGCTAAAACCCTGAAGGCAGATGACTTGGCTTCATCGGTAAGTTTTTTCTCAACAAAATGTTACGAGCTGGTTTAGGAAAGCAAGAGAAAGAGTTGGATGAAATCGTCCCGATCATCTCAGACTCATCATGTTTAAGCATACATGCGCATAGATTTTCTAGTGCTGCATTCATCCGTCCTTTAGCACAAGTTTATTGATATTTTACAAAACATTAATGCAATGGCTGTCACATGCTCTGTAGGTTGTGGGAACACCCAATTACATGTGCCCAGAACTACTTGCAGATATACCTTACGGCTTCAAGTCAGATATATGGTCTCTAGGTACATCCGTACTTTCTGCATACGTTTTGGTGTATCAGTTTTCTTTTTTCTTTTTGTTTACTGACTTTGCTCATTCCGATCAGGCTGTTGCATGTATGAGATGGCTGCTCGTCGACCTGCATTTAAGGCCTTTGTAAGACTTCTGTGTACTTTCACTTAGAACATAATTTCAACTGACTGGACAGGTGCTGTCAGATCTATCTTTGGTTCGAGTTTTGTTCTCTCTGTGTGAGCGTGATTTGCATATGTGGGCGACTTTCTGATTGCCATCCAAGTGTGGATGTAAATGTATGTATGGGGGTTGGTGGGAAGGCATGGTTTGTTTGTAATCCCCAAGCTGGATATCTGGCGCTCATGTCATTTCTTCTCTTTATTAGACAGAAATTGCACTTTTTTCATTGTTGTGGCAAACATTGTCTTGATTCAGTTCATATTGTAGCAGTTGCCTCAGGAAAAAAAGAAAAGAAAAAAAGAATAAGAATAGCCACGTAGCCTCCTGTTTATGTTCTGACTAAGTTACATTTATAATTAGACTTGCCATTTTGAGTTCAAAATATTTGTAATAACTAGACATAATAACTTCTAATATGAGCGGCAATTTGGTACTGGGTTTTTAGAAGAAGTTTGATAATTTTGCTTTATAAAAGCTTTTCTGATTTGTTCTGCTCTTCTGTACATTTCCTGTGTGCCAACTCAATAGTGAGCAGATGTGGATGTCTAACTCTTTGCTTTTACGATGGGTCTCAGGATATGGCTGGTCTAATTAGCAAGATAAACCGTTCCTCTATCGGTCCCTTGCCTTCATGTTATTCCCCATCTTTGTAAGTGTTGATGAGCTTTAGTTGCCTACTAGCGTCGTGTTCTTCCCTCTTTGGTTGTTTTTTGTACTTTTAGACATTTGCATCTTAGTTGCTCTACTGAATGTTGCCTAACCTTATGCTTTTGAGGTAATATTTGAGTTTCTTTGAGGGTGATTTTTTTCTCATCTGGATGTATATTTGCGGAATAGAGTCAAGGTACTCTAAAAGTGTGCATTTCTTGCCTGATCAGGAGTCTTAAATGCTCAGTTTCTCGTTTCTTTCTTGTATTAAACAGTGATATAAGAGTGATATAGGTAATGATGCACTAGGGGAGGTCTTGACAATTTATTCTACTAAATTTCATGGCTGTAAATTCCTTGCACCTCATCTCCCGTGCATGATGAAATTGGTGGCTTATGGAAAAGCAGATACATGTGCGTCAGATACTCGGGACTTTATTTTAGTATGTTAGGATGCTAGTGGAACCATGATGCACTTGTGAGATGCTTCTTGGGCTGCCCCATTATGATTATTATTCCGAAAAAAACCTGCTTTTCTCACAACCATCCCACCTTCTATGCAGTGACCATTGCCTGATCTAGGAGTTTTAGTGGTGGCCCCTGGCCTGCTAGTTCCCAAGTTTGTTAAACATAAAGTATTTATTTCTTTTAAAAGATTATACCTAAAATTTTAGTTATAAACTTTGTTTGCTATTTAGAATTTGGTAAGCAAGCAGCAAACTTTGTTTGCTATTTAGAATTTGGTAAGCAAGCAGCAGGGACCCTCCCATTTCTTTTTTTTGGAGGATGAAACGATCTCGGCTAGATTAGCAGATTAGTGAAAAAAATTTCCAGACAATCCTGTCAAAGGTCCACCATCCACCAGCAAAAGATGCCAGCATTACTGCTATCTTGCATAATAATTGTAGTGGAAAGGAACTTGTTCTGCTTCTGCTTGATCCTTGTGGTCACTGCCTTCTTTTCATGGGGTTGCCCTCCCCTTTCCCAGGACCACTCCCTTCTTATTTTTCTTCCTCACCAAGAAAAAGAAAAGGGGCAAACAATGAAAGCCAAGAAAAGGGGAAAAAAAAAAGCCACTCTCTTGCATCTCCCTACTCCTTCTCCCCCCTTTGGCCCCTTTGCTACATTCACTCGATAAGTTGTGCCTCAGATCTTGAGGAAGTCGTATTTATCTTGTACTTGATGTCTGATAGCAGAATAGTGCATGGCCTACTATAATCTGCTTAGCATTGTGATGCAGAAAAGTGCTTATCAAGGGAATGCTGAGAAAGAATCCCGAGCATCGACCAAGTGTAATGTTTTCTGTCAACTGCACAAATTCCAAGCCAGCAAATCTTGATGTTAACATTCAGTTTTTCTTTTACCAGGCATCTGAGGTCCTGAAGCATCCTTATTTGCAACCTTATGTTGACCAGTACCGTCCATCCTTCACTCCAACCACATGTATCCCAGAAAAGCCCACAAAAACTCCCAGTTCTCGGAGAAGTATGGCTGAGAGCCAAAATAGTAACAGCTCTTGCAGTGATAAAGACAGCTTGCTTTCGAGTGAGAAAAATTTATCTGATGTTCTCAATGGCAATAATAGAGCCACCGATACCGATTTGGCTTCATTTGATGACGAAGATTGTTCCGAGCAGTCCCTATCAAACGAAGCACAAAATGGACCCGTTACCAAGAAGGAAGAGCATGAGATGGTGAAACCCTCACATGAAGTGCAGGTATTAAGTGCTGAACAGAAGCAACCAAGAACAATTAAGAGTATAATGATGGCTTTAAAAGAAGGGAAAGTGCGAGAAAATGGTTCCCCAATGAGAGGCAGCCGAGTGAAGGCTGGACCTACATCTAACCAAAGAAATAATAGAGAAGTATCGCCAAAGATTCCTAAACCCAGTCCTGTTCCTGCTATCAAGCATAATACAGACGCTTCGGCTGCAACGCCTGCAAAGGCAGACAATGAGCCACAAAAGAAGGTTGAAAGAACGCTTTCGCTGAAGCATCAGGTATTAGGATTTACTATAGCTACTAAATTTTTCATATGGATTGAGAGTGTTGCTAATGCTCTGTGATGTATTCCAGTTACCTGTAGTTGATTTTTCACCCAAGACAAAACCGAGGCATGAGGTGGTCCCTCCTTCCGGTGCCATAAGACAGGCTACTGATGATCCTTTATTGGCAAGAGCCAGGCAGAAAACACCTCCCTCAAATCAGGTCAAAAGATATTCAATTCCTGGGCAAGCCAGGCAAATGGGGGTCAATACTCCTAATACCGTGGGCAATTCAGTGAAGTTAGGTTCAAGTGAGCTGATGCATGAGCCTGAAAAGGTTACTCAAGTTCACAATGGTGTTGTTTCCCATCTCAGTAGGCAGACCAAAGGAGAGCTTCCAAAGGTAGAAGCTTCCAGAGGGATGCAAACTGCTAGTAGCAATTCTGAGTCTTCTTCTTTCTCCATTCAAGGATTTGAGGTTTGTGATGATGCTACAACTTCTTCCTTTGTCATGGTGGAACATGTACAGCGGCCACAGCCTGTCAATGACAGAGATGCATACACTAAAAGTGTGATGTCTTGTGCGAGTGCGCCTGTATCTCATGTACAATGTGCGAATCATGATGAGGAGGCCACTGGAAGCTGCAGACGTGACTGCAGTTCTCTAACAGATTCCAGGAAAATCTCTGAAACTGGAGGTGAACTTCATACAGTGATTGCTGATAGTGACAAAGTGATTACAAATTTTCCCCAAAATAGCTGTGAAGAAATATTTGTTTGCAAAGGTGATGGCCCTCTATGCAGGCCTAGTATTGCACCCAATAAAGTCTCCCAGTCAATTCCTGCATCTCCTTCAAGTGGTGATGAGAAATATATGGTGCGAGAGCTTCTGTCGTCACTAGCCGAAACTACTTCTTCCGGTACATCTCCTGTATCATCTAGCCAAAAGAACTTGCAGCCTGATAAAGGGATGATTCTGCACCATCCGACAATAGAAAAGCCAGGTACCCCTCATCTTCATTCGGCTTACGATGATGTCATACATGTTATAAGGCACAGTAGTTTCCGAGTCGGCAGTGAGCAGCCTGTTATGGAAACTGTGGAGATGGGTGTCCAAAATGTTAATGTTGGGAAGCTGATAAATGTCGTCAGTGATGACATGGAAATGAGAAACATGGCTACTCCTATGACTATGAGAACTTCTAGTGGCTCTGAAGCATTGTCATATCAGTCAAATGACTCCGATCATTCTGCTGTAAAAGAAATTGATGTCGCAAACACTGTTTCGGCCGGATTGATATCCGATTCTGTTCCAAAAACCGATTCATTGCCATTGGCAAAACCCGACTCCCCTGGGAATGAAGAGGAAGTACCGGCAAAGGAGACATTGGATATTAAGTCCTTCAGGCAGAGGGCTGAGGCACTAGAAGGGCTTCTTGAATTGTCAGCGGAATTGCTGCAGCACAACAGATTAGAAGAGCTTGCAGTTGTATTGAAGCCCTTTGGGAAAGTTAAGGTTTCCCCAAGGGAAACAGCTATCTGGCTAGCCAAGAGTCTACAAGGCATGAAGATAGAGGACGGTGGACGAAGTTCGTGAAGCAGCAAATTGTGGTAAGCATGCTCCTATCGTAATTATGGGTGTCGGCCTAGTAATTCATTGATTTTTATTGTGCATTTGTACATTCAAGATCCCTTGAATATTTGAGAAACCACTCCTTATCTATTTCCTTTTTTCTTATTCGTCCTTTTTTATTAGATGCATAACCTTTTTGTACATAGTGACCAATATAGATGAGAAAGATTGAATTCCAGCATGATACTTGAGCGTGCTCTGCAAGTTGAATCACGTAATTTGAGCTGTTAGAGCGGTCTAACTTTCATTAGCATATAATAGCATTGGGAAGTAATATATTGAAAAAATAAAATAGCATTAGGAACTAATAATCCCTAGATCCATTAAGGTGAGAATGATTTCATAGTGGCCAAGAATCTGTTTCATTACCATTGTGTTCTTTCTAGCTTTTTTTTTTTTGCTCTATCACTTTGAGAACTAGGGCAGGAGATCGTGCAAACTCGACTCTAGAATCTAGATCGTCAAGTAAACCAGTATTTCCTCCTTGTTCATATTATTTTGTATTCTGGCCCTCCTCAGAAAGCTCATAATTGACCAATAATTGTGTTAAATCCATGCTCCATTTATATATTACGATGTCACGGACACGTGTGGGTAGCGTTTACGTATTTCCCACCTCACAGCGTCTCTGGTCTCTAAGTTATGTCTTTTACCTGTTACAATTGTTTTCATTGGACAGAACTTCTAAGAAGTTGGCCATAATTTGGCAAGAATTAGTCCACTGTCGAGGTAGGGTAGTCATTCGATTCTAAGATACGCACTTAATTAGGCAAACGTGATGGTGCATTGGATTCAAAGCTGTCGATGACTCGATGGAAGCTTCCGTATATTTATGACCATGGTCTATTGATCATCCGTGCGCAGTCTGTGACCCCATAACGCAATGCTTTCCTGTCTTTAATAGAACTGACCAAGACCGAAAATCAAAATAGCAGTCTGTTTTCTAGGCTTCGAACACTTCTACTTCCCGGAAAAAGATATGAAAGAGGAGAGAGTCCGTAGGTCATCCCCAACTGAAACATGAGCTTGGTTGAGACTTTCTTGGAAGTTGTCAGGATGCTTCTTCTCCATGAGAACACAACTCGATACGCAAAAACCCCAGTATCTCCGAAGCGCACTCGTTTCCATTCACAAGGCTCCAAACACTGCAAACGCGTTTCCCCTCCTGCAAGTCCACAATGGACTTTCCTCTCGTTTACCTCCCCCCGCCGTGGGAAGATTATATATTATAGGACCCCTCTTGAGTTTGGAAATCATTCAAAAATAGCATCTCCTCAATCATGGAGCACCCAAACGCCTCTGGAGCTTCAACCCTATCCCGCAGACTGTCAAGATCTCGTTCTATGCGTCCTCCCCGACGTCCTACCAACTCCAGGGCCTATCATGTAGTTCGCTGCCTGACCACCTCGCTAATCCTACTAACCGTCTTGGCCAGCGCTCTGTGCCTCATCGCCTGGCTCACGCTCCATCCCCACCCTCCTGTATTCAGAGTCAACTCTCTCGCTGTGTCCGGATTCAACATCTCGAGCCCTCAGTTCGCCCCCAGATATGATCTTGAACTCGTCATCACGAACCCGAACAAGAAGACGGTCCTCCTGATCGACCAGTTTGGCTTTCTCGTTTCCTACAGAGGCATCCCGCTCCTTAATAGGGCCACGGATTCGACGAACGTACAGATACTAGGCAACCGGAGTTCAGAGGTCGAGTTCGAGTTGGATGTGCAGAAGCTGAACGACAAGAAGAGACGGAAGGTGCTTAGGGACATCAGAGGGGATTGGAGCAGAAGGGTGGTGAGCTTTCAGGTGAAGGTGGATACGAGGGTGGAGTTCAGAGCTGGGAAGTGGCTGAGCAGGCAGACGTCGGTGGAGGCCTCTTGTAAGGATCTGAGCGTCGAGTTTTTGCCTGGCAAGGAGACGGGGAAGCTCCCTGATGGAGGGAAAATCTGCTCTGTTTATTGACATCAGGCGTCCTTCTGGTTTCTTCTCTGACGGCCCATTATGTCCAGTGGTAGTTCATTGCCTTATTATAGCTTTGGTCACCTTGTTCCTTCTTTGTGTCGGATCGTCAATAGGAAGGAGTAATTCGTTTATGTCCTCGTACAGTAACGAAAATATATAAGATAGTAATTCTTGACTTCTCTATTACTATCGATCTCACCTTTGTCTTCTCCTTTTCTAATCACGTTCATTTGAGCTCTTGGTCTGGACTCTGGAGGACGATGGTTTTTGGAAAAATTGCAAAAATGGTCTTGAACATTTGCCTCACTGTGTATTCAAGCCCTAAACGTGTAAATTTGTGTAATTAAGTTCTAAACCTTTTATGTTTAGTGCAATCTAGTCCTTCTGATGATCTCATGGGTGATTCGTTGACACGACACGTTGGAATCTGGTATGGTAATTTTTAAATTAGCATATATAACGACATGTCATAAAAAATTAAAGCGAACTTTTAAAAAAATGGAGAAAAAAATCCAAAAACTATAATAAGAAAAAGAAAAATCAAAGAGAGAGGGAGAGAGAGGAGTGTGCTTGAGGGCTTGGGGTTGCTGGCAAGGGTCGGCGATCCTCGCCATGGCTTCAGCGTAGGCATTAAATATACAATGCTCAGGCCACAGATCAAGAAGAAGAATGAAATAGAGGTTGTTAGTTTGGAAAGTTGTCAAAAAAGTCATAAATTTATTATACTTTTGTTAATTCAGTCCTAAACCTTTTAATTATGTCAATTGAATCCTAAGTATCTTCATGTTTTGCTAATTGAGTTCATCCAACTAATTTTGGCTGAAAATCATTGATGTGGATGTTAGCGGTTTTATATGACACGATTGTCGCTAATGTAAACAATTTTTAAAAATATTTTTCAATTTTTATTAATTTTTAAATTATTTTTCTTTTTCATTTTTCATTTTTCATTTTTTACAGCTTTGGTGGACGAGGTCCCTGGCCAAATTTTTTAAAAAAGGAAAAAATAAAAATTAATAAAAATTCAAAAATATTAAATTATTATTAAAATTTATTTACATTAACGCTGGTCGTATCATGTATGACAATTCACATCCACATCAATGATTTTTGCCTGAAATTGGTCGAATGAACTCAATTGGTAAAACATAAAAATATTTATAATTCAATTGATACAATTAAAGGATTTAATATTAAATTGGTAAAAATGTGATAGGTTTAACTTTTTTTAGACAATTTTCTTGTTGTAGGTTATATATGTTTTGAAATTCGAGAATACAAAGTCGCAGTCAAAAGAAAATTGAAATATGTTCATGTGATTTCTTAATGAGCTAGCATCAGTTGCGTCACATAATAATTCCTTCAAAGAATTCGTAAGAGTGAAATAAATCAACTACGGCGAAGAAAGACAAAAAATCTTAAGGCTAACGTGGAATCTGGAGTCAATATTAGAAAGGGGGCAAATCTATCATGATCAAATTCCTGTTTCTTAGAGATATTGTCAAGGCTTAGGAGTGGTTGCCAACAACTAAACAATCCGAGTTACATGGTGTACATAATCGATCACTATATTAGAATTATATAAGATTTCATTTTATCTGACGGATCTAGTTATGCCCACTATACTTGCTCCTTAGCTGCTCCCACCGTTTGCCGTCGGAACCTATAGCAAATTGCGTCACTCCGAGATTGTCGACATTGATACTCGTATCGAAAATTCTTAAATCATGACATTGACACTTGATCTTGACATTGAGAGCTTGTTTATTGATACATCAAATTACCTATGATGTCTCTTCAACAATTTGAGAGGGAAATAAACTTAGTTCGCTATTTAGAATTTGGTATGCCAGCGGCAGTGACCCGCCCCATTTCTCCTTTTCGGAGGATGAAACAATCTCGGCTGGATTAGCAGATTAGGGAAATTTTATTTTTTCCTCGATAATCCTGTCAACGGTCCACCATCCACCAGAAAAAGATGCCAGCATTACTGCTAATTATCTTGAGGAAGTCATAGTTTTCTTTTACTTGATGTCTAATAGCAGAATAGTGCGTGGCCTAGTGTAATCTGCTTAGCATTGTGATGCAGAAAAACGCTTATCAAGGGAATGCTGAGAAAGAATCCTGAGCATCGACCAAAGTGTAATGTCTTCTGTCAACTTCACAAATTCCAAGCCAGCAAATCTTGACGTTTGGCAAGAGCCAGGCAGAAATCGCCTCCCTCAAATCAGGTCAAAAGACCTTCGTTTCCTGGGCAAGCGAGGCAAATGGTACTGTGGGCAATTCGGTGAAGTTAGGTTCAAGTGAGCCGATGCATGAGCCTGGAAAGGTTACTCAAGTTCCCTTACAATGGTGTTGTTTCCCATCTCAGTAGGCAGACCAAAGGAGAGCTTCCAAAGGTAGAAGTTTCCAGGGGGATGCAAACTGCTAGTAGCTATTCCGAATCTTCTTCTTTCTCCATTCAAGGATTTGAGGTCTGTGATGATGCTAGAACTTCTTCTTTTGTCATGGTGGAACATGTACAGCAGTCATAGCCTGTCAATGACAGAGATGCATACACCAAAAGGGTGATATCTCGTTCGAGTGCGCTTGTATCTCATGTACATTGTGAGAATTATGATGAGGAGGCCACTGGAAGCCGCAGACACAACTGCAGATCTTCAACAGATTCTAGGAAAATCTCTGATACTGTTGCTGAATTTCATAAAATTACTGCTGATAGGTGACACAGTGATTTCGAATTTCCCCCAAAGTAGCTGTGAAGAAATATTTACTTGCAAAGGCGATGGCTCTCTATGCCGGCCTAGTATCACATCCAATAAAGTCTCCCGGTCAATTCCCACATCTCATTCCAGTGGTGATGAGATATATGTGGTACGAGAGCTTCTGTTGTCGCTAGCCGAAACTGCTACTTCTGATAAATCTCCTATATCATCTAGCCAAAAGAACTTGCAGCCTGATAAAGGGATGATTCTGCACCATCCGACAATAGAAAAGCCAGGTACCCCTCATCTTCATTCAGCTTATAATGATGCAATACATGTTATAAGGCTCAGTAGTTTCTGATTCGGCAGTGAGCAGCCTGTTATGGATACTGTGGAGATGGTTTTCCAAAATGTTAATGTTGGGAAGCTGATAAATGTTGTCAGTGACGACATGGAAATAAGAAACTTGGCTACTTCCATGACCATGAGAACTTCTAGTAGCTCCAAAGCCGTGTCATATCAATCTAATGATCCTGATCATTCTGCTGTTAAAGAAATCGATGCTGCAAACATTGTTTCGGCCTGATTGATATCTGATTCTCTTCCGAAAACCAATTCATTGCCACCTGCGAAACCCAACTCCCCTGGGAACGACGAGGAACTACCAGCAAAGGAGACTTTGGATGTTAAGTCCTTCAGGCAAAGGGCATGAAGATTGAGGACGGCAGACGAAGTTCGTGAAGCATCAAATTGTGGTAAGCATGCTCCTATCGTAATTATGGGTGTCGGTCTAGTAATTCATTGATTCTCGTTGTGCTTTTGTAAATTCAAGATCCTTCGAATATTTGATAAACCACTCCTTGTCTATATCACGATATCACGGACACGCGTGTTGGTAACGTTTACTGATTTCCCACTTCACAGGATCTCCGGTCTCTTAGGTATATGTGTCTCGTAGCTGTCGCAGTTGTTTTCACTCGACAGAACTACTAAAAGTAAGCTATAATTTTAGCAAGAAGAATCAGTCCGCTGTCGGGGTACGGTATGCACTTAAATTAGGCAAACGCGATGGTGCATTAAATTCGAGTTGATTTTACATATTTCTTTTGTCATTCCTGTTGGGGTAATTCTTGCTATACATCTTTGCGTGTAGAGAGAGAGAGAGTGAGGGGGCACATGAGCCTATTATTTACACGTCAGTTTCGATTCGAAACTCTTTTGTCGTGACGATCGATGGTGCGATGGAAACTTCCATGTGACTACCGCCCGCTCTATATTTTATCGCGCGCGCATCGTCCGGGGACCGGGACCTCATGCATGACGCAATGCTCTCTGTTCAGCTAGAGAACTGACATCAATCGAAACCGCAGCTCGTGTCGTAAGCGTCGCACGCGTGCACCGCCGGGCGAGAAACATTAAGGAGAAGCGGAGAGACTTTCTCGGAAGTCGTCAGGAAGATGTTCACTCATTTCAACGAGCCCCCCCAGCGGCAGTCTCTCCAGTCCCCGACCCTCTCCTTCCACAAGATACCCACGCACGCCAACGCGTCTCGCTTCCTTACAAATTCCCCCCCGTGCCATGGAGTTTTTTCTATCGCAACGAACCCACCCTCCCCTCCTCTCCTTTCGATCGTCCGAAAGAGAAAAGCGCGTCTCCTCCATCATGGTAACCTCAAGCGCCCCCGCAACTCCCGTCCAACACGCCCACCAACCCCCGCCCCCGCCGCCCCCGCCTCGTTCTATACACGAGGTAGTTCGCCGCCTGATCGCCTCCCTAGTCCTGCTCTTCGTCTCGGTCAGCGCCGCGTGCTTCGTCGCCTGGCTCGTGCTCCACCCCCACCCTCCCGCGTTCGAGGTCAACTCTCTCGCCGTGTCCGGCCTCAACATCTCGAGCCCCGACTTCGCCCCGAGATCCGATCTCGTGCTCGCCGTAACGAACCCGAACAGGAAGATCGAATTCGTCATCGACCATTTCGGCCTGCTCGTTACCTACAGAGGGATCCCACTCCTTAGGAGGGTCAAGAAGCCGACATACCACGTGGAGATACCGGGCAACGGGAGCTCGGGGGTCAAGCTCGAGCTGGACACGGAGGGGCTGGACGACAAGACGGAAAGGGCGGTGCTCGGGGACATGAAAGGGGAGTGGAGCAAAGGGGCGGTGAGCTTCGAGGTGAAGGCGAAAGTGAGGGTGAAGTTCATAGCTTGGGGGTGGCTGACCAGGGAGAGGTCGGTGGAGGCGTCTTGTCGGGATTTGAGCGTGGAGTTTCCGCCCGGCGAAGAGACGGGGAAGCTCCGTGACGGAGGGAGGACTTGCTCCCTCGATTAGCCTTCGGTCTCTCTCGGATTTTCTTCTCCAACGGCCCGCGTTATTGCTAGCGATCGTACATTGACTTGTCGTACCCCGGTCGATTCGTTCCTCCTTCGCGTCGCGTTAGATTGTCCGGAGGAAGCAGCAATTGGCATCCCGTCTTTATAAAGAAACCTAAATACGCACATACTACATGACGGGAGTTTATGACTACTGTTAAGCATCTGATTTTACTGTTTATTTCACCCATGTCTCTTGGTCCGAACTTTGGAGGAGGAAGTTTTTTTTTAGGGAAAAAGATTGCAGTGATAGTCCTAAACATTTGCTTCGATGTTTAATCGAGTCCTAATTATTTGAATTTGTGTAATCATGTCCTAACCATTTTTTATTCGGTGTAATTTAGTCCTTCCGGCGATCTCTCGGGCAAATCTACAAACACAATATGCTAGCATCTGTTGTGGTGATTTTTTAAAAATATTTTTAGCATACGTGATGCTATTTCTATAAAAGTCAAATAAAAAATTAAAGAAAACTAAGAGCCACACATCCCAAAAGGCTAACATTCGTGTCTAATTAATTTCGAGAAAGGGTTGGGTGAAGTTAAAAGTCTTCTAGAGAAAAATACTGTATTAGGAGGTCAACTATATTTTCCTTCGTTCGTGACTATAAGAAATTTCTTTCGATTATGCCTTTGATTGGGCGAGTATCATTCACTTAACTAAAAATAAAAGTGGGTGAAGCCGACGTTTATGACCCATCAATGAGTTGATTTTTCTTTTGACCATATTAGAATATGAAAAATAATTTGATCCTTGGTGTTACTAATGATTAGCAAAACTATAAATATGACCATTAGATAAGGCTAATACATTATATATTTTTGGTGTTACTTACAATTGAAAAATATGCATATAGAATTTTAATCCACAAAAGAAAGAAAAAAGCCGTGGCTGTGGGTATCATGTTTATCTTCAAATCTTCTTCTGCTTTTCTTTTGCTTAGTATTTTTCTCATCGTGTTGCTGTTGCATCGGTATTCGAATCGATTGAGGACAGGATTGGATTTATATGTTTATCCATTTTTTTTAAAGATCAGGGGATATTCGGATCCGCTAATTTTTACTTTATTATTATTATTTTTTTATGAAATCCGCTATTTTCCTTTTTAAGTAATTAAATCTTATCAAAACCCTCTTACGTTCAATCAGCCCACATGCCCCTTCCTAATTCTCTCTACCATGGACTCGAGCAAGGATCCTCTACTTCCCGAACCGCCCGTGCCCGTGCCCGTGCCCGACCCTGACCCCGCCGGCTTGGTCTATGGTTTCCCGGTGAATCCGCCGCCACTGCCGCCCCCCGAAGTGCCGCCCGTGCTCGAAGCAGCCCGCATCCCGAGCCGCGGCAACTACCACAGTCCGGTTTCGACTCCGCGTGATGACGCCCGAGGTGCGAGGACCGCCACCACTCGAGCAGCTGAATTTCGGAACAACTGCGATGTCTACTGCGGCCACTGCTTACTGGCGTCGTACTGGGCTCTACTTCTGGCGTCTCCGGGACTTCTTTTCTACGCGATGACTACCGACCAGCTGACGGAGTTTCGCGAGTTTTCGTGTCCGGCGTGTCCCTCTCTTCCTTCGCGGTGTTGCCGCTGTCTCGTCAACTGAACGGGACCTGGCGCATCGATTTCTCGCTGCTGTGCAAGTCCTCCCCTTGGGGCGTCGGTTTCTCCTACGACAGCGCCGCCGTCTCAGTGCGCTACAGAGGCGCGTGCCTGGCGGGGGCGAATCTCCATGCCTTCCACCTAACTCCAGGGCGTCCGGTTCAGCTGGCGGTGAACGCCGACGCGTCTCGACGATCTCGCGGACGATAGGAGACTTGGAGTTGCGGAGTTCGAGGTTCAGTTCGTCGCCCAACATCACAAACGGCGGCAATGTACTTTGCTGTGCCAGGGTTCGAGGTTAGGGTTTTCGAAGGCAAAAGAAGCTAAGCTCCTCGGCGACGCGAAATAAGATGCCCCTTAAGAGAAATCGACGAGAAGAAGAGGAATTTCGGATGGATAGATCTCGTTCTGTATGCATAGAAACTTAAAAGCCCCAATTATTATTCTCTTTATATTTTGTAAAAATTCCTTTTGGATAATTCATATAAAAAATCTCTATTACTAATCCTTTATATATTTTCATGTTCCTAATCCTCCACTAATTTTTTGCTCAATCCCCTATTATGGTAATACATAGGAACCATAGTGAAAATTCTATACGGTTGATCTTTTGAGTTGAGTCTACCTCAACTCAGGATGACTAATCAACCAATCTTGAGGTAAAAATCTTGCTTATAATTACTTTCTTTTCCTTGTACGAGACCCAATCTTTTTACCGCTAATTTCTAAACCGTTTTCTTTCACTTGTACAACTATCTGATTTATGTCATCAAATTGAGTGATGAATAAAAAGGGGAATAATAAGTGGTTGAAGTAGGACCGCTAGGGATTGAGCAAACTTTATCTCAAATAAGGATATGAAATAACTAATTTAATCTCGAATTAGGGCGCAAGCCCACTAATAGCCCATATCCTCGCCGACTGACAAGTGTCACGGCCCGAAAGAAGACCAATCCAAGAGTTCCCAAGGGACGGCCCATATCCTCTCTTGTGCTCGCTCGGATTTCCAACGAGCCTTCTTCCGGAAGTTTCCAAGGGCAGGCGAAACCGTCAATACGCTAGGTCATTTGTATCCATCCAATCCTTTTAGTAATATCAAAGCTTCTTTCTTTTCAGAGTCGCGACACAAGCATGTGCATCTCACGTGCCATTTGTCTTGTGGCCAAGGGAATTCTTTTATAAAATATTTCTTCTTTTTCTTCTAAAGAAAATAATAATTTTCAACAAACTATTAGTGTTTATATTCATAAATTATAAACATCAACACTCAGATATCTTTTGTTAGATTTGTGAAATATTTTTTTTTAAAGTACCACCGATATTTAACCATTTAAATTAATTGATAATTCTTTTCAGATCATATATATATATAATGAGAGTTATACTCTTTGAAATAATTAAACTTTCAAATACCGTCGAAATTCAACCATCTAAGTCAAGTAGAAACTAGGAAAATCATTCCCGTAGATCATACAAATCCAAAATCCAAACAAAAACATAAAAAACACAAAACATTCAATTTTTTTTTTTGAAAATGTTTAATTTGATAAGAGAAAATCCATTGAGAATCTATTTACGAATTCCTTCTCTCTCCTCTTTATCCTATGAATTTTCTGATTCCCTCGGTCGTCGGATGCATTATAAAATCCGTCCCCCGCCCTTTATCTTCACGTTTCGGAATTCATGATTCTACTTCTTCAGTAGCAGCGCAGCAATGGCCACGGATCCCTTGTCACCGAGCAATGGCAAGATCAACGCCGTTCCGTCTGACCACCGGTCGGCGTCGTCTCTCTCCGCTCTCAGGTCGCGGAACAGGGCGCCGCCGCAGCCCCACGTGTACACCTCGCTGCACGACCTGCTCGAGTTCCCTTGCACGTGCCCTCTCTGCACGTACGTCAGCCAGCTGCGCGAGCCCGGCGGCCGGCTGTCGGAGCCCGGACCCGAGCTCGCTAGCGGGGGCATCGTGACGAGGCTCGCGCTCGGGATGCTGCTCCCACTCCCGGAGCCACCGAGGAGGTTCCGGTCCAAGAGGCTGATGCTCCGGCGGTTCCTGCGGGGGCTGGGGAACCCGGCCGATGCGTCCCTCGAGTTCCTCAACAAGCACGTGGTGGCGCCGATAAGCCGGACCTTCGAGTGGCTAGTCGAAGTGATTCAGGCGATGGATGAGGAGAAAGAAGACGCAGCTCCGTGCGGGCGGCTTCCGTTCGTGACGTGCTGACCGCTGGAGAACGCCTTCGACGGCGAGGGCTATAGTCGTTTTGTACATACGTATAGGATCTGACACTGACATGGAGGGGCAATTTGGTAATTCGGTCATGGTTTTTGATCTTTTTACTTAGTGCATATATATTTTTTTTCTTTTTAAAGTTTCTACTAGCTTTAGATTTTGGCGATTCTCTTTAGGGGAGATGATCTGGTGTAGGTAGGTTTTAGAGGTCTCGCACTCGTGCAATTCGAAATTCGCAATTGAAGTGAACAAATTTTCTTGATTCGGAGTTCATACTTTCTACTCGAACATATATGTGTATGAACGAGAGTATCGATAAGTATATATAATTCACCTCTTATCCCCTAATAGTTTTTATTATTAAAGATAAGTTTGTCTACTTAGAATGAGTTTGATTTTGAATGATCTTATTTCTTTCGATATGACGAGAGCATTGAAATATAAATTAGTACATTTTTTATGGGGATTTTAATAAATTAATAATCGATGATATCTAAATTTTAAAAAGTATTGTCGATATAACATTGCGAAAGAAAGATGAATAGGTGGTAAACATATTTCGAATAGATGACCAATAGGATATAGTGTCGTGATTTGTTGGATTTGTGTTTACTAATAAGTAGTAACATCCTTTTTTTTTTCTCGTGGCCGTGTAGAGCTTGACTTTTTTTAACAAAAAATACTCAGATTTACATATATATTGATATATAAGATTGCTATAATTTGTTACGATTTGAATGATGTTTAAATTTTGACAGTTTTTTTTTTTTTTTTGGGTTTTGTTTTTATAAGTACAATCAAAGACCTAATGTTTTCAATTAGTTGATCGAGTTTTTAATCGTGGCCGAACAAATGGTTTCGGTTTCAGTCGAGCAAACCCTAAACTCGATTATCGACGACATATCGAGGTCGGAAAAATCCCACGTGGCAAAGCTTTTCGCGATTGACAAAAGTTATATTATTTCTAATTTTGTGCAAGAGAGTTCCCAGCCAAAAAGAAAATAAAATCTCCCCCAAAAAAAAAGACTCAGTTTACTGTTGACGCATCTAACATCAAGGCGACAACGCAGTTACACCTGCACAGGTAGTCACTCAATCATTACACCGTATTTTAGCAGAATTAAGAAAAAAAAATTGGAGAAATTAATCAACTTCGCATCCTAATTGGCGGTTAGCAAGTGCCTTTTCCACAAGGGCAAGACGACTTTTGTGGGAGGTGTCTTGCCTTCTCTGCGCACCCCAATTTGACTAAACCCTAGATATCCGATTTGCAAAATATTCGGTCATTGCACATAATAATTTCATGTAAAACAGAACAATAATTTTGCATTTTTTTTAGAGCATAAGCACGTTGACACAGCCTGGTCTACACCAAAATTCAATTTAAAAAAATCGCTAGTTCAATAATTTACATAACTGGGAATTAATTAGTGACGTGTGGTTACTGAATTATCATTGGCCTTGATCTTCGGGTTAGGCGTCACAGTCCAAACCCTATAATGGGTAACCACCGATTAGAGATAAAGCATAGCTTGGAAGTCATCCTTTTATGGGCAAGTGCTTCGTCCCTAATTCCTAACTAAAATCCAGTCCGTGGCTATGATCGCTCCTTCAAATTGCAATCTCAACTGCAAGCAAGACAGTGAAATACGAACAAGATTAGAAGACCCCTCTAATCGAATCTCGCCCCGTCTCTAGATTTCTCTCCTGCTCTAATCCATTCGTAGGTCCTAAATAAACCCGGACCTATCGAACCAAAACGGGTCGGGTCGACTTCATCAATCTAGACCGCCCGATCGGAGTTCAATTCGAACTGGACAATTCATGTAGAGCTAAGATCCTGAGATACTATGTCTGTTAATTAGTTCGGTACATTGAGAAGATAAGGATCATCCGTAACTGAGATAGGCGAGCGTGCAAAAACTCTTAGAGATCGTCAATTTCGTGTCGGTTCGAAAATTTGTCAAGAGCCAAAGTACCAAATCCTTGAAGCAATCGCGTTAAAGAACCGCGCGCATCAACCCAATTATTCTGCCATTGAATTTGGACCGTTCAAAATTATAATTTCTGATGTTTACGCAGTTCGATTCGAAGACGAACCATCAATCCCGATCATGGAAATTCTTAGTACTGAGAATCCTTGGTTTCTTGAGACTTCACATGTACGGCCGCTTAGATATGAACTCTCTTACAATTTACTGCACAGGTTTGAGTTTACGCAACCGTATTTGTCGCCAGGACGCCGCTCTTCCGTGTCTCAACTCAACAACAACACAGACAGCGACTCGTATCAACAACCATCTTAAAAGAATCTCAATCCCTTTCGAACTCCTCCCATATACCTACAATGTCATTCGAGATATATACTTCGACGTTGAACCAGTTGCATTTTGACCCGGTCTGATCATCAATGGCTTCCCAGAGGAGGAGGAAGAAGAAGAAGAAGCCCTTCTTCTCCGTCTTCCTGGCCAACCTCACCTGCAGCAGCTGCGCCAAGCCGAGCACCTCCGAAGCCACCTGTCCGTGGCCCGATCACGTCTCCCATCAGGAGTTCCCGGGCTTCCTCACACCCGAAAACAACTACGAGTCCTCCAGGTTCTCCCTCCATGCCGCGACTCCACCGCGCCTCTTCCTTGGGGCCAATCAGCATCAGGACGACAAGCCGGCGGCAGACGTGGTGTACGTGCTGAGCCCGTGCAGGAAGATAACCAACAGTGTGGCGATGGCGAAGGACTCGGAGGACCCGTACGAGGACTTCAAGCGGTCGATGCTGCAGATGGTGTTCGAGAAGGAGATCCACTCGAAGAGCGACCTCCGGGAGCTCCTCAACTGCTTCTTGCAGCTCAACTCCCCGGCCCACCACGACGTCATCTCCCGGGCTTTCGCCGAGATCTGGAACGACGTCCTCTCCAAGAAGATGGACAAGGGCGAGTCCCGGATCGGGGTCGTGAGTTGCTTTACGTGAGCCCGAGCCCGAGCGTGCTTTGCTCAGGGCTTGGGATCGAAATGCATGTATACTTTTATTTTCCAGATTGAAGTAACCGAGTTAAAGTGTATGACTTTATATGCATCTTTCTCACGTGCATGTCTGGGAAAGCATATTCCTCCCTTGATGCATATGTAATCTCTGTTCAATTTATCGATTCATCTGCATTTATACGTTTTTTAGCTTGTTCTAGGGTTTGTTCTTTCATCTTTGGGATTTGGGAGTATTAGCGTTGAGGGTCGGGATCGGATCGAGTATGGAGGTGCTCTTGAAGTTAGGGTGAAAGTGCACGACTTACGTCAGCCTTCAATTCAAGAAATCTGACATTAATAAAGGCTCACTCTGTCAAGAAGGGTTCCTTAACGAGCGTTATGGCGTCGCTTGCTAGGAAGATTTACTGAGAAGTGATTCACTTTTCAAGATAGCAATTGTGCTTTGACACGAGAAAGGGAATGCACTGACATCTCCATAGTTTCATTAATAAGTTGCTTAACAAAGTGTCCCCACACTCATGAATGAAATCCTATCTATAATCTTGTTGCACTGGAAAGGATGCCCATGGTGCTATCATTTTAAGATGCACAAATTAGCGGATCTAAAAACTGACATTAGAGGTAATGACACCGAGTAATTAAATTTTGCCCATACACAATTAAGTATTGTCGACTTCGAAAAATGATCAACTTTTGGTCGTTATCAACAAATATCAGACTTGGTTGATAATAGCAGAGTTTAGTCAATGATGAATAGAATAATTAACAACCTGAAGGAAATCGGTAACTCAATAAGGAGTCATTGTTATTGACAATAGCTTTCATCAAGACTTATGAAGTTGATTGGCATAGTCATTGACAACGGGCAATCAACATAAAAATGAAACTGCTAAGAGGTTATGTTTATTGCCGCTATTATAGAATTTTTATAACTTCTTGTGAATAATCGTTGCTAGATAATAAGAGGTTATGTAATTTCTTGTAACCACCAATAGAATTAGGAAATTATTTTTTTATTCAAATTCGATAATTGATGTATGTAACCATCATATGTAACCATCTAAAAGGGTTATAAATACCCACAATGTGTTCATTGTAAAAGGATCCCCCATCAATCAAAGACTCAATATTTTTGCAAATTTATCTTTATCTTTACTCTCCTACAATTTACGTCATTGGTTGTGATTGCCTCTAGTCTCTATACCTTTGAATTTCTTGTCATTTGCTTTTCTGTCCAAAATCAACAAAGGACTCTTCATAACCTTTATCGATTCATCCATAATTCTAAAAGTTATTTTGTCAACTTTTTGGTGAAACGTCTTTTTTGTACATCCAATGGGACATTTCTTTTCATTTGACAAGACTATGATGGCAAGAACTGGAAATCAACAATAGTCTGACAATACTGCTGGCAATAATAACCCATTACCACAAATTGACAATGAGACGTCCCGATACTCCAATTGCAAGGAGAGCCACATAACATAATCAACGTGAGAAAGTTAATCTTTTAATAAATCATATCGATCAGTAGTCGAGGGAAGTCATTCCAAATCCCCATTCTGGTGTCCAACCATGAGAAGAATGTTTGAAGAGTAGCATAATGATATGGCCAACTACGGTGAGTCATATATCTAATGTGATCAAGCTAATCATCATCAATACTATTAATGACATCCTCTTGAGGTCAAAATCATTCAACGGCACATTGCTTATCTCTCTCCATTTTTTGATACTAATATTGTTGATCAAATTAGTCAACCCCTGTAAGAATCATGCAAAGTTCTGAACTTCTAATCAAGGTCAGAAGAATGGAATAATCATGCTAATGTTGGTCAAAATAACCAAAATTGGTAACAATAATTTGGTAAATCAAATTAGTCAACAGATTGGTCAACTACCAAATCTTGCCCATTAGCTCCATTGATTGCACTCGATGTGGATATTTTTATTGGACCTAACACGCTAATTAATGTAAATAATCTAGCAAGACCAGCATCACCGCCTAGGGCAAGATAGTCAATTAAACCCGCACTTGTACCTTGCACAGTTTGCCAAAAAAAATTGGGTTGGATAGAGGATTTATCAGGAAACCACATCCTAAATGAATCAATAATCAACCTTTTATAAGAGTTTCAAAATGCCTAAATTTGCCATTTTTCTCGGTGAAAATGAGCAATCAACCATAAATACGTTGTTTGATTTATAGCCCATTGTGGGGAAGCACGGACAAATGAGTTTTCAAGACTTAAATTATTTCCTTTGCTTTCACTTGATACATTAATTTTTCACATAATTCAATATGTAGCTAGGTGGAGATAGAAAGACAATTCCACTCTCAATTTTATAGAATGATACCCGAAATACTAGTTTGTTGATTTGGCTAGACTTTATTGCTATAATAGCGAGTCAATCAATCAATTTATTGCTCGGTTTAAGAAGGCCAAAAATAGATGGTTACTTCACTCTCAAATAAAGAATTCATGAATTTGACTATCAATGGGTTAAAATTTAACTTGCAAGAAAGATTTGAAGGTTAAGACTTTGCAAGTTTATTTTAATTGTCAACGAGAATATCTAATTATGGGTGATTGTTAAAAGATAGAGAGATAAAGGGCGACATGAATACTTTACATAGTATATGGCTTTGAAGGAAAATTGTGAGTTAAGATATGAATGTGACCCGAACAAAACATTGAAATAAATGTGGTGAAAATGATGTTCAACAAGTCTTATGTTTGTCGATCTTAAAGCATGCCAAAATAAAAGACACAAGAATGTTTAGGGTCAAAGACACTCAAGTTTACTCGTTCGACATTAATAAGTAGGATGAAATCTTTGACTTGCTCGAGAAAGATGGCCTAATTAAATTAACTAAAGCCCCAATTATCGTGAGTAAAGAAGATTTAGTAAATAAAAAATATTATACGCGGCACCACTCATGGAGTCATAACATAGTTAATTGTATTTTTTTTTTTACTAACATAACAATTTAAGAAGCAATTTGGCGAAGAAAAATTAAATTTGCCAATGACAATAGGTATATGATAGCTCTTGAATATCTAATTAAAAAAATAGAAAAATTGATGAATGATTCGATTCTTTTAAAAGAATTCAACGTTCTCGCAAAATTATCTGTATCTTTACTTTTTTGTAATTTACATGGCTTTTCGCGACTACCTTTAGATCTTATACTTTCAAATTTTTTGTTACTTACTTCCATGTCCAAAACCAACAAAGGGATCGTCGTAACATTTATGAATTCATATCAATCTATCCATATTTTTAAAATATATTTTATCGACATTTCGAAGAAACAAGTATATAAACTTTTGTTTTGTTTCGATCAAGTTTATAAGCTTTTTATATTAGGCTTGATGTGAGCTTTTCTTTAAATAAATTGCCATGGGATATGATTGTAGACATGGCTCACTCATCCAACCAAAACAGTAACATCTCTACATTGAGTTGTTGGACGATGAGGAGTGTCTGTCCACTCGCGCGGGTGTGTTGACTTGGACGATCTTAGCAGCTTAATACATACTTCCGGCGCCATTACCGAATTCGAAAGCGAGTCCTATATGTTGTGACGATGCCATGAGTGATGATGATGCATCGAAGTCTTGATTAAAGTCTTCCTTCCACGCCAATGTATAGTGCCCAAATATCTATTCAGGTTGAGATGCTTCATTAAGGATCAAGCTCCGGCGATAAAAGAGGAGTGCGGAATCGAGAATGGATTTGTATTTGGTTATAATTCCTCCTATTGTCTTCGTGGACCGTACGAATCAAGAACCAATTTGCAAGAGACCCACAAAAAAGAAAAATTCAGCATAAAAGAAAAACCTATGAATATGAGCCGAATAAAAACACTGAAATAAACGTGGTGAAAATAATGTTCAAGAAGTCTTACGTTTGTCGATCCTTAAAAGCATTCCAAAGTAAAGGACACAAGAATGGTTAGGATAAAAGACACTCAAGTTTACTCATTCAATATTAATAAGTCAGATGAAATCTTCCACTTAGTCCAGAAAGATGGCCTAATTAAATTAACTAAAGCTCAAGTTATCTGGTAAAGAAGATTTAGTAAACAAACAATATTATTTGCCGCACCACTCATGGAGTCATAACATAGTTAATTGTGGTTTTTTAAGATAACAATTTAAGAAGCAATTTGGTAGGGAAAAATCATATTTGCCAATGATAAGGGGCATATGATAGCTCTTGATTATCTAATTTCAAAAAATGGAATAATTGATGAATCATTCAAATCTTTTAAAAGAGGATAAATGTTGACGTAAAAAAATGATTAACTTTTGATTATTATCGAACTTAGTTAATGAGAGTGGAGTTTGGTCAATAGAACAGTGCATAATTTTAAAAAAATGGATAACTCGCTAAGGAAGTCATCAACAACATCTTGAAAATAATCGATGACATCCTTCATCAAGACTTAGCAAGTTGATAGGCAAAGTCAACAATAGTGAGCATACACAAAAACGTAACTATTGGGTGGATGGATTAAGAAGTTAATTTTTTTTATTCGAACTTAGTAACCATCATGTGTAACCATATGCAAAGGGCTATAATGCGTTTGGTTCAGTATTTCCAAGGGGCTCCGAAGCCCCTTAGGGAAATGCTGGACTATTTGGCAACCATTTTAAAGTAGCTTTCAAATGAAAGTCAGCATTGGGAATGCTGAAAGCCCAATGCTAGTAAGGACTAGCTTTGAGCTTTCAGTATTTGGCCAAATGCTGAAACTTATTTTTTTTTCCAAAATTATCATAACTCATTCTTGAAATTTCTTATTTTTCCCTCATTATTATTTTTTTAAATGCCAAAATAATGCTAAAAAAATCAAATTTATATAAATGCTAAAAAAATTAAATATATTTTGGTCTTTTTTAAAAAGATATTTATATATTTGATTTTTTTAGCATATATATTTAATTTTTTTAGCATTATTGTCAAAATTTATATTTAAAAAGTTGCATACATTATTTTTTTTTTCAATTTTAAACAACTAAATATTAAAAAATTCCAACAAAGAGTTTGGTCTTTTTTTATATATAATTATATATATATATATATATATATATATATATATATATATTTGCTTTTTTTAGCATTATTGTAAAAAATTATATTTAAAAAGTTGCATGCATTATTTTTTAAAATTTTAAACAAATTAAAAAATTAAAAAATTCCAATGAAGGGTTGGTTTTTTTAAAAAGAAAGTATATATATGTATTTGATTTTTTAACATTATTTTAAATTTATATTTAAAAAGATGCATACATTATTATTTTTTTCAATTTTAAGTAAATAAAAATTAAAAAATTTCAACGAAGGAGTTGGTCTTTTTTAAAAAAAAATTATATATATATGTATTTGATTTTTTTAGCATTATTGTCAAAATTTATAGTTAAAAAGTTGCATACATTATTTTTTTTCAATTTTAAACAAATGAAATTAAAAAAAACCTAATATTAATCACCCAAAGGATTTTTCAAATGTGTTTTCTACCAAATGGCATTTCTCTCAAAGTTGCTTCTCAAAGCATAGTTTACCAAACGGCCATTACATTTGCCTAAAGTCTTTTAGGCTAAACTTCTTTGCATTTTCTTAATGGGCTTTCAAAATGCTGAACTTAACGCACTTTAAATAGCCCAAGTGTGTTCATCATAAAAGACTCCTAACTCAATCAAAGAACTTTGAGTTTTGGCAAAATTATGTTTATTTTTACTAGCCTGCAATTTACATAGCTTGCCACGATTGCCTCCAAATTTAGTACTTTCGAATTTCTTGTCATTTACTTTAATATCCAAGATCAACAAAGTTTCCAATTTCTTCACAATTTGTATTAATCACGAGTTTTTTTGTCAACATTTTGAAGAAATAAGTGCCTAATTTATTTATTTTTAATTTCCAATCAAGTTTTGAAGCTTTTCATATTAGGCTTGATGTGAGCCCTTCGTTACAGAAATTGCCATGGGATATGATTTTGTAGACATGGCTCAGTTATCCAACAAAAACAGTAACATCTCTACATTGAGTTGTTGGGTGACAAGGAGAGTGTTCTGTGCACGTGCGCGAGTGTGCTGACTTGGACAAACTTAGCAGCTTAATACATATCTATCTATTGATGCAACATCACCCCAAGCAGCCCTATCGAACACCAATGTGGACGGTCAATGGTTATCTAGTGGACACTAGTGACACGGCCCACGGACGAAAATGATCCAAGACCGTCCGTGATGCGGCCGTATCACGCACAAGGGCCTTGTTCACGGATAGCCCTGATCGATCCGGTGAACGATCCATGAATCGTGCACGATCAGCCCATGCGTGATACGAGCAAAAGCCCGTGCACGACTAGCGACCAACCCATGATCAATGTTCGGCCAGCCCATGTGCAACCTGCAGTCAGGTGGCCATGTTGACTTTGATCTTGCTTTTGACATGCGCCCATGGGTTTTTCCAAGGCCTAGAGCAATTGAGTGGCATGCTATGTAGACTTGACATGATGATACATATTTAAACTCCACCGTTGGATCGGAGGGACGATCAACGGCCGAGATATGACCCGAACTTGTATAAATAGGGGTCCCTCCCCCTAATTGTGTTCAATCCGTTCACAAGTGAATATACTCGTTCCTTTGTGCATCCGACCCTTGTGTTCGTGCATGTGAGTGAAAAGGCTGACTTTCCTAAGGCCGCACGAGTGTTTGATCGATCGAAATCGACCGACCCGTAACATTAGCATCTATGCTGGCTGGCATTTTTCATCTGCAATTCTAACAGAAAGCGTCGCATGGACCCCCATTGAAAAGTCAAGGTGCCTCACTAAACAAAAAATTAGGTGCTCGATTGGAAAATGAGTTGCCAATGTCTAGGCCAAAAATCTGTACAGGTTGAGAGCCTCCATAAGAGGATCAAGCTCCGCCGCCCAAAGAGGGTACGGACTCGAGAATGGATTTGGATTTGGATTTGGATTTGGCTGTAATTCCTCCTATTGTCGTCGTGCACTATACGAATGAAGAACCAATTTGCAAGGGACCCACAAAAAGGAAAATTCGTCTCACGAGAACAATAAATAAATAAACGAATTTTTTTATTTAATTTTTGGTCAAATTCGTCGTCAATAAGCCTCCAGCCCATACAAGACGCCGGCGTGCTTCTCCGGCCCGTCCTGCACAAAGTACACGTCCCACATCTTCCGGAACGCGTGCCACGTCAGCAGGCTGTCGGAGCCGGCCTGGTGGCACTTGCCGACCGCCCGGTCCACCTCGAGCGTCCGGGCCACCCGGTCCAGCCCGCCGTAGAGGCTGTTGCAGAAGCGGATCATGTGCTTCACGTCGTACACCCGGCTCCCGAAGAAGACCCGGAGGACGTCCAGGAACTCGCCGAGCCGGTCGGGCAGGCTCCGGCGGGTCAGGATCTTGACCAGGTACCCGAAGTCGTAGGCGCTGTGGAAGGTGACCCAGCTGACCGCCTCGTTGCACAGCAGGCCGGACGACATCATCAGCTCCGCGAACCGGGCCGAGTCGATCCCCTCCGCCCGGTTCCGCTCGAAGTCGATCCCCTGGCGGCGGAGGAGCTCGATGGAGTCCGGGGCGTGGGCGTCGCGGGCGACGTCGAAGTCCCGGAAGTTGAACTCCCAGATGTAGCGGGGGCCGCCGGGGGAGCCGAGGTCGGGGAGGTTCCCGTCGGGGTCGGAGAAGGTGAGGCCGACCTGGATGAGGCTGAGGGCGTCGACGTTGGCCTTGAGGAGGCGGTAGTGGTCGGAGGGGCGGAGGCGGCGGTGGTACCCGCCGGCGGAGGGGGGAGGAGGGGGCCGGAAGACGACGCCCGGGAACTCGGTGTCCATGGAGATGAAGGGGTGGGTGTCGACGACGTCGCGGATGAGGTCGAACTCGGACTCCAGGTTGTGGGCCCACACCTCGCGGATCACCACGGCTCCGGCGGAGGTCGGGTCGACTTTGGGTCTCGGGAACATCGTCTCGTCCCTTCTCGACGATTCTCTGCGGATTTCGAAATGGATCGAGCGGAAGAGGAGAAAGGAGATGGAGGAGCTGCTCTCGATTGCCTTTTTTTTTTCTCTCTTTTTCTTTTTCTTCTTTTTTTTTGGGGGTTTTCTTTTTGGTTTAGGAGTGGAAGCGAGGAGGTGGGTTTTATAGGGGAGAAGAGAGGAGAGAGTGTGGAATGTGTGTCCGAAAGAGGGAGAGAGAGAGAGGGGTCAAGTCAAAGTTGGACGCGTTCGGCTTTTTGACTGGGGAAGAAAGGAGAAGAAGGAGCGCGGATTGATTCGAGTAACGCATGAGGAACAGAAGCGAAGACCCGGTCTGCCTATTCTTCTCTCACAACTCCTTAAATTATTACGTAGGGCCCCCACCCGACTTCCTTAATTCACACGCGATGTAAGAAGGGACGTCGTCTGTTCTGTTATTCCATGGGCTATCTCGGCATGCTTCGCTTGTTTTTGCGGAGATCAGAATCTCTCGTTTTTTTTTACATGAATTCATGCTTGAATTGTACTTCCCTCTCTTTCATTTTTTGAAATGTGCATGCGATTCTTCTTAGTTGGATAGGAGGTCACCAAAAATTTCAAAGGTGAGGCCCCTTTTGGTATGTCGAGATTTAAATTGTACAGATAATACATAGGTTTCGCTTTAAAGACGGTGCGGGATTTTGTAATTATGATGATGACGATTCAATGAAGTCACGTTGCTCCCGTGCATTAAAGCGACAATCTGTCCAAACATGGCAATTCGAGATATGCTATAGCCACAATAGAACACCTCTTTAAGAGGATAAGAATCCAACTAGCTGCTTGTGCATGAAAAGAAGAAGTGGTTATCGCCAGCTTAACAGTCAAGATGAGGACAAGAACATTTAATGGTGAATCTTTGCGTCAGTGAGTGATTTGTAAGTCAAATTACTTGTGAATCTATTGTACGGATATATAATTTAATGCCAAATTAATTAAGTCCTAAATTTTTATGTAAATTTTAATTTAATTATTTCGATTAATTTTTATATATTTTTTGGTGAAAATTATGATGACGACACACCAACGAACCTAATTACGGATCTTGTTTAAGGGACCGACGACGAAATGCGGAAGGAGGGAGGAATCTCCACAGGAAATTTCGAAGGTATTGAGCGACGCCGCCATTCGCAGCACGTCTATGTCGGGTCGCTGGCATTATAATAGGGTCTATTATTAACTTCGGAGGAAGCCGGTTCGAAGAAGGTTGGCCAGTCAACCGAGCGATGATCTCCGTGCGGAAGTTTGGGACTCTTTCTATTTTATTATATGATATGAGTCAATTCCCCGCTATCTTGTAAATGGGTTTAATTCTTTTATTTGGACACAAGTCTCGTGCGCCTCATTTGACTCGGAATTGGTCGGGTCGTCGTGCTAATTTAAGCAGCGCCATAAGAAGCAAGAAACACACATTGACCAATCACAGTACCCGTTCTCTATACATCTCGGAACACGACTCTTTGATTCCTCAAACCTTCCACAAATCCACAGGTTTAGGAAAAAGCTCGCGGGCTTATCTTGGCTAAATTTGCACATCATCAAAACATCGATTGATCGCTCTGGATAGAGCTCCTATCATCACGGAACCGATTCTCCGTTGGGGAAACGTGATTCGAGAGGCCGCGACAAGCTCCTCAAGGTCAGAACCACCTGACGATTTTTGACTGGAGTCTATGTCAGTCATAGCAAGCCACAGCAAGGCTCGCTCTCAACATATCCAGGAGGAGGCAAATCGAGGGCAAGGCAAGGCTTTCACTGCAAAACGTTGTGACCGCCTGTCGCAGGTATGGAGGTTGCTCGTGTGAGGGGCTGGCACACCATCGGTGTTTTTCCATCAATGGCATTAGCGGCCAATGGACTGCTCTCTATGGTTTCCTCGAGAAGGCGTACTAGTGACATAAATATCTCCACCCTCGTGACATCCCTGTCAGCCTGTATAAAATTGAAAACAAAATGTCATTATATCTAAGAATAATTTCCCTTGCACGCACAGGAACACGGGAGCCTGCGCACTTGAGCATGTGCCTGACACGGAGCAGACCCCAATATTCGAAACCGAAGTCTAGAAGCATGGCTCGTTTGATTTTCATTCGTTCTTTGCTATGCATCATTTGATTTTCAAAATGTGCCAAGGGGGGTTTTCATCCAACCTGTTTGCTTTCTTTGGCCCAATATTAATCCAAGTACTCAGAACCAAAAGAACACCTTCTGAAATACCGAACTCTGAGCTAGCAACTATCTTAAAATTGAAAATTGTTGGCTTCATCTATTGCCAATGGAAAAAAATGCAACTATGTCACAGATGTTACCTCTACAGCAAAACGAGCCCAGATCCTGTCGCTGCGAGTTTCCATCGCCCCCTTCAAGATGGTCAATCCTAATCCTCTTATCATGTCAGCTATTTCTAAAAAGAAACCTCGCTCCTCACAAAGCATCTGTGACAAGAAAAACAGATTCAATAAAGATGGACGGACAATCCACAATTGAGCTTAATGTGCTGACACAATATCTACCTCCACAATCATTTGACGGGGTGGATCCAGGTCCTCAACTATGATGGGGTGGACCATTGACTGTGAACCAATTTCGTACGCCCAAGTCGCTCCTCGCTCAAAATTGTCTTTCAAGAGAATTCTACCTTCCTCATTGATGATCTACAAGATAAGAAAAGAACTGAAGTCACATTCACAATTCTATCATGTGAGATATCGAATGCCACCCGATAAAACTAGCAACAGAAGACTTGATCTTGTTCAGAATTTTAGCATCTCTCATTCATGGCAACACAAGCTTTACTGAGCGAACTTCAGCTAAACTTCGTTCTTCTGAAATGTGTATGGATGATCTTGCAAGCACAAGTGAGAGAGAGAGAGAGAGAGAGAGAGTTCATACTTTCGATCCCCCAATTTGTTTTAGCTTGTCTGCATGCTTTGAAACACTTTGCAAGAACAACATATGCTTGATAGTACGTTCTAACAGCGCATCAATGCTACACTGTTGAACGCAAAAGGGAAAAGAAAAACAAGTCATCAATATTTAATGTTAGTTAAGATGGCAAATGAGATAACAGAAGAAAGGAAATTACTTTTCCTCCATTCGGCACGATTTCACGCAGCTCTTTCACCCGATCTTGGATCATCTGCCGGTCTTTTGGCCTTGGTCTTGGATTTTCACCAGGTTTTAGCCTCTTCCGATTTGATTTGATCATCCCATCCTGCCTTTTGGAATACCCAGTCGAAACATTATCATCTTGTTTTATACCGTGACCTTGGTCAACCCAAGAGCTAATATGTGATCCATAAAAGGAGTTACTCACAGAGCACATATCCACTGCATTCTTGCTACAGCCAGACCTTAAAGAACCAGAATCAGACACTCCAGCCTTTACAAGAGACTTCCGAATGCCACAGGAGTCCTTGTGCTCTTGATTTAGCATATTGAAATTTTTATTCAAGGAAGAGCTACTGGGAACAGAGGAGCTACTGATTCTTGTCACTGATGTCCTACATGAAATATTGTCATCAGAGATTGGCTTTGAAGTAGGGCGAGTCCCAGAAACAACAGCATCTAAAAGATTATCAACAGCTGTCATGGAGAAGATTCCGCTTTCTGAGACACCTTCACTAAGTGAACCTAAATCTGTCTGTGTTGCCTGCAAGTTCACAACGGATGAAGCTTCTGCACCTGACTTATGTGCATCAAAATAGGGCCCATCAGTCAGCAAACTTTCTAAGTTACCGTCAATAATATCATTTGTCATGTCTGCACCCAAAATATCAAAAAGATCATTCCTTACTAATTGTTGGACAGACGCATTTTCATATGTGTCACATGTTGAAAACACTTTTTGACTTCCACCCTCAAGCTTCGCAGAAGAAAGAGCCCACTCAGGCTTCTGCTCAATCAAAGATATGTTTGAATAATCTGGCGGCATGACTTGTTGGGAAAAATTATCGACCACTCTCTGTTTCTTAGAAGGCAATTCAGTCTGAGCACACTTCATGCTCATTAGATGATTTCTCTGACCAGAGGCTCCAGAAAGCAATTGTTCTGACAAATTAAACAGTGGAATGCCCTCTAATTTAGTAGAATCAGCATCGTGAAATGATGCATCTGCAACCAGGTTCCTAGAGACAGAGTCAGAATGAGAGCACGAAACAGAAATTGATCTAGGAGGACGAGTTACTCCATGAAGCAGCTTAGCATTTTGAAAAAACTGAGTGGCATCAGAAGTTTTGCACGGGTTGATGATTGAACATTGATTTCTTCCAGGTTGAGCTGTGACGGTGCCATTTATAAAATTAGTCCATTTATTCTCAGGTTTCTCAAGCACAACACCTGGTGATATCTTCTTCTTGATAGGCTCGAAGATGCTGCATGTGCTGTGTGTTGGACCCAAAGCAGTTTGACCTCTATTGTCATTCCCCAAATTGCAAGCAACAGCATGCTGGTTCAGCCACGCATCAAGATTTGCAGGAATAACTTCAGCTCTGGCTAGCCCCGAATCTACTCCGCCCCTTGGAGAAAGGCTAGTCTTCATGAGTGATGCACAACTAGATTTGGAGGGGTGACTACAGAGTTCAGCTAGGGACGTGGCCTTTTCAAGTGTAAGTGATGTAGATGCAGCAGGCTGCAGATTATCCACCGTGTTAGTAATTAGTGGAGACGATTGTCCAACAAACCCTGCAGTGCGAGAAGAGTTGCTCGTATCTTTGCAGCTTTTAGTCATCAAAGATTCCGAGTAAATCACTTGACAATTGCCAGGAGCATCAGCAGTGAGGGTTCCAGGATAGCCTAACATCCCAGCTTTTCCAGCAGAACTACTAGAAAATAGAGCACCAGGTATGCAGGCCACTTGCAGGATCAAGCTCTTTACATCATTTACAAACCCCATGTGCTCCATGATCTGCAGCAGCAGCAACAAGAAGTTACATTGCAAAATACAGTACTCTAGCTATAAGACAATCAAAAGATGCTCAAGCTGATGGTTGGTGTATCCAATTAAACCTAAGCTGATCAAAATGCATATATGTTATGATTTTTCATTAGAATCTAACCTAATCTCTAAAGCATAATAAATTACGATGCAAATTGCATGCAAAGCAACACCAATATAGAAATCCAACTTTAACTGGCAAAGAGACTAACTTTGACTATACTTCCGACATTCCAGCAAGATTAGATAATCTGAAAAGGAATCACTTACAGCTATGGAAGAGCCAAGTTGCACAACACCATGAAGTGGAACAGGAATAACTGCAACTGTCTGCAAAAACCGTGAGATCAGTCACATGAAACAAGAGCATCAGATACAAATGAAAGCAAACAAATAAGGATGTTGGAAACCTGTATGCCAGCAGAGAATTGTTGATGGACCTCGTTTACAACCTAAAAGTGTGCATACAAACAACAGATCAGATAAAAAAAGGCTCAAACGTCAGTCAGCACTATGAACACTGACGTCACTTCGTCCCTCAAGTCTAACTACTGAATAGATGTGATATATAAGCACCTATATCTCATCTAATAATATCTTCACTCATCCTATTTTAAGACCATATATGCAAAGCTGAAGAACTTGGTGAAATACTGAAAAAACCAGGATTTCCCTCTTCAAGTGGTTTCACAAATTAGACCAGAGAATTTATAGGTAAAACTTCGTGGACACCTGGCAAAGATGGAAAACATACCTCAGGTGGATGGGCATGTCCACCGTAACTTGTTGAAACAATCCACTCATGATCTCCTGTGAATGCAGCCCGGCCAATTACTCTGGAGCAAGAGAAAAGGAATTGCATTTCATGCAATAGGCTACTCAAAATTAGAAAGGGCAAAAAGAAAGGAAGAAAAAAATAGTTTTGTACCCTTCACCGATGACACTAATTTGAGCTTTGGTCATCATTCTTTCGATAAGCATTTGAACTCTATCTTTAGTTTCCCAGCCTCCAGGTGGCGCTTCAGAAGGACCAGAGCCAGAAACTTGTTGAGGAAGAGAAAATGTCACGGGCTCGTAGAAACACTCTTCCCAGATCAACAGCCTGCCATGGCAACATTATGTATTTCAGCATGGATGACACCAAAGAGCTCTAAAACGTAATGCTACAGCCAGGGACCTTCTTTTGCTAAAAGAGGCAAACAGAGTGGAGAGCAGCTTGAGGAAGGTTCAGCTGAAGGGATTATAGACCATTTATATGTCAACAAGTAAAGGAGAAAGGAAAGGACGATTGACTTTAACTTTGCTTCATTTTTCTTAGCAGCAGCAGCGATGAAAGAAGAAATCAAATATCGTGTTAAGGTTGCTCTTGAGGTGCAGCAAGTCTCAAGAGGGTAAGCATGAGCTAACATTGAACATCTGACACGGATTGGCAAGAAATGTATTTGTGCAGAGGGAAGGGATGGTGCAGGAATCATCCCGTGAAACATTTCGTTCTTGCCAAAAATCACAAGCTGCACTAATTCAAACATAAAGGCGCGGCACTAAAGGAAATGAACTGAAATAGTCAAACATAGGAGGAAGAACAGGAAACAAAACAACAAACATCAATGGCGAACAAACAAGGGTCCGGACAAAACTCGCCGAAGAAAAATCACGTATGGCATCAAAAAGCATCCTAGAGCCTACTTCGGCTAAGAACAAAAAAAGGAGCAACATTTCAAAGTCTATTGAGGGTTTCTCAAACAGGCCAAAAACCATTCCATCTACGATCTATCTAAGCCAACACAGATTGAAATTGCAATTCATCCCCATCTATTAAAAGGATGCGAGGAATGGAATGTCTTGTCCTTCAGGAGCTCACCTACCAGCAAACGTACATGCATTAACAAAAATTCCTTAAAAAAAGCATTCAATTACTGAAACAGGATTTTCAGTGGCTTTTGGCTTCCTCAGCTTTCTCGCAGGACAAGCAAGAAAAGGAACCGGAGAATTTCCATAACAACCGAACTCACTTGGGATTTTGGTGGCCGATCTTCCAGAACACGGCGTACGACCACTGATTCACGCCGCACAAGGTCTTCAGAGCCTCTTTCAACAGGTAGCCCATCGCCTCGAGCCCCTCAAAAATAGGGGGAAAAAAAGCCTCCAAACTCGCGAAACTCGCAATAATGGAAACTCGACAAATCCACGACGACCATGCACCGGCACAACTAGGGCAAAGAGGAGAGGGGAAAAAGACACGCGAACGAAACTATCCGTGCTGGCGGTGGCGACTGCGCATTTCCGCGGGGGGCGACGAGCCTAACTCCCGCGACACGATCCTCTCCCGGCCTGCTTCGTCCTCAGTCCGCCGCTCCTTTTCCGTTTGGGATCCAGGTTCACGGCGGTCAGTCTCCGGAAAGCCATAACCCGAGCTCTCGGAGGGAAGGGGAAAGAAAAAAACTTAACGAGAGAGAGAGAGAGAGCGCCGACAACTCGAGGGAGCGGAGGCGCTCGGTGGAAGGCTCTACACGAAGCCGAAAGCCTGGAGGCCGTACGCTTCCTGGATCAGCTCCATTTCCCGGCCTCCCCGAGAGAAGAACAGCAGCGAAAGCTGGAGCGGAGGTGCGCCGCGGGCAGGGAATGCACGGCGGCGGAGCAGAGCGAGCGCGGCGGTCGCACGGAGAGAAAAGCGCGAGCCCGGAGATGAAGAAAATGGCGACGAGGAAGGGAGAAGAAGGCAAAAAAGGCGAGTTCGGCCACACTTCACTGGCTCTCCTCTCCGCCTCGCTGCCTCGCTCTCGAGCTTTCGCAATCGGCTGCGACTGTGCGTGCGTATGGGAGCGTGAAAGTTGTTCTCCGGCGCACTTTAGCGCCGTATTTAACGAGGGAGGCAGCGAAGGTGGGGGACTGGGGGGCTCGGGCTCGGAGAGAGCCCCGAGTTTTGGGGGGAAATTGCGGGCGATGCCACTGTGTGAAAGCGAAAGCCGTGGGTGGGCGCCTCCTTTTCCCCTTTCTTTTTTTTTTTTTCTTTTTTTTTTTTTTGGCAATTTTTCGTCGATCCGCCCGTTTTGTCGGTTATGGGGGGCTCTGCTCGGGTGCGGGCGAGGTGTACGAGCGGCGTTGGTCCGTCCGCTGCTGATGATGGCGACTTTCGATAGTCGGGGTTCGCCCCGTCGTTGACGACGACCCGTTGATGATTGACCTCTCCTTTTCGTGCTATTCACCGCGGTGCCACGCCCACTTCTCTCCGGAGAACGATTGATTTGTTTTTTTCTTCTTCTTTTTTCAGCTTAATTTAAATATTACGGCGGGCTCAGGCACTCCAATTTTTTATCCTCGTTAATGCATGCCAAGCCAACTTTAGGAGTTACCTACGCTGTAATCTTTATGCACAAGACCCTCTTCATTGGGAGAACGCGATGGGTCGCCTAAACCGATTTAAGAAAAGGGTCGTAACTCGTAACAAAAGTGGGGTCATTTGACTCGTTGAGATTGGCTTTTTACTATCTGTTAAGTGTACCTACTCTCTCTCTCTCTAGACCTGTTTACTTTTCTTAATAATTCCACCGCACCGAGAGTAATAGGTCTTTGGCACTTGCAAAAGATAGCTCTTCGACCCATGAAAAAAGTAAGGAAAACGGTGTGAATAGTTTATGAATTTTGATTCAATGTGTAATATATTTCATAAACTTTTTTAATTTCTTCGATATAGTTCTTGAACTTAAATCTAACATTCAACGTGATACTTAAACTTTTAAAGATTTTCATACATTAATAGTTTCAAGGACCACGTTTAACGAATTAAAAATTCAATGGCAGTATTACACATTGGACAAAAGTTTAGAGACTCTTCTAATAGTTCAATAATGATATTGCATGTTGGATTATACTGTACATTGAGACAAAATTCATAGATCACATGTGTGTGTATATGTAATGTTTCCTTGAGTGGCTTGAACCCGCAAAAGAAACTGCAGAAAAGGAACATCAGATGATCTGTTGCACCATGTTGAGGCCGTGACCTTCTTTGTTCCCCCATCTAAAGGGGCAGAAAAAGATGCTTGGACTTTGCTACGACATAAAGGGAAAGGCCAAAGAAATTTGTTCACGCTTTTTTCCTCATTTTATTTTATTTAATTTTTCCTAGCAAAGGATAAACATTCTTTTAGCACTCCCTCTTTCTATACCGGAGCAGGCAAACACTATACGAGCTCCCTTGAGATCGAAGGCACGTCGCATTTGGCTTTTCGCCGAAATCAATAATCAGACGTGCGTGGAGATTAAGACTAATCTCTCCCTTGAGAAAGAAAGCATCCGTCTACGCCCAATATGATTGCGCCACATGGCCATTTAGTACCGACCAATTTTAATAAAATGCATTCTTGAACCTTAGTAGATCTCGCATTATCCTATCAACGTGTGAACAAAAGCAAATTTTCGGGACACATGCTTCCAAGTTAGAGCATAGGGTAGGGGGAAAAAGTGCTATAGGGGTTGCTCCCAAAAGACTGCACATTGGGGTGGCAATCTATCCCTTTCTTGTCCTTCTTTACGAGGGACGAACACATACACACACACACATATATATATATATATATATATATATATATATATATATATATATATATATATATATATATATATATATTTATTGAATTATATTAAAATATCTAACTCTGGAGTTGTCATTAGTTTATTATTTCTCAACTCGTGTTTGATGGGCTAAATTGTTATATGAATTAGTTATATTCGGTAAATGGGTTTGAACCCAATTCTATAGGTCAATAAATAGGTTTAATATGGGTATTAAATGGGCTCACAACTTATTTATGCTCAACCTATTCCCATGACTCTCTCATCACTATTTAACCCTCACTAGTTTTAGTATGAGTTTTCCTATAGGCACGGGTCACTTGAATTGTATTGCATGGAGATAGGTCAATTTGAGTTAGATTATTTTCGAACCAAAACTAATCCCATTTGGCATGTCTACTCTCGAGACAGCAATTAATTTCACGCCGTCCACCAACACTTTATTTATTTGTTGGGTTGCTCCTCTAGTTCTGTATCTGTGTGCATGGTTTCATTCTCTTCTTGTATCATATCATGTTGGCTCACATACCAGACACCCTTGATTCCTCGTCACTGTATTATTAGATAATGTATTTTGCAGGTTTTAAAAATTCTCTTAGGTGGTCGAGAACTTATGATTCCATTCAAAGCGTCTTTATATATATATATAAGCCATTAAATTCATTTTCTTCTCTAATCATTAGTTTATTTTAGCTGAAAAATGATAAATTAACAAACTCGTTCATAATATTCTGCTGAGCGCCTGCCACTCCAGCAACAGTTGAAAAAAACAAAGGGGGGCACATGAAAAGATGAAACCCTAGTTGGTGGCACATGAGAACGATTCTTTTTAATGTTTATTTGCTCTTTATCTTATCCCTTTGTTTATTGATTTATTAATTAATTTTGGTTTTTGGGGAAGCGGGTGAAGATTCCTCTTCAAAGGAGTGTGAACTCGAAGTTTGAGGTATTATATTCGTTTTGCAGGCTGGGTTTCCCAGCGCTCGATGGGATGTAATTATGGAACAGAGTTGGCGCTCAACACATTCCAATATCAAACGCCCCCCCCCCAAAAAAAAATGTTTGCTTTCAAGATCAATTACGTAACAATTAGCTTTGGTGGCTAATTGGTGAGGAAAAATTACTAAAGAAAAACTTAAATATATTAAATTTACGTCAATTCAGTATTAAATCTTTTAATTTGATCAATTTAATTCTCACGGCTTATATGTGGACGCCAGTCATCCTATGTATCACAATCAGCACTGACTTTAGGGATGATGCGTTTCATGCTAGACTAACTCCCTACTTAAAACGACCCTATTCACCTCGCACTGGATTTTTTTGAGTAGGCACAAGGGATTCATGCTCCCGAAGCATGCGCTTGCGGGGGGAGTTCTCCCCTCAGGAGCCGTGCTCACGAGTATGATTAATTTAGGAATTTTCGAAATTAAGGTGAAGGGACTAATTGATTGAACACGCATATAGATTATTGCTGAATAAAAAGTGTTCTAACCGATGTTGACTTCATCCGTTGAGATATGTTCAAAAAATCGAATCGAATCTTTGCCGTTGTCCTTTCTATAGACAAAATGTCAATCAACCTTCGTACATAAAGCCGTATTTAATTCCACCGATTTGCAAACTCGTTTTCTTCACAATATCATTTTTTTCCATGCCAATCGCATTTGCTTTGTCCACTTGTTTGTTGTTCTGTTCCCCAAATTTTCACAATCCCCTTGGGGTATTTGGTCGGAATCACATGCTTTTTGCAAGATTTTGCGCAAGATTTCAACTTATCCAAATTTGAGTAGAATTCTCTTAACTTTGAATTGACTTGAATCTACTTATCCTAGTAAATTACAAAATTGAGTATAGATATATCGATTCTGCGCAATTCAATACTCAGACTTTGATTATGTTGAATCAACTCCACGAATTTTCGGGATTGTTAAGTTCAATTATCTAAGTCTTATGTTGTGCAATCAACTTCATTAACTTTCTCAGTTGGTGCACTAGCTAATAGGTGAATTGGACTTGTTTCGAAAATTTTTCACTTGATCATGAATGCTGTCTTTAGTCCTTGAAACTAATTTTACTTCGTCAAAATAAATTCTCATGAAAGATCATTTGTAAGATTATATATTCCACTCCTCGGTATATAAAGAGGCAAAAAAAAAAAAGGTTCGATACTTTCGAAACAGTTATTTTTATCTTAAGTGGATTTGACCGCTGCAGGGCGGGGGCTCGATCATGTTCGTTAGTAAACATAACATAAAATAAAAGTTTTTTAAGTGCCCCGTGGCAAGGTAGTGCATAAAGATAAGTTCGCCCTTGTCCTCCGCCACGCAATTTGGGAGATAATCATTTGCGATTTATGCTCGAATTATTAAATGAATTAAGCTAGAAAAGAGTGGGGAAAAGACTAATCATGTGGATTCTCATGTCCACAGTCAGATCATATCCCTTTACTTTCAATCTAAATCAATCCTTTGACCCCATGTAGCGATCGATTGAAAGATCGATCCTTGAACAGAGATTCGATTAGGGAAAAAGGGGGAAATAAAGTTGGTTGAATTTCTAGAAAAGCTGGTCCCTTTTTTTTTCTTTTTTCGGGTACAAAATCGCTATGCCATGTCGGATTTAGGTGTTGGTACAATGATAATGGAGTCCTAGTTAGTCTTAAAAAAAATTTCCCTAGCCGATCACCTTGACCCACAGCCACGAAAGAAGATGCACAGATAGGATCAAAAGCGAACAGTCCATGACCCACATAACCCAGCAAAGTCAAATCCCTCATAGGCTAGCAGAAGATTAAAGAACACACACAAATAAAATAAAATAAAATAAAATAAAATAAAATAAAATAAAATAAAATAAAATGGGAGTGGCTTCAACTTACAATCTCTCAAAAATATATCGCATAATCATTTGTACTCAAAAAACCCATTTTTGCCAAAGTCCGTATTTCATGTCTCGACACTATTATTTCGCACTAGAGCTGATAAGTGGATGAACAATTTGGTGCATAGTTTCGATTTTTCTTGAATGATGATTAGCTTCGATCTTCTAAAATCTCGGCATAATTAGGTGCAATGTATGCTTTGAAGGTAAATCTATATGACGGAAAAAGGCTTATGATGGAGGAATCAAAGAAGGGAAGCAAAAGGCAATTGCGTAGAGAAGAGAGAATGTATGTGGGGGAAGAGAGAGAGAGAGAGAGATATCTCGTTTGACGCACAAAAGGACAAGGCTAGCCTGAGAATCTTGACTCCCGTTCGAGCTATAGATCGGGCCACGACGGATGCGTCATCTCCCCCGCGAAATCCAATTCGGATCTGGCATCTTCAATTCTGTCTCCACACTCGGGCCGCTGTTCTTATTGCTTTGTTGACGCCCACCCACCCAGAAAAGAAAAAAATACATTGGAACGAGGAGAGAGAGAGAGAGAGACGACCGATCGGACACGTTTTAAATCGCGACATCGCAAAGCGTCGTCGATTGGGGACGGTGTCCCGTCGTCAGTGAAGTGGGGTCCGGGTCTCTAGGCGTAGGGGACGGGCCCGAGGAAGCTTTGGGATCCGTTAATGGCGGATTTGACGGGTCGGATCGCGCCTCTGCGTCTGTCCAAGATATCACATCTGCCGTCATTCTTGGATCGCTCGTCTCGTGTCGTTTTTTGGGGATTTACCGGCGGCTCCCCCCTCTCGCGTCAGTGTCGTGGCGGATTCCACGTTCGCGTCCAACCAGAAACACGAGCCTCCTCGGCACCACGGCTCCTTGCCGAGGCCTGATAGCTACTGACTAGGTGGGTGGGGGCTGGCAGCTTGTCTCCAGGACACGTCCCCAGCCTCATGTTTCTTTCCTATTCTCTTGGGGCTTTTTTGGCAAGGTCCATTTTGTGCACGATAATAGCATTTCGACAAAGAGGAGCGTCAGTTCCTCTAAAAATTTCAAAGACGGCATTGAATTGCAAAGGGAGCGAAGACTCGAGTTCAATCAATGTTATACTTATTAGTTCGATCAATCACATCGGTTCTTCCTCCCTAATCTCCAATCACTCATCTACCAATTCACGATTGGCCACTAGAGTCGAGTATTTGACCACACAGTCACGACGATCTCCTCTCGTCTCACATTGCACGGCGCTATCGAGGACACATCTAATGCAGTTGATTCATGATAAGAGAGGTCCTTAACTTCCTTTTCTTCTACTCCTTTCCCGACCATCCCATTTCTTTCGTATTTTTTTTCTTACGTGCTCAAAGCTTAATCGCTCGCAATGCCTGCCTCCCCATGCTTATTAGCTGTGTAATCAAGCTCACGCAAAGGCGCACACGAGACGCGATAGTATAATTTCATTGTTTAATCAATGTTAAATCAGTAACAACGGCATGGCCTGATGATTTACACTTTGGAAGGAAGGACGAAACTAATGCTTCAGGAGATGAGGATGGCAGCACACATCCTGATTTTCAGCCCCCAAATAGAGGGGCACATGTGCTGTGCAGCCGCAAATGTCGAAAGATGCCCCTGGCCTTTGCCCTTATCTCGTCGTACAGAGGTGCCTTGCATGGAGCCCCACGAGCCGCAAGAAGGGCACGTGAACCACGGCATTTGCAAGTTGGGATTGAATCTTCGATGGCTATCGTCTGCGCATTCTTTAACGAGAGATCTTCTGTGATTTGAGTTGATTTGGCGCTTTAGCTTTTATCCCTTTCTTTTTCCCCCCTCTAATGTTCATCCGTTGTGCAATGGTTTATTTCCTTTTGGGTAAATCCGAAGAGGGTCCCCCACCTCACTATGTCCCAAGAGTCGGGACAAAATTGGAGATATGTGTGGTTGATCGTATCTGAGGTTTTGATGGATGATGATCTTGTGACATTGTTTCAATCTAAAGGATATGCACCCAAAACAAAAACAAAAAGAGGCTAGGATGCTTAAAACTGATCAGATTTCCCGACAAAAGCACATGCTAATATCAGTTTGAGTATCCCATTTTAATGTCTTACATTAAACGTTTTAATATAATATCATAATCAGATTATGTCTTAATTTGTTTCACATATCTAAAATTGATGTGCTTTTTATATATATGTGTGATCTTCCTCCGCCTATAAGATAGCAACTAGACAGAGCCGACAAATGATGGGGGCGGACATAGTGAAAATGACACTGCAGAAAAGAGAATGATATGCCATTATCGTTCATTTGGAAGTGGACCAAAGTGTATTTTTCTATTATTTTTTTTATAATGATGGCTGATGGGGTAAACGGGTAAATTCTCGCACTGTTTTTCTTCCACGGACTATGCCTTTTCCCTTTTTCTTAATCTCTTTTGTGTTGAATTATGGCCTTGCAGATAAGTGTGCAATGTACAACTTATATGGTCTAAGAGATGTTTTCTGCTCTTTTCAAGTTACTTACTTTTCCAAGTAGCAAACAAAGTAGATTTTCTGTTGCTTCTTTTGCTACGTTCCCATCGCATTTGAACAAGTGTAAAGAAAGGGAAGGTGATGGCGCATGATGGTGCTCCGCCATGCATGCAGAAATCGCCATGAGAAGAAAAGAAGCTAAAGGCCTTTCCGACAACGCCTCTTTACCCCGGCCATCGCCATCTAACTGTAGGTTCAAATCATAACCTGCTCGGTTCAAAGTTCATTACCATGGACTCCATCAGTCAGCGCATGCGCATGTGCCATAGCCTCTCTCTGAATCGACTTAATTTCAATTCCCAACTAACATAATTTCCGGTCACACGGGCGTTTCAAGTTGCTCTCAATTTCGACTTTCCACTTCCTTTTCCGACTTTGATTCGGTATCGAATGTTCGAAATCTATAAAGACATGCACAATGACATCCGAGGTCGTGTAAGATCATATATAACTTCTTGACGAGGAATAAAACTTGCAAAAAATCATTATCACCACTCTCTTAATGGTGTTATCTGTTGTTTGAGTTGATTGGGTTATCTTTTCCTCTAATGTTCATCCAATGTGTAAGTGATCATTCGTTTTGTGTATGCCAAAGGCCCCACGTTATCACATCCCAAAAGTCAAGATAAAATTAGAAATATGTGTGGTTAGCTGATTCTGAGATAATCGATATATTCGGCTATATATTCCAAATCTTATTTGATGGATGGTCTTGCAACATGCTTCATTATAAAGGGTAGGAGCCAAAAGAAAAGAAAAGAAAGGCTAGGGTACTTGGGATTGATTGGATTTTTTTTTACAAAAGCATTTCTTAATGCTAGTTTGAATTTTTAGTGTTAAAGTATTCCACGTTACTTGTTCACAACTATATATGTATATGATTCCTTTGTATATGATCTTCATTCACTTCTACCACCAATAAGTTTAAACTTTCGGATTGGATATTCTAACATGGTATCGGAATCATATTCTATTTCAATTCATATTGCAAGAGCGGCATTGATGCGCTTTTAACATACATATGATCTCTCTTCATTTATGAGTTTAGGTATTTGAATTTGACATCCTAGGGTTTGACAACTTGATGTAGGGCGACAAATGATGGGGAAGAAAAGCATAGGGAAAATGAAACCGACAAAAATGAGAATGATACACCATCATCTTTGATTTGGAAGTGGACCCAAGCATGATATATATTTCTTTATAGTTGTAACACTGGGTAATGGGGTAAAGGGGTTGAATTCTTGCACTGTTTCTCTTCCATACACTCCACTTTTTTTCTTTTTTCTTTTTTCTTTTTTTATCTTTACTTTCGTTGTCAAATTATGCCCTTGCAAATACTGTGAAATGTGCATCCTGTATCGGTCTCTGAGATATTTTTCTGCCATTTTTAAGTTACTTTTTAGCTTTTCTTTTTTCTTTTTTTTTTCCACTTTTTAGCTTTTCGAGTAGCAAAGAAGGTAGATTTTCGCTCCTCCTTTTGCTACGTACGTTCTCATCGCATTCAAGCAAAGTGTTAAAAGAAAGGGGGAGGTGATGGCGTATGATTGTGTTTCGCCATGCATGCAGAGATTAGCCATGAGGAAAAAGCTAACAGGGCCTTTCCGACAACGTCTCTTTACCGCAACCATCGCCATCCAAGCGAGCCTAGCTTCAGATCATAACCCTACTTTGGTTTAAAAGATTCGTCGCCGTGGACTCCATAAGTCACGACCAGCATGGTTTTTTCCACCGTTGTACAGGCGTCCACGGTAACTTTCGATTTCGACTATTCGTTTTCGTTTTCGCTTATGATGTTCGGCTTTTGTCCGGTAGCGAATGTTCGAAATCTATAAGCGCATTTGCGGCGACTTTCAAGGTCGTGCAAAATGAGACGGAACTTCTCAACTAGGAGAAAGACTTGCCAAAGTAAAAACTCCGTGGTCTTTATCTCCGCAAGAAAGTCGAGACAGACGGGCCCTCGGGCTAATCACGAGCATCCAAAGCGTGAGCGAGTTAGCCTTCGGCAACCAATAAGAGCCGGACGGATCACCACTCGACTCAACTCGACTCGACTTGACAAACAAAGCGTTTCCAATTCTCAAGCGCCATGTGTTCGAAAATGGGAAATGGCAATGAGCCGCTCGTAGAAAAAGAAAAGGGCGGTAGGGCCCGAGCTCGAAGGCGTCGGATGTGGGATTGGACCATTCTATTTCGACCGGCTTTTTCACCAAGGTGGACACGAGAAGAAGAAGAGAAGAGAAGAGAAAAGAAGGGACGGAAGGAGATAGTGGGGAGGCCACTCAAAAAGGGAAGGAGTGAGGGGGACTGCTTCCGTGCATCGCACGTCTGCGCTGAACTATCATTGCATTTTTTCTGCACCGTATGGTCGCTGCACTTCTGTCTCCATTTGTAGAGTGTGCTGCTATCCGCGCATGTTCATCATTCTCTCCCCATGTTTGACCTTTTGTGTAACTGAGATCCCCACTCGAGAAATCGACAGACCGTGTACTGCGGTACATGGTATGGAGTCAAATCAGGGCCATTGTAATTGCGAATGATGTCTTTTGCAGGGAGAACCTATCCACCAGATCTACACTTATAACGACCCGGTCTGACGAGTAGTCGCCAGAGCTAGAGAACTTAGATAAGGAATAACTCCTGACAAGTTTTTACGATGGCGAAAAGGGTAGGAATGAATTGAACTGTGACTAGGGGGGAAACCATTCTGAAATATATATGTGAAACTGAAATTAATTCATGGAGACGCTTTTTGATATAACAGTAAGTTTTGCTTTGAAACTCTAAAAATTAAGCGAGCGAGCTCGGATTAGAGCACTAGCAGGATGAGTGACTTCCTGAGAAAGTGCCTACACGTACACCAAATGACAAAATCGTGAAGTTCAGTATGGAACGGGTAACATCTCGAGTGAGTTAATTCAGGAATGTCACAGTAATCGTTAATTGTTTAAATTTATTTACGCCAAAAGATTTTGTTGTCTCTAGAAGTGGGAGCATCCCGTTAGACTAGACAAAAAAAGAAGGACCGCACGGGAAATGAAACGTCGGGTGAGCCACATGGGAGATGGGGACCGGAATCCGACGTCGTGCGTTATGTCCGATCGAAAAAATCCAAGTCATTGGCAAGGTATAAAAATAAGGTGAGGGACAAGCTCTAGGGGAGATGCAGCTTTCAATGGGACCTAGAACCAGAATGTATTGGGCTTCATGTGGCCCATCGATGTCGGCATTGGAGGCAGTCGCGGCCCAATATGCTCTCTCCCAAACGCTGTTCGATGGGCCTTATCACTCTCCGGGAATAATAACCATGGGAATCATTGCATGGAGTAATGAGAAATGATGAGAGCTAAAGGTTTAGGGTAATTGATAGGAATGACTAGATGGATAATTTAACAAAACATCGATCGAAATTCACGTTTTAACATAATTTATATTAACACCATCCATGCACCTAGACCTAGATGGGGAATCGATTAGGAACGGTGAGTTACACTAATTTTAGACTAATTTTAGCCTATAAGCTCAAACTAAGATCTTTCTTTGTTTCTTTTTTCTTTGTTTCTTTTTTCTTTTTTTCTTTTTTTTGTTGCATCTAAAACATTGTAGAGAGATGAAGGAATAGGGTAGAGTACTCGATACATTTCTCGTGGGATGGACTGATCGATATCGAGCATGGCATATCAATTATTTGATATCGACTATGTTTTGGAATGAGACTTGCTGCAAGGTATTATTCAACATCACAAAATGATTGGCTAATCATGAACTTTGGTCCAATGTGTAATATCGTCCCTGAAATTTTAATTTATTTAATGTAATCCTTGAACTTTTGAAACATATTTAATTTAGTCTCTAAAATAATAATAAAAAATTGATATTATCCTCAAACTTGAATTAACAAAATAATAACAATGGGCATTATTATATAGTGTAGAGACTAAATTAAACATGCATTAAAAGTTCAAGGAACATATTAAATAAATTCAAATTTCAGAAATCACATTTGACCAAAGTTTAAGGACTATTTATATCATTTTTTTTTACGACTATTTATATTATTAGAAGTAGGGGTGTGCATGGTCTGGGCGGGTGGTTCCCGACCTAGAATTGGGAACCGCCCGCTAAGGACCAATTCCGAAAAATTGCAACCGGGATCCACTCGTTAGTTGCATGAATCCACCTAAAAACCGAAACACCGGTCCGGTCCAGTTCCTAGGTGGATCCATGGAATCGATCTTGACACGAAACAATTTTGATTTTTAATATAGAACGACTACATGACTTCCATAACAACAGTTGGAGAGGTTGCAGAAGGATATCATGGCAGGCACTTACAATAATCATGAGGAATGATAGCAATTTTGGTTAAACTTGTTTTCTATCATGGCTCTTATGGGTCGGAATAAAATTTTGCAGGCAAATTCCGTGTCCTAGGCATTTTTTTTTTCTCTTAGGTGTGATGCTTTAAAAACCCTCCATGTGATGCTTAGGAACCTTTGGGTGCGTTTGGTTCAGTATTTCCAAGAGGCTTTCAAGTCTAAAAGCCCCTTGGGGAAATGCTAGACCATTTGGTTCAACTTTGAAGCATGCTTTCAGCTTTCAACTTGCCTTCAAAATGCTGAAAGCCCAAAGCTAGTAGGGAGCTTTGGGCTTTTAGCATTCCGCTAAATGCTAAAATTATTTTTTCCCTTTCAAAATTACCCTCACTTATTTTTCATATTTCCGATTTTGCCCTTGATGATTTTTATTTATTTAAAAAAAAAAAGAACTAAACCCTTCGCCGGTCTGGAGAAGGGCTACGGTTGCCGGCGAGCTAGATCTGGCACCGGCGGCCGTGGGCTGAGGTCGCTCAAGGTCAGGCGACCTCCGACGAGAGTCGCGTGACCCAACTGAGGGCCGCCGAAGGTTGCCTGACCTTGGGTGACCCTCGGTGAGGGTCACTTAACCTAGGGGCCGCGTGACCCAGGCCACCGCCGCCTGGGTCTCACGAGGGTTGCGCGACGGCGGCCGAAGTCGCGCGACCCTCCCGAGACCCAAGCGAGGGCCGCCTGCGGTCACGAGACCCAGGCGGCGGTCGCATGGCCCCTAGGTCGCGCGGCCCCTGGGTCGCCCGAGGTTGAGCAACCTCAGCTGACGGCCGCTAGCACCAAATCTGGCTCTTTGGCGATTGTAGCCCTCGCCAGTCAGGCGAAGGGTTTAGTTCTTTTTTTTTTTGTCAAAGTTTAGTTCAATTTTCAAAAAAAAGAAGAAGATAGATATATACATATATTATATCCATCAAAACACATTATGAAAGTTTTTTTTACCAAACGCACATTCAACTCAAAGGCCATTTGCAAAAAAAATTTACCAAACACAATTGCATTTCCCCAAGTAACTTTGGGCTTTCAGCATTTGCATTGGACTCAAAGCCCCTTGCAAATGCTGAACCAAACGTAGCCTTTGTTTGTGATGAAGCCTAAAGATTTATTCCTTGTTGTTGACTCGTTATCCTACGTCAAAATCTCTTGGTTAAACTTTTTTACTTTGATTTGGCAAGTCTGTATAAGGTATATTACAAAAGCTGCATGACGAGATATTTCTTCCTCATTGTCTTTTTAGTTTAACTAAGGCCAAATTGTTTTGGCATTTTTCCAAGCATTTCATTATGGAATGATGATAAAGAAACGATCTTGACTTAATTTTTTTAGTTATTTGATTTGAGTTTATTAATTAGTAATTTCAATTTTTTTAATATTAAAAATTTATATATATTATTTTAATATAATTGGTCCAGTCCAGGTGGCCGGGTGGATGGATCCGCCCATGAAACCGGGAACTGGACCAGTACTCACCGATTCTCATAAATTGGAATTGGAAACCGGACCGGTTCCCTCAAAAATCACCGGTTCCGAACGGTTCCGGTCCAATTCTGGGCAGTTCGGGCGGGTCTCGCTTCTTTTACACACCCCTAATAAAAGTGTTGATTTTGGGCCGCGTTCGAAACGGCGACGTATCCACACGAACATGAATAGGAGACGAAATAAAAGGAGCCCACTCCCGAAGATCAAACAGGAAGCGACTCTCTGTTTATCGTACTCCGAGCGAAAATGGAGACTCAAAGTGAAGAACGCCACACCGTCGTCACCACCTCCTCCGCCACAGCCACCGCCACCGCCACCAACTGGAGCGAAGAAGTGGAGGACCTGGTGTCCGCCGGCGAGGTCTCCTCGGCCATCGCCTTCCTCGAGTCCCTCATCTCCAGGCTCGAATCGCGGCCGCAACAAGAGGAGGACCCGTCCTCCGCCAATCTCCAATTGGCCTCCGCCCTCGCCGAATTGGCCCGCCTCTACTCTTCCCAGGGCTTCTCTCTCAAGTCCGATCAGCTCCTCGCTCGATCCTCGGCCCTCAAAGAACGCCGCCGCCGCGGCTCTTCCTCTCGGTACACGCCGCCTCCTCCTCGCGGAAATCGCTGTTTCTCTCGACGGTTATATCGACCGCGTGGTTTTCTTGAGTGCGCGCGCGCTCTGTGTACTGCTTCGAGCGTTGTTTCTTGATCCTGTCGCCGCTTTTCAGTGATGCAGAGATCGCAGCGGAGGATTTGAAGGACGATCGAGGCGCATCGCCGAGTGCTGCCCTGACCTGCATTGACTCCTTGGGATCTTCTGCCGAAGGTGCATTTTACGTTTTCCGGTCGTTTGTCGAAAGTCATTTCGTTTTGTGTGAATCAAGTCGATGCCTGTTTTTCTGATTTCTTTAAGTGATCGCTTGTCCAAGAATCGACTTTATTAATTAATTTGTTGTAATGTATTTTCCCCGAAGGGCACGTTCAGCATCCGACAATCGCGCCTGATGATGAAGCAGCTTGCGATGCAGCTTCAGAGGATGGTTCGTTTTCTCAAGTGATGTTACTGTTCTACTCATCATTTGCATTTATTCATGTCGATCGAATGTGGCATCTTGAAGAGATTTTGTCTTTCTTTGAGGCTAAAAGCCTTTGCTTTAGGCAAGATTACGGGGCAAAAGTGCGATTCTTTGGCAGAAGTGCATTTCAAATTTGGGTTCTTTAGGCTTGTAAGTGAGGTTTTTGAGGGATATCATAATGTAACGAGATGGTGCTGGTATTTTTCTTCACGCTTAGATATGATTTTCATACAGTTCTTTTACACGGCATCTCCACCTCAAAATACTTGCGGTGATTCTCTAGGGGTTAATAACACCACAATGCAATATCCACTGAGAATTGAATGGATAAACCAGTTGCAGCTATAAGTTTGTATGACGTTAGATGATGGTATATATAGATTGATGATCTGTCTCACAAGCTTAAGAAGTGAGCATGAGCAATGATATTTGAGGAACTTCTATACTTACATGAAGTCAAAAAATTTGTTACTTCTTTGCCTAGATAAAAGCCAATGTCAGCTGTTGTATGCTTTTTCTAAGTTATATCCATATGGTTTTAAAATGCTAATTTGTTGTGCTTCGTTTACAAAAATGGCAGACTGGGAAGCTATGGCAGATCGTTCTCCAAACGAGTTACTCCCTGCAGAATCCTTACCTGAAGTATCAAAGCTTTCTCTGGAAGATGGCAAAAATACTAAAGCCCCTAAAAGGCGTGGGAGGGGCACTTTTACTTATAAGAAAGATGAATTGTATAGTGATCGGGTATCAAATGATTTGACCATTGATGAAGTGGATGATGAAGGTCAATCTCATAATTCAGAAGAAAAGCCCATATTGAGACCCTGTAAGTCAGTGTCGCGCATTCAGCTGAAGTTGTGTAATGTTAGTTTCTTCTCTTTGTTAGAGTATGTCATGACACCTGTCTCAGTTGTAAATGAGTTTGTTTTTCTGAGGCGAAAATAGAGATAGATTGAAGTGCATATTTATTGGGAAACATTCTTAATATATGGAGTCTAGTGCCAATACCTGGATTGTTTAAGATTGTTGTAGGACATAAATTATTGATCAATTTCTCATTCCTTTTCCTTCAATGAGCTGGGAGTTTGATGGGCTTAAGAAAATAAAAATTTTCCATGTCTGCGCAGCTAAATATGGCACTAGTCATGTTCTTGTTCTCGCTGGGTTTCCTCCAAGCACTAGAACAACAGAGCTAGAGAAGCTTCTCGAGGCCTTCAGAAATCAAGGGGTAGTGATTCGTTGGGTCAATGATACTACCGCTCTTGCAGTATTTCGAACACCAGCAATTGGTAATTATGTTTTGCTATCTTTTCAATTCTGTTCTCGGTGTTAGATAGCATGATTTGTTGACATCTTGTTGCATTGACTACCAAGTAGAATTTGATAACTTTGGAACATACAGTGGGGAGTCCAGAATTGTTGCAAGCTCCACACATCCATTTTCCATTATCTTTTGTCTTATTTTGTTTCTAACAAATCTGTTGGAAAAACTATAGTCTCTATTTGCTAATGTTTAAAAGACGTGATTCCTTTCTAACCTTCTTTGAAATGCCAATCATCTAATGCAGCACTTGAGGCTCTTAGCAGTATTCAATTTCCATTCACTGTACGAATACTGGAGGAGGAGGATTCCCTCTTGAGTTCAATTCCAGCAATGGGTAATTTACTCTTTTGATCTGCTTTTTTCAAGAAGTTTCATTTGAAAGTTGGAATTCTGCATTATATGATTTGCATGCTTGGAAGAACCAAGGGTTATTCTGTTTGCTGTGATGCCTCTGTTACAAAATCATTGACTGCAACGACCAGTGACAGGCTCCACTTCATTGAATTTTTTAGTCAGACCTTGAATCGCATGTTTTGTACTGTTTTCGAAGAGTGTCACGCGTTGTGAAGTAAATCTTCATCACAACAACTTTTCATTTTGGTCTCGTGTTTCAGACTTGGAACCTCCAAAGCCAAGGCCACAAACATCTGCCCGGACTGCTCAGAGGCTCATTGCTCAGGGAATGGGGTTGAAGTTGCCTCCCTCGTCCTTTGGTTCAACAGAATTTAGGAAACAGGAAGAAGCCAGAAAGGACCGCATTGTGAGGAGGCATCAACTGAGGGATGATGCTTGGGGTGAAGACTGACAATTGAGATTTCAAGTGATCGATGAGTTTTCTAAAGACGTGAAAACACATGTTTACCTACATCATATATAGCACTCGCCTGAACGGATCCTACGTTTGGTATGTCGAAGGTGCTCGGTGCATCTTTGGACTCGTTTTCCCAGCTGAATCACAAAGGCATTTTCACCGCTCGCGTCAAAATTTATCCTTCCCAGAGCCAATTTCGCAATGCCCATCTCTATATTTCCATTTATCCTATTCCATTTCTGCGGTTTCGGAGTAGACCGAGAACCTTGATTACCACGTTGCTTCATTAGATAGTATGTCAATCTCATCATTCATCATGAGGTAGAGGAGTTCTGGAGTATGACTAACGATGATATAAAAGGAGAGAAATACAACATGAAGCCGAAAGAGCCACCAATCTTCTTTCTCCAGAGTATGTATTTCAAGATCCCATTTAACATCTGAGATGCTTACACGAGTTTAAATAAAAAAATTCAATGAACAAAATTTTTGCGTGCATACGGCTGTAACTCAATTGCATCGCAGCCAGCGCTCTGATCCAAGACAAAAATATAACATGAGCATGGCTCCCTATGACTCAATTTCAGTATCCCATAGGTGAACGATCTATGGTGCAATGATCATAGCAATTCTTCTCTGCAGGGTACCAAGGAAGGTAAATTCCACTCAACAAGAGAACCACCAGAGGCCTCGCACCATGCCATCAAGTAAGACCCCAATGCATGCCTTAGATACAAGATTCTCCCAAATCGTCATCAAGACACCTTCCTTGACAGGTTCTTCATTCCACATCCAACACATTTAAGTATAACTGTCTCTGTTGAAGGATCTGGCTTGATAACAAATTTGACCCCAAGGAAATCTCTGATGTTCCTGAGAGTTTCTATTCCATACGGTGAAAGCTTGCCAACACGAACCTTCGAAACATCTTGCAGGCTCAACGCACACAAAAGAAACAATAGACCCTGAAGAGGAGAGAAAATATATTAAGAATGATCGACGCATTGTAAGTGGCTGAAAGCAAATATTGCATCTTCATCATGCGGCATTGTCACCATTGCCACATGCTCAATTTCACAACTGAACATGCGATTTATCTGGGACAGAACCCACACCTTAGCAATCAATCAAGCTAAAAGAATCTCATGCAAAAAACCTCCATAAAAAAATAAGTGGAACGAAGATGAGGAAGCCAGCTGCTGCAGCTCACAAATTTGCTTATACAGTACAATTAATGTATAAACTAGGAATTACAAACTCATAACAGCTGTTAGAAAATCCGATGGTTTTGTATGAAATTATCTAAAAACCTGGTCTGAAACTAGTTTCAAGATGATCAGTTGTACATACAAGTTACATCTAACCAGGTGAATCCTTGTGCGAAGAGATTCGCTAATGAAATGGAGTCAGTAAAGATTCTCAGAGACTGGTATGGGCATAGAACTGAAAATAAGGAAGAGCCAAGATAAACTAATTCTAATCTTTAGAGAAACTCAGTTTCACCAGTACGACACACATAAGCACAGATTAATTCGTAGGCATTATAAACTTGATGTCCACTGGTTCTGTTTTCAGGGGTAATGGGAAATGAGGCCGAATGTGATCACTGAAAGTAAATTCGTACATTTCTTTCAGATTATACTGTCTTCTTCAAGAGAGTAACTTATTGCCAGGGATAGCCAATGATTAACTTATATATCAAAGATGTGTTCCTTTCAAATCCAGAGTTTTTTTTTTTTTTTTTTTGCTTTTTTCCCCCGAAAGAAGGAACTTCTTTATTTACTGAAAATCTCAGGATGTAATAATAGAGTCCAGAGGTTCTCTGTGTATGTGGGTGCACGCACCATGTGTTTGTGTGGGAGGGAGTGATGGGGGTTTGGAAACTCATCAACACACTTAACAGACAAGAGCATAAAAAAAGATGAACTGGTTAAAGTTATCGACATCTAAAATTTCTGCATGTGCAGCCAACAGGTAAGCTCTATGCTGTTTTCGTCCCCATCAGGAAAGATGCCAACCATCTCCCCTTTCACCAGCAAACGTAAATTTCAATAACACACAACACAGCAGGGGATGAAACAGAATGGACACGGTAGGTAAAGGAAGGGTACACAGGCAAAATGGCATATTCTTCACTGCAGCATGATTTCTGATATATCCAATATAATCAAAGTTATCCCCTCATCTTACAAAAAGAAGAAAAAACAATTACTGTAATCACAGAATGACAAGTAAATTGAGCATTGAAAGTACTTTTCTAGTGTAATTTATTCCAGAAAACAAATGGTATAGGAGTAGAGTGAGCAGAGAAAACACACCTGGTGTGTTGAATCCACCACTCCACCTTGCTCAATTTCACTGAGCAGAACAGATGCAGTTTGTTCACCAACATCCTCTGGGGGCATTAACTCCTTTTTCTCCTCCCCTTCGATCTCATTCCCTTCTTCTAGTCTGTGAGATACCGTAGTATCACAAGATATGTAGCAACCAGAAGTACTTTCTGCGACCAATGAAATTCCATAGCCAGGAGATCTGCCACGAGATCATTTCAATATATCAGAGTACACTAGAAAATGACAAAACAGGCGAGATAAATACGGACCATCAAGTGGCAATCCAAATTGCATGAGTAGAAAATTATGGCTCTGCATAATTCAAAAAAAGAAAAAGAAAAAATAGAAGACATACTTTCCGGCTTGTGGGCCAGCTCTGTGATCAGTAAAGATGTGAACATCCGGAAGTAAACGATTGAATATTCCACGAGCTGCATGTATCATGGTATTCTCAAATTGTGCAGAAACACGTGTAGAGAAAGTGACCCCTCTAATCCTCTTGACCATTCCTTCATCAATCCATGCGACCGCCTGTTAATCAAGGAGCTTTAGAAATATGATGTGCCAAATATTTTATTACATAAAATGCACAAGAGGTTGATGAAGGCACTCACTGCTAGACTCTGGACACTGGGAACTGACAAGAAAATTTCTCCACCACCCTGAGGAGGCACTCCACGGCTCTCTATCTTTAACTCCAAAGCTTCAGCAGGAACTCCAAAACGCTTCAGGATGGGTAAGGTAGTGGAGCGAAATGTATCAACAGATGGGTCCTTAGAGTCATTCGTGATTCCTGTCACGGCAACAGATACAAATGCTTAAACCTTCCCAAAAGTACTGAATAAGTTTGAAAAAATTGAAAATCTACGACATCCATTGAGTCCTGTCGTAACATATCGGAAGTGCAGCGTCTTCAAGAGTTCGGTGAAATATGTACCTTTGAGCCTTATGGAGAGAGGTTTCTTCGCGAACAAGCCGAGTACAATCAAAGGCTCCAAGAAATAACCAATAGAACGGCTGACACCACAATCATGAACAAGATGTTTCCCGCCCATTATGATACCAGGCTTATACTTAAGTTTCGTTCCTGCGACAGGAATTGGAGCATGTCATAAATTAAAATAAACAGAATTGAGGTTATTTATTAACGACAGTTGCAACTTCTAGAAGAGCCTCTCAGAGGGAGGGCCTTCATCCAACTGATCGAAACATTCTAACAAGGCAAAGATCCTTCATGCCAAGATATCCCTCATGTATATGACAAGGAACAATACCATTAGCCATGAGTCTAGCACATTTTCTCTCTATCAGTTAACCAGGAAAGCGAAATCCCGTATAGACGGGCGACAAAATGGAGACGACATGTCAAACTCGAAACAAATGCTAGTACTGCAATTTTGGCAATTTTTTAAAAAATTAAACTAGTAACTAGTTTCTTAAGAGGATGCTTCTCATAAGCTACCTCTTAGAACTGAACACAATCAAAATCAGGTCTTCATCACTGAAGACTCCTCCTAGCAAACTCACGGAGCCAACCGACCCAAACCCCATATAGAAAAGCTCACTGTTCAACGCTTCAACTAACTCAATCAATCAGTATTCCCTTTCCCCTCGCATGGCTCAATTGCCAATCCCGGCAATTTTTCCAGCAACAATTCCAACTTCCCGGCACGACATCCTTCTCCCATACCAGGCCTACAGCTCTAAAGCTGGAACGAGCCAAAAACTAGGTAAACCAAAAAGAAAAAAGGCGCTTTCGAAGAGCAGGTACATGGCCGGAAGGACGTACCGGTCTCGTTGATCTCGACGACGCAGTCGTCGCAGACCTTCTCGAGGAGGCGGAGGAGGGAGACCTCGTGAGGGCGGAGGCCGGGCCACGTGTGGTCGGAGCGGATGTCCTCGACGATGACGGCGGTGGAGGCGAGGGTGGAGAGGAGCAGCCTCTGCCTCAGGCTCTGGCTCCCTTTCACCCTCTTGTACGTCGTCTTCCCCATCGATTCCTCGTCCTCCTTCGTCCTTCCTCCTCTTCGTCCTCCTCCTCTTCTTCTTCTTCTTCTTCTTCTTCTTCTGGTTCGGTGTTCGGGGTTTTGCAGAGTGCAGCCATGCAGGTTTAGCTTAAAACCCTAAACTGAACTGGACACCGGTCGAGCCCAAGTAAGCCCGATCGGATTTTGGGCTTAGTCCTCCAATGGATGGCCCAATTCTTAGCTTTCTTTTACTATATAGAAAGAAAGTGGCCAGTTTCGCATGAAATCCCTAAAATACCCTTCCTTTCAAAATATTACCGTGATGCGTTAAGGTCAATTTTGCCTTTTTACGTGAAGGTCATTTTGCATATTATTTTCCCCTACACGTGCTCTTTCTCTCCCCAAAACATATTGTGGGGTGCCCGAGTTGATTCGACTTAGATGCCAAGCATGAGAAATCGCCTTTTAAATCATCATCAGCTTAAATCTAAACATCTAAACTTATTGAGATGGATAGAAGGAAATATTTTCACCTTTGACAAATGAATTGACTATTGAAGTTGATGTTAGGAAGCCAACAACATTCTTTGACGGTGCAAAGATGCAACGACTGAGCCATAATGCCGATGGGGGAAGAAGAAAGGAAAAATGAGGGAGGGCTCGGTCTATGTTCCTTTACAACTTAGAATAGATTGGAATTAGAGCTTCTTTTTTGTATGTTAAAGGGTAAAACTGGAATTGCAATTATTGCATGAGAATACGATAGGAAAAAAAGAAAAAGAAAAATCATTGAAGCTGAAGGCAGGTTGAGAAAAAAACTCCCTTTAAATGCATCGAATTAGACAGATGGGTTTTGAGTTTACTTTTACCAAAAAAGTATGGACTTTTTGTCAAATGCCTTCTTGGCCTTAAAATGCATCGCCAATGCTTAACATTGGTCCACGATCCACCCGTTATTGGCGATGTCAAAGGTGAATTATCGACATACCAAGTCAATGGTAATGCTCGCGTAATACAAATCCCAATCAATCCACGCATGATTAAGCTCCGAAGAGCTCTATTTATATGTGAATTTTATTTATTCACGTGTTGTTGCTTGTGCTATGTATGGCCGGCAGTATGGACTTTTTGTCAAATGCCTTCTTGGCCTTAAAATGCATCGCCAATGCTTAACATTAGTCCATGATCCACCCATTATTGGCCATGTCAAAGGTGAATTATCGACCTACCAAGTCAAATGGCAATGCGCGCGTAATACAAATCCCAATCAATCCACGCATGATTAAGCTCCGAAGAGCTATATTTATATGTGAATTTTATTTCTTCATGTGTTGTTGCTCGTGCTATGTATGGCCGGCAAAGTGAAGATCTTTCACGTTCTCGATCAATTAGCCAAAAAAAAAAAAAAAAACTTAGGGCTAAAAAAATTGAGAAGTATAGGAAGTGCTGATCATCTTTTTGAATTATCAACATATCGAATCAATGATGATGCCTACGTAATATAAATGCCAATCAATCTTACACATGATTAAGTTCCGAAGAGTTCAATTTATATGTAAATTTTATTTCTTCGAGCGTCGTTGTCATGCCGGACCACTCGTGCTTTGTATGGACGGCAAAGTGAAGGACGGTTCGGGAGAGAATAGAATCTTCCACGTTCTCGAAATGTCAACACCAATTAGCCCCAAAAAAAAAGGAAGCCTCGGGGCTGAAAAAAAGAAGTTGGGAAGTGTAGGAGGTGCTGACCGCTGACCATCTTTTTGAATATACTTTTGAACGGGTTTTAGGAGTGAAAAGCCAAAAAAAGAGGGTAACCGAATCGTGCAATATTATTAAATGTCTCTCATTATTATATAATAATCTGATATTTTCTTTAACCGATTCTCTCTGCAATTGACCCGGTTCAAAAGAATTCGTCCGGTTTTGACTCGCCAGTGAAATCTCGAAGCTTTGTGATAAAGCCATCGAATGGTTCTAACCCCATTCCTTTCGTTCATCGCTGCACCATCGAATGGGGTTTTTCTTGACAATTTGATCCTCCAGAAACAGAGAATCATCTTAGAGATTTACCTAAACAATTCGATTTTATAAAACGACAATGGTTCTTTTTTTCTTTTTCCGCCCACTCTTTCGTCCAGGAAATGGGGAAAAAGTCCATGATGCACCTTTCGAAGCTTCCCACAAAGTCAAAACTTCATTAATTCGCCTCGTCTTTGGCAAAAAAGAGGAAAGAAAACTTGAACTTCCTTCGATACAGAAACTTATGGGGAATTAGCAATAGCAAGAGAGATCGTTCCCATTTGGGTTTCATGTTCTTGGGAAGAGATTTTAAAAGTGTGGAGACAGAAATGAGGAAAAAGTTATCCTCGGAAATCTATTTGAGTAGACTCGAATAGTAACACTCAGATTTTGATAAGAATACGTAATTGTTTGAGAGTTTTTCAATTTTGATATCGAGCCTTAGTTGAGCTTCGGCTTAAGTTTGGGATATAAAAAGTACGCCGCAATAGTTACGGATTGTAAATTGATAATTGCATAATGTTTCGCTACAAAATATGAATGACTCGTGATTTTTTACACCTTAAACTTTTAAAACGAATGGTTACGTACTTGACTTTATCTCCTCCTGTTTTTTGGTTTGCTTGGCATACTTAATTTTATCTTGATATATCCGAGTTGCAAGTGTCGAATTCAATATCTCACACCCATTTTCGATTATTATGTGGGTTTCTCTTTCTATCAAATACTTGTGCTCAAGGTTGACTTTGATTAGCATCCCTCGCTGGCTCATTAACATTGGATTTAAGCAGGAGTAGATATAGGGAGTTGAGATTGGACTAATCAGATTGCTCTAGTTTAATCATATTCTGCCAGTTCGAAGAGACAGCTAAACAAACAAGTATCCATGCACTCGTAAACAAGTACATCCTTGTAGCTGCAACTGGTACTATCATCACCGGAGGAAATAAAAAAGTAAGGGTAGAGAGAGAGAGAGAAGATGACGAAGAAGAAAAGGACAGCAACAAGATCAACTCTCTGTTGCCATTTATGACATTTCCAGCTCCCCAGATATTCCACCGAAGCTGAGTTTTATGTCATTGAAGGAAAAGGAAAACGAAGCTTTCTGTAGACTTTCAGTCCGTCTATCGCATTGGAAAAGAATTTTAAGGAGGCTCTGATAACGATGAAAGAAAACAAGCACCAAAATTTCAACTTCGGTGGAATATATGAATCTGTACACATGGCTTGATCATTCTTTTTTTTTCTCTATTTTCTCAAGAAGATGGCGTTGGAAAAGACGAGACCAAGTGAGGAGGAATGCAGGGAGAGCTCCTCCAAACCCTAGAGTGCCACCTGAGAATGTCCCTCGCCTTCTCCTTCGTCCTCGACCCGCTGTCCACCTGCAACACCAGGCACAGCTTCGACACTGCCCCGACCTGCAACATCTCCTGCAGCACCCGAGCGCTCGCCGAGAACCTCGACACCGATGCCAATATTCTCACCCCGCGGTCGCTCGCCGCATGCGACACCCTCAGCACCTTCTTTGCCACCACCGCAATCCCCGCCCCATGCGCCACCAGCTCCGCCCTCCCCTCTGCTGACCCACACAGCAGGTCCAGCACCATCAGGATCAGCTCGCAGGAGCGCTTCGAGTCTGCCGATGCGCTGTTTGTGTCGAGCAGGAGCTCGACGAGGGCCGGGACCGCACCGCCCTCGACCGCCTTGATCCGGTTCCTCCCCCACGGGCAGAGCTCCGCCAATAGTTTCAGTGCGGCCTTCGATGCCTGCTGTGAGATCTGGTCCTTGAGCACTCTGACCAGTTCGCCGAAGAATTCGGATCCAACGTTCATCAGTTGGATCGGATCCGCCGCCTCATAGGCTGACTTCAGGATCATCGTCGCGTATGCCCTAGATTGATAGCTTCCGCTTCTGAGCACACGCATCAGCGATCCCGTGAGATCGTCACTGATCATCAGCCTCTTGAGATCCGATCCGGAGACATTCAGATGGCATAGGACGTTGAGCGCCTCATCGCTCGCTCGTGCCAGCTCGGTACCATCGCTCGAATCAATGACCTCGACGAGCGTTGACTCGTCGTTCTTGATGATCGAAGCCAAGAATTCAACGACCCCAGCCGAGACTTGATCCAAGGACTTCTTGTTCCTCGCGCCGTCACCCCCGAGGGCGATGGACCGGAGCCGCTGGAGGCACGCGAGTCTCGCACGGGGGGACTTCTTGGCGTCGTCGAGGATCTTGACAATGGCCGCCTTGTCGAGGGGCGGCTTCGGGGTGGGGATGCGCTCGAAGGCGTTGAGGGTGCACCAGGCCTGGATAAGGCGGCGGAGGGTGTGGTTCGGGGTGAGGTCGGCGTCGGAGCTCAACGGCTGCTTGGTGACGGGGCAAGTGCTGCTCTTGAAGGCGAACAGCCACCGCTCGATGCTCTCCCGGTCGTAGGTTATGCCGGTGGAGGCGGTGACGGGATCTCTCATGAGCTGCAAGGAGATGGGGCATAGGAAATGGATAGGCACATCGACATAGTTACCGTTGCCGTCGTCCTCCATTGATGCGCTCGTGGTCGAAGCACGCATCGGACAGAGAGAGAGGTGATGAAAACGGGATGGCCTCCTCTGGGTTTCTCAAGGACTGCAATAAGGCTTGACCGGTGATAAATGCCTGGTTCTCTCGAGGGCTTGAAAAGTGGGTATCTGACCCAGAACGTGAGCTCTCTCTCTCTTTATATATATATATATATTCTTTATATATAAATATATATTGCAGGCGAAGCAAAAGGTGACGCCCAGTTGTTCGAAACGAAAAAGTCAACACACGGAAAAAACAGGGAAGAGAGAGAGAGGAGAGAGGGAATTAATTAGGGGCCAATTCCAAGGTTTCGGAAGGAGAAAAGCTCCGACTCGAAGACTTTCGTTTGCGGAACAGCGAGGTGGGGGCAATTAATTGGACGAATCGGGAGGAGCGTCGGCGTTGCTAGCAGTGCTGCGATGACCGTTCTTTAAGGCATTAAAATAAGCGCCGGACGAACGATAACTCGAAATTTCTCGTGCATCTGCAGATCATCTGCACGTTTTGACTTTCTGCGGGCCTGAATATTGAATGACGGTGCCCTCCAGGGGGTGATCCGGGTCCATTCGATTCGGGCGTTCCCCCGTTCGCCTTTGTCTCCTCAAAATCTGGGAACTTTTGTGATTCATTGTATCTTTCATCGACGGTCAGAAATTATTTGTAAATTCATCAAACCGATGAATCGGATTGAAAGTGATCTTATTCAAATTGACTTACTTAATCCAAATCTAATTACTCATACTCAACTCGACCCCACCTATATTATTAAAATACTTCCATATTTAATCAAATCTAAAAAAACTCACACCTAAATTGAGATGAGAGCGTGGAGCGAGCGAACATAAGATTGAGTAAGGGTGAGAGAGTAAAATGAAAGTCGTAGAAATGAGTTCGGTCTAAGTAAATTGTGAATCCATTTAACATACATATTATTTGGGTTTTACTATTCTAAATTCATTTATGATTCAGTTATTGAATATAACTAATTCATATGATAAATTGGCCATCAAATATCAGGTTTAGTTGCTTACTCTTAGAGTCATTTGCTCTCGGAGCATATTCGTCAGCTAACAAATTGGTACAAATTTCAATGGATAGGGAGCGATAGCATGTTACCTGAATCACAGCTATGCCTTGGTTCGTGTATGTCCCCTTCCACGTCAAAAGTTCCTTCGAAAAGGAGGGGAAAAATAAAGCGGAAATCGATGAAATCTTGAATAATCGTCTACTTAGATCCGTTCGGCATAGTTGGAGTTGCAATACGATTCATCGTCGCGCCTGCGTCTAGAAACACATATTATAGAGTGGTCGAATTCCTTGCGAAATCTAAAACACCCACATTCAAAGCTAGGGTTTTAATGTTAATTGTAGAGAACGTATGGTATAGAGATGGTTTGCGAATTGGAAGACCTTTATCAATTTCACATTTTTCAAGCTTCTGCGATGGTATAAAGAACAATCTCATCCAAGGACCAGGCCAGTCACATGCAATCGTATTGCTACATGCTGCGGTCTCTGCAGCATTCGGCTTCTCTTTATTTCTTGACGTGGGTACAGCTCTCTGTATGTCACTCTTAATGCGTGAATTCCATTTAAGATACTCTCTCTCTCTCTCTCTCTCTCTCTCTCTCTCTCTCGTTGGTTCATGAATGAGGAGCGGTGCCTTCACGTCAAGGACGACGCCATGCAAATTGCAAGGCCATGCCCAATCCTCAAATTCCCCCATTCATCTTTCAAGTTGGGAACGTGACCATTATCCAAATCTCTGCTAAATTCTTTATCTGACAACTTGGCTTTTTGTTCCCTCAACCTTCGCCACTCAAACTTACACGAACGTTGGGTCCTTGTGCGCCTAAGGTTGCGTTTGGTCCCAAATCATGTACAGAAATGATGTTCATGAAGGTTGGTTTGGTCCTAAATCAAGTACAGAAATCACTCATCTGATGTGACACCGTCCCTGATTCAGTCCATATTGGAAAAGTTTTCGATGGACGAATAAGAAAAATTAGCACCGGGAGATACATATCAACACGAAATATATATCAACTATCAGTGAAAACAAGGGGGAAATATTGGGCTCTTTCATAAGGGACCGATCTCTCAGGCAACAACTATTTGTGATCTGGTCGGTTTGATCACAATTACATTGCTTAGTCACGTGACATGAAAGAATCACAAAGTTCTCTTTTCTCTTATGATCTAATAACAATCAACTTGGGAAGAATGGTTCCTTGGACCGACTTGATGAATGACGCTCCGAATCCCAAGGGCCCATATGAGATTGAACAATGAGCATGTTTCCCGGGCGTTGGTTGGGAGGCTTGTCACTATGCTCAATTGCGACCGTGCCCTCACATCGTATTATCAGTCTTTAAATGTTTCAGTCCCCTTATTCGGCTCGAATAACAATGTCCTTTGTCTTCATACGACTTATATCCGTGATTTTAGGAAACAAATTCAAAGAAAACCCAACTACACTCGCCGTGTGCAACCATCCCAGTCCATCATCTCAAGACAACCTTCTCAAAAAGGAAGAGATGTTAAGGGTTGACTCAGCCTTTTTACTCCCAAAAAGAAGGGAGCTTGCTAGCGTGCGATGCGTTGGGTTTTGGTTAAGACCCAACACGGGAGTCGCTGGTTTTACTCTGCGAGGCCAATTAATGTTTTCCTTGCAAGGCCTGGTCAAAAATTGCGCTTTTGAGGTCCCCTCCATCCCAAGGAGGTGGCCCAACGCAACAACTTGGATATAATCATTGACCAGTCGAGAAAAGCGGCTGCTCCTTATCTGAGGCCGACCTCCCCTAGACGGGCTTTAACCACGAACATTCCATCGAACAAGGTAGTCCTTGCATCAATCCGTAGATAGCGCAAAGTATCACTGGCCAGACCCGAGATGGTGCGACATGCGCGAGGACCCCCGTTCCAGTCCCTTTGCAATTATCTTATGAGGAATGGCGACGGACATTTTTAGCTCACGAAACTTACCAGAGAATGCCCCTTTAATGCTTCAGCGTAGGCTCAAACTTTCACAACGTCACCACCTGGGAAACATTTGCTGCTTCGTTCACATTGAACAGCACTGTTTTGAGTTAGGGAGTTACATCGCGTAGAAATCCACACCGCAAGATTCTCACCTCACCGAAACCATCGCAAGGGAGCAAGCCGTACAACTTTCATCAATCGACTTTGAAAACGAACAGGTCGGACGAGATAAAAAGAAACGGAGCTTCCAAAACGATGCCGACAAAAGCAATTCCTTGTCCTTCACACTAAGTTACATTGTACAAATTACACGAAGCAATACCCATCATATGATACATAAGACTCCCACGGTAACTATAATTATATCTCATCAAGACAACCCAAGTCCTCTTGAACGTTTGTGAAAAAAAAATTATAAGAATAATAATAGGCCTAAACGAGGAAAACCGAAAACAAAACCAAAAAAGAAATTATAAAACTGACGGGGAAGAATATCGCCCCCAATATAAACCCCATGAACAACCAAGACTGTAACTTCTACTCTGTGGCTCAATTTACAGTGTGGCTGGCAGACCCAAACTGCAGCTCCTGGCACATCAAACATACAAAAATCTAATCCTCCGCCTGCAACTCGTCCACGAGCTTGTATTCTCATCTCGATGCACCACCCATCACGGCAAAATTTTAATTCAGCCAAGCCAGAACTTCTCGCCATTGACTGAAAATACAAGTCATGCTCTCAATAATATGGTCATCGTGCTCCAGACACAGTGGATCACAGCTGGGAGTGCAGGCCAGATTTGAGTATACAATGACAACCTAGAGCATCTGTTGTTAAATCCAAGCAAGAGAACCCCGATCATTTGCGACTTGAGGGCGTCCCCTGGTTGGTGTCGGAGGTCTATTTGCATTGAGCTCCTGTATCTCATCAAGAAACCAACAACCTAGTTAAAACGTGAAACGAGAGAGAGAGAGAGAGATTATGACTAGAACAAAAGCTATAGAGATGGCAGTACCTGCATCCATGTGTCTTCTATGTGGCGTTCGGGTGATGTTTCTGGTGATGAGATGGCTGGTGGCAAAGGATGAATGAGTTTAGGCACGACAACGAGATCCCTTCCCAAAACCAATATTGCCCCCGCATTATTCGCAGTACCTGTTAGCATAGGACATATTATGAACAGGAGGTGAGCTGTTTGGGTCAGCTTATTATCAGCAGAAAAGCACATCTTGACTTCCCCACGGAAACAAAATAGTGTCTTTAAATTCTAAAGAACGTGAAATATTTCTACTTGACTTCAGATGACTTAAATATCAAAAGCTGTGGGCTTAAAAATTCAAAGCCTTCACTATCAAACAGAAGTTACATAAGCAAAAGAGTTGAAAAAAAAAAAAAAGTAAAAATCATTCCATGTGCAGCTTTGGATAGACTAAAAATATCTATTAGGACCATACCGCAGTAATTTGTTGCCGAGAATAGAGTAATTAAATGTCCCTGAGCAAAACGCTCAAAACCATCCATCACACATTCGTGAGCACGCACAATCAACTGCAGATCATTGATGTTGCAGAATTCCATCACTCGATCAGGCTGCAAACAAAGTTCCATTAGGTAATGTGAAAAGATAAAGACTAAACTGACATTACTATCATACAATGAAGCATGATATTCAGCTCAAAGGACAATAAAGCTGCCTGTGATGTAGGGCAACAGACGTCTATTAAGGTAACATTAGAAAAATTCCAATAGTGGAGTATTCACCTCCATCTCGTACTAAAAGAGAGATCTATGCATGATGATCAACAAGTTGACACTCACCCCGAAAGTAACCAACCCTGGACCTCTGGCATTTGGCCTAAGACCTTCTACGCTGTCATTTTCTGTTGGGTCAGACCTGAAGAGAAATGACAAGTTGCAGGTAAATCACAGGACGACAAACCTTTTTGACAAGAAAACACAATAGGCAGCCACTTACCATAACAAATCCATGAGAACAATAGACCCAGCCTCCATGGTAATAGGACGTTGGATACTTTCAATCTGCTCCACATGATTTATGGACCGTCCAATACCACCATGCATGCAAATGATCTTCTTCTCAATTAGGGCAGCTAGAGGAAGCCAATTAAACAGACGATTTATCCGATGCCATGCCCAGATGCCATCTCTCTCACCCTGCCAGCAAGTTAGAAAAATTAATAGCCGCGAGATATTTACTCTATTATGGACAAGAGACAACCTCCAGTGCATAATATCCTGTACCATGCGCTCAATGCACTCAATCCTGAAGCCAAAGAGGGCATTGATATCTGCAGCTTCATGGTTCCCTCGAATTAAATGCACATTACTAGGATATTCGACCTGAGACAACGAACCAAGGGGTGACTCTTGTGCCATTCAGCTAAACGACAATAAAATATAAGTAGGCTATTAGCATGGGCTGGCAATGCATGATACATAATTCTTAAAAAAAAAAAATTAAAGATATAAGAAAAAAGAGAATTCAAAATCTAATTAACTTACATTTTCTCATATCATATTGTTTATATTTGAGTTACTACTTTTCTTCATTTTCATACCAGAATAACTCGGTTTAGTTTTTAGTTTACTTAATGTACTTTGTCGTCTGTTTGCATCTTAGTTGATCTTTCTTCTTAAAAAAAGAAATTTTCATCATTTTATTTAATTTAACTTTATTAAGAAAGATCCGCTTCAATTTTTGTTCTTTCTAAAAACCTTCTGATTTCTTTTTGGGTTCAGAAACCTTCTCTGATTAGTACACTTTATTATAGCATGGGCTGGCAATGCATGATACATAATTCTTAAAAAAAAAAATTAATGATAAAGAAAAAAGAGAATTCAAAATCTAATTAACTTACATTTTCTCATGTCATATTGTTTATATTTGAGTTACTATTTTTCTTCATTTTCATACCAGAATAACTCGGCTCAGTTTTTAGTTTACTTAATGTACTTTGTCATCTGTTTGCATCTTAGTTGATCTTTCTTCTTAAAAAAAGAAATTATTATTTTCATCATTTTATTTAACTTAACTTTATTAAGAAAGATCCGCTTCAATTTTTGTTCTTTCTAAAAACCTTCTGATTTCTTTTTGGGTTCAGAAACCTTCTCTGATTAGTACACTTTATTATAGTAGTTAAAAAGGTCTGACTCCCCATCTTATTTTTCTTCAAAGTGAGGATCAATCTTTTTTTTTTCTTTTTTTTCCCCCTTGAAAAATATGCCCCGTATTAAATAATGAAAGTGCATTAATAACTTTATGATGTTGTATAGACAATGTTATGGAGATCATCATCTATTCCAAGAAATTACCTTCAAAGCAAGCAGAAGAGTGATGGTTTCCAAACTATGTTGGCCGCGGTCAACATAATCTCCTAAGAAAAGATAATCAATATATCTGCATACATTCACCAAAATTTCTATAAGATATTAACAAGAATTAGTAATTTCCAAAGTCTAAAAATCACGTTGACAAAGAACACCCAGGTGTTAACATGGATTGCATTGATTAGGAAATGAAGCATTTCTTCCATAGGCACAACTGATAGGCAGAGACACATTGATATTTGTAATATTTGGTGCAGTTAAGCCAGCAGGCATGAATAAATAAATAGTTACTCAAGAGGTAGAAGCCAAATAAGATCACTCATACATGAGGGTGCGTCCAAAACTAGGATGCCTACTGCATTGCCCATTCTGAACAATGTTCAATTAACAAGTCTCAGAGAATTTATTGCGAGTGCAACAGGAATACCATTATAGCCAATGCCATGAAATAAAGATGGATTCACAATTTCATATTGCTTTCATGAATATCTTCTCATATAGTTCTCACAGGATCACACACTTTCAGCCAGTCAAAAATATTGATAATGAAGCTTAAAAGGGGACTGTAATGTTTAACCTTCATGGTGACCATGAAGTTAATAACACTTTTCAGACTCTGAGCATAATAAGTACAATCAAGTATTTCATGCGTAGATTTAAAGGAGTGTCTGAGCATGGGATAAAAATAGTCAAAGGAACAAGAAAGAATCGAAGGATGAAACCAGAGAATAGACAAACTCATGACATCATTGCAAAGATATCCAGCAGCAAGCATCAGTACAAAGTTGCTCCAAAAGCCACTAATCCCAAGTATTTAGTATTTACATAGACTATTCACAAGCTTGTGCACTGTACAATGACGGGTCCCATCATACTCATACTTGTAACATAATTTACGTTGGATCAATCTACAAGGATGAAAACTTCAGTGGGCAATGTGCAGTTTGTGGGTAAATTGATGTATATAATGAACTAATCAGAGATCAGACCATACAAAACTTAGGAAGTGACACATTATTTATTTAATAACATCTCTGGATAAAATTTAGACATCCAGCTTCAGAACAGGGATATAATCTATGAAGAAAAACTTACGCAATATCCCCAGCAGTTGAAGGTGCCCCATACTCATCAAAAAGCCGCATGAGATCTCCAAATTGGCCATGCAAATCACCAAAAATTTTTATAGGAGCCTTAAGCTGTAACACACTAGGTTCGCTAGAGAATATCTTCTCAGCACTGTCGCAAAGATCAGCAATTTCATTGCAATCTAAGAAAAACTGCCGGCGCACTGGAGGCTTCCATCCACGAGGCTTTAAAAGATGTGCGATGACCTTAATTTGATGCAGCAAGAAAAACGCACGAACTTAGTTCCAAACTTGAATAGCATTCTCAATGAAAACTATAACCATTATCAATTAAACGCATCTGTCAAAATGGACCATGCACACTGCCTTGACCCTCAGATTAACCAAAGGACAATTCAACCATGGCCACTCAAATGTATCCAAGCAGTCTTCTCCATGCACACTTCACAGGTGCAATTTTCAAAATTGTGCATCTATAAATACAAAAGCAACAGTAATACCAGCTTATATTCATTCAGGAATAGATGACTGAATCGCAAAAGATCATGCGATGATTGGAGATGAAATATCATAGGATCAATGAGACCAAAACATGCAACCCAAAATGCTAAAGCAAGTACCCACGAGAAGATTATTATTCAACAAGTCTGATGCTGAAGAATTTAAATAAAGTGAAGTACAAATAAGAGGAGTTATCTCATGAAGGCTAGATATGATGACGAGATCAACCTAGTAAGTATAACTAATTGCAGTCATTGCATGGATCACTTCCCTAAAGATGTTTCAAATGTCCATTGACGCAAACCTAGTTACTACAACCAATTCACGGATAACTTTGCCACAGCCCATCAAATGTCATACACATTATTATAAGGATCCTCACTACCTTCTTGGGCACATTGTTAATTGACATTTGTCGATCTAGCAACTTTCTTGCTGCAGAAGCACTCTCCGGCGTTCCATAGCTGACCCGCCTGCCTTCATTTTCGAACTGATCTATTGAAAGTTGTCTGACCATGCCACCTAAAGCTCCACCAGTTTCTGCAGCTACAACCACCTGAAATTTATAGAGAAAACAACATAAAGAAACATGCAAATTAATTTCTGAGATAATACACTTATAATAGCCACTGATACAATGAGAAATGGCAGATACTAACAGCTCTATGATGCAGCCGCACTCCAGCTGGGGCAATATTATTTGGTCCAGCAGAATCAGGTATTTTAACAGAAGAAGATAATTGCTTCCCACTGGGAGTAGCCTCTGCACCACGATCCCTATCCGGCGATTCAACTTCTCCATTAACTTGCCGGGCCTTTGCAGCTGCCAAAGTAGCACTAATAGCCTCAGCTTCTGCTGCTGATGCTTTAACCAAGTCTTCAACACTCTTAGCCAGTCTCCTGCAGAGCATCACCAACCATTAGTTCCCTGAATTAATTGAAGAGACAAAAGTAATGTGATTTTTATGTCATGCCACAAAATGGCAGAATGCTACTTTACCGTGATCCCTGAAGCATAGCATTTTCAGTGCTTATGTCAGTATACATGTCACCATTTACAGGGGGAGCAACTGGGTTTCCAAGCACAACTGCACCATCCGGGACTGCCTCAATCATCTGTCTTGTTCTTTCATCAACATAACCATATCTTCCTGTTAGCCGGGGTGATTGAGAATTCGATGAAGCAGCTGCAGCAGCAGCATGTGAAGCTGCGGTAGTCGTTTCTGCGGCAGCCAGATCTTCGGCAACAAGCAGGTCATCCAGCAAGACACCTATCACAATACCACGCATCACAATGCTACTGTATGATATATCACTATACAAACTGTGGCAGAAGAACAAATTGCAGTTTCAGATCATGATTTGACAGACTACACCAAGCACCAAACAAGATCTTTACCCAAGAATCCTGTTGAGTACACAAAACTGTTATCTCCCCGGGAGAGAGACAATTGATCAAAATTGAAAAGTGAGTCAAAGGATCTTCAAAGAGACAATGGATACAACTATCTTATTTATCTGCATTCAATGATATGATATCTGCTCAAATTTTGATGCATGTTTAGAATTGTCTATACAACACACTTGCAGGGATGAGAATTCTCCCCCTCCTAAATACAGGAACGGAAAACTCATTATCACCTACCAAAGTGGCAGGGGGGCTCCCCTAAGGTCAACTTGCAGAATCTTCAGACTTTCTATCTTCACTTTTACTTAAGAGTAGCATCAACTGTTTCCTATTACATTTCATCTAACATGTGTATCGCTAACTCATTCAAAGAACACTTTTCCAAGTCCATGCAAGTAAATGATTCATAATCTGCAATTATACCCTAACACATGCCATATGCCAAAACCAAACCCTAAGATCATTGGTCTCGACTTCCAGAAAACTGTTGTTAGACTACACACATGCAACAGAACATTTACCATGATCCAGGGACAATATAATCTTCAGATTTTTCTATGCTTATAAACCAGAGCATACAAGAGAAGCTAAGAGATACAAACAAACAGTAGACCTCATAATAGGCCTCCAAGACCAACAGTCTGTTAGGCTCATACAATATGTTGGGCTGGGCTTGGACATGATTATGCCCCATTGGCAGAGAACACCAAGGCCATATGAAAAAATGAAGACAGCCACGCAAGATATCGGCTCAAAGGCCCACTAAGGTCCACTAATTGGGCTTTGATTTCATTATGCTAGGCAGGCTTGGACAAATACTTTTAGGCCCGGCCTTGGGCTCATTTTAGCCAGAAGACATATCATCTAGTTTTGCGCAAGCCAGACATATCATCTAGTTTTGCGCAAGCCAATTGACCCATGAGTCATGACATTATCAAATTGTTATTCCTATAGCATCCCAATTAGTGCAAATAAAGAGCAAAATTAGCAGAAATAACTCAATGTGCAAAATGATCTCTTACCACCACGTAAGCCACCATAAATAAATATTAGATCGCCAACAGCGGCAGCTGCATGCCTACAGCGCCTCGTCAGCTCAACTGCAGCATCGCCACCAGCTGCGTCAGCACTGTATCTGCCTGTTCTAGGACTAGTAACAACGGACTTGGTATCACACCAAACACCAGCTGCAGTATCCAACACTACAAACACAAGGAAGCAACTAAATAATAAGCATGAGCTGTAAAATGGGAGACACTTAAGATGTAAAACTATATCAACTGAAAATATACAGCAATAACAAAACAGAATAAACTGACCATTGCAGAATATTTTGTAAATGCTAGTAGTCCTCCAATGTTTCATAATGGAAGATTAACTACCATTGAGACAACAGAGAAATGATCCCAAAGTGAATCATATAAGACTTAACTAACTCTTTTGTTGACCTTTTCTCCAGAATGCAAGTCGTGTCCACTAAAAAGCAAGTGAATGTCAAACCAAAATAAAGATCTCAGAGTGAGCAAGTGAATGACACCATAAGTCATTTTTCTATGACTTACTACAGCCTGAAAAGTTTCATCAAAATAACCTATGTATGTAAATATTCATTTTCATCTCAACCAGGAAAAAACAATCAAACTAAAGCTCCATTTGTTTTGCCAAAAAATGAATGATTTGGAAAATACTTTCCAAAAACAATCGCTTGTATCCCTTACCAAAAAAAAAAAATGAATGAAAAATATTTTCATCGTCCATGAGAATATTTAGACAAAAATTGCTGTCCATAATGAAAAGAATTTTCCATTGACTAATTATTTCAAGTGATGCAAACAATTAATTTCAGGAAAATATTTTTTAACTCATTCATTTTCTGCAAAACGAACGAACCCTAAGGGAATTAGATTTGCTGCAAGAAAGCAGCAGTTAAAGAATTGCAAACCTGAGGAAATGCGACTATGTTGCAGGCACTAGAAATGGAAATGCCAAACCACATGCAAATTATCTCTTTCCGCTTTAACTCTAGGATATTATTTGAAGCGTAAATCCTTCGAATGCAAATTTTCAATACCAAAGGCAAGGAATTCTTAAATTAGAGACGCAATAATCAAGTACCAGCCACACTTGACGAGTCCTCTACCATTCGTCCACCGCCAAGTGCACCTCCAGATACATGGAGACGAGCATTAACGAAGACCTAAATTATTGGTCAGATCAAAATGAGAAGCTTTACCCCTAAATTAAGAAAAACATATACAAATGAATGAAAAACCCACCGCTGCATGCTGGTATCTTGGAGATGGGGAGACGCCAGGGGCAATGGCCCATTCCCATCGTCCATCCCTATGTTTGGCGAGTCCATATGCACTTGCCAGGGGCTGCAAAAGTAAGAAAAACACCAAAGGAGAAAAAGTCAACTCTATTCCTGAAGATAAATACTAAGCAGACCATTATAGTCATATTAGTTAGTTGAAGCAAGTATTTCAGGCTCTGGTCAGTCAGCATGCTAAAGCAAATGCGAACTGATAAACAGATATACACATCCAGGCGCATGTAGAGAGAGAAGGATAGCAAGTCGAAAGAAGGTTGCAGTTTAAGAGCCCTTCGTTAAAGCTGAGAGCTGCGAGATAGTTTGCTCACCACGCTACTTGCATCCCTCCCTCCACAAAGCAGAAGAAGACCGTCGGAACGTGCACTAGCAGTTGCATACCTAAGCACAAGTACAGAGCCATATCATGCCATAATACAATAAGGATGACAAGACATAAGCAATTAGAGCTCCAACAACAGTTCACAGAAATGAAAATTTACCCAGGAAGTTGTAACCAATAACAGAATAATAAACAAAATGATTTTATAAAGATGGAAACAATCTCTGGTAACAGCAAGAACTAACGGAATGACTGTATTACAAACCGTTTAGCTGTAACAACAATTTAAGGGTTTGTAATACCATTGCAACCGAACGCCAGGACAGTGCTTTATCATTGGGACAAACATGTGAAATTGAGAAGTTAAAGAACACACTAATATATTGTCATGATGTGCATACTCAGCTCCACGAGGGAAAAAAGAATCAAGAATATACAGGCAAATGAGGATAATTTATTGTCATAATATGCACATGTGTATAATCCATGCAAACGAGAGTGGGTGAGGAGGGGGGAGCAGAAGGGTTGAGCATATGTACATGCAAGGAGGTGGTCCCTCGCCTTCTGGTTCTAACTTCCTCCATTCATAGGGTTTGGCAGCAGTATCCAGGGCCCATACATCAGCCAAAGGCCGCTTTCCTGGCAAAGGAAAAACCAAAAAGCCACCGCAATGTTATTTGAATCCACAGAAACATATAAGTAACTGACCTACGCCAAACGACATAACTGCCATCCAATAAAAGGACTTACCGTCATTTCCACCAATTGCCATGAGATATCTTTGCCCCACCAAGGCCATAACATGTCCATACCGTGGCCCTGGGCCAGGACCTTGAACAACAACTCTGGATAGAACCAACAGCTACATAAGGGGATGACGTATATCAGAAAAAGAAATTTCGTAAATGAAAGCACTCTGCATCCAACCTATGCCATCTTGGTCTTTGCTGCGTAAGATCGAGAACATGAAGATCCTCAGCAGACAAGCCAGCAGGACCAATTCCACCCTGTGTTCAATGAAACACTTCGATTTGAGAATTCCAAAACGATAAGTTAATTGTTAGTGTCAATTCCTATGGCACTAGATTATGACAAACGATTTCAAAGATATTAGGAGCCAGTTATTGCATCAATCGAATCCTTTCATATAAGAGAATTGCTTTCTTTTTGGCAGGGTCAAAATCAAAACATAGTTTTCACTATCCATGCTATCCTCATAAGAGGCCTAATTAGAATGCACGTGAATGGCGAATTTCTCTGTTTAACTTTGCTGAACCTAAGGCACTGATTGATAACATGCTAGTGAACTAGAGAAAATTATGAAGTGGAAGAAAAAAGGTTAATAATTCTTCATCGTCCAAGTGGAAGAAGCATAAAGGTCTTTCGCCTAAAAAGTAGAGCAGGGTTGAGGGTGGCAAACACATCACATTTCCTCGGAGAAGACTAAAATGAATGCGTTGTACTCTATAAACAGCACTTTGCAGCACAAACAGCGTTCTCTTGAAGCAAGTCCTTAGACTTCTAAATGCAACTCAGTGGACAAAAGATTTGACAAAAAGATATATCAAGCAGAGATTTCGTCAACATTAAGGAAGACAAATGAATTTCAAGGGATGAATCATATGCTAACCTGAATGACAACCATAGTTCCCACGGCACAAGCCACATGGGCTGCTCTTGGTGTGGGTGGTTCTCCAAATGGAGTAATCCTGCAAAATAGCATCAGGTAAGCACTAAAATCTTGAAAAATAGAAATCCCAGAGTATGTTAAGAAGATATTATCCCATGGGTTTACCTAGACCATTTATTTGTCAAGACATCATAACAGTGCACATCAGCAGTGGCACCAGCAAGTCCTGCAACCCACCCAGAAATGGTCATTACATTTCACAGCACAAACATTTCTACGAAATTGGATTAAGAAACTTCTCACGAATAACTGTCTCACCCATAAGACGCTATAGCATATTGCTTACCAATGCATTAATAGACAATATAACTTAACCATAAAATTACAAGAGTATTAGCATGCGGGTCCTCAATTTCACATGGTTTCTTTTTTCAACTATAACCAATAAGGACTCAACAAAAATCACTTGTCCCTATACAGAACAAAAAGGCCGTGCACATTTCTTTCCATAACTAATCAAACATAGGCATCTCAAGAGTCACAAGTAACATTACCACAAAGCACTTTTATATGAGCACATAAACACAGGTGGCAATATGAAGAAACTAAAGGAAGTTAACAAAAAGAATGGAGATGTGACATGAGGTTCTTGGATCCTAAGAAAAATGGAATGACTCTGCGCAATTATGTCGTGGAGAGCTCAGAATACAGTAACACATCGACTGCTGTATTACGACATGAGATGAGTTGCATATGATACTCAGTCATAACTAATCTGACGAAAAAAAAAAAAGAAGTCCCAGGCACATAGAACATGAGGATTTAGCATTGGCGATGATTTCCAAAAAAATAAAAAATAAATAAAGTCAAAGCGAAAGAGATGCGACAAAAGCCACACAGAAAGTCACAGCATACTGATTCCGGCGTTCCCAGCTGACGACGGAGCTCCTGAAGCCGCAGAATTGCCCTCGAGAGCAGTTGCGCCGCCGAACAGAATCAGCCTCGGCCCAATGTAACCGGGAGTCCCCTCCTCCCCGACCGCGGCCACCGCGGTTAACGTGTGCCCACACCTCGGCCCGGGGCCGTCCTCCTTCTTCTCCAATATCGCGTTCACTACCGAGTACGTCGGGGCCGGCCTCGGCCCGACCACGGGGCTCTGCTGCACGGCCACCTGCTGCTGCGACGCCGGAGGCTGCGGGGGCGCCGCCGCGGCCGCCGCCGGGGATCCACCCCCGGCCGGAGGCTGCTCGGCGGGCGGAGGGGAGGGGCCGTTGTTGTGGTTCTGGACCGCCGGATCGTGATCGGCATCGGTCACCATCGAGGAATCGACCTCCATCGGATTCGGCAGACCCTTCGGATTCCAAGCCCTAGCTTCGAGATCGGAACTCACCGGCTCCCCGAATTGGAGCTCCCGATCGACATTCCCCAATCGGCTCCACCAATCCAAAAAAACAAAAAGCCAAACCAAACCCTAAGCAACTCCTCGTCGGGAGGCCGATGCAGAATCCGATGAGAGCGTCGGGGTTGTGGGAAAAAAAAACTTCTCCGGGAAAAAGGAAAAGAAAGAAAATGAGGAAGTGGAGAGAGAGAAAATCGCCGGTCCTTAGGTTTTAGGATTCTAATTCCCTTTCTCTCTCCCTCTCTCTCTCTTCTTTCTCTCTCTAGAGAACCTCGAGGCAAGACGAGGAATAAAACCGGGACGGAGACGATCGCGAAGAAGAGAAAGAGAAGAGAAGACCACCCCCCACTCCCCGTCCGAAAACACACACCCAAATCACTTTCTCTCTCTTCGGAAAATGAAAATGCGCTGCGTTTTTTATTATCCCGATTTTCCCCTCCCTCTCTCTAACTGAAAAAACCACAGTAGTTAGTCGATACAGACTACAGTGATGCGCATCATTGACATAATTAAATAATCTTCTGATTTTTCTAAAGTCCGCCTTGTTTTTTCCCGAATTTCTTTAAAAGAAATTAATATTCAAACGCCGCGTTTTTCTCTCTTCGGTCTTCTCTCTCTCTCTCTCTCTTCGCGCGGTCAGTGATTGGCGCACACTGGGCGTCGTCTCTCGTCAGTCCAGAGTGGCAATGCTGCAAAATTTAGGTCGGGCCGAACCGGTCGACGGTCGACGGTCGACGAGCGTACGGAAACCGGGCCGGCGGCGCTTGGCCGGACGAACCGGGGCGCTTAACGGTAACGGTATCCACCGGCTCCTACTTGCGTGGGGCCGATAGCCTCCGGGAGGGAGGCCGCGTGAGCCACGCTCGGGCGGGCGGGGGTGTGGCGCACGCGCGGGGTGGGGTGGGCCCCGCCCGTGCTGGGGCGGGGATGTTGGTTCCTATTTGGAAATGCGTCAACCGCTAGGACTCGATTTTTTTTTTCCGCGCTCCTATCCTGGGGTGACGATTTTGATGAGATGATTAGCGGCTAACTTATTGCTCCCACGATGGGATCGGGTGATTAAGACATTCTTAAATTGGCAAGTTAGGAGATATTTTATCTCGCTTTCTATTTTCAATAATTACCTCTTACGATTATCAAGATTACAATTTATTGAAACAGAAATAATTGTTTTTTTGAATGTACAAATCACCATTTTGTGTCGACAATCTTGCTTTTCACGAGCATCGATATTATTTCGATGCGTGAAATAAATTCATCTTTTTAACTATTCATTTTACGTAGGGTATTTCTTTTCTTGTTTTTTAGAGCAACACCACTATGTAAATTCAGCAAAATTAGTTTATTATATTGTTTTGGAAGTGAATAACATAGGTCTATTGAAGAATTTTATTTTTTTTATAGCGGGTGATGTAGCAAGCTATAAACAACTAACAATTAACCAAAGTGAGTTGTATTTAATGATCAGTAAGTGCTTCTCATATTGAGGGTAATGAAAGGCAATAGGGTATTAATCATGCAAGTAAATCCAGCATTTCAAGGAGATTATCCTTTCTATAAGCTTGTCAATGCATTGCCAACCTAATTTTGAAAAACGCGACTTACAATCAAATTACCCACGATTATTGAATCGGATCGAGTCATTGAATCGGATCGAGTCATTCTTCAAATCTAAATGTAGGTTTGAGCTTCGATTGGAATTGCAATTGTGGAAACTTGTCACATTGTCCATGAGCTTGAGTTACGCGAGATCAAACAAACTTCATCTCATAAGCACATTGCAAGATTCACCTCGTCAAACAACCCATCAATAGTGGATCGGATTGGATTTAAATGGTCGAAAAGTTAGTATGATCGTATTAATCAATATTTACGCGATACGATTTTGGTGATTGATATCCAATCAATTTGAACCAAGCCTATGTTCAATTCAAACCAGGCTCAAATTCCGAGCAAAATTTCTCCTTAAATAAGGAAATTAGCATATTAAAAGAAAACCAATTAAAAACAACTCAAAATGAGAATTGACATAAAACAAATTATCGAAAAATTTGATGAATCTAGCTAGTTGAACATATCGCTTGTTATTCTCCTAATCGTAAAAAAATTGATCTAATTTAGTAGATGAGATTATGCATGAGGAGATACATATAATGCAAACTTCTACTCCTGTAAGCACGGAAAGATTGGAAATACCAAAATAAAAATAAAAATTGTTCTAACCCATTAAATTTTGTAATAAGGAAAATAAGGAAATGTGTATTAATACCGACAATGGTTTCTAAAATGTCATCATCAGCAAAGCCACTGACATTGCACCTAAGGACTTGCCACAATATTGGTGGCTTGTCCATGGTCTTCAAGATCTCAGCCTTATAATCGAATCCTGCAACCATGGACGAGCTACCATTGTTAGATCTAGAAACAGGTTTGGGCTCGACAGCCAGAACAAAGGATAGGGTTTAGCTCGACGCAGGTGTTCATGGTTGAGTCTCAACTTGGCGACTCAGGCGCACTAGGTGTGCAAGCATTCCCTTTCATTTTTGTGTAGAGGGAGAAAAACATTCGATTTTCCCTTTATAATCGACATGGATCGCAGATGGGTATGATACAAGCTTACTAAAATTCATATGTAACCGAGCTCTATTATTCTAAATTCATAATTATCTAACTTTTAAAATCTTAACCAATCGTATCCAGTTCAGCCTACTAAATAAGAGCTAAAAAGCGGGTCGGGTCTTCGACCAATTTCGGCGCCTCCAATTCCGAGTTCCGAAGACAAGCTCAGCGTATTCAACAAGAACATCACCAAATCCTCCATCGCATCTACACAGGCCACGCAACAGCACATGATGGGACAGAGTGAAATCGTTCATGGGCATGGTGGGCTCTCGAGACACGTGGCATCACGCAGCGAGAGCACGGCCACTTTCGATTTTGGTACTTCGACCCTGGCCTAGATAAAGAAACTTAGGTGGACAAGTTTTCATTATTCAAACACTTCATGATAGATCGAGAATCTCAGCATGGGCCTGGAAAAAATTAAAGACGATCCGGAGCAAAAAGCATTGCTCTCGTTTTGCTGCGCTCTTGAATGCCCCTTTTTTTTCTTTTCTCATTTTTTTTAAATGAAACTTTCAAATAAAGGCTTGAAGTATTATCAATTTATTAAACAAGAGTCTAAAATGAATATTTTTTTAAATAAATACTTAAAGTGCATTTTTTTTCTCAAATAAGAGTTTAAAGTAGACTTTATTTCAAATAAAATATGTATCAAATTCAAAGAAGGATTTGATCTTATCGATTGATCAAGGACATTTTCGTCCTTTTGCTTCTTCTTTTTTCCGCTCAAGTCTGGGCAAGCCCTTTGGTTGGCAAGGTTACTGGCCCTCGCCCAGCCCCGAACACCCCATCAACAATGTGGTAGTTTTTTTAATTTAATTTGTGTTTTCTTTTTAAGTCTTAGATTTTTTTTCATTTTTAGTTTGTCTTTTTTATACAAAAAAAAAAGAAAAGGAAAAAACAAAGAAATGAGGGAAGAAAATAAGAAAAAGCAAAATGATGAAAATGTCCTCGACAAGAAGAAAATAAGGGAAGAAAAAAAAGCAAAGGGACGAAAATGACCTTAATCGATAAGTGAGGTCGAGTTATTCTTTGAGATTGACCTGATTTGAAACAAAGTCTACTTCATTTCCTTATTAAAGAAAATGATAGCATTCAAAATCCTCATTCGAGACTAGTAAAGTAAGGACGCCGCAGATCCTTATTTAGAGTTTTTCCAGAAAAAAATGAATAATTTATTATGGAATTGAAGAAGCAGCAATTCAAACGAAACTCCCATGATCATGGGGTAGAATTTCCCAACACGTGTAGCTCGAGCCGGGCATGACTATTGACCCGGTAGATCTTATTTGACTTGCGACCCGCGAGACGTATTTTCTTTTCGAGTCGGTTCAAAAAAGATTTCTATTCCTCGTTCTTTGATCAGTGACAAAGCGAAGGGGCTTCCGCTTCGGTTGATATTACACAAAAAAAACTCAATTTCCTATGAAAAATCCACAGGTCATAAGCCTTCTAGTAATTCAAGATCGATAAAGTGGGATTTGCCTCGTCACATACGTCGCTGGAGACAATTTCATCGAACAATTTGTGTCGTTAAGTTGCTAGCCAATTACCTAGACATGACATACAATTCCAACCACAATTTTCCACAACCAGACATGGTCTCGCCAAGGTGGTCAATTGCTAGAAATAGTCAATTGCTACTCTTGACCCTCATTACATCCTCAGAACTCAAGACTCAGCTAGCTGTAGTTGTTTCGATGTTTTGAATAAATACCCGTATTACCCTGATAATAATCACCATAATCTCTCTAGATAACGTAGAGCAATTTTTTAGAATATTAATACTTTAAAGACATGATTAGATGGGTTCGACTGCCGGATTTTGAGAAATTAAAGTGGTGAGAAAAGTTTTGAGATTCGATCATTTGTCATGGAGAGTGAATTCGGGAATTAAATTTAATTCAACTCTATTAACCGCTCCTAGGTGACGTAATCAAATCGACCTTCCAAATGGACTAACATCAATTTCCTGACGCGGGCTCGATGAGAGCGTACAGTGTCTAGATCTTCTTATATGTATAATTGCGTACTCGAGCTCGAGCTAGCATTGCGCACGTGATTATTCCTTTCCCTCCTTAAAAACCAGTCAGCTTTTCTTGTTTTCGTTTTCCTGCTACTCAACAATAAGGAATTAGCTTGACCCACAAAAAAAAAAAAAAAAAAAAAACGATAAGGAATCAGAAAAGGGCCTCCCAACTCTCACCAAAACAGAGTTGCTTGATAGTACCAAGGTTATTTAACATTTTTTCGCTCGAAAAATGTCAATTTTTCACGAAACCAGAATGTATTTTGTTTCGCACCATCAACGAGAAACCGTGCGGGCTCTGTTTCAAACAAACGTGACGTCGTAAATACGAGAAGAAGAAGGAGGAGAATGTCTCTTCCTCCTCTAGGAACCGGGGAATTTAGAATGGGCTTTTTGGCCCGGCCCATTTGTATGCTCGATGAGCTCCAAAGCTCGCGGCCCACTGATCTGTTGTGCCATTCGTCTGAGCCACAATTGCTTCACAATTCGGCAGAAGGAAGGCCAGCGGAACTCTGCGTGTCTAAGAGTCGAAGAGCGCAACGCATCTCAAATTCACTCATCCAATGATTGCTACATTTCGTTTCGCACGCACGAGAGGTTTTGAAAATCGAGTCATTCGATATCAAGAAGCAGAAATGTAGAGTACAGACACTCCGCTGTACGGCCTTTTAAAGACGGTAGGCCTATTGGGAACGTCCTATGCGAAGTGTCAATTTGGAAGAGATAGCAACGTGCATTGGTCCCGGTCCGGCTCCTCAATGCGGGAATAAGAATGGATTGCTCGATTCTAGGTGGTTCTCCAGAAAATCGGTATGGTTCCCAACTCTAAAATTTTGGTATATGAAATAATCTGTCTAATTCACAGCCTGGATATGACCTGTATAGACTAGACTAAATTGATCAAGAGTGTGCATATATATATGCAACCTGTCGAACTCAATTTTACTTATTTAAGCCATTTCGACTCATTTTCACACAATGGAACTATAATGATCAATATCCAATCCAACGCATGTTACTAAAACACTCACGTATTTAACCCAATCTATAGAAATTGATTCCCTTACTAATGTGAAAGCATGGAGTAAGAGAGCATGAGGTCCGGTGATACCGAGAAAAAATCGTGAACTCATTTAACATTCATATTAAACTCATCATGACAAAAAACAATCCCCTTATATATGGATTAAGAAATGGGATTATCATCACACTTTGATAGTATATATTACGGTGGAAACCTTAAAAACAAAGAATGAAGATAACTTGTTTATAGCATAAACCAATAAATAATAATAACAATAACATCACCTGTCCCTACGTCAACCCATGACTATATTGGGATCGGTCCGTTGTGGACAGCTGGTTCCTGGTCCCAAAATATGGAATCAAGAAAAATTGGTGCAAATCTCATCAACTGGATTAAATCGGCAAAATCATAACGGGATATGTATATATGTTTATTTTTTTTATAGCAAAAATCCTAAAAAACAATTGAAGCCAAAGTATTTATAACATAACCATAGATTAATAATCATAACAATAACACTATTGTTTTCCTCGTTGTCCCGAGAACCATATCAGTATTGGCCAATTAGGTCCTGTACAGTTTCAAGATAAAAAGAACTGGTCTTGACTTGTTCGTTATAATTCTTAATTTCAAGGTGGAAACTGACCTATAAAGAAACTCGCCCCCAAGGGTCATCAAGTTAATTTTCAAAAGGGGGAAAATACGCGACTTTTTTTCTTCTCCTCAACTCTGGATTTCATGTCCGGAGGTGTGCCGATATTAGCAAAGGAAGAAGAAAGAAAGAAGGATTAAAATCATTAAAAATATAAAAAAAATCAATACGCTTACAACAAATTTACTTCAAAGATAATTTTCGTCTCAGAGTAAATCTCAAATTAATATTTTTCAATACATTTATCTCGAATTAATTTTCATTTCGTAAAAAAATCTTAAACTAGTATCATTGACCCAAATCCACCTCCACTAAAACACACGTATCAATTCACTGGGATTTTCCATATTGGATTTGTTATTCTTTTTGTTTGATCTATTTTGCAGTGATTTTCCGTGCATGTTGCATTGTAAATAGGATAATGGACGGAATGCTGTTGAAGGGTAGATTTGAATTAGGGAAATCAATTTAGATTTTTTTTTTCGCGAGATAAGGATTGATTTTTTCCGAGAGAAAAGTGTCGTGGAGATACTAGTTTGAAATAATTTAGAATAAACGTGTTATGAGTCATGACCAAACCGATTTGGACTTTTTATATTGAATCGATTGAAGAAAAAAAATAGGGATAATGAAAAAAAGGGGGTGTAGAAGTGGGACGGGCTTGATGTGGAAGATCAGGATTTGCGCGACAGTTGTCACAGCAAGACACGGAGAGGACCATCCTCCATCTTTGACCATCGTTTTCCGCCATCTCAATTCATCTCCACCGCCCGATCACTCTCACCTCCCAGATTTTACGAAATTTCCCCCAATTTTCCCGCTCGATTTTTTCATTTTTTATTATTATCCTCGCTACGCGACAACGAGGGGGGGTGGGGCCCGCTTTCGACGGTGATCCTGTCCTCCTCGCCTCGGCACTGGCAAAAACCCCACAAGTGCGCGCGCATTCCGAGGCGGGGTTCCCCTCCCCGGGCCCCACCCCAGCCCAACCGAGCTGAGTCACCGAGCGAGAGAGAGAGAGAGAGAGAGAGAGAGAGGGGTTGGCTCGCCCACCGACGTGACTTCGCAACGCTATAATTGTCGTACGTGCCAGATCTGTCCGAGCAAAGGACAATAATACGTCACATCCGACCAAAAAAAAAGGCGCAAAAAGAAAAAGGCGCAATTGTACGTCACATCGGACGCGCTCTTTACTCGGCACCGCGTGGAATTTTTTCACCAAAAGGCCAAATATGACGTCATCGGGCGCAGACACCTAGTCGTCGCCTAGCGACTCTGGGGAGCCGATCCCAGCCGTTCCGGTGGAGAACTCACCAGATCGAACGGTCGCGGTCGGTGCCCCCAGGTCCACGAGAAGTCAAGACCCTCGAGAATTTACCCATGGAGCCCCGCGGGTGCTGAAATTTTCGGGACCCAACATGGACATATTAATTAAAGTCAAAATCTATGTTGGATCCGATCCCAGGTAAAGAGACGACAGAAACAGATTTTTTTTTTTTTTTTTTGGTTTTTTGGGTCGGTACAGAAACGGACTGAGATGGTAAGAAATTAGAATTAAGAAAAGGGGGCAGGGTTCTTTTGTCAGTTCTAACGCATGCCATCGGCATCTACCACCCGACTCGAATAGACATAAAACTTTTTTAATCCCGTAAAACATTCACATTAAATTTTTTTAATACCACAGTTCTAATCTCGATCTTCATGACATTTAATATTTATTAAGATTTCATTGATTAGCACCATTAAACATTTGAGGCCGCCATTGACCTGGCATTAATTTATACTTTTCAAGGACGATGTGAGCTGGAGTATAGCCGCAAATGTCACATCAGCAAAGAAAAACTTATAAAGACGAAAAAAATCAAACCAGAGGAGAGAGATTGCAGATTGGTCAGAGGAGCCACCGCCCGTTCCCACCTTGCCGGAAGCGGAGCTCGGCCTAGATGGCCGGAGCTCTAGCTTTACTCAGATCCGCAACTCGGCCGATCCTGCCCAACGCCAAGATCTCGTCCATTGAGACATCACGCTCCAGATTTCCCACCCCACCCCACCCCACTCCCCCACGTCTTGAAATAATTAAAGAAAAAAGCAAAGAAAAGACAAAAGGAGCACAGAACAGCGCCCGAAAAGTCAAAGGTGTTGAAGGAGTGAAGAGAGAGAGAGAGAGAGAGAGCAAACATTCGTGCCTCCTTCGTCCAAGAAAGCGGGCCAATGAAAAGAAACCCGTGTCCAGCATTATTACGGTGGATTAAACAAAGGAGAAGGACAGAGCAAAGCCTCCACCGACAGGAGACGTTCCTTCCTCTTTCTTTCCAACGCACATCATCTCCAAATAAACAAAAACGCAAAAGTCAAGGGAGAAAAACGAGCCCCCCTCTAGAAGCAAAAGAGCTCCCCTCCCCATAAAGCTTACGGCATTTGATGTTGCCACCAAGCGACGTCGCGACCAGCATGTCGCACGACCAAATTCTCCAAGACCGGTGCATCTACCGGTCTTTAAGTTCCACGGCCACCAACTGGTGACCACAAATCACAACCTCGGCCGCAAATTTAATTACTCTAAACCCAGTAAAGAAAAGAAAAAAACCCGAGAAAGATGACTATCACGGCGGTATCTGAGCACCCCGTTAAACATACTCTAGATGCAGAAATAAAAATCCCTTTCCCAGTCTTAAAACACCGCACTTGCTAATAAAATTATAAATCGAATGCGAAAGCGAGAATGCACCAACCTAGACTCCTCCCACATGGAGATACGACGTTCTTTTAGTCGTCCTACTCTAGGAAGACTAGCCAACAAACTACCGCATTATTCAAAACACCTGATGCAAGACAGCGCAACCTATCCGAAAGCTTGCTACGACCAACCTCCCATGAAACCTGTCGGGCTAGTACCTCCGAAGGGCAAACACATCAAAGAGGAGAGAGAGAGAGAACTGGAATCAGGAATAACTTTAGGAAGAAGATTTATCCAACAGCAGAAGGAGAGAACCAGGCAACAAAAAAGCTTCGGGGAGTGGCCCTTTTCACCTTTTGCACTCTCTAAAGCCCCATCGGTTCTTGGCTTTTTTCTCTTCCCAATTTCCCATTACACCATCTTTCTTGCTCACCTCTCATCTTGAATGAGTAAAGAGAGTACAAGGAGGATTATTCTTCCCCCTTACGCTATGTACAAAAAAGGGAGGTAATTTACCTCTAAAGAGCCTAATTACAATACCGGCATACCATGGCAGTTGTCGTCATAAAATTCTTTTTTTGCACTCTCTAAACTCTAATAGAAGTACCTGCTCGGACATCTTAAATCCAATAATCTACATTTTCGTCTCTTCGATGCGAGAAGCTCAAGTCGGAGCACGCAGGCTTTCTCGGTCGTGGGCACATTGATGCCGCTTCAAACCATTTTTCCGCATGCATTTTCTCCAACATTGTTCTCGTAGCCTTTGGGGCACAAAATTCTTCCCCTGATCTTTGTAAACCTGTTTAAGACATTTAATCAGGATATTTACTTTAAAATGCAACAGAAGGACCAAGCCATAGGGAAATGCATACCGGACAGCAGATCATAAAGAAGTGAGAACGTTGAACGGAATAGCATGATTTACACGCTCCCACGGCGAAAGATTACACAGCATTATTAGCATTATACTTGGGATATAGTGTTTAAACATCTTCGGCATCTGCCAGACTATTATGTAGGCACATTACCCCCCAAAAAAGCTACCACGCACACTGAATCATCATACAATTTAACAAGCTCATGTTTATTTTCAACCCATTTGTCAAAATTTTCGGAATGCATTCTCCTGCGGATGCTCTCTCGCCCACACAAGAAGGCCTGCAAATACGGTTTAAACCTCTGAAGAAGAGGAAAGAGACACAGAGAAAGCTTCGACGGAGGATTTTCAAATAAGAGAAAAGATTGATCTATCACAATTTATCCCATGACAGCTGTTAGGCCCCATCTTATAAAGGGCAATTTCTAGCAAATAATGCACCATCATAAATGATTTACCTTCGGTGGTGCACTGCACATTCTCAGATTGGAAAACTACTTGCAAAAGATGCATCTAAGTAATGAGCACCAGCTAAGAAAAAGGGGAAGAAATCATCCGATCATAAGTCCAAAAATTATTCAGATAAAAAAAAAAAAAGGATCATCCGACCTAAAAATTACGCCAGACAGCTTCTAATCAAACGAATCCTGCCAAAAAGCAAACAACCAACAAATGCCGATTGACCAGGCCAAGTATCGCCAAAAGATCCAAACTTTCCAGGGTTAGCTAAAACCACCCATCGCCCATTTAAGAAAAAGCACCAACAACCGAGTCACCGACAGGACTCGCTGAGTTGAACCCAACCCGCCAAACCCCCGACTCGGCTCAACTCGCAGCAGACTCGGTAAAGACATCGATCGGAAAAGGAGAACGAAAAGTTCAAAACTTGGATCGGTTCTTACTCACTCACCTGAGCAACAAAAGAGATCAGTCGCGGAAAATGACCTTGTCGGCGATGCTCATCAACGGCTCCAAGCAATCCGGCGAGAACTTCCTCGCGAAAAGGTACGACTCCGAGTAATTGGACGAGCGGAGCCGGTGGATCAGGTCGGGGGAGACCTCCGGGGGCCGGTAGGTGTAGGGGTGCCCATTGACGGTGCCCGTCCAATTGACCCGGGTCAGCGTGTAATGCGTGCAGCCGCCCGGGTCCTCCATGGACAGGAGGGTCGGGAAGTAATGCTCCTCGGGATAGCACGAGTTCTCCTGGTAGCAGGGCAGCCGGAACTTCTTCCAGAACTTGCGGTCCCTCACGACGGCCCGGGCGTGGCGGCGCGTGAGGACGAAGAACTGCGATCCGACCCGGAACTGCTCGAATGGGACCTCGGGGAGCATCGCGTACCGCCCCCGGGCCGTGTACCGCTTCCAGAGGCTCTTGGACCGGGAGAGGATCTCGATGTAGCTGCGGAAGCGGAGGAGGACGCCGTGGCTGCCGGAGGCATCGGGGTCGGTGAGGTCGAAGCGGGGGGACTCGAAGAGGGACCGGTAGACGTAGGCCAAGGAGTGGAGCGGGACGCAGTACTGGGAGACGAGGGCGAAGTAGGTGTTGGCGGGGTCGTCGAGGATGGCGGTGGCGAGGAGGCGGCGGGTGGCGGAGATGAGCGTCGGGGAGGCGCGGGCGGTGTGCTTGGCGGCGATGAAGCGGCCGGCGAAGACGCCGTCGGCGGGGGCGGAGACGTTGGAGGAGGGGTCGGCGTGGACGTAGACGTTGAAGAGGCGGCGGTGGCGCGGGGACCCGGAGAAGAAGCGCTGCCAGAGCGGGGCGAAGTGGAGCGGGGTGTTGGTGAGGAAGAGGAAGGCGATCTTGGGGCGGCGGGAGGCGGAGGAGAGGCGGGAGGGGGAGGTCGGGGAGGAGGCGCGGCGGAGGAGGGAGAGGTCGTCGCTCTCGTCGGAGGGGGAGATGGGGAGGGGGAGCGGCGGCGCGGGGCCGAGGAGGCGGGGGCCGAGGAAGAAGAGGAGGGAGAGGGAGAGGAGGAGGGTGAGGGAGAGAATGTATGGAGATCTGTACATTTAGAAGATCCCGATCAATGCCGAACGAGATGCAGATGATGACGACGACGACGACGACGACGACGGCGGCGGCGATGAAGAGGAATTGCAGGAGGAGATCCAAGATCGGTGGGGGTTAGGGTTTGGGTTTGGGTTTGGATTTGGGGTTGGAGTTGGAAGGGCATGGGGGCATAGAGATAGAGAGAGAAGAGAGGTTTTGGTGGGGGTGAAGATGGAGACGATGGAGATGGAGATGGAGATGGAGATGGAGGGAGATGGAGGGGGAGTGATGGCGATGGAGGTTTGAGGGGTTGAGGGGTGGGTATAGAGGGCCCTTCTTTTTCTTTTCTCTCTCTCTGACGGCGTGACGGAAGGGCGCGATTCCGTTCTTTTTCTTTCTTATCTTGGACTCTTTCTTCTTATTTCTTTGCTTTGTTACTGCTCAGAATTCCTCCCCCACTTTCTGTAAAAAGATCAGAATACAATTTTGCTTAAAAAAAAGTAAATCGCAGAGGCTGGATTTTCTAATCTCCTCATGATTACGGAGATTGGTTTTCGAGATAAATTTATAATTACGTAATCGTGAAATTTGACCGCATTAGTTTTGGTCGGGGGAGGGGGGAGGGGTGAGGGGAAATTACCTCCGCTTACCGACAGATCGGACAGATCTGGACAGATCTGGACACCCCGCGTGCGTGAAACGGGGGTCGAGTGGCTGTTCTGTTGCGCTGCCCGTCACCGCTTGGCCGCTGCTTCGGAGCGGGGGGGTATCGATAGGTAGCACTACCCCGCGAAAGGAATCCGAAGATAAGGTCGTCGCGATCATGAACGAGCGCACAATCGAAGCCCGACCCCCGTCATCGACCGCGACGGAGGAACGCGCATCAAGTCGTTCGTTCTCTCTTTTTTCCAGGATGGAGAGGAGTGGGGGGAGTGCAGGAATTGGACGGACCCAAAAGACAAGTCACGACTCTAGGAAATTTCGATCCCTTCAGCAACCAAATAGATCCGAAAACAGCGACTACGTCTCAACGAGTACACGGGCGAGTAAACACCGAAACTGGAAAGGAAAAGACGAGATGCATTCATGACGGTACTAGAGCGAGAGCTGCGGACGCCGAGAAGCCGAAGTAATCTCTTCTGCTCTGCCGCTTTTTGGAAAAAAAGCTTTGACAAGTCACGGGAGAGGAAGGTGTGCGTGCTTGAAAGCAAATTGCTTGCGTCTGTTGCAATTCGGGCATTATGTAAAAAGCCTCAAAGTGGAATGAGGTTGGACATTTTGTTCTTCATGATTCGAGAGGTTACCAATCAGTTCGCCTCGGAAACACGTCTTGCTGGCGGATCCGATTTCCTCGATGCAGCAGTTCTGCTGGGGTTTTTAGCAGTCGGTGCCCCGACGGTCGACCCTGATTAAATCAATTCAACTGAAAGATGAGCTTAATTCCCGATGATGTTCTGTGATAACAGGAATACGAGTTTATAAGCAAGACTGGCTACCGGGCATATAAGACATGCTAACACAGCATTATAAGTAGAGGATGGGCGCTGCAAGCCTGTGACGTTTATTAGCGGAAATTTTTTAACAACCGCGGTGTTTATTCAATGCAATTCATACATCCCTCTATTCGCATGAACATGTCTGTGTGTGGATCTGTGATAGAGACAGAGGGAGAGAAGGGGAGTTTACCAGAATTAGGAAGAGAGAATCGCTTCTTTGCCTGTTTATCAGATGGCACTGATCTCTCTTTAGGATTACTTTGCGATCTGGAACTACGACCAGGCCTGGCTTGGGCCAATTGAATTCCATCATTGACAAGCTTTGACTCTGGCTCGGAAGGGACTGCCTGATCAGAGGGCATCGTATTCAATGACTTACTAGGTGAAGAGCCAACATCATTAGCCTGAGAAGACCCTCTTTTCTGATTGCAAAGATTTGTCGAACCCGGTTTCTTGCTGGCAGACTTCGACTGGGCTCTAGTGTCATCTGCACTCTGCGCCGAGCCACTTTCTTGAATTGTCAGTCCATCACCAATATTAATGTCAAGAAATCGGTTCTCCCATGGACGAACTGCCATCCATCTCTCCAACCAGGTCCATCCCCAGCTGCTTTTGTCAGGTTCAAACCCTGTAGGTGCTGCCAGCTGTTTTGATCCTGCCTGCCACTGCATGAAGAGAAAAAAAAAAGGCCAATGTGAAGTAAAAACAAGGAGATTGTAATTGCCACTGCATAGTACTATAAGAGAGTTTTAGGCTCATGAAACTCAGTGCTAGATTGTGATTGTATTTTGATTGTAGTAATGGTCTCAAGCTCTAACCATGCAAAAAATGACACAGCATAGTTGAGAAAAGATGGCAATTGTGCATAAAGTCCACTTCCCTAAGCACATATTATAGAATCTGCTTAGTTTACAGTAAATTGTCAGTAAGAAAATGGGTAATTATGTATTCATGCACCTTGTAAGACAAAGTTAATTTTGTTCATTTCACATATAGTGTGCAACTTAGTGATGCGCGCATACATTTTAAGGCATACGCAATCCTGGTGCACTTCATTGTTTGATGATGCAAATATTAAGCTAACCAGAGAAGATGCATCCTGTACCACATTCATGTGGAGGCTAAATGATACTGCAAATTTTTGCATTGAAAGTTGAAACTACTATAAACTACAAAGAACACATCCAGTTTAGGTGAAGGCTGAACCGTAAGGTATTGAATTTAATTGGGCTCTTAGGTTAACTATTCCGTCTCAAATTTACCTTTCTGTTGAGTCTACACACTTAAATTGGCAGCCTAAGACGGAGTTTAAAATCTGACATGCTCTAATCAAACTGAGTTTAAAATCTGATATCACCAGAGAAGATGGAGGAAAAGCATAGTTCACAGACATATCCATGGTAATATCAAATATAGCTTACCTGATGAGCTAAAGCATAAGCCATGGCTCTTTCGCGCTTAGCTGCAGCTTCCTGCCTCTTCACTAACTTGGCTTGAATTTCTTTAGCAGATCCTATGCGGTCACACCAACCTTCCTGCTCAAATGCAAGAAACGAAAACACTCATTAAAACTAGCGCATGACCATGTAAATAGTTATTCCTATGTCCATGTGGCAGAATTTTGTTCATCATTTAACAATTTAACACAGAGACCATAATTAGAGGCATTGTGTTCTCAAACAAGATAGCACTGCCAGTGAAGATGAGGAAATAAAATTAACACGAAGCACCTTACACATTTCATGATTTTTATATATTATGTTTTTCATTTTCATTGCTAGGAGGGAAAGTCATTAAGTAGAAGTTTTAAAATTTCATCCCTCCCAAACGGTTTCAACCACTATTGATGCTGTCCAGGACCTACATCCAGTGGCATCCATTCAACATGTGGAGAGTGTGACTGACTCCTTAAGACAGCAAATAAAGTGAAATAATCGGAACCATCTAAAGAAAATCTGATAAGTTGTTATCTCCCATCAGTTACTGTGGTAGTTGCATCAAACTAATTTAAGAAATCACAACACTTGAATGGTTTCCTTTGCTGCATATGTGGTCCCTCTGTGGTTAAGCATGATGTTCTGTAATCATTATAATTTCTAAATGGATTAACACAAGTACTAGACCTTGAAGATGCAGCTTTGTACTGCTGACATTGCACTGGTGATATATTTGTATCATTGATATATATAAAAAAAAATGAAAGTTCCTCGTCTATGATGAATGAGGTGGAAGAAAATGCAGACCCTTCAATATGAGAATTGCAATAAAAGCAGCATACTTCAATCTGCCGAGCTTGAGCCTCCTTTGCAGTTTGTTGCTTAAATTTCTGCTCCGCTGTTTGACTTTCCAATGCTAGTCGCACCCGCCTTGCCCGTACATGGGCTTGAACTCTGACTAAAGCTTGCATGCAACGCAGTGTCATTGCAGCTTGCTTTCTCACAGAATGACCTCTGATAAGGGCCTGAAGCCTCACCAACCCTTTCAAAGCACTTAAAGCTCTTCTTGCCTGGTGCAGAAGCCATGAAACTGACCAATGAGACTAAGTTGTGTGAGATACAACCATAACTCTGCCAATACTTTCAGTTCATTAAAAGCTCTTAGTAAAACATCTATTTGACAGCCATTTTTACAAGATCCCATTGACATCCTGATCGATTAAATTGGCTTGTCGTTAAGTTTCGTAGAAAGAGAATGATGTGACTGACTAGGATACTCTGCAGTAGCAGCGGGTGATCATAAAGAAAAACCTTATGGAAAAAGAGATATTTGTAAGTAGAGGTATCTTCATATGCTCTGTCAGATATCATGATACCATTTTATGCTGTTTCAAAAGATTGTAAGAGAAATGCCCTTAAGAATTTTGACTCAGATACTGAATACAGTTACTGGTGAAGTAATTGCCATGTCATGATGACCATTTCATTAATATGTTGAACCCACGAAATACTTATCCAGCACAACATTGCCGACCACTTACAAGACAAATCCATAACATGCTCTCAATTCACTGTTTGCCATGATCATTCCACGTGAACTTTCATTCACTTGAAATGCCCATAACTATTCCTTGGCTGTCAATTAAATATATGATAAGTGAGAAAATGAAATTGAGAAAATAACTGAGCAGAACAAAGGAGCTTCAGTAACTTCCTAAAGCGACTTCTTTTGACCTGACCAAGCATCCCGTCAATCTTGGGAATTACTAAAAACTTCTATTCAAGAGACTCTCATCAGGTCAATAAAGACTGAAGATCATATGCAGATCGAACTGGCTGCAAAAATCAATACCAGGAAACCCCGGAAAGCCGTTTGGATGCGCGTTGCAGCCAACTCTTCTCTTAAAATTTGCTGGTGATGATCAGTTTTCTGTACTTCAAAGCAGGTGGAAAGACTACAAGCAGCATCAGAGATGAAATGTTCATTTGCATCCCCAACATGAGAAGCATAATTGCAATTAAGCTGGTCGTGGATGTTTTCGGTCTCCGTACCAACTGAACAGTTAGCAGAGCGCAGAGACTTGGAATGTGATTGGCTACCATTCACCTTCTGTAAAGGGTACAAAATCATGCTGTAGTTATAAAGAGGCTGAAATTCAAAAACCCTACAAAAATCATAAAAGGAGTGATATTTGAGCTAGGACAACATGACTTCAAAGAAAAGAAGAGATTGTTGTTTAGCATGTGAATATCATGCAGTCATAGTCTGTCTTTAGGCAATACTAGTCCAGAGGTTTACTTCATATTTTGCCGACTTGAACAGTATCTTCTCAGTATTCAGACCTTTCCACTTTGACAAAGGTCTGGATAACTTATTGACTTTGCAGAGCACCACACATCCTACATAAAATCCAGTGAAAGAGGAGTCCCTCCAGGAAAAACTCTACATTTCCTTTTGTACCAAATTGGCTCGGTCAACAGAACAAAGTATACAAGGCAGCCCCTAGCCCACCATGCTCGCAACGATGCACATACAAACTTCAACAGTAGGGTAGCACGAACCCAGCCTTATACCCACCTCTTCATCCTTATTTGAAAGTGATTTTTGTGATTTTTTCAAACCAACCAAGCCTTTGATCCATTTCCCAGAGACGCCCATCCTGCCTGTTGGATCGTGTCAATCAATAGAACCTGCCAGCAAAAGATGGTTGTGACCATTGCTACCATGTTTTTGCACCTCATAGTAGAAACAAAGGGCGGAAGGAATTAAAAAAAAAAATCTAAAAGAAAGTTATTATTTCTTGAACTACACACAAATTGCTACCAATTTCAGGCCATGAACATTTCACAGCGATCATGAGCCGACTTTTACAAGTTAGTAAATTTTTTTACAAGTCCAAGCTGGCATTACCTCTTAAGGCAAATCCACTGTCCGTTCCTGGAAGTTAAATTAGAGCAACTTCAGTATTGCAATCAACAGCCTCTCATTGTTGGAACACTTACAAATACTCCCGACCTGAAGCAGGAGCATAGAAAAATCAGGATGGCTTCGCAGATCGAATGTCATCTCAACGGTGTCCAATTCTCATTTAGCCCTACCACAAGCAAAAAGATAAACTGGTCCTCATTTGATGAAAATAGCCAATAGGCTGCATCTGCATAAACTACAGAGCACATGTCCAATTGCTTGATCCAAGTAATGCTAAGAAAATAGTTGCAGAGGAGGACATGAACAGAATGCGCTATGAAATCAACACTCACCGCAGAACTGTCAGAGCCATCAAAACGATCAATTACAATGCACAAACAATAGGGATCGACAAATCGATTACCAACTGCAACGCAACAAATACAATGCTGCACAGGCTGCTGCACAACCACCATCCTCACAGTCCTCACACATGTACATAAGACCACAAGGACTTGATCGGCACGAGGAGAAATTTCCACTCCATGATCAAAACGAGGTTAATATAAAGCCATCAAGAAGCAGCTAGCCCACCACATGCAAGTAGACCCCCCCAAAAAAAAAGCCAGCATTCATCAGCCGCAACCGAAACAACATACTCCCGCTCGCTCTCCCTGCTAGGTTTAAATTTCCCACAAAAGGAAAGAATGTAAATGAAGCAAGCTGAATCCTAACAACTCAACACAAATGCCACACGGAGAACGAGTGCTGAAAGAAAATAAAGACATCATCAAGCACAGAGAGCTCACGAAGCTCAATTCTCCCGAATCAAAGCCGACGATTGCCAGCAACGAGCACAAGAGCGCATCGCCGATACCCTTCTTCGTCCTCCGTCTTCCCAATCGATTACGAGGCGAAGGAATCTCTCTCTCTCTCTCTCTCTGTCTCTCTCTGTGGGGAAAGGTTTATCGAACCAAGGAAAAGAAAAATTCAATTTTCAAGGCGATATCGGTGTGTGTGTCTCTCTCTGGGGATTATGTGAGAAGGTGGAGGTGATGGAATTAAAGAACGAGCGAGGACAAAGGACAAAAGAAACCGATGATGAAAAATGGGTAAGTAGCGTCGGGGACGTCGACTTGCTGTCGGGTGGACATGCAACAAAACAACAAAACTAGTCAATTGCATGTTGTATGATTAAGATTCCTTCCTAGGCATCGGATGCTCTCCTTTGTCTAAATTAGCAATTTCATCCGTCATCCCCAAAAAGACAAAAAAAAACGTATGCCTTTTAATGGATAAATTTAACTGGGTATAGGATCTACAGAATCGATTGAACTACAAAAAGAAATATAGTCATAAAAAATCCTTCTTTCGGTGCCGTAAAAGTGAACGATTCCATTGTGTTTTCACATTATAGAACCGGTGAATTGCAAGTCGCATTTGATAGTGAAGATCAGGGTAGATGGTTCAGAGGGACACCTTGGGTTTTGGCGTTTCAAAGACACTTATTCAAGTGCTAGAGCCTTTCATTATCTGCTATAACCTGCGTGACATAAGATACCCAGCACTATGCCCTCGCATGTGTTTTATCATCATCTGATTCTCAAATGAAAAGAAATTAAAGGGGAAAAACGAAAGAAGGGAAGATACAGCTATGGAGATTATAGGCATGAATTTACACAGCCAATAAAATAGTATAAACGAATGGCTTCAAGGACTAACTGACTGGATTATCTATCTTCTTCTGGAGATACCGAAACAGTCTAGCAGCCGACAGCACCGGTTTGTCCCTCGATTTGATACATAGTCTCGCTACCTCCAGGAGATTTCTTAGCTCCCTCGAATCATAGTCATTTCCAAGATCTGGGTCTATCAGCTTATAAATGGAGCTACCCAAATGATATTCTTGAACCCACTGGATCAGATTGGCGCCTCCCTCTTCTGATGATTGCCCAGTGATGAGCTCCAGCATCAGCACGCCGAGCTGGAAAATGATGTTTCTGGATTCTGCCTCAATACAATCTGCAACGAGAATGAGGGATTCGAAAAATATTAATCGAAGGGAATAGGATGCGCATTCATATCATTGCAAAGACAACGTGTATGGTGACGACAGATCACCTTTTGGAGGAGTAGTTCCTGTGTGATTCCCAGAATAACCAAGAAAACCAACGTCTGATAGCTGAGATAATCAAGGAAAATGTCATTTTTGCTTTTGACTTCACGGCAACAGTGCATCAACTTGATTGAATTCCAAAAACTTGTGAATTGAGATTAACTCTCGTCTGATTCAGAAAAGGCAAAGAAGATGCTGGACTAATGCTATGAAAGAAACGAAACAATTCCCTACCTTGGCAATGAAGTTCTCATCCAACATGACATTGCTTGAGTTGACAGATACACGATATACTGGGGGATCAGTAAATAGGAGCAAATATTCCTGCAGACAGATTGAGACTCTGTCAACTTGAAATCAGACTTTCCGTGAAAAAACAAACTACTATCTTGTGTGCGCATAAGACGGAGCTAGTTTCCTCCCAGCAAATTCAGCATGACAGAAGGATTGGCCTAATACATCTTGTAGTGCTAAGACTTGTAAGTCATTTGATTCAACAGATAAAAACATGCAGACCAAAAGCTTGATAATGTCAATATGTCCATTCATGATTTTGCGATCATCCAGGATTATGATACTTTTACCAAGGACAAGTTCTAAGCATATGGTCGATGTCTCAGGTCATCTAGTAACTAGCTCTCCAGCGAGATTCACGTAAGGTTTTTGATCATGTCTACCATAGACCATTCCAGGTTGCAGGGTACACTAATTGAGCAGTTTCATATTTTAGGAAAGCCTCCCAATTTGATTTGTCTCTGTTCCCACGTAAGAAATGAAAATTAAAGTTAAACGTTACAATAATTCCTTGACTTACCAATGCAGCAGCTACACCATTGGCTATCTGTAATCTCGTTCTCCAATTCAAAGGAGTCCTAAGAGGATCTGCAAAGAGCACCCCTCTTCAGACCAAATTTTATCAAGCCAATAGATAGAAAATGTTTTAACTGACAATTACCATTGAGATGATCCTTCAAGCTTCCGTTCTCGACATTGTCAAACACTAACAAACTGCAAGGTGTAGAACCATTTGTCAATCATTCGTGAGAATTCCAGCTAAACAGAGAGGGTTCAATTTCTCATTCAGTAGCAGATAAGCCACAATGTAGAATAGATATTGTTTTTTCCAAATCACAGGAAAAGGGATACTTGCTCAATTAAGGTACATTGGATGAACAAGCAAGATGATCAACAGGAGAGAAATTTAAAAAAGCAGTTGCCCACATTCATAGACAAAATCTTGTAATGAAGTAAAGTGCAAAATTTTTCAAAATTTGCCCGAATGATGAGGGCCGCACCTTTTTTGCCCCATACAGAACCCTCTAAGTGCAAGGAGGTGGCGGTGATGCAAACGACCTAAGAGCTGCACTTCTCTGTAGAAGACCTCATTACTCTGATCAAATTCCTTAACCTCCCTAACCAAAGCAAGCCCAGCATCATCGAAGTTGGCTCTGTAAGCCGCCCCATGAGAATCGCTATAGATGATCCCGCAAAAACTGTCCGTTGCCTTCTTTATGTCCTTGTACGAGAAGTGCCTCACAAAAGAAACTGGACCTGTAAGTATAAGATGGCAACGACAGCGTGCACGGAGATAGTAAGAAGGACTTCTCCAAGCAAACGGCAGGTGAAGAAGCCTGAACCAGTGATCATTTCAAAGAAACCATCGCCACACAACACAGGTCGAAAAAGTTTCGTAGGTAAAGCGTTTCCTATTTTCACTCGAACATAGTCACAAGGAAAAGAACTGGCACATCATTCGACCTTTCTGGAAGCGATCAAATTCAAGTACTCGAAAGCAACACGAAGGACAACCATCGTAATTAACACGAAGAGAACAAACAAACAGCTCGTATCGTCACGACGTCCCGACATCCAGACATCCAGATCCACATCGAACTCCACAACATAAACCTTCACTGCTCTTCGAACTCTCACGAATTCCCGCACGAGTAAGTTCTCACTTCCCACCAGAGATTGGCGATTTGACGCTCAGTACTAACTAATCACGCGAATTATCCGAGAGGATCAGGCACGCGACACGCTCCGAACGCACAAATTCCGGAAAGCAGAGGCCACGAGCAGTCTCACCTCCGCTCGAATTGCTCGCCACTCGAAGAACTCTCCAACGCGAGAACCACAACGGACTGCTCCCGAATCAGAAAACGTCGCGCGACAAAACCGAGCGCGGCGAGCTCTTCAGTTCCGGATCGCGGAACACGCCACTCAGAGAGAGAGAGAAGAGAGAAGAGGGAGCACCGACCTGGCGGAGGAGGAGGGGGGCGGAAGCAGCCGTGGATCTTACGGATCAGGCGATCGGCGCCGGCCCCGGCCGCCATGAGCTCGCGGCGGTGTTGTGCCGGTCCGGAGGAAGAAGACGGGGGAGGGCGCATAGGGTGGGACGGTACGAGTGGCAGCGAAGAAGGTTCTCCTTCTCATTGCGTCGTCTCTTCTCTCTCTTCCGGTCTTTTGCTTTAATCAAATCTTCGGGTGTTGCTTTAATCAAACGTCTCCCATTTTGTCCTTGTCACCGCCCCACTTTTTTTTTTTCATTGCGGGCGCGAATCTGCGAGAGAGCGAGAGCGAGAGAGAGAGAGAGAGAGAGAGAGAGTCCGTGCGCGAGAGAGTGCCGGCTCGGTAAAAGAAGACGTTTACCCCGGGTTCTCTTTTGGTTAAAAAGAGGAAAAAAAAAAAAAAGTTCTCAGTAAAAACTGACCAAATATTCCTGAGCTTGTTGGCAACCCTGGACAAAGAAGAAGAAAGAATTGTCGCGAAAAAAAAAATGATGGTCAATTCCGTGAGTTACAAGAGATCTATATTTGAGATTTTGCTTGATTCCATGAAGCATTACATGATATTGGAATTAGATTTCGTCTCACCTTTAAATATTCGATAGTAGAGTTTATATGCTTTTTATATATATGTACAAGTGATGAAATGGATCTAGGACCCATATTTTAAGTCCTATTTAATGGTGTGGGTCATAAATGAGTTGCCTTGGATTTTAAAGACAAGTTTGAATGGGTTTATTTGAGAACTTAATGAGTCTTCAATGGGTTTTTAAATGGGTCATGGGTGAATTTGGGTTGAACCCTTTTTGACTCTATCACCCGTCTCACAAGTCCACATGCATGTGATGTGACTATGTACATTGTGATCGCCAACAAACAAAAGTTTAGATGGGCTTTTTCTTTGCTCTATAGCACTAGCAAGTGCCAACCGAAGTTGAGGATACATATGACGATCTTCATGAGAATAGCCAGAGTGATAACGTAAGAGGATGCCCCATCTGGAAGGGCACCGAATGAATGAGCGAAGGGTGACATCACTGACATGGGCTGAGGAAGATCCCCGAGTCTTATTTAAGACAACTAAATGCATCCCAAGGTCCTAGCTAGAATTGGGCTGGAATAATGGTGCCCATCCCTAGCTAGTTCCAAAAAAAGTCTGCTCATGCTAGAGGAAGCATCCCCACTTAACGATCGGTCTGCTAGATCATGCAAATTCAAAGACGTTATCACATATGAGCCATCCACAGGGAAACTTGCATGTGTGGTTTTGGCCGGACTCTCCTTAGATATCTAATAACTTGCTTCTGCTGGTCGAGCTCTCCTAACTATTGCCCATTTATTTTGAAATAATCTTTTTAGGAGGAACGATTTCACATATTTTTGCGTAATACTTCTATTATTAAGTATGGCTGATATCATTTTGATGTGTTTTGATTCTTCCGCACACAAGAGTTTTGATGCTTCTGAATTCATTATATTAGGGTCCGTTCGTTTCGCGGAAAATGACTTCCGAGAAAATGTTTTCCGGATTTTCCGGTGTTCGTTTCACGGAAAATGAACTAGTCAAAGAAAATGTTTTCATCATTGAAAAAAACAACCTTTAAAGTGGGGAAAACGTTTTCCACTTTTGAAAAGTGGAAAACATTTTCCATGACTTCTTCCCTCTTACTTCTTTTTATTAATACATTTTTGTTTTATTTTTATGCTTTTTTTTTTAAATCAAGTTTTTAATTTCTTTTTTTCTTTTTTTCCTTTTCATCTTCTTCTTTGGCGGTGCCGATGACCGGCCACGGGCGTCGGCATCTACCGTCCGACCGCGCCCAGCTCTAGGTCGGCGCGCCTTAGCCTCGACCGGGCGCCGGATCGCTAGATAGGGTAGCTCGGCTGGTGAGCTCACGGCTCGCTAGATCCGACAAGTCTGGGCTCGCCCGAAGCCCAGCGAAGCCAGCCGCCGCTGTTTCAGCCCGAGCCGGCCAGAGCCGGCGAGCTCGGGCGAGATCGGCCGAGCCTCGAGCTCGCCGGATCTGGCCACCGGGTCTTGGTCGGGCGCCGGGCAGCCGGCCATCATCAGGCAGGAAGGAGGCGCCGGCGGTGGAAGGAGGAGGAAGGAGGAGGAAGGAGTCGCTGGCGGAGGAAGAAGGAGGAGGAAGGAGGAAGGAAAAGAAAAAGAAAAAAAAGAAAAAGAAAAAGAAAGAAAAAATAATAAAAATTTCGATTTTTTAAAAATATAAATAATTAAAAATTCATTTTTTTAAAAAAATATAAAAAATAAAATTAATTTTTTGGTCAATTAAAAATATTAAAATTCAAATTTTGATAATTTTTTCCAAACAATTAAATGAGCTAACGAACGGTGGAAAATGTTTTCCACTCAAATTTTAAGTTTTAGCCGAACACCGGAAAATAGAGTCATTTTCCTGGAAAATGACTTCCAAGAAAATGTTTTCCGAAAACATGATATTTTCCGCGAAACGAACGGATCCTTAATTCGACTTTCTACTCTAACGGTATGCTCTTTATGATCGCAGCTCATGATCTAATTGCCATGTATTTAGCTATTGAACCTCAAAACTCATGTTTTTATGTGATCGTAGCATCAAAAGGAAAGTCTGAACTTCCCATTCGTAATATTTGATCTCAGGTGCATTTCCCGATCGCATTTTATTGTTTGGGCACGACATGGCAACTACACATATCTATTAATATTACTTAAACTCGTAGACCTCATTGGATTGGTTGTGATATTGATCTTATGGGAAACGAAATCAAAGAATATAGAGACTCTCTATGTAGTTGTCTATCCAGGCGATCAATCTCACACCTTGCGAACGAAGGGGAGTCGGCATGGTGGTACAGTCCTCCATTTCATGGGTTTCGATGGTCGAATATGATCAGTTTTAATTAATTCTCTTCCGGTTTAGTTCTTTTGGGACGGGCCTCCATTTCCTGTGCTCTCGTTATGCATCGGTCACGCTCCCTAGCCTAAGATCACTTGTTTTTCCCTTGTTCTTTTTTTCTCCACAGGCATGCAGCATTCAATTTTCGGCCACTGAAAACGATGCAATATAGAATCATCAAGCCAACTCAACCTGGTAGCAAGCGTCACTCATTCTTGATGTCCTTAAAACAACATGAAGTAGCTTCTCTAAAGATGATTCGTCTCGGTGCTCATAGGTAATCTTCTCAGCATATGGTTTGGTTTGTGCATACGCAGATCACCAACTTGCAGACGGGGAGAGTCTCTATGGTTTGGTTTGTTCTTGATGTCCTGCCTTCCGATGCCGGTCTTTGGCAAAGCCTTCGTAAAATGTCCCGATCTTCAGTCATCCATACATCATCCAGGACCATGAGATACCTCACAGAGCTTAAGAAATCATTTAGACTATTGGCTAACTCGATATCTCTTGATCTGTCGGCTGAAGTCCCGCGTGAACTTGAATGCTCATATCGATGAACGTGGTACGAGCTACAAATGCCCGAGAAACGGTGATCCAAGCATGACAAGAAATGGTACTCTTGATCTATCATAACATTCTCTTTGACACTTTGCCTTTGCGCCGGATTTGTTTGTGTCCATCAGCCTTGATTTATGACCTTGTAATGGTGCTCTTGGTCTATCATAAAATTCTCTTTGACGTTACTCTTATAAGAAGTTCTCTTTGACGAAACTCCTATAAGAAGGTCCCGACAGTAGCACGCTCTGAGCTGCTACTTCATAGAAAGAAGTTCGGCTAAAGTGTATTTCAATTTTACCAGTTGCTTTCCATAGTGTGTTTCACATTGATTACCAAATAATATTTGCATCGAAAGAAAATCTTTAGAGGCAAAGTACTTTATCTAGATACGAATTCATTATGCCAAAACTCTCCCGAACGCATGCTAAGTGGTTGAGGCGTTAAACCCTTCAAATTTTAATAATCTTTAGATCACCGATATTCAATCTTGACTGTTAGATCTCTTAACGTGAGCAAAGCTTTTAACTATATAAGAAAGGGATAATTATTAAAATGAGTGGTTCTTTCTACATAGTCATTAATTTAGAAACAGATTTTCCATTCATCATGGTAAATTCAAAATATTTCAAAACAGTAGATCTATCCGTACCTTGTTTGTTAGTATTATATTTGATCTTCAAGGCATTCCAAATACTTCTAGGGGTTGTGTAAGATTGAAAATTTTCATATAAATGATCTAGCAGAGCATTAAGAATTCTTTCTCAGCAACTTATATCCATTATCATTTTTTGTCAAGATTATCACAAGTTATCATGCCACTTTTATTAATAAATTTCAAAATGTCATATCCAACATGTTATAATTATCATGCTACAAGAAAGATGACTCAAGCATATAAATAGAAATGGAAGTCTCATCAATACTTACTTGTCAAGATTGCAAGCACTTAATATAGCAACGGCCTCCATCTCCATTGTAGCAATACCTCAAGCGATGACCTAGAATGCTACAATAAAGATGAATGACAATCCAACTTTTGCATGTACCTCGATTTAAAACAAAAATATAAAGATTATGTTTAGTTTGGATAACTCAATTTCTCAATCCTTTTCAATCAATTTTTCTATCAATTTATGAAATTAAAACAATAAAGAATAGTAAAAACCTTCCACTCACGTGTTGTCTTGGTATTAATTAGTATGGTAATCTCGCGCGGGAGTTATTGGATCTTGCAATTAAATAAACCGAAATGCTGAATAATAAGGAACATGAGAGATTTACGAGGTTCGATCTAAGGGTCATTGCTTACTCTATAGAGAGAGCCATGAGAATTAAATAATTATAATCGCTCTCACACTCAAGTGTTAGTCAAAACGTGGATGTTTATCTTCTTCAACAGAAAAAACAAATCCTCCGTGCCCAAGAGATGGAAGAAAATCAGCAACTTTTGTATTTTAAGACCACTTCTCACCGTCAATTTGAATTAAATAAGAGAATATTGATCTTGATTAATCGAAATCCAACCAAGATTTGCCTTGAAAGCCTAATTATCTTTACAATACGCATCGGTCTATATTAACAATTAGTACCTCCTAAAATCAGGGGGATGGGGTGGGGACACGTAAGTTTCAAGAGTGGGTTTCGACTCCCACGTCTTGCAAGAGGCATGGCAAAAGTCTGAGAGTGAATATAGCATAGGAATAGAGTAGGACTGACAAAAAAAAAAAAAAAAAACTCAGGATTGTGTAGAAGTAACCACTGTTTTGGTTATGATCTTTTTCTATTTAGGCCGTTATATTAAACATTATTTTTTAACAAAAGTAAATAATTTGTTCCCTTTAAACTTCAATATAATGATTGTAGGAGTATTTGTGACAGGCACATTAGGCAGGTGCAGTGCTAACTTTTATTAGGTAGATTGAAAAGCGATAGATTAACTTTACATAAATTTTACAAAAACTAAACATTGCATGTTAATACAAAAAACTTGTCATCCTCAAAATATACATATATAATAATTTATAATTTAAAATATTTAAAATTAAATCAATGTCGACACTTTCTTTCAATATTTACATCAAGCATATTAAGATAATAACTAACCTAACTAAAAATGAGCAACATTGGAATAAATATGGCTTTAATGTACATAATGCTAAATCTATAATGCTGACATATTTATTGAATTGATTATAATTCACGTATCAATATTATGTGTACCTGTGGTAATCAAGTAAAAAAAAAAGGTTGTAAGATGACATAAATACAAAGCGCATTTAAACTGCGACATGACCATTCGATTTATTTATTAATGAAATCGTTATATTTTTCCTCTGTTTTTATTTTAAACAATAGGTGGCGAGTTCTCTTAAAGAATAAAATAACATTCCGTGTCAGGCTCTTTGTAAAAAAAAGATAAATATAATTAATTGAAGGTTATTGTTGTAGATTTTATTTTTTTCTCGGTTTCTCCACTCTTCCGCATCCCCAGAACTTCACTTCTTCCCGTGTCAACTATTAATGGATTACTTTCACCGCCCACTCTATCTGAGCCACCGATTGCTTTTTTTGGGGACGTAAGTATAGTGAAAAGATATGTTATTGATATGAAGTTATTAATTGATTATCTGTTATCGATTACGTTAAACACATTATTAAACGATGATACTGTACACAAGACTAGAATTTGAAGACTATTAGTATCATTATTCCCTTAAAAAGACAATGTTACTGGTGGATAAACATCGTCCCCCCTACAATAGATGTTATGGTCCAACAGCAGCTCATCACTACTTCTTTGTTTACACTTTTTTTTTTGCGATCTTCATCTTGTTATGATAAAGAATTATGTAATTTGAAGCGTTCCTTTTGTTTACTAAAACATTGCATAGGAAAAGAGGATACACTTTGCATGTCGAAAGAAAAATAAGAAATATAAACGTGGTGGGAAAATAAATATAATGCGTTGTCTATTTAGGAAAATAAACCCTTACTCTCCCTAACAAGTTGTAGGATTCGACTCATCGAAACACACAGAAAAATCTAAATTTAAATTAAAAGGTCAATTTACCTTTACATTACAATTTCACGCATCATTCACTATGGTGTGGCTATCACTCGATTAAATGATATGTATGGATCCTTTTACAAATTTTATTCATGAAAGCTTGAAGAGGAAACTAACTTTTAAGATTTTTGCGAAGCGACTTTGTTGAAAAAGGTAATCTAGATTGGGGTAATCCTACGTGGAAAAGGTAAACTGAATTCTAAAAATTTGTCTTTCCTCGCATAAGAAAGGACCTTACTTGAGGAGTAAGTTCATCAAAGAAGTTGCACTAATGGCGAATTGGAAAGAACTCCCACGAGAGCTCCTAGAGCTCATCGCTCAACGGCTAGCCATAGAAGACTTTCTAGCCTTTGGAGTGGTGTGCACCTCATGGCGGTCCGTCGCCACCAAGGAGATGTACACGCGAAGTCAAAAGCCCCGTGGCTCGTGACTAGTGCGTACAAAAAAATGGCTGAATTCTGCAGCCCCTCTAGAGGGAGAATTTACCCAGTGAAGTCGCCGGGAACTCGAGCCCAGACCTTGTCTCCACGGGGATGGATGCTCCTGTCAAACTGGGACCATAAATACCGTATCTTCAATCCGGTTTCGAGCGTCAGCATCAAACTCCCTGCCTTGGAGAAGCTTCCCCGCACGTCACCTCTCCACGTGGAACTCGACAGGCTGATGCAGCTCATTTGCGTTTGCGTCTGCTTGAGAATCGACAGGATCGCGTTGTCCTCGAGCCCTTCTTTGTCCAGGAACTACGCTGTCATGATCACTGTGAATTGGGATCTTGGACGAGGAGGCCTTGCCTTCCACAGATCAGGAGAAGATGAGTGGACGGTAGTGAGTCGCCCGGCGGAGACGGGTCCTCATTGGCCCAAAGTCCTTCAACTGATTTATTACGATGGGCTATTCGTGGCCTTGGATGCGGAAAATCACATAACGACTCTCAACGAGAGAGAGAGACGCATGGAATCGCGACTAGTTCTAGGGCAGAACTTCAACGGTTGGCCGTATCTCGTCGAATGTTCGGGTTCATTGCTGGTGGCTTGGAAGACAAGGGGTGGCAAGGGGAATAGAATCCGAGTTTTCGAAGTGGATTTGGAGAAGGGAACTCAGGAAGAGGTCAAGAGCTTGGGGAACGCGTCTCTCTTCTTGAATGACAACTCTTCCTTCTCCATGGAGTTTAACGCTGGGTCTTGCCTTCTCGGAATCAAGCCAAACCACGTCTATTACGTAGAAGAGAAGAAGGAGAAGATTTACAGCATGGATAACGGAAACGTCGAGACATTCTCCGATGCGACTGATCACGGTCGTGCAGGCCAATGGTGCCGTCATGAACTCCAATGGTTCCAACCTGATTTCTGAATTTTTTTCCCTCTTCGGAATTCTAAGCTTCAGGTACCATCTCATTGGATTATATTACGGAAGATTTGCCAAAGATTTGCATTCTGTTTTTCTTTTCTAATATTTGGCGTATCTCTTATTATCATAAAGATTTAGTTTTTACTTTTAGTTAGCATAATATTTGGTGTATCTCTTAGAATTAGCTAGGGATATTACGTAGATCTTTTCATTCTCTTTTCTGTTAAGCAATATGTTGCACAAATATATATATTGTAAGTTAAGCAATACAAGTGAATTACAATTTATTTCATAGTATTAGAGCTGGACGTTCTGAATTCAAATTTTTCCAGGTCTCATTTGTTTCCTCAATTAAATATGTTCATGCTTGGTACTAGGCAAAAAGACCAAACTAAGTATGAGAGGGAGTGTTGGAATAATTAAATATTAAACCATGCATTCTTTTAATACCTTAAGCTTTTAGAAGTTAATAATGGTCTCACAAAATCTCACGTGGTATTAGAGCTTAGGAACAATTTGCTGAGCCTCACATCACATTTTTAGCTACTGTGGATTAAAAGAAGAATCTACAATTCGTGCGGAAAGATGTGCATAATTGGCTTAGTAACCACCAATCTAGATTTCAATTTTTGAAAATTTAAGCAGGGGAAATGAATATGAATTTAAATATTAAGGATATGTGTTCATCAAAATCTAAATAGGACATTAGTAAAGTAATTGCCTATGAATATCAAATATGAATTATAAATAATGTCGGATGCCCTCTTTACTCTTTTTTATTTTTTTTATTGGGGAGATGAGAGAGATATTTTGGTCATCTGGAAATTTGTTATATATAGTAGAGATAAATATAGATAGATGACAGTAGATTAAGAGAACTTTGCAACTTGCAAAAAAAAAAACAGCACCATTTATCAAATTTTTCCGATTGAACATAGACAATTGGAAAACATGGTACGGTAGTTTTTATTTTTTCTCAGTTCCTCTACTCTTCCGTATCTCCGTAACTTTTCTTTTCCCCTTATCGACTATTGAGGCATTACTTTCACCACTCTCTCTATCTAAACCACCTTTTTTTTTTTTTTATGCAAGTATAGCAAAAAGATGTTTTATTGATCCAAAGTTATTAATTAATTATTTCTATGATGGGTCACATTAAACACAACATTGAAGGAATGATATCGTACATGAGACTAAAATTTGAGAACTATCGATATCGTATTCCTTTAAAAAAATCATGTCAGCTAGTGAATAACATCATCATCCTACCACAACAGATGTTATGGTCCAACAACGGATCCTCACTACTTCTTTGTTTACCCCTTTTTTGTGCAGTCTTCTTATTGTGATAAAGAATTATGTAACTTTGAAGCCTTCCTTATGTTGAAACATTGCTGATGTCAAAAGAGCATACACATTGCATGTCGAAAGAAAAATAAGAAATATAAATGTGGTGGGAAAAATACACCTCAAGTTTTGTCTATTTAGGGAAATAAACCCATACTCATTTACAAAGTATAGGATTAAACTCATAGAAAGTTCGGAACACATGATGAAGATCTGAGTTTAAATTTAAAAAGTGCAAAATACTTAAGAAATTATTATTTAAATGTTAAAGGTCAACTTAGCTTTAAATCACAATTTCATGCATCATTTGAAGAAAGCCGAAGGGACTTGTCGAAAGACGTAATTTAGATTAGGGTAAATTCTACACCGAAAAGATAACTAAATCCCCAAAAGTTAATCTTTCGTCGCATCAGAGAGGACCCGCCTCGTGTTTTGAGGAAGAAGTTCATCAGAGAAGTCGCACACCAGAAAAACAGATCATTAAATCTGCTAAGAAGTAATGGCGAATTGGGAAGAACTCCCACGAGAGCTCATGAAGCTCATCCCTCAACGGCTAGCCATAGAAGACTTTCTAGCTTTTGGAGGGTGTGTACCTCATGGCGGTCCGCCACCGGACGTACGACGCGAAGTCGAAAGCCCCGTGGCTCGTGACTTATGTGTACAACCAAGCACTTGAGTTCTGCAGCCCCTCTACAGGGACAATCTACCGAGTGAAGTTGCCCGGACCTCAAGCCCAGACCTTGTCTTCACCTGGATGGATACTCGTGTCAAGCATGGGCTGTGAAGGCCGTATCTTCAACTCGCTTTCGCCCGTCAGCATCGAACTCCCCACATTGGAGAAGCTTCGCCACAAGTTGCGTCTCAAAGGGGGACTCAACGGGCCGGTGCTGCTCCTGTGCAGCCGCCTGAGAATCGCCAAGATTGCGTTATCCTGGAGCCCTTCTTTGTCCAGGAGCTACACAGTCATGATCTCTATTAATTGGGAACTTCGACTACCAGGCCTTGCCTTCCACATATCAGGAGAAGACGCATGGATGGTAGTGAGTCCGACGCATCCAACTTGGTCCGACGTCATTCAACTGATCTAATACTAAGGGCTATTTGTGGCCTTGGATGCGCACAATCATATAATGACTCTTGACGAGAGAGAGCGACGCATGGAATGGCGACTAGCCCTAGCGCAGAATTTGAAAGGTCGTCCTTACCTTGTCGGATGTTCGGGTTCATTGTCGGTGGCTTGGAAGACAAGGGGTGGCGAGGGGAATAGATTCCGAGTTTTCGAAGTGAATTTGGAGAAGGGAACTCAGGAAGAGGTCAGGAGCTTGGAGAAGGCGTCTCTCTTCCTAAACGACAGCTCTTCCTTCTCGATGGAGTTTAAAACGCCGAGTCTTGCCTTCCCGGAATCAAGCCAAACCACGTCTATTACGTAGATGAGAAGAAGAAGAAGAAGAAGAAGAAGAAGAAGAAGAAGAAGAGTTATGGCATGGACAACGGAAAGATCGAGACACAATTCGACGCAGCGAATGTCGAGACATACTTCAATGCAACTAGTCACCGTTCTGCCGGTCAATGGTTCCAACCTGATTTTTGAATTATTTTCTCATTCTCTGTGTATAAAGATTTTGATGTCAAACCCAGGTCTAGTGGTGAATGTAAGTTTATTTTCTAGACGGTTTGTAGACGATAGCAGCTACCTTTGTCTTGTAAATTGGAGTACTGTGCTGACAAGTGGGTTACAAGATATTGTGAGAAGCACGGATCGATCCAGTAGAAATCCTTGTGAGTTTCACCACCTTATCCCAAATGGGGAAGGTTACTATACTTGTCCTACCCGGTAGTGCAAGTAGTCACTTCCGAAGAAATGACGGATGGTTCCCAAGTTCCTAGATGTAAATTTTTCTTCCTCATCCGGGAGGGAAAACTCTTAAAATTTTACATCCCAAAGTTCAAACGGAGTCTTTTAAGAACCTACTTAGGTCCAATATGGTAGTTACCTTTTACTTGCAATTATTCTAAGAACCATCATCAACGAGAGGGGAATTCCAAGATTCACCAGTTTCGGGTACATCACTCATTGGAATAAACGAAGAATCATGCGGAGAGATATGCATAATTGGCTTGTTAATCACCTGTCTAGATTTTTAATTTTGATATTTTAAGCAGGAGATAAGAATATGAATTTAAGTATATCTGCCCATCAAATCTATATGGGAGATCTGTAAAGTAATTGCCTATGGATATCAAATTTTAATTATAAATAAATGTCGAATGTCCTCTTTACTTTTTTTAAAGGGAGATGAGAAAAGGATATTCTGGTCATCTGAAAATTTGTTATATATATAGTGGAGATAAATTTAGATAAATAACAACAGATTAAGAGAGCCTAACAACTTGTTGAAAAAACGGCATCCTTCATCAAATTCTTTCGGTATTTACATCATACATATGAAGATAATAACTAAGCAACATAACTGTGAACGAGCTATATGGGAATAAACATGGCTCTAATGTACATAACGCTAAATCTATAATGGCGACATATTTATTGAATCGACTACAATTCAAGTTTCAATATCATGTGTACATGTGGTAATCAAGTTAGAAAAATAGGTTGTAAGATGACATAAATTCAAAATGCATTTAAAATGGGGAGAATTACCAAAAAAGTCCTAAACCTATTGTAATTGTGTCAATTCAGTCATAAACATTTTTTTTTTAACTAATTTAGTCTTAAACCTTTTATAATTGTGCCAATTCAGTCAATCCGGCCAAAATTGGCCGGTCAGCGCTGACGTGGACGCTGGCGGGGGACAACCGGCCGGCAAACGCTAATGAGGCAATTTTTAAATATTTTTAAATATTTTTTTTCGAATTTTTAATATATATATATATATATATTTTTTTTTTCTCACCTTCTTCTTCCTCTGGCCGGTGCCCCGCCGGCTGGAGGCAAGGGCCGGCGAGGTTAGCCAGAGAAGTTCCTGGGAAGATGCTTTCAAAGTGATTGAAATGGAACTTGGATAATCGGATTCATGTATGACGAGCAGCAAAGACTTGCTCTGATCTTCTGTTACATCAATAGGTGAAACCCGGGAATCCACCTCAAGTAGTTTCTTGCGAGCGAGGCTCTTGTTCAGTACATCTTTCCTTTCTTGGATGAAAGCCTCGGCCTCGGCCTGATCGTCTTGGTAGTCTTCTAGCTGTTTATGTATCCAATTTAGGAGGCGAACATTCTCCAGAGATTTACCTGCAAGAATGCTGTCGAAGTGATTGAAATAGAACTCGGATTCATGTATGACGTGCTCTTCAACAAAGCCGCGATTGTACATCATTTCTGGGGTGGCGTTCTCCGATCGATCAGCTTTTCATCTACCCACCGCTGCTTTATCGGCTTCTGCCTGACTGATTTGTCTGGCTACTCTTCTGTGAGCGTGATAATAAGTCTGATCTAGATAATTAGAGCGATCGGTCTTGAGGTATATGCGATTTATGTGCTCCTTCCATCTGAACGGACAACGCACTGGATGAGTAGGCAAGACTACGTAAGATAAGAAACGAGGGGGTTGATTTCACGCCTTCATTCTTTGTCTGTCAACAAAAGGTGGACCCGTCAGTGTCGAGCAATACAACACGTTGTCCTCCAGCTTCAAGGATCGGACGGTTGAGCGCCGTGGCCTCCTAAATTGGATACATAGACAGCCTGACGACTACCAAGACGATCAGGCTGAGGCCAGGGCTTTCATCCAAGAAAGGAAAGATACACTAAAGAAGAGCCTCGCTTGCAAGGAACTGCTTGAGGTGGATATCCGGGCTTCACCTATCGATGTAAAAGGAGATCAGAGCAAGTCTGTGTTGCTCGATGCCCGCAGGCTCGCGCAATCGCCGCAGCCACTAGAGATAGCAAACCAAAACAAGCGGGAAGTGATGATAAGTGAGGTGTGGATGGAGATTCTGCGTTATGCCGCCAGTCGTTGCCAGTAGAATCATCATGCTCAACAGGTTGGAAGAGGAGGAGAGTTGATCACTCATCTGTGGATTCTCATGACGCATCTCGTAGGAAAAAGTGCAAAAAATATTCTAAACCTATTGCAGTAATACCTATTCAGTATTAAACCTTTCAATTAAACTAATTTAGTTCTAAACATTTTCATATTAGTACCAATTTAGTCTATCCGGCTAATTTAGACAAGAAATTGCTAACGCAAATGTTGACTATCCTATATGGCACGACTAACATTGACGTAATATTTTTTTTTTCTTTTTTTCTTTCCCTTTTCTTTTTGTTGGTGGCCGGCAATCACCGGATTTTACTTGGGCATATAATAAACCTATAACCACTTAGGGTGTGTTTATTTCGCGGAATACATTTTCGGGGAAAATATTTTCCTAATTTTCCGGCGTTTGGTTCACTCAGGAAAATGAGTTAACGGAAAACGTTTTCCTAACAAAGCTTAAATTTAGGAAAATGATTTCCCCTTTGAAATGACCGGAAAACGTTTTCCGAATCTACCAAAGCTTAGATTTAATGCTTGGTTTACAAACAATTATTCTTATAAATATATATTTTTAAATTTTTATGATTCTTTTTAAAATATTTTTTTAAAAATCGAATTTTAAGTTTTTAAATATAATTTTTAAATATTTTTTAAAATATAATTTTTAATTATTTTTATTTTTTAAAAATATAATTTTTAATTTTTAATAATTATTTTTTTCTTTTTCTCTTTTCTCTTTTCTTCTTCTTTGGCTGGCCGCCGGCCATGATAACGGCCGGCGACTGGCCACAAGCGAGATCGAGCTTGCCTACGTCGGGCGGGGCTTGATCTTGCCAATTCGGCGAGACCGAGGCCCCGCTCGACGCCAACGAGCCTCGAGCCTCGCCAGTTGTCGGCGAGGCTGAGCCTCGAGCTCACCAGCGTCGGGCGAGGCTCGATCTCGCTGATCTGGCGAGGTTGAGGCCCTGCCCGACACCGGCGAGCTCGAGTCTCGCCAGATCCGGCGAGGCTCGAGCCTCGCCAGTCGTCGGCGACCTGCCGGCAAGCTTGAGCATCACCTCGCCTGTCGCGGACTCTAATGTGGTGATATGCGGACGTGGTGGAGGTGACCTGGCACGCGGATGCGGCAAGCTGATGACAGCTTAAACGGTGTCTTGTGGCTAACACGTGCAGACGACGTCACGTCTGCGACGGAGGAGCAGCTGGTGCGTGCCAAAGCAGGGGGGACATTGATCTTATGTGCAGGGGTGCGTGGAGCAGCGGACGATGACTCGGTGGCCGGGTACCGTCTCACCTAAGGACGGTAGTGCTGATGGTGGTGTTTATTTTCCAAAACAAGCGCCTCAAGGCGTCGGAATAGCACTCAACAGCAGCGAGCTTGGTGGATTAGAGATGCGGCAGTGCGTGAGGCGGCTTCCAGCAGCCAATCGCGATGAAACGTCAGGATCCGGTTCTTCTGAGGACAGCGAGTTCAGTGGGGGTGTTCGTTTTCTAAAAAGAGCAGTGGAAGAATGTCGGACATCTATGAGAGGCTGAGGATTTACGGTCTTGGGAACTAAATGTTGGTGCTCGTTTGAGATTGCCTGTCCTTGGAAGCTGTGATCTTCACGGAAGGTACATGCGCAATTATGTACCAGTCCTCTCCCTGGCCTTCTCCGACTCCTCTTGTGAATTCCTCGGGCATATCTTTGAGTTCCAATTCGCGGAGAAATTCTAGGTGCCTCAATCCTTCTGGAATTGTTTGAAGAGCCGTGCATGCTCTGATTTCTAATTCCTCGAGGGCCTGCAGCGAGTCCATCCCTACTACCCATCCCTCTAGTTGCTTCAGCTTCCAGAGCTTCAGCACCCGAAGCAGTGGGAATTCACCTGGAGAGCAGCTATAATTTCCCCTCGAATGAGGCGCTTAATAACCGAAGAATTTTTAGATTTGGAAGTTTCTCCAACATTGGCATGGGATCTTCCCTTAGTCCGGACAATGACAAAGTCAGCTCGGTGAGTTTTTGGGGAAATTTATCTACCAAGACCGGATTGGTCAATCTTCCCAGCAAATATATGTTAGTGAGATAATCAAATCCGGATAAAGGCTCCAGAAATGGATCAGACGGTTTCACCGAGATATCAATCGAGATCAAACTGTTGATTTTACGTTAAGTTATCAAGGAAATTATCTATGACTTGAAAGCTATTCGGATGCTGATTGGGGATAAAACTTAGATGAAATGAAATCTACCTCTAGATTTATTTTCTTACTGAATAATAGCGCAATATCTTGGAGTAGTAAGAAACAAATGTGTATAGCCTTGTCTATGATGGAAGTTGAATTTGTGGCATTATCAGTAGCAATACAAGAAAATGTTTGACTTAAGAGATTTTTGGATCATTTAGGTGTTGTTAAGAATACTGCAAACTCATTATTGGTTAACTGTGATAGCCAAGTAATGATAGCATGCACTAAAGATCCAAGATATCATAGTAAGACCAAACATATAGATACTAAGTATAATTTTGTCAAAGATATAATTGCACGAAAAGATGTAAACTTACAGTACATATGTTCTATGACCATGTAAAATCTCTAGGACTGCATAGAGGCTGATGTACTGAACATTATAATTTCTCTTAAGTGTTCACATTTAACGAATTTGTGTTTCATTATTAATGTCTATGAGTCTTTGTTTGACATTTATGCATCTTAATACTTAGTGCATTATGTAAAATTGAGAAAGTATGTCGGATAGATAAAAGATTAGTCCACTCACACAGGTAATCGCCTTTATTTATTATGTGATAAATAGAAATGTGATGGTTTTTAAGCTTATTATCTATGTGATAATCAAGAGTTCAAGCTTAATATATAGATATTGCCTTAACTGAGTGTTAAGATGAGTACATAATATTTACTATGTTCGAAAGTAAAATAACCCACATATTTTACTTTACCTATCTTTAATGCCAGATGTGAATTCTGATAGATTCTGTGAAAGAGTAGATACGTGAACTCAAGTTAAAAATTAGGTATGTCTAAACTATCATCTGTACGGTATTGAAAGTGTAGACATACGCTTCATAGAAAAATAGTTAATACTATAATACGTATTTCATACTACGTATATATGAGACGACCAATAAGAATGGCAAAAGCTTTGATCTTAAATTTTATGCTATGTGAGACTCTTGAGGAAAATAGTTATTCAATTAAGTGCCATCATGACTCTTACTTATTCTCAAGATTTTTATTCAATATTTGTTATCTTAATTTGTTGCCAATATAATAAAACATTTCTAAAAAAACAAGTTGAACTGAAATTGAGAGTTTCAAGAAAAGAGGAAGATTCAGTTTGGAGAATCACATTCTAATTTTGTATTCACTAGTCGACCAATTATGATTATTTTGAGATAATTATAATTGTGATTACAATATATCATTATTAAAAAAGAGATCAAGAGAAATATAAATGCAATCGATCAATATAGGGTATTGTACACTATATCTACTAAAAAATGTGATACCCATTATGAACTACTATATATTCTTAACAGATGTATAACAATGAGCTCTCGAAATATGTTGGTCGTACGGATTATATACTGATATAAATATTGCAAGGAGGTGATGGATTTTTTATTTGATGGGCCAATCAGGCTCGTCCACCCATATTGGGCCAAAATCCAGCTTGTAAATTAATGGCTCGTAAGAGAGAGTGCAATTACTATTGTATAAATATAAAAAAGGAGAACGTTGAATAAGACATGTGAAAAGAAAAAACAAAACGTACTTCTTCTCTCCTTGGATGACAATGTTTTCTCTCTTGACGAACGGAATTCCAAGGCCTCGATTAATTCTTCTGAGACTACAACAGTACTTAATCTGTGACAAACAAGGTATATTTGTCTCCGTGATATATCTTTCGATTGATGTTACATGTTTCCCGAGCACGTTTCTGCGTTCGTTTCGGTATTTGATCGTTCGAGTATCGATTCATTTTTCATGAATCTATTTCCTACGGAAACTATTGTCTCATCAAAAGCTTGGCGCATGAAATCCTCAGTTATAACTGCTCTGACTTCCAAAAATATAATGTCGACGTTGAGTAAGGATCTTACTTGGGATTTGATATGTAGGAATAGCAATCACATCCATAAGATGTTTCGTACATCTGATCTAAAATCTTCAACCGTCAGAGTAGTGATCTCCACGGAGGGAATGGCATCTAATAGCTTCTTTGAAAGTTTAGGGCCCGTTTGTTAAAAAGTGTTTCTGTTCTTCAAAATAAAAATTTTTGTTCTCTTGTTCCGGGGAAAAAAACAAAACAGAAACGTGTTTGGTAAAACTTTAGTTTCTAGGAACAAATTTGGAAAAGAAACAAGAAGTAAAAAAAATAGTTTTTTGTTCACGGGAATAATTCTGAGAAACAATTTTTCTCTCTCTTCTTTCTTCTTCTTCTCTTTTCTTTCATTATCCTTCCTTTTGGTCGGTCGCAGGCCTTGGCCATGGCTGGCGACCGACAGACAAAGGCTGGTGAGCTCGCCGGAGCATCGTTGAGCCTCACCAGCCCCGCGATGGCTGGGCAAGGCTTGACCTCGCCAGGACAGGGCAAGGCCAACCTCGCGGTGGCCTAGCGAGGCCCCAGCGAGCTTGCCGGCCCTCATGGTGGCTTGGCGAGGCTCCAGCAAGCTCGCTAGACCTTGCCCAACCAGTTGCCGATCGTCGCCATGGTCGGCCACCGGCCGCAAAGGAGGAAGAAGGAAAAAAAAAAGAAAGAAGAGAAAAATGAAAAATATTGAAAAATTAAAAGAAACAACAAAATTGACTAAAGTACAGCTCAAGTACCAAAACTTGGCACGGAGGGACACTTAAGTGCCAAAAATTTCGAAATATACACTTAAGTGCCAAAATTGAAGCAAAATGGATCACTTTAAGTGCCAATTTAGTCAAAATCCAGCCAAATTGCTGACATGGCAATTTTCTGGCGAGGTGAATGCAAAACGGCGTCGTTTTGCACACCGACGTTGCTACAAAATGCAAAAATGACGTTGTTTTTTCTCTACGTGGTAAATAATAAATATAAAAATTAATTAAATTAAATTTAAAACTAAATTTATTAAAAATATTTTTAAAAACTTGAAAATGGGGGGGGGGGTGGTGAAGGAAGGCAGCTGAGGGCTGAGCCCTTGCTGCTGCCGCCTCCCCGCTGCTACTGGGAAGGGCCGGCGACGGAGGGGGGAGGATCGGCCGGGGTCACCGGCCCCTCGCTGCCTCCCCACCGTCGCAACGCTGGGGGAGCGTCGACCGATCCTCCTCCCTTCGTTGCTAGCCCTTCCTGGCGGTATTGGTGAGCGTTCAACCGCCTCGCTTCGGCCCACCCTTTTTTAAAAAAAAATTAATTTTTTTTTAAATAAATTTTTTAAAATAAATTTTTTAAATAAATTTAATATTGAATTAAATTAAATTAAATTAAATTAATTTTTATATTAATTATTTACCACATCAAAGATAAAACGACATCGTTTTTTGCATTTTGTAACCATGTCAGCGTACAAAACGACGCCGTTTTGCACTCACCTCGCTAGAAAATTGCCACGTCTGCAATTTGGCCGGATTGGCACCAAAGTGTACCTTTTGAAACTTTTGGCACTTAAGTGTCCATTCGTGACAAGTTTTGGTACTTTTGCTGTACTTTAGTCATACAAGTTTATCAAACGCATTTATATTCCTAGAATACAAATTTTTACAGTTACCAAGCGCGTTCTTATAATTAGAAATTGTTCCCGGGAACAAAAATAGAAAAAACTATTTCTGTTCAAAAATTGTTTCTTGGAACAAAATGATTACTAAACGCGACCTTAATCTTACTCTGGGAGAAATGGGAGTTGCAGTTGCTTCTTTTGAAGAATCTCATTTAACAGATTATGCTTATTGGTCTTTGTTCAAGATTAGTGAAGAATGATGACGATAAGAATCCTACAACTTTACTTTATATTTTATCATAATCGAAGATGAATTGAGTTATACCAACTAAATTGACCTTAAGTCGAATATAAAAATTGTTCTTTTTGTAGCTACTATTCTCACATAGAGTTCGTTGTACTTATCAATCTAAGGGGGTGCATGACAAGCTAGAATTTATGTTCCAGAAAGAATTTTTCTATTCTAGACTTGTTTCGGGAATAGAAATCCGTTCGATAAAATCATTTCATTTTTTTATTTATGAAATATATTTTTGTTCCAAAAATCGGTTTGGAGTAGAAATCAGAAGTAAAAATTTTATACTTTTTTATTTCTGGAACAGAAATGAAAAATAAAAATTCTTCTCAGTGTTCGTCCTTGCTATGAACCGGTAGTCCATTCGTCGCTGCCAACCACCTTTTGCCGATTGTCGCCGTCGTCATCTACCGCCGCCGTCGTCAGCCGCCGTCGATCACCAATCGTCGCTATTTGCCGCCGATTCCGTCCGCTGGTCGCCATCGACCGTCGGTCACCGGTCGCTATCCGTCGCCGGCCATCGCCGCCACCGCCATCCGAAATTGAGAAATTTTGTATCGTTATCAAACGAATTTTTATTTTTAGAGTATAAATTTTGTGTCATTATCAAACGGGTATTTTGCTTAGAAACTCGTTTAGAAATAGAAATAGATATTGCAAACTTTATTTCAGGCTAGAATGGTTATCATTCATGTCGTAAGTGTCAGTTGTTGAAGATGAGTTCTCCACATACCTTTCTAATATCAAAACATTGAACATGTTAAGAAAGGGCCACTCCTATGATAAAAGAAGCTGTAAATGTGTTTCATTTGGTTTGTCATCTCAGATCACAACCGTCCATCTTCCTTACTATGAAGTAAGACTTGCTGCCTCCCTTTGGCCTCCCCGCTTTTTTTTTGCAGTTACCAAGCGCGTTCTTATACTTATAAACTTTTCCCGGGAACAAAAAAAAAAAACTATTTCTGTTAAAAAATTATTCCCCGGAACGGAATTATTATCCAACGCGCCCTTAATCTTACTTTGGGAGAAATGCGATTGCTTGTTTTGATGAGTCTCATTTTACAGATTATCCTTATTGGTCTTGGTTCAAGATTAGTGAAGAATGATAACGATAAGAATCCTAAAACTTCACTCTATGTTTTATCATAATCTAAGGTGACTTGAGATGATTTGAGTTATACCAACTGCATTGACTTTAAGTCGAATATAAAAATTGTTCTTTCTTTTTCTAGCTACTATTCTCACATAGAGTTCGTTGTAGGTATCAATCTAAGGGGGTGCATGACAAACCATAATTTATGTTCTAGAAAGAATTTTTATATTCTAGACTTGTTTCTAGAATAGAAATTCATTCGATAAAATTATTTCATTTTCCTATTTCTGAAATAGAGTTTTGTTCCAAAAATAGGTTTGGAGTAGAAATCAGAAGTAAAAATTTTATACATTTTTATTTATGGAAAAGAAATGAGAAATAAAAATTATTCTCATCGTTCATCCTTGCTACGAACCGGTCGTTCATCCGTCGCTGCTGACCACCGTCAGCCGGTTGTCGCCGTCACCGTCTGCCACCGTTCGCCGGTCGCCATCCGCCCCCGCCGCCCCCATTCGAAATTGAGAAATTTTGTATCGTTACCAAACAAATTTCTATTTTTATAGTAGAAATTTTGTGTCGTTATCAAACATGTATTTTGCTTAGAAACTCATTTAGAAATAGAAATAGAAATTGAAAAATCTATTTCTCTTTCATTAATCAATTTCAGGCTAGAATGGTTATCATTCACGGCGTAAGTGTCAGTGGTTGAAGATGACTTCTGCACATGCCATTCTAATACTAAAACATTGAACATGTCAAGAAATGGCTCTTCCTATAATAAAAGAAACTGTAAATGTGTTTCATTTGCTTTGTCATCTCAGATCACAACCGTCCCTCTTCCTTATCATGAAGTAAGACTTCTTGTAATAAAAAAGATTGTTATCCTTTTAGTAGGCGCTCTTAAAAATGCTAATAGTATATATTTTTCATTTCGTCAATTTTTCTAAGAGAGAGGGGGGATGGGGTGGGGGGCCAATTATTAATGTTACCAATGGTTTGTTGGAAAGATCTTACAGTTAAGAAGTGATGTAGTGAACCACAACAATGAGCGACCCGTGTGGAATTTATCCAGCTAATACTTGCAATTGGGGAAATGAAAAGTATATCCGGCGAGAGCTCGTAGGCGACCCCGGCCGTCCCTCCCCCCTCCGTCGCCGGTCCTTCCCGACGGCGGCAGGGAGGCGATGGCGGCGAGGGCCGCCTCCCTTCGGCCTCCCCCCTTTTTTTTTTTGCAGTTACCAAGCTCGTTCTTCTACTCATAAATTTTTCCCGGGAACAGAAATAGAAAAAACTATTTTTGTTCAAAAATTATTCCCCGGAACAGAATGATTACCCAACGCGCCCTTAATCTTACTCTGGGAGAATGGGAGTTGCTCATTTTGATGAGTCTCATTTTACATATTATTCTTATTGGTCTTGGTTCAAGATCAGTGAACAATGATGACAATAAGAATAATAAAACTTCACTCTATGTTTTATCATAATCTAAGGTGACTTGAGATGAATTGAGTTATACCAACTGCATTGACTTTGAGTCGAATATAAAAATTGTTCTTTCTTTTTGCAGCTACTATTCTCACATAGAGTTCGTTGTAGCTATCAGTCGAAGGGGGTGCTTCACAGATAAGAATTTTTGTTCCATAAAGAATTTTTATATTCCAGACTTGTTTCTGGAATAGAAATCCATTCGATAAAATTATTTCATTTTCCTATTTCTGAAATAGATTTTTGTTCTAAAAATAGGTTTGGAGTAGAAATCAGAAGTAAAAATTTTATACTTTTCTATTTCTGGAAAAGAAATGAGAAATAAAAATTCTTCTCATCGTTCGTCCTTGCTACAAATCGGTTGTCCATCTGTCGTCACTGACCACCGTCCCCCGGTTGTCGCCGTCGCCGTCCGCCGCCGTTCACCGGCCGCCATCGGTCGCCGGTCGCCATCCGTCGCCGCCGCCACCATCCGAAATTGAGAAATTTTGTATCGTTATCAAACGAATTTCTATTTTTAGAGTAACAATTTTGTGTCGTTATCAAACGGGTATTTTGCTTAGAAACTCGTTTAGAAATAGAAATAGAAATTGAAAATTCTATTTCTCTTCCATAAATCAATTTTAGGCTAGAATTGTTATCATCCACGTCGTAAGTGTTAGTTGTTGAAGATTAGTTCTGCACATGCCTTTCTAATACCAAAACATTGAACGTGTCAAGAAATTGCTCCTCCTATGATAAAAGAAGCTGTAAATGTGTTTCATTTGGTTTGTCATCTCAGATCACAACCGTTCATCTTCCTTACCATGAAGTAAGAGTTCCTGTAATAAAAAAGATTGTCATTCTTTTAGTAGGCGCTCTTAAAAATGCTAATAGGATATATTTTTCATTTCGTCCATTTTTCTAAGAGAGAGTGGGGATGAGGTGGGGGGGCCAATTATTAATGTTTCCAATGGTTTGTCGGAAAGCTCTTACAGTTAAGAAGTGATGCAGTGAACCACAATAATGAGCGACCCGTGGGGAATTTATCCAACTAATGCTTCCAATTAGGGAAATGAAAAGTATATCCGGCGAGGGCTCACAGGCGACCCCTACCGTCCCTTCCCCCTCCGTCGCCGGTAACGGCGGCGAGGGCTACATCCCTTCGGCCTCCCCCTCCTTTTTTTTGCAGTTACCAAGTGCATTCTTATACTCTAAATTTTTCCTGGGAACAGAAATAGAAAAACTATTTCTGTTCAAAAATTATTCCCCGGAACGGAATGATTACCCAACGCGCCCTTAATCTTACTCTATGAGAAATGGGAGTTGCTCATTTTGATGAGTCTCATTTTACAGATTATCCTTATTGGTCTTGGTTCAAGATTAGTGAAGAATGATGACAATAAGAATCCTAAAACTTCACTCTATGTTTTATCATAATCTAAGGTGACTTGAGATGAATTGAGTTATACAAACTACATTGATTTTAAGTCGAATATAAAAATTGTTCTTTCTTTTTGCAGCTACTATTCTCACATAGAGTTCATTGTAGGTATCAGTCTAAGGGGGTGCATGACAAACCATAATATATGTTCCAGAAAGAATTTTTATATTCCAGACTTGTTTCTGGAATAGAAATCCATTCGATAAAATTATTTAATTTTCCTATTTCTGAAATAGATTTTTGTTCCAAAAATAGGTTTGGAGTAGAAATCAGAAGTAAAAATTTTATACGTTTCTATTTCTGGAAAAGAAATAAGAAATAAAAATTATTCTTATCGTTCGTCCTTGTTACGAACCGGTCATCCATCCGTCGCCGCTGATCATCGTCCGCCGGTTGTCGTCATCGCCGTTCGTCGCCGCCGCCGCCGTCCACCGGTCGCCATCCGTCACCACCTCTGCCATTCGAAATTGAGAAATTTTGTATCGTTATCAAACGAATTTCTATTTTTAAAGTATAAATTTTGTGTCGTTATCAAACGAGTATTTTTCTTAGAAACTCTTTTAGAAATAAAAATTGAAATTGAAAAATCTATTTCTCTTCCATAAATCAATTTCAGGCTAGAATGGTTATCATTCATGCCGTAAGTGTCAGTTGTGAATATGATTTCTACACATGCCTTTCTAATACCAAAACATTGAACATGTCAAGAAATGGCTTCTCTTATGATAAAAGAAACTGTAAACGTGTTTCATTTGGTTTGTCATCTCAGATCACAACCGTCCATCTTCCTTACCATCATGTAAAACTTCCTGTAATAAAAAAGATTGTTCAATGCTAATAGTAGGCACTCTTAAAAATGCTAATAGTATATATTTTTCATTTCGTCGACTTTTCTAAGAGAGAGGGGGGATGGGGTGGGAGGCCAATTATTAATGTTACCAATGGTTTGCTGGAAAGCTCTTACAGTTAAGAAGTGATGCAGTGAACCACAACAATGAGCGACCCGTGGGGAATTTATCCAGCTAATGCTTCCAATTGGGGAAATGAAAAGTATATCCGGCGAGGACTCGCAGGCGACCCTGGCCGTCCCTCCCCCCTCCGTCGCCGGCCCTTCCCAGCGGCGGCTAGGGCTGCCTCTCTTCGGCCTCCCCTCCCTTTTTTTTTGCAGTTACCAAGCACGTTCTTCTACTCATAAATTTTTCCCGGAAATAGAAATAGAAAAAACTATTTCTGTTCAAAAATTATTCCTCGGAACATAATGATTACCCAACCCCCCCTTAATCTTACTCTATGAGAAATGGGAGTTGCTCGTTTTGATGAGTCTCATTTTACAGATTATCCTTATTGGTCTTGGTTCAAGATTAGTGAAGAATGATAACGATAAGAATCCTAAAACTTCACTCTATGTTTTATCATAATCTAAGGTGACTTGAGATGAATTGAGTTATATCAACTGCATTGACTTTAAGTCGAATATAAAAATTGTTCTTTCTTTTTGCAGCTACTATTCTCACATAGAGTTCGTTGCAGGTATCAGTATAAGGGGGTGCATGACAAACCGGAATTTATGTTCCAGAAAGAATTTTTATATTCCAGACTTTCTGAAATAGAAATCCGTTCGATAAAATTATTTCATTTTCTTATTTATGAAATTGATTTTTGTTCCAAAAATAGGTTTGGAGTAGAAATCAGAATAAAAATTTTATACTTTTTTATTTCTGGAAAAGAAATGAGAAATAAAAATTCTTCTCATCGTTCGTCCTTGCTACGAATCGGTTGTCCATCCGTCGCCGCTGACCACCGTCCGCTAGTTGTCACTGTCGCCGTCCGCCGCCGCCGCCGCCATCCACCGGTCGCCATCCGTCGCCGCCTCCGTCATTCAAAATTGAGAAATTTTGTATCGTTATCAAACGAATTTCTATTTTTAGAATAGAAATTCGTCTCGTTATCAAATGGGTATTTTGCTTAGAAACTCGTTTAGAAATAGAAATAGAAATTGAAAAATCTATTTCTCTTCCATAAATCAATTTCAAGCTAAAATTGTTATCATTCACGCCGTAAGTGTTAGTTGTTGAAGATGAGTTCTACACATGCCTTTCTAATACCAAAACATTGAACATGTCAAGAAATGGCTCCTCCTATGATAAAAGAAACTATAAATGTGTTTCATTTGGTTTGTCATCTCAGATCACAACCGTCCATCTTCCTTATCATCAAGTAAGACTTCCAGTAATAAAAAAGATTGTTCAATGCTAATAGTAGGCACTCTTAAAAATGCTAATAGTATATATTTTTCATTTCGTCGATTTGTCTAAGAGAGAGGGGGGATGGGGTGGGGGGCCAATTATTAATGTTACCAATGGTTTGTTGGAAAGCTCTTATAGTTAAGAAGTGATGCAGTGAACCACAACAATGAGCGACCCGTGGGGAATTTATCTAGCTAATGCTTGCAATTGGGGAAATGAAAAATATATCCGACGAGGGCTCGCAGGCGACCCCTGCCGTCCCTCCCCCCTCCGTCACCGGCCCTTCCCGGCGGTGGCAGGGAGGCGACGACAGCGAGGGCTGCCTCCCTTCAGCCTCTCCCTTTTTTTTTTACAGTTACCAAGCGTGTTCTTATACTCATAAAATAGAAAAAACTATTTATGTTCCAAAATTATTCCTCGGAACATAATGATTACCCAACCCGCCCTTAATCTTACTCTGGGAGAAATGGGAGTTGCTCGTTTTGATGAGTCTCATTTTACAGATTATCCTTATCGGTCTTGGTTCAAGATTAGTGAAGAATGATAACGATAAGAATCCTAAAACTTCACTCTATGTTTTATCATAATCTAAGGTGACTTGAGATGAATTGAGTTATACCAACTGCATTGACTTTAAGTCGAATATAAAAATTGTTCTTTCTTTTTGCAGCTACTATTCTCACATAGAGTTCATTGTAGGTATCAGTCTAAGGGGGTGCATGACAAACCAGAATTTATGTTCCAGAAAGAATTTTTATATTCTAGACTTGTTTCTGGAATAGAAATACGTTCGATAAAATTATTTCATTTTCTTATTTCTGAAATAGATTTTTATTCCAAAATTAGGTTTAAAGTAGAAATCAGAAGTAAAAATTTTATACTTTTCTATTTCTGGAAAAGAAATGAGAAATAAAAATTCTTCTCATCGTTCGTCCTTGCTACGAATCGGTTGTCCATCCGTCGCCGCTGACCACCGTCCCCTGGTTGTCGTCGCCGTCCGCCGGTCGCCACCGGTCGCCGGTCGCCATCCGTCGCCGCCGCCGCCATCCGAAATTGAGAAATTTTATATCGTTATCAAACGAATTTCTATTTTTAGAGTAGAAATTTTGTGTCGTTATCAAACGGGTATTTTGCTTAGAAACTCGTTTAGAAATAGAAATAGAAATTGAAAATTCTATTTCTCTTCCATAAATCAATTTCAGGCTAAAATGGTTATCATTCACACCGTAAGTGTCAGTTGTTGAAGATTAGTTCTGCACATGCCTTTCTAATACCAAAACATTGAACGTGTCAAGAAATTGCTCCTCTTATGATAAAAGAAACTGTAAATGTGTTTCATTTGGTTTGTCATCTCAGATCACAACCGTCCATCTTCCTTTCCATGAAGTAAGAGTTCCTGTAATAAAAAAGATTGTCATCCTTTTAGTAGGCGCTCTTAAAAATGCTAATAAGATATATTTTTCATTTCGTCCATTTTTCTAAGAGAGAGTGGGGATGAGGTGGGGGGCCAATTATTAATGTTTTCAATGGTTTGTTGGAAAGCTCTTACAGTTAAGAAGTGATGCAGTGAACCACAACAATGAGCGACCCGTGGGGAATTTATCCAACTAATGTTTCCAATTGGGGAAATGAAAAGTATATCCAGCAAGGGCTCGCAAGCGACCCCGGCCGTCCCTCCCCCCTCCGTCGCCGGCCCTTCCCGGCGACGGTAGGGAGGCATCGGTGACAAGGGCTGCCTCCCTTCGGCCTCCCCCCCTTTTTTTTTGCAGTTACCAAGCGCGTTCTTATACTTATAATTTTTTTCCAGGAACAGAAATAGAAAAAACTATTTATGCTCAAAAATTATTTCCCGGAACGGAATGATTACCCAACCCGCCCTTAATCTTACTCTGGGAGAAATGAGAGTTGCTCGTTTTGATAATTCTCATTTTATAGATTATCCTTATTGGTCTCGGTTCAAGATTAGTAAAGAATGATGATGATAAGAATCTTAAAACTTCACTCTATGTTTTATCATAATCTAAGGTGACTTGAGATGAATTGAGTTATACCAACTGCATTGACTTTAAGTCGAATATAAAAATTGTTCTTTCTTTTTGCAACTGCTATTCTCACGTAGAGTTCGTTGCAGCTATCAGTCTAAGCATCAATTGTTAAAGATGAGTTCTGCACATGCCTTACTAATGCCAAAATATTGAACTTGTCAAGAAAGGGCTCCTCCTATGATAAAAGAAACAGTAATTGTGTTTCATTTTGTTTGTCATCTCAGATCACAACTGTCCATCTTCCTTACCATGAAGTGAGACTTCCTATAATAATTAAGATTGTCATCCCTTTAGTAGGCTCTCTTAGAAATACTAATAGGATATATTTTTAATTTCGTCGATTTTTCTAAGAGAGGGGGGAGGGGGAGGGGGGCCAACTATTAATGTTATCAATGGTTTGTTGGAAAGCTTTTGCAGTTGAGAAGTGATGAAGCAGTGAACCACAAGAATGAGTTACCAATGGGGAATTTATGCAGCTATTGCTTCCAATTAGGAAAATGAAAAGCTACAGAAGATACTTTGTTTCGGCTTGTTAATGCTTTATTGGCATAAATTGCAAAGGGCTACCGAATGCCAGTGAGCCAGTGAATCAAGACTGACAGATAGTTCAAAGGATTTCTACAGAGAGGCCATCATCAAGGTCAGTTTTCTAATACGTTCTTTGGAAACTATTTACTCTTTAAAAGTTTGGCACGTGGAATCCTCAGTTGATTACAGCTCTGACTTCCAAAAATATAATGTCTATGTTGAGTAAGGACCTTATCTGTGGTTTGATTTGTATAGTTAACTATGACATCCATAAGATTTTTCGTATATCTGATCTCAAATCTTCACCTGTCAAGGTTTTGGTCTTCACGGAGGGAATGGCATCTAACAGCTTCTTTGAAAGCTTAATCTTACTCTGGGAGAAATGGGAGCTGTAGTTGCTCGTTTTGACAAGTCTCATTTTACAGATTATCCTCATTGATTTTGGCAAGAGAAGAAAGTACTCAGCTGGAAACAAAATTGCATTCGTCATATGGCTCGCCTATTTATCTGCGGACTCGATAGCAATCACTTCCCTTAGCATCCTCTCAAGTAGCCAAGGCAAATGCAGCGATTCTTTTGTAGATCTTGAGTACGTAATAATGGCCTTCTGGGCTCCATTTTTGCTCCTTCACCTCGGTGGCCCTGATGCAATTACTGCGTACTCCCCGGAAGATAATGAATTATGGCTTCGGCACTTGCTCAGGCTAATTGTCGAGGTTGCATTGGCAATATACATCTTTGTCAGGTCCATGAAGCCTACTCAGCTCAATTTCTTAGCCATTCCGATATTGGTTGCAGGGTTGATCAAGTACGGCGAAAGGACTTGGGTTCTCAGATCAGCCAGCAGTAAGCAATTCCGAAGATCACTCCTTCCAATTCCTAACCCTGGCCCTAAACTTGTGAAAGCTGCGGAGGATTTTATTTTAGCAAGAAGCAAGTACTACGAGGGTGTACCCAGAGAAATTTTACGATATAAGTCTCTAAATAGCGACTTAAATGAAGAGGGCGAGGCATTGATCGTTGCTTATGAACTTTTCTTGATCTCCAAGCGCCTATTCACCGATCTCATCCTGAGCGTCGAGTCTCTCAAGCAGAGCAGATCATTCTTCCAAAAAATTGGGTACAAAAATGCTTTCGAAGTGATTGAAATGGAACTTGGATTCATGTATGATGTGCTCTTCACCAAAGCCACGATTGTACATCATTCCTGGGGTGGCGTTCTCCGATTGATCAGCTTTTCATCTACTGCTGCTGCTTTAACAGCCTTCTGCCTGATTGACTTGTCTGGCTACTCTTCCGCAAACGTGGGAATCAGTCTAATCTTGCTGGTCGGAGCTATTACTCTTGAGCTATATGCGATTTTTGGGCTCCTTTCATCCGACTGGACAATGATCTGGATGAGCAGGCATAACAATTTACGAGCAGCAATGAGGGGGTTGATTTCTGGCGTTCGTTCTTTGTCTATCAACAAAAGGTGGTCCAACTGTGTCGCGCAATACAACATGTTATCCTCTTGCTTGGAGGATCGGACGGTCAGGTGCTGTGGACTCCTAAATTGGATACACGAACAGCTAGAAGACTACCAAGACGATCAGATGGAGCCAGTTTCGGATTATTTAAAGGAGTCAGTCTTCGAACAGCTCAGGAAGAAGTCATACGAAACTAAGAAGTCAGACGAAACTGAGGATTTCAAACGTCGCAAGGAGTTATGCTCTTATAGAGGTGAATGGGTGCTCGAAAAGTATGAGGGCCTGGAGGAACTCAGAGAGAGCATCGAAGTGGAGTTTGATCAAAGCATCATCCTCTGGCACATTGCAACTGATATCTGTCTCGAGCATCGTGATAGTAGTGACCAGGATCCAGATATCGCGAGTGACTCACGACGTGAAGCAATTAGAGTAATATCGAATTACATGTTGTTCTTATTAAGGAAGCGTCCTTCCATGTTGCCTGATGGAATCGGCCAAATCAGGCTCCGAGACACCCGCGCCGAGGCCGAGGACTGGGTCCAAAAAAGGAAAGATAAACTAGACAAGAGCCTCGCTTGCAAGAAACTGCTTGAGGTGGGTAATGTTGAAAATATGTCTCGATTTGAGCCCGTTGAACGAGAATACATGAACTCGACCACGTGCGAGTCAGCAGAGCATGTGAATTGGCCGAAATTGTCAGAAGAAGATTGCATGCGGATCTATGAGCCGCAAGCGTGAAGAATTAGGCCAGAAGGGAGCGTGCAGCCGCGAGAGAGGGGAAGTCCATTATTTTATTCTACCTCTTTAATTGCATGCACATGGACGTGCATGCATGGCAAGAAATGGACGTAGAAGACCAAGGCAAAAAAAGTAAAAAGTAATTGTGGGCTTGTTTTGTCTTCTTTCTTTAACTCCTTGCTTCTTTCCTTTATTTGTTTATTCAGCTGAAGCCAACAGAAGGAAAGAAAGGATAAAATATTACTTGAAGGAGTTGAACGTCGTGGAGATGGTCTTGGAAGACGGCGGCCATCCTTCTTTTGCGCTTAGATTATGGGCGCACGTTTTCTGCCTCATTAAATGCAAAGTGATGCGTGCCCGTGAATTTTGGTGGGCGTCAGTGCTGATTGTGGGCGCCTGAATGGCTTCACATTTCCTGTCTTGTTTCGCCCTTAAAAGGCAGAGGAGCGAAGGAGAAGACGGCGCTGAGTTATTTCGGTGGCCGAGAGAGAGCTCAAGAGCTGGTGAGAGAAGTCGTGAGACTTCCTAGAGAAAAGCCAAAAGCTCTCGGCAGAGAGAGTTTTTTTCTCGTTGAAATTATACCCGAGTGTTTTAGTCAGTTAAATTCTTGTTAGTAGAATTTGTTTAATTCCTTGAGTGAGGTTTCACTAGGAATTATGAGAGGCTAAACACTGTGTGAGTTATCTGGGTGTAATTTGGGGTTGGAAAACACTGAGTTTGTTTGAGTACTCGAGTGATTGTAATCTCCGGTGTATCGCTTGTTTCTATAGTGGAATTACGTATTGCTCTCCCCGTGGACGTAGGTTCCCATATTCGGACCGAACCACGTAAATCCGGTGTCCGATTTCCTTTTCCTTCATTCCGACTATTTTATCCGATTCGCTTGTCCATATTCCGCACGCGCGCAACAACAGGTAAGGTGGGTACCGAGGGGGAGCTACCGTGGGATGAAGAAGATGTACCAACAGGTGGGAGCAAGTCCGTGCTGTACGATGCGTGCAGGCTCGCGGCATCGCTGCAATTACTGGAGAGGAGAAACCAAAACAAGTGGGAAGTGATGATCGGGGTGTGGGTAGAGATGTTGTGCTACGCCGCGTGTCATTGCCGGTGGGATCATCATGCTCGGCAACTTGGAAGGGGAGGAGAGCTCCTCACTCATGTGTGGATTCTCATGACACATCTCGGCATATCTGACCGATTTCATCCCTCGGGGAGGGGGATGCGTTTTTCTTATCATACACCGGAGGGGCGGTGGCGTCCTTTTTAAAGAGGATCCAAAATATGTTCGCCGAGGCTGAGAAATTTGTCCATGAAAGGGAAGATATATACTAAACAAGAGCCTTGCTTGCAAGAAACTGCTTGAGGTGGATACCCGATTTTCGGCGATCGACGTAAAAGGAGATCGGAGCAATTCTGTGCTGTTCGATGCGTGCAGGCTCGCGAAATCGCTGCGATCAATGGAGACGGGAAAATTCGACCGAAAAACAAAATTGAGACGGCAAATCAAAAGGCAAACCAAAATAGCCGTTCGGTGTCCGATTTGATTTCCTTCCGTGTGCTTATTTTGATCATATAATATATATTTGTATTAAAAACGTTGCTGTTGATTAAATTCCGGTTTAGGTTAAGATTGTACATTACTGTTCAACTAATAAAAGTTGATTTTCCCTTTGCATGAGATAATATCTGTTCAGAATCACAATGGAACCCCTCTCCTCTCATTAAAAGCCAAGAGAGGACTTTCGGTGAAAGGTATTTTGTTGCAGGATTACATTCCTATGAACAGGTGTGGTTATTGCTCAATTAAACGATATGTATGGATCTTCTTAGGGATTTTATTCACGAAAGCTCAAAAAAGAAACTAACTTTTGGAGTTGTTGCAGCTTATATAAAGATTTAAACATTGAAACATCAGACCAAGGGGGAAAGTGTATCTTGCCGACAAAGGAATATCATTCAAGAATGTGAAAAGAAAGCCACGGGATTTGCGAAGGGATTTGTCGAAAGGGGTAATTTTAGATTTGGGTAACTCTGCACCGTAAAGGTAGCAGAATCCCCAGAAGTTGTCTTTCCTCGTATAAGAAGAAAGGACCCGCCTGAGGAATGAATTCATCAAAGCAAAGTTGCAAACCAGAAAAGTCTATCATTCAATCTACGACGAAGTATGTTGGAAATATATCTTGAAGATTCCGATTTAGTTTTGGTAAATAGGAAAATAGGAAAATAGAGATTCATTTATTATTTTTTCATGTTTTATTCTTTTGTCTCTTACACTATAAATTTACCAATGTAATGTAAATCAATACAATGAATATACAGAGAAAAAGCCTTCTTCCAAGTCTCCATTACATTTTCTGTCACGGTATCAGAGCAGATACTCCTGGCCTAGCTTCCGCATATTCTTGAATTGCCACCGTTCTTTTTTTGGCCTGTTGTTGCATCATCTTTACCTGCAAAACAGATTAGCAAAACGATTAGGAATTCAATTTTTTTGGTGCCATGACAAATAATGTTGAGAACTCCTCAACGGAGGAGACACCAACCCCAGATGGCAAAGACCGAGCTTCTGTTCGACCATCAGAAGAAACTCTTTCTACAAGGTTGATTCCGACGTTGGGCCATACCTCCGGCCCAGTCCAGTGGCCCGCAACCTTTCCTCTAGCATATGGACAGGTATGGACCCAGTATCCTTTTGGCCTGTCGCCAGGACAGGTATGGACCCAATACCCTTTTGGGCCGTCGCCGTCTGTAACGGGCCCAACAAAGGCATCAGACCAAACGATTTCGGCTCAAGAATCTGGATCCGTTCCGGGTCAAGGAACCGGATCTATCCTAAGTCAAGGGACGAATCCCTACCCGGGATTTCAACCCGAATACGCGTCACCGGGTTAGGGATCCGGATCTAACTCGGGTCAAGGGACGAATCCCTACCCGGGATTTCAACCCAGATACGCGTCGCCGGGTCAGGGATTCAGATCTAACCTGGGTCAATGGACGAATCCCTACTCGGGATTTGAACCCGGATATGCGCCGTTGTTCTTTTCGATTGGCGGCAGCAGCCGACTTGAACCCGGCGACCCTCTCTACATGTCACCGGCCGACGAACTCGAATTGAAGTTCATCGGGATGCAGCTTACCAGAGCGGAGAACTACACGGCTTGGGCTAGGGATCTCCAGTGCGCCCTTGTCACCAAAGACAAGGACGGCTTCCTCAACAGAGCCGTTCCTTTTTCGGCAGACGAGAGACTTCAACGGCAGTGGCGCAAGTGCAACCAACTGGTTCGCACATGGCTTGGCAACTGTCTCGCACCAAAAATCGCAGTCGGACTTCCACCTATCGAAGATTCCAGAACCCTCTGGGACAACATCTACGAGATGTATGGACGCCTCAACCGAGCGAAACTATTCACCGTCACTCAAGCTCTGTCAGAATTGAAGCAGGGGAACCTCTCGGTTACCTCCTACTTCAATCACTTCTCTGCTCTATGGAATGAGCTTGAGGCCGCCGAAGAACACCTCGAGGGGCCCGAAGATACCCTCCAACAGTACCGCAAAATCAAAGAGAGAGAGAAGACGACGAGATTCTTACTGATTCTCAATGAATCCTTCTCGGCTTTCCGGTCGCGGATCCTCGCGATGGACCCTCCACCACTGCTCGGCCGCATTTATCAGTTGGCCATCCAAGAGGAGCACCATCGGATGGTTGTCGCTGACCACGCTCGGGTAGGCGAAGGCATAAGCTTGTCGTTCTTCCCTCCGGCGAGGGAAACTCCGGCGTAACCCCCACAGATCTGGAGAAAAAGATCGTGGTTGCGGCTGCTACGAGGAGAACCGGAGGAAACCCTAAGTCTTTGCGATCCGACGGCTCGGATCCAAGATCTGGAATGGATGGCTAGGATCGCCGATCCAAAATGGACGGCTCAGATAAAAACGCTAGATCCGACAGCTAGGATCTCAGCGCTGGAACAGACGGACGAGATCAACGCGCTGGATCGGACAGCCATCATTTATCCACGGCTTCAACAGAATCGGACGACTGGGATCGTGCCACGTCAGCAAGAAAGGTCAGTGGGCAAAATTCCAGATTTAAAAATAAATATTGTAGCTACTGTAAACGTCCGCATCAAACTATTGAAACGTGTTGGAAGCTGCATGGAAAACCCAATGACAAAGACAAAAAGAGAGAATCCATAGTTTCTCAAGTTTTTGCACAAAAGGCAGATGGATCACCTCACCAGATGATCACCCAAGAACAATATCAGAATATTGTACAAATGCTGGACCAACTCAAAACTAGCGATAATGGTGCAGGATTCTCAGGTACTTTCCTATACAACAAGAATTCATTTTCAGTTGATGTATGGATTATCGATTTAGGTGCTGGTAACCACATAGTATGCAACAAAAATCTATTTACTCACACGTATAAAATGCCAAAATCCCCTATCACGGTGCGTCTTCCAAATGGGAACATCACAAATGTTACCAAAATCGGCACCGTACACCTTGGTCCAAATTTAATCCTGAAAAATGTCCTATATATTCCAGAATTTGAATTCAATCTTTTGTCTGTCTCAAGAGTATGTGAGGATAACTCTTGCCATGCCACATTCAATTCAAACAATTGTCTTTTTCAGGACCATTCGACCGGCAGAGTGATGGCCTTGGGTAGTATGGTAGAGGGACTCTATTTCTGGAACAATTCCCCCGAAGATTTAGAGTTATTAAATAAGCATGTTTCTTGTAATGCCATCAGTTCAAATAAAAATCTCCTTCTCATCAACGATTGGGTCACAATGCTTCTTTTCCTCATCCAAAATGTCCAATATATCCTTTAGCTAAACAATCTCGAGCACCTTTTCCAAAAAGTACAGCTCGTGCAACAGATTCTTTTTCTTTACTTCATATGGACATTTGGGGACCTTATCATACTCCTCACCGTGACGGATCTCGATTCTTCCTTACAATTGTTGATGATTGCACTCGAGCCACATGGGTTTATCTTATGCAATCGAAAAGCCAAACTTTTGGTCATTTATCAAGTTTCATTGCCATAATTAAAAATCAGTTTGGTAAATCTGTACAAAAAATCCGTACAGATAATGGACGTGAATTTTTCACTTCTGATTGCAACACATTACTATCTTCCCATGGTATACTTCATGAAAAATCCTGCACTTACACTCCACAACAAAATGGAGTCGTTGAGCGCAAACATAGGCATCTGTTAGAGGTTGCCCATGCTCTAAAATACCAAGCTTCCATTCCAAAAGATTTTTGGGGAGATTGTGTGGTCACAGCAGCTTACTTGATCAATCGCATGCCAACTCGAATTCTTAATGGTAGGACCCCTTTTGAGATGCTTTACAACAAACAGCCTGATAATAATCATCTTAAAGTGTTTAGTTGTTTATGTTATACAACAAATGTGGGTCCTCGAGATAAAATGGGCCCTTGAGCCACTCAGTACGTTTTTATGGGATATCCCTCTCTTTAGAAAGGATATCGAGTTATGGAGATTTCTACAGGGACTTTCTTCATTAGCAGGGATGTTGTATTCCATGAAGATGTATTTCCATTTGAGGAAATGGTTTCTTCATCACAGTCCTCTTTACCATCAGGGCACGATAGACATTTTTTGTCCAATGAATCTTTATCCTCAGCACCAGGGTATCTTATCGCACTAGAACCACCCATATCATCAGGATCATCTCCATCTATATCAATGGAATCTACACCTTCAGAAGCAACATCGCCAAGTTTATCTGAGGACATTTCCCAATCTCCTTCACCAACAGCTGTCTCACCAGTTATTCTTGAATCATCGAATCTTCCAGCACATATCATTGAGCAGCCTCGACGATCTGGACAGCACACTCGTCCACCTACATGGACAAAGGATTACATATGTTCTGCAAGAAGTTCTTCAAGTACACAGTATCCCATTGCCTCATATGTGTCATTTAATCAGTTATCGCCAGGACATATGTGTTGTATCAGTCGTATATCTGAAGAACAAGAACCATCCTCATTTGCCGAGGCAACACGAGATCCTAGATGGTGACACGCGATGGAATCTGAACTTACTGCTGTAATGGAAAATCACACCTGGGATATTGTGCCTTTGCCACCAAGACGGAAACCGATTGGCTGCAAGTGGATTTATAAGATCAAATTCAAGGCAGATGGTTCTATTGAGCGTTATAAGGCTCGATTAGTTGCCAAGGGATTCACTCAAAAAGAAGGCTTTGATTACCACGAGACTTTTTCTCCAGTAGCTAAAGAAGTCACCGTACGTTCCTTCTTGTCCGTCGCAGCCATACGGAATTGGTCTCTCCATCAGATGGATGTGCATAATGCTTTTCTCCACGGTGATCTAGATGAAGAAATCTACATGGATATTCCCCAAGGATTACGCAGACAATGGGAGTCTCGGGTATGTCGTCTTCGCAAATCCTTATATGGATTAAAACAGGCATCTAGACAATGGTATGTTAAGTTCACTACTGCACTAACCAATGCAGGTTTTGAGCATTCTAAGTATGATTATACCTCGTTTACCCATACCACAAAAGACTCATCAATTTATTTGTCAATATATGTCGATGACATACTGGTCATGGGAAATAATGATTCTGATGTTGCCAAGTTCAAAAAGTATTTGCACTCCGCTTTTCACATCAAAGATTTGGGACCACCAAAATATTTTCTCGGCATCGAGATTGCTCAATCCAATGAAGGAATTTGCCTCAGCCAAAGGAAGTTCATCTTGGAGATTGTTTATGAAGCAGGTTTATCGGGATGCAAACCAGCAGTCATCCTAGTTGAGCAGAATGTCAAGTTGACGACGCATGAATATGACATTAGTTCCCCTTCAACCATTAAGGACTCAGTGCTCAAAGATCCTTCTGAATATCAGCGACTTGTCGGAAAGTTGATATATCTTACAATAACAAGACCCAATATATCGTATGTTGTACAAATACTCAGTCAGTTTATGGATATGCCAAAGCAATCACATATGGATGCGGCGTTGAAGGTTGTGAAGTATCTGAAGGGATGTCCAGGCCTTGGTATACTTCTATCTCGTGACTGCAATATGAAGATGATAGCTTTTTGCGACACAGATTATGCCACTTGTCCAATGACCAGAAGATCTATTACTGGTTTTTGCATAAAGCTGGGAAAGTCATTGATTTCTTGGAAGACAAAGAAGCAGTCAATTGTCTCACTATCATCTGCAGAATCAGAGTATAGGGCTATGGCAAAGGCTACCTGTGAAATAGTCTGGATACGAGGACTACTCTTGGATCTTGGAATACAGGTCAATGGACCAACTGAATTGTTTTGTAATAATGATGATGCACTCAAATTAGCGGCAAATCCAGTTTTTCATGAAAGAACAAAACACATAGAAGTGGATTGTCATTTCACTTGGGATAGAATCAAAGATGGAGTTCTCGTGACAAAAAGAATAGGAACAACTGAGCAACCTGCAGACATCTTCACCAAAGCATTATGTCGGAAACAGCATAGGTACCTATTGAGCAAGCTAGGTATCCTTGACATCTACAGGCCACCAGCTTGAGGGAGAGTGTTGGAAATATATCTTGAAGATTCCGATTTAGTTTTGGTAAATAGGAAAATAGAGATTCATTTATTATTTTTTCCTGTTTTATTCTTTTGTCTCTTACACTATAAATTTACCGATGTAATGTAAATCAATACAATAAATATACAGAAAAAAAAAAAAAGCCTGCTTCCAAGTCTCCATTACATTTTCTGTCAAAGTAAATGGCGAATTGGGAAGAACTCCCACAAGAGCTCCTAAAGCTCATTGCTCAACGGCTAGCCATAGAAGACTTTGTAGCTTTCGGAGTGGTGTGCACCTCATGGCTGTCTGCCATCACCAAGGAGACATACGACTCGAAGTCGAAATCCCCATGGCTCGTGACTAATGTGTACAAACAAATGCCCGAGTTCTGCAACCCCTCTAAAGGGAGAATTTACCCAGTGAAGTCGCCGGGAACTCGAGCCCAGACCTTGTCTCTACGGGGATGGATGCTCCTGTCAAACTGGGACCATGGATACCGTATATTCAATCCAGTTTCGCGCGTCAGCATCGAACTCCCCGCCATGGAGCAGCTCTTCAGCAAGTCATTTATCGGTCTGAAACTGTTGCGCGTCACCATCAAACTCCCCGCCATGGAACAGATCTTCAGGGAGTCGTTTCGCAGTCTGGAACAGCAAGGACAGAGGATTGACAAGATCACGTTGTCCTCGAGCCCTTCTTTGTCCAGGAGCTATGCTGTCATGATCGCTTATCATTTCGCTTTTGGAGTACCATGGCTTGCCCTGCACAGATCGAGAGAAGATGCGTGGAGGGGAGTGAGCCCAGCGACGCATCTTCGTCCGATCGAAGTCCTCCAGCTGATTTACTACGATGGGCTATTTGTGGCGTTGGATGCGTAAAATCATATAACGACTCTTAACGAGAGAGAGAGCCACATGGAATCGCGACTAGTTCTAGGGCAGAAATTCGAAGGTCGGCCGTATCTCGTCGAATGTTCGGGCTCCTTGCTGGTGGCTTGGGAGACGAGGGACGACGAGGGGAATAGATTCCGAGTTTTCGAAGTGGATTTGGAGAAGGGGACTCAGGAAGAGGTCGAGAGCTTGGGGAAGGCGTCTCTCTTCTTGAACGATAACTCTTCGTTCTCCATGGAGTTCGACGCCACGTCTTGCGTTCCCGGATTCAAGCCGAACCACGTCTATTTGACAGATTACGCAGATGAAAGAAGAAGAAGGTTTACAGCATGGAAAACGGAAAGGTCGAGACATACTCCGGTGCAATTGGTCACCGTCATGGCCTATGGTTCCAACCTGATTTCTGAATTTTTTTCCCTCTACAGCCCCGTTTGGTATTTGGAGGTGTTCTTGACCAAATGCTGATCTTTGAAATGCTGAAAGCCAAAGCAAGTTCGAACCTGCTTTGGGCTTTCAGCATTTTCGGAATACTAGTCTAAGCTTTAAAGGTTCGGACCTTTTGAGCTTTCAGCATTTTCGGAATGCTAGTCTAAGCTTTAATGAATTTTTTTCTTACCAATATTGCTCCTACTGATAATCATATTTTTCGCTTTTGCCCTCAAAAACACTATTCGTCTTCTTCCTTGAACTGCTCGGCCGAGCTTCGCGGTGGGCAACGCTCAGCCGCGAGCGGGCAGATCTGGCTGTCGGGAAGCCTCGCCTGAGGTCGCGCAACCTTAGGCGACACCCTGGGTCGCGCCTGAGGTCGAGCGACCTAGGCGACGCCGCCTAAGTTCGCGCGGCCTCAGGCAGCTAAGTTGCGCGACCCAGGGCATCGCCTGAGGTTGCCGATCTCAGGCGAGCCGCCTCCCCCCCTCTACAGCCCCGTTTGGTATAGCATTCCCAGGGGGCTTCAGCCCCGCGAGAAAAATTTTAGGTGTTTGGCATTTGGAGGTGTTCTTGACCAAATACTGACCTTTGAAATGCTGAAAGTCCAAAGCAAGTCTAGACCTACTTTGAGCTTTCAGCATTTCGGAATACTAGTCTAAGCTTTAAAGCTTCGAACCTGTTTTGAGCTTTCGGCATTTTCGAAATGCTAGTCTAAACTTTAATGAATTTTTTTTTCTTACCAATATTGCCCTTACTGATAATCATATTTTTCCTTTTGCCCTCAAAAACACTATTCGTCTTCTTCCTTGAACTACTCAGTCGAGCTTCACGGTGGGCAACGCTTAGCCGCGAGCGACCAGATCTAGCTGTCGAGAAGCCTCGCCTAAGGTCACGCGACCTCAAGCGTGACCCAGGGCGTCGCCTAAGGTCGCGCAACCCAGGCGACGCCACCTAAGTTCGCGCTGCCTCAGGCGGCTAGGTTGTGCGACCCTAGGTGTCGCCTAAGGTTGCTGACCTTAGGCGAGCCGCCTCCCCCCCCCATCACCACCGTCGCCACCACCACCACCCTCACCACCGCCAACGCCACCAGTCGCTCCCCCACGATAGTCTATTCTAAATCACAAAAAATTAAATAATGTTATGAAATACATTAATGAATATTCATTATATTCATCTTATATAATGTACTTATTATGGTACATATCGGTTTTACATTAATTCAATCTGAGTAGTGATTAAATTCCAATTTGGGTTACGTTCTACCTGCATCGTGCAGCAGCTTATTTACGTGTACTTTTTGTCTTTTGTTGTCAATTTAAGAATGAAAATTTGAAATTTCAGTTTGTGGTCATGCCCCGTTGTACACCTTTCGATCTTCGTTCAACGAATGCCGATGGTCGGATTAGATTAAGCCCATGAAAAGTAGGTGAACTTCCAGCCAATAAGTAACTTTTACTGATTAGTAATTAGTTATTTAAATTAAAATGACTTGGTTTGATACTTAGGTGCATTTGGCACAGCTATATCAAAGGACTTTAGGTCCATAAAGATCTTTAGCCTAATGCAAGTCCTACCTGACATTGGCATTTATCATTTTCAGGTACTATGTCATTGGATTAAAAGAAGAATCATGCGGAAAGATGTGCATTATTGGCTTGGTAACCACTTGTCTAGATTTTAATTTTAAATATTTTAAGCAGAAGAGACGAATATGAATTTAAATTTAAGTATACGTGTTCATCAAAATCTAAATAGGAGATTTGTGAAGTATGGATATCAAATTTTAATAGCAAATAATGCCGGATGTCCTCTTTATTTTTATTTTTTTTATATGGAGATGAGATAAGGATATTTTGATCGTTTGAAAATTTGTTATATATGGTAGAGATAAATATAGATAGATAACAATAATTTATTGAATTTTTCAGATTGAACATAGATAATTGCACAGCATGGTACAATAGTCAAAAACATTTTGATCGATTTAAATCACCATTTGTCACACATGCAAATTATTAGAATGACCTAATTATCATTCCAAATCACAATGATAAAAAGGCCCAATTAGTTTTGTTCAATTTCTAGACCTCTAGACATGATTCATAGCTATCATGACCTAATTTTGGCATCAAAAAGTTTGATCGTCGATAATTTCCTCAACCGACATCCAATCAACTCAATTTCCATCCCATTGGAACGCTTGGGATCTTTTGTTTAATCTGTGAATGCACTCAAGTTGCATATTTTTAAAGGACAATATCGACACGTGGCGGGGTGGAGCGGAGTCAATATTCACCCAACTTTGTGACAATTTTTTCTTTTGGTCGAATCTATGTGACGATTTTCCTAGAAGAAAAAAAAAAGAGAAAAAATTGGAAAAGAACTATAAGTTATAATGAAGGTTAAATAACGTAGCAAGGCAATTTTTTTATGCGAAACTTGTGCACAATCAGAACTTATTTGGGCATTTACATCACAAAAATAACACAATTTTAGTGCTGATACAGAAAATTATTTATTAAATTCAGCATCAACCTATTTTGTAGGATACGAAATATATAACACGATCCACAAATATAACTCAAGCACCACGGTTGTAAAAAGACGGTTGCAAAAAATTCAAGATAGAAAGTGGCAATTTTATATAATGGATTTCAGCCGAAATCATCTCCTTATGCCTCATCGTTCTCTCCTCTCTTGAGCCCATTTCTTTTCCCCCACGATTCCCCACCACCAAACCGAGATGACAAATAAAAAATCGTCCGCCGTAGTTCCTCGGATGTAATTATAAGAAAACATGGCCTGTAAGAACACTCTTAGTTTAATTTTACAATTCTATCCTCATTCATCATTGGTTAGCCGAAGAATGAGACCAGCTACAAAGTTCCCCTTTAATTCTGCCACGTGTCACTGCTCTGTAATTTTCGAGATCGCGACTTTAAAATCATCGGAAGTTAGTCATGGCACACGTGGTCCCCCCCAGAAAAAACGAAAAAAAACACCGGCAATAATATATTACGCAAAAAATACAGGAAAACGAAAATCCAGGTGACATTATCATAGGGGGCACGGTCGTAAATTGACATCTCGGCCCTCCCTCCCGAGCGCCCGGCGGAGCGTAAACCGACGGTCGGTGGTGGGGACGGCGGGGAACCGGATGGAACCCCCGCGGGGCGGGGGGTAATAAAAAAATTGGACGGCCCAGATCGCGCCTCGTTAACCTCGACGCGGGCCCCGAGAAACCGTTGAAAACTCACCGGACGCGAGCTCCGAGTTTCCAAAACAGTTGGTAAGCTCGCTTGACGTCCAGACAAAACCGAAACCGCCACGTGTACGCCGACCTGCCCACCCCACCCTCCCCTCGCAGCTCCGAAATCAAACGGACGCGAGAAACCGACAGTGGCCCCCCGAAGTTCATCAGGATAACATAACAGCAGCAGTCGCGCACCCTCGGTCGTCGCGTCTTGCAATTTTTCGATTTTCTGTTCGTTGGATTTCGGGTTTTTTACTTTTTTTTCTCTCCTTTCTTTTTTTGTTTTTTTGCGGGGTTCTTTGTGCAGAGTTCGCGGAGCCGGAACGAAGAGATAGAGAGAGAGAGAGAGAGAGAGAGAGTGGAGCTCCGGCGAAATGGCGAGCGGCGAGCTGAATGCGGCGGAGCGGCAGGAGGAGGGCGGCGTCGAGCTCCCGGCTCCCTCGGGCTGGAAGAAGAAGGTGCCGCCTCTTGCTATTCTGCGCCCCCCCACCTTTGCCCCTTTTTTTCGATTTCGTTCGGTCGGAGCCCTAATTTTGTTCCGCCGCGAGTGCTGGCTTTTTTCTGGATTTTCCTCGTGTTAGGTTTTCGTTTATGAGGAAGCTGGTTTTTGATGGTTTCCTTGAAAATGCGGGTGACTGTGCTAGTGATAGCGATTTCCTCTTTTGCAAAATCGAGAGGGCGAGCGTGGTCGGTTACCTTGCTGTTCTTCGTGTGCGGATGAGGCTGGGCGTCTGTCAGTTGATGAAGTTACGCAATTCTATTTTGCATTCTCTGTCGAGCTCAATTTCTGAGATATCTGTGGAATTCTAGAACCATGGAAATTAAAGAAAGTTTCCTTTTGATTAGGCCTGCAGCTACTGTAGCTGCGCAATCAGTAATGCAGCTGCTGTTGTTTCTTTTGCTTGATCTTTTTCCTTCTTTGTCTATCTTTTCTTTTTTTTTCCGGATTTTTGGTGGGCTGTGTGGGGTCGGTGTCGTACCCATATTCAATTGCTTTGTATTGAATCGAGAGGGGGGGGGGATTTTGGATTTGTCTATCATGAAGAACTGCTCTTTTTCTTTTTTCCTAAAAGCAAATAAAAAGATTAATTTTAAGTCATCATTTCAATCTTGTCTTGGCGTATTTGGTATCTTTTTTCTGTTCACTGCTGGTCTGGAGCACTATAACTTGGTACATTGTTCAGTGGCTGGTTTACTTTTAGTAACTTAAAGATAGATGTGTTTTTTTTTTTTTTAGGGACTTCGATGTTCTTTTTCCTGTACATGTTCTTTATCTCCAACTCGTCACAACACGTGCTTGCATCCTGCTCTTTCCATGTGATCGTTTTCACCATGAAGATGGTTGTCTATATGGAATGTTAATCTAGAAGGAATGGAAATGGATACCATCTTTTGCACCATCGATGGTTTGTATATCTTATGCTATGTTGCTTTCACTGAATGTAACTGTGAATTATGCATCGTGGGCTGCATATGAATAGTCTATTTGAGGGAAGATTACGAAATGATGCACATATGTAAACATATATGACAATAATCAATTTTAGCTCGATTGGTTTGTAGAGGAACCCTACATTCTCATGTCCATTCGACACGTGCAATTTCTTTTCCGTCAAGGCAACCTGCAATTTGTACTTGAATTCCTTTTGTATCTGCTTGTTCGGTTTATTCAATAGCCTTTTTTATTGCTTTGCAATATGAAACTCTATTCTTTAATTGTCCGGCTATAAATTCTGCAGGAATATTAGGGTGCCCATAAGGATTTGTAATTCTTGTAATGTAAATTCCTTTATGTACTGCTTGACTTTATCATTTTTGAGATGGCACAAATTTCCCGAATCTCAAATGATTAAACAGTCAAGCTGCCTCAAATTCCATATCATGATATTGGAAACAATTGTACATTCTTTTCTTCCACCGACGCTGTATATTTTTTTCATGCATCTTTTGTGGGTCTATTTCGTAGTCATGCAAGAGTGGAACAAACATGCAATAGCTCATCTCAATCTGAAAAATGTACTTGTTAACCTACTATGTTTTAGGTATTTTTCTCGACAGTGCAGAAAAGTACTGAAAAATAATTCATGGAGTCTTAGCTGTAGGATTAAATCAAAACCACATTAAGTGTGAAAGTTGGACTATCTTTAGCATCATATTCCTAGTAAACCAAAATTTGTGATCAAAAAACATGATCGACTTTTTGTTTGTTTAAATTTGACGGTTTTGATTGATTATGCTCTTGAAGATATTATATTGGGTAGTGGTATTATTCAGTTATTGACTATTCACACTGTTTTATTTGTACAAGGAATAGAAGGATATTGTCTGAATTTCATGGAAGGGAATGTCCTTAATGGTCTGCATGCAAAGAACTTAAAAGTAGTCTTCCATTTTAAATTGAACGGCCCTGGTTTTCTAGAGGCCTGATACATGTGTGAGAAGTGATACTGGCACCTTCTCGAGATAAATGACATGCCTTTAGATGTGAAGAAAAATTCAAGCTGGTAGAACCCGAAGTGAGGTAAGGTTGAAGCCAAACAGCTAAGTTTTCTATGAACATCGTCATGATACTGCTTTGATTGTGAACGGTTCTCTTTGCTCTCTTTGCTCTGCTGAAAACCCCCTAAATTTTCAGGACAGACTTCGTATGTTGTAGACTTGAGGTCTCTAGGGTTGATCAGGCATGAATATTCGAGAGCCCCCGAGAGGTTGAATAAATAAGAGTAATAGAAAATAAGCACGAAACAAAGTGATTTTGCCTTTAGTGTAGTACGCGTGTTTTCTGACGACGGTTGTGTTCATCCTTCTCTTTTCCCTAATGTGAAAGGTCCATCTTTTCACTGGTTTCATATAAATGTTTTGTCTCTCCTCTGCAATTATATAAGTAAGAAGAGGAATATGTGTCTTGTCTATTGTTCTCGTGTTCGTCCTTCTCTTTTCTGGTTTTTTCAAAAAGAAAAGCAGGTTGTGTTTCCCTATACTTTGTTGCAACATGATGAATCTTACCAACCACAGCTAGCAATCCTTTTCATGTACTCTTTTTTCCTCATACCAGCAGCTCACTCCAAAGAAAAGTGGGACGCCTCGGAGGAACGAGATAGTCTTCATTTCGCCTACTGGTGAGGAGATCAAGAGTAAGAGGCAGTTGGATCAGTATCTCAAATCCCATCCTGGAGGACCATCAGCTTCTGAATTCGAATGGAGCACAGGTTCCCTCTCTCTCTCTCTCTCTCTCTCTCTCTCACACACACACACACAAAGAGGGTGGATATGTGTTGCGTTTGTATTTTTCATGCATTTTCAATGCTGTGGAAATCAGGTGAAACTCCGAGGCGTTCTACGAGGATTAGCGAGAAAGTGAAAGCAACAGAGACCCCTGAAAATGAGCCCCCTCCGAAGCGGTCCAGCGGAAAGAAAGCGGCAAAAGCTAAAAAACAAGATACTGAAGAAGGGCATGAGGATACTGAAGAGAAAGAAGATGCTGCAGCTGGGGAAGAAACTAAAGCAAGCGAGCAAGTGGAAATGAAAGATGCAGTTGAGGATGATCTGGCAAAGAGCAAAGGAGATGTTCCTGATAAAGAATCTGAGGAAAGAGTGCATGAGGCGAACAGTGAGAAGATAGAGAAACCAGGAGCTGCTGGTGAAGCTGAGAAGGAACAGCTTGACCATGAGTCGCAAGCACCCAAAGTAGAGTCAACCAACGACAATCCTGAAGAGAACTTGGCAGAGCCTGAGTTTGAAGGTAAGACCACTTCTGATGCAAAGGAAGAGCACGTGGGGAGTGAAGCGCCCATATGTGTAGGTTCTGAGGATAAAAAGGAAGGACCCGAGGACAAGCCAGCGGAATCTGAAGCACCATCTGTACAAAAGGAAAGCGAGACTCCAGAATGTCCGAAAGATGGACTTCCTGATGCTGCTAACAAGGCTGTCAAGGACCTTCATCCAGAAGAAGTCGGCGTCGACGGAAATAAGGCGAGTTGAGATGGAAAAAGCTTTCCAGATTATCACTCTGACCTCCAGGGATATTTAATATGAGGCTTAGGTCGTGAAGTTATCTATAGAGATTTTGCTAGTCTTAGAACTAAACTAATTTCTTTGTTAACATCATTCTCCGAACTTCATTAAGTCGGATCTTGACACTGGATCTTAAAGCATTGTCATCCCATAGCACGGTGGCAACGATGATGTCCTGTGGCCGTGGCATGGTCGTCACAATAGTTGAAGTTCTTTATGGTGCTTTTTAATTTTTTGGGTTAATTTTTTGTATTGTATCCTAGAATCGAGACACGTGATTCTTGGACATTTTAATCTGCTCTAGATTCAGTGGAACTTTACATCTCGCTATCCTTGTTAATAACCTAAATCCCCTGGAGATGAATTCGTGGTCATCATCGATTTTCTTCTGGCGTGAGATTTCAGTTGTTTCGTACCCGCGTAGCACGACACTGATATGACTTCACTACAATGATCATGAATCGGTACATGGGTCGTTCATGCATTCGGACTGTGGGATGATTGGGGTCGAGAGTTGGTGATCGATTATTGCTTTATTCCAACGATGTAAGGTCTTTCACCAGATTGCGTGTTTGCCTTGTGTGTTTCTTCGATTGAAGTATGGAGCTGTGATGATTTTAGTTTTATCAAAATCGATTTTTCTCGAGAAATTTTGGAGAACCTGCCTTTTGAGAGTGAATTTGCTTTTTCCTGGTTTAGTAGACGTCGCTGGCGTTCGGTGCACTAAAAAGTGGAACCCGGTTTGGCGTTGGTAGCTGGCAAACAATAAATATTGACATGTACTGATATTTATGTATACTTAGAAAACTACGGACTATTTTAATAATATAATGATATTCAGTTTTACAACTTCCCAACACCTTGGCAATTGTATCAATTTAGACGAATCTAAAACATTCACACATTAGGTTATTAAAATAGTCAGTAATATTTGAAGCATAAAGAAATGTTGACACATTCCGAAATAAAGAGACGTAAAAAAGTTGGTGAGTGATTAAAATCAAATATCTTTACTTGATGAACTTCAATACATCAAATAAGTTAAGAAAGGTGATTTTCAATGAATATTTCATACCTCCTGCACCTCTCGGAACGTGCTACTCGCGAAAATCTACCGACAAGTTGCAAACTCACTTTTCTATCACCAATATTATTTACCCATTGAGTACAGATTCAGTGATCTGCCCAGTTTTGCCGGAAAGGGAATGTGGAATCTGCACGGCACACTTCATATCCTTGTCAAAATCAGCATTTACTGTCCCTCGTCATGGACGGTGCTCCACCAACTACCAACCCATCATCATCCCCTCCGGATCTCCAAGTTCCCTCCACTGTAATTCGAACCTCCTCCTCCTCTCTTCTTCTTCTCCTGAGAATTTGTGCTTCCATGGCAATGGTGTCCAGATGATCTTGGAACTCAAACTCATCCATGACAATGTGCTGTAGCCTCTCCCACTCACCAAACTCTTCTCTGTCCATCTACCACTTAGCCCCCACGCTCTCACCTACCAACCCACCTTGCCCAACTCCCATCAAAACCTTGAACTCCTCTCCAAAACCAAACCTTTTCGTCTGCTGATAAGACCAGGCCACACCTCCTCTCTCACTCTCTCTCTCTCTCTCTCTCTCTACCCATACGCCTTCCAATGTCGCCGGCCGGAATACTCGCCGGGATATGCCTCCTCGCGGCCCTGTACTGCGGGCTCGACCCGCTCGGGCGGAGCGCGGTGGCAAACTTCCCGGACTTCGAGGCGTACAAGGTCGACATGCCTCCTTGGTCGGACGTGCTCACCGAGAGGGACGCCGAGAACCTGTTGCAGAGGTCGGAGATTAAGTTTTTGAACCAAATACAAGGGCCCGAGAGCATCGCCTTCGACCCGGCGGGTCGCGGGCCCTACACCGGCGTCGCCGACGGCCGAGTCCTGTTCTGGGACGGCGAGTCTTGGAAGGACTTCGCCTACACTTCGGGCAACAGGTCCGTCTCTCTCGGTTCTTTTTGAGCATTTCGCAAATTGAGGCGCTTGAGGGCGTGTCGACGCCATTGCTTGAACCATGAACCATGAGCTATGCCAGTTTTGATCTTTGACGAGAAAGAGAGGGAAAGAGGGCTCAAAGTTCAAATTTTTTTCCTTTCCAGTGAAGCGTCTACTTCACACAGAGCTAAACTATGAAGGTTAAGTTTATCCTTCGAAGATGATACATGGACTTGGAGGGATACTTAGTCCTCGTGTTTACTATATGCATAATGCTTTCAGATCAGACAATCATTTATAAAAGCTACAGAAGCCAAGAGCTTGAGGAGCTAAAAGTAAAAACCAAAAGGCTATGGCCGCCCAAAGCGGGCTCAACCATTATCTATGGCAGTTGTTGTTATATAGAAGTTAGGGGTCATGACTATGTTCTGCCCCCATTTCACCATTTGTCCTTTAACATAGTTTGGGTCATCTGACTCCATATCTACTTTTACTTGAACAAGTTGGTTACTTGTGCACTTAGTCATAAGTATGGTTACTCGAAATTATTCCCAGCAAGAGGACGAGTTTGACATGTATAAAAACTGTGGATCGAGCGATGATGATGTCACCCAAGGAACATTCCATGTGGTATGACTGCAATATTCTGTAGGATGCAATTTCTCGCCATGATCATATGTTGAAGCCAGAATGATTGAACTCATTAGTTTGAACTGAATCTGGATGAACATATCAACATGCTTATTGTGCACAATATTCTGATCACTTCACAAGTAATTGGCAATCGTCAGTCCCTTGGTCTATGAAGCCATCGCTTGATGGTTCCTATATTTACTAAGGAATGCCAAGTCCCGTATTTGTGAATATGAATCTGAACCAGACTGTTGTTATTTGTCTATTTGATAGCTGCCAGCACATATCAGAATGTCTAACGAAGTTTCATGAGCTACTCATTCTAGTTGAAACCATTTTAGTTTTAATGTGTCAACATGATTTTGATCTTTCTTCAAGATGCTACCTTTTGGAATTAAGTATTAGTAGGTCATGATCAGTCAGAAATGTTCCGGGTTTAGTTTAGTCTCATGCCTGAATCACTTGACTACTGGCATAAATCGGGCACGGTTGTTTGACTAAATTCGCTACATTCATGTATTGTGGTTATCATAGACCTGTCTCCAGATACATTCTATCTTTTAACAAATCTGCCTTTATTTTCAGGTCAGGCCTGTGTGATCCAAAGCCATCTCCTTTGAGTTACTTGAAAAATGAGCACATTTGTGGAAGGCCCTTGGGTCTCAGATTCGACAAGAGAACTGGCGATTTATACATTGCAGATGCATACTTTGGGTTGATGAAAGTAGGTCCTGAAGGTGGATTGGCAACCTCACTCTCAACTGAAGCCGAAGGAGTTCCTCTTAGGTTCACAAACGATCTTGACATTGATGAAGAAGGGAATGTCTACTTCACAGATAGCAGTACCAAGTACCAAAGGAGGTAAGAATGGCCGTCCCTCAACCTTTCCAATCTTGGATTACACCTCCCCATTGCTTCTTATCTGTTTTACATGAGCTCATGGAAACTGCCACCTGTGAAGGTGGATGATTCCTTATTTTCTGAAGAACTCAACATAATCCGATTGTCATGCCTATTTGTTGAGTTTGGAGAACCTGGATTAAGTATTGGTGCTAAAATTTGGATTGTTAGAGAGGAACGGTGGATGTGACTTGATAATCAGCTATTCACTAATTCCACTTTGGTGTATGGTCTTGGGTCAGCTCTTATTATTTCGACCACCTTCCTGGTTTGCAAATGATTTCTCTGTTTCATAATCAGGTCTCTCTTTTCTCAGATCCCTGATGACCTTAAGCTCAATGTTTCATTGACTCCAGTCTAAACAGTATCAGTTAGAGAAGAAAATGCTCAAGCAAACATCTTAAATGACTTCTCAAATTCCTGTAGATTGTTGAGAAGGTGTCGTGATAGTTCTATTTTGGGGTAATGACTTTGGTGGTGCCTAAACTTTTCTTCAATATTCAATGTGGTCCCTGAACTTTTTTTTTTTTTTTTTGTTCAATCAAATCCCTAAACCGTCGAAAATCCACTCAATGTAGTCCCTTCATGAAGTTTATCACCACGTCATGTACATTTTTTTTGACGTGGACTGCCACATTGGTGTTCAATGGGCCAAATAATGATGTGGAGTGCTACGTTGTCTTCCCGAGTCATCAAATCCTGATTTTCCTTTATTTTGGGCAAAATAAAGAGAGGCAGAAAGATATGACGTAACGTGGATGCCTACATGGCAAATCTAATGTCGAGTAATAGAAATTATGGTCACATCGGCTAATGGTGTCAAAATATTTAACAGATTACATTAATTTTAAAAGTTGAAGGACACGATTGAAAAAATGGTTCAGGCACCACACTGAACATTGAAAAAAGTTTGGGGACCACCAACGTCATCTGTTTTCTTGGGACCTTTTCGTTGATATGTCCTGGGCTCTATTCTTATCTTATCGTAGCAAAGATATTAAACGCAGGTGAAGTAATTAGGCCACTATTCAGTTGGGTTTGATCTGATGAGGAGGATCAGATCATGTGAACCAGTGAACTCCCAGAGGAGCGACACATTAATTCGGGCCAGAAACTGAGTTATCTGTTATTTTCTCTGTTTGCATTGTTAATAAGATAGTATTGAACTTGGCGGTCTGACCTAGTAACTTATTCATCAGGAACTTCCCGCAGTTGGTTTTTTCGGCAGAAGATAGTGGAAGGCTTCTGAAGTACAAGCCAACCACGAAGGAGACCATGATCCTAATTAGAAACCTCCAGTTTCCAAATGGCGTTTCATTAAGCAAGGATGGATCCTTCTTGGTGTTTTCTGAAGGCGCCAGTGGCAGGTCAGTCAAAATCCATATCTTCCGAAGAGTGCATCTGTTTGATGCCACACTTCCTCCTTTTTCTCATTTGCCAATTGTCAATGTGCGTCCAAGAATGAGTGTTTTTCAACTTTGAGACACTTATCCCACTTAAAAATTGGGAAGAAATTCTACAAAACTGTGGGACTTCCAGTTTCTGAAAGTTTGGAACCAGTCACGATGTTAGGATGTGATGGGTATCCAATCCACTGAACGGCGAACAAAGGAAAAGGACCATTAGCATGGGATTTCCTGAAATTTTTATCCTTTATATTTTGCAAGGACTCATTCTCTATCGACTGTTGTAGATTGAGGAAGTTCTGGTTGAAAGGCGAAAAGGCAGGGACTTCCGAAGTATTTGCCGTTCTACCTGGGTTTCCTGACAATGTCAGAACTAACAAGGATGGCGACTTTTGGGTGGCGATCCACTGTCGTCGAAGCATGTACTCTTATTACTCTGGTCTCTACCCAAAACTCAGAAAACTTTGGCTCAAGCTCCCCATCTCAGTGAAGACGCAGTTCCAACTCCAAATTGGTGGCCGACCCCATGCCGTGGTCGTGAAGTACAGCCCGGAGGGTAAGCTCGTGCAAATTCTGGAGGACAGCGAAGGGAAGATCGTCAGATCAGTTAGTGAAGTGGAAGAGAAGGATGGGAAGCTGTGGATGGGCAGTGTCCTCATGCCTTTTGTGGCTGTTTACAGTTTAGCTTGAGGCAAAAACTGTTTAGCTCTTACTCTTATGACCAAAATAAACCACTATAGGCTCACTCCTAAAGGCATAACAGCTCATACTTGATGCTTTCTTTCTGTTCTGTTCCTTTACTCAGATTAACTTACAATCGATTTTGACATAGAAGGGTGTTTACACTTGACTCATAATTGAGGACATTTTCGTGTATGAATTTTTTTCGAGTTTCCCCTTGATGCTTCATGCAATGCCTGGTGACACACAGCATTTCTATCAGGAAAATATATAGCCACTAGCCCTAAACTGAAATTGGGATAAATGACAATTTGATTATAGACTGAAGTTCGGTTTTCAGGCATCAACTTCCGAAACATTTATGCAGTTAGATTCATCTTTTATTCTCTGCGCCTTCGTTCTCGAATTCCTGAGATCCCTACAAAATAACTTAAATAGCTAGAATTTGTTGGGAACTTCTATTGGGGTTGTGTGGGAGGTTTCTCTTGTTTATTGGGCAAGTTACTCAGAAGTGGCAGTTGAATTAGGAGCAGTGATGCTTGGAATGAGGCTGGCATCGAGCATTGCATGGTGTTGAATCGATCTCGAAAGTAGATTCTCCTTCTCCAGAATTCACACTAGTGTACGCACAGGTTAGCTAGAAAACCATGGTGCGTTTTACAGAAACAATGCACGAAGTGCGATCGTAGGGACCCTCCCACCTGAGCTTTCGAGACTTATATTGGGTGATAAAACGAACATATATATGCCCAAAACTCTTTTTCTTGGCTTCATGCCTTTCCTGAACTGAGCAAAAGAAAAAAAGATTTGCTTCTGGTGGTTAAGAAATTGTCGTCCCATCTCTGTCAAAGCAAGAACAGCTTTCTTTGTATCTCTCTGAACAGCTTCAGTTAGCAGAAGACGAGTTCAACTGCAGCAGTTGGTCAACTCTCCGGACTCGGGAGTTAAATTGAGTTAATGCCTCCCTAACTCTGCTTCCCTATTTTTATTCCCCACGTTTGTCTCACCAATTAAGCAGTGTTAATCCCTGCGCCAGTATACTCCTTGCCTCTTTTAAAATATGTAGATTCTCTTTCATGTCAAACCCACGATCATGTTAAAAACAAAGAAGCAGATCATTCTTGAGTAATTTAATAACTTCTGCTCTGCTAGATTTCTGAACACTTGCCAGTTTGGAAGACACCAGAAAGAACATGATGCAGTCGTTAAAATAGCTGCTTATAAAGTAAGACTCTCTCAAAGGTGCATTATTAAAATCCGATCAAGCCCGATTGCATCTTCTCCAAAAGGTCAGACATTGCCAAGTCTAGCATCCACGGGAATGCACAGTACAAAATCATTTCATCTAAGGACCGGAAAAAAAATAATAATGAAGGGAAAAAGATTCTCTACTGGGTATGTTATTACAGAAAAGAATCATTTTATTGAGTTCCACAAATTTCTGTAAACGTTTTATTGAGAAGGGCAGATCACATCGTGCAAGGCGATGCCCTGTTCGTTCTTGAATACACACATTTCCAAAAAACACCCACCTTCACAACCACCTAAAAAGAAGCACTATGTACTAAGTAGTATATATGCTAGGAGTCCTTCCCTCTCTCGAGAGCCAGCCACCCAAAGAAAAAAAAATAAAGGACAAAAGAAAGAAGACGAAACCGAAATGAAAATAAAGAAATGGATTCGACTCAGACATGCAGCCACCTGTTCCAGAACTGTTTTTTCTTTACATCCTCAGCCAGTCATTCACATCGCATCTGCATCAAGAGAAAGCCATTTAGAACTCATCAGAGCAGGTAAAGCGAGCAGCAGCAGCTTGGAGGCTGCCAAAGTTTAGGTGATACTTCTTACCATCTATCTAACCCACTAGACCATGAGTATATGTAAGATACTTATCATATGCTAAATTTTGATAAACGATGCCAAGTATTTTTTGCATAATGAACGACTGTTATAATATCTTGAGCACCTCTTTTCAGGACCATTTGTTACATAAGAGATCAAGCAAAAGTGTTGAGCTAGTTTAGTTTCAAAAATTGTATCTGACTAGGTCTGAGTTTTCAATTTGTTTATTGACTATGGGGGTTGAAAGAAATGGGATCCAAAGAAGAGCTAGAATAAGTCAAGCGACTCAAAAAGTAAACCTTAATTGCTTGTTGTGAAGCCTGTGTGCAAAACCAGGGGTTGACTTTCATCGGCAACTGCTGAATCGAGAATGCTGTCCGAAGGTAGTTAACATTTGGCATGTTAATTCCAGCAATTTTCCTGCCAAATCACATTTATTAAAATTTAGCCAAAAAAGAATTGTGTCTATGGAAATCATCTGAAGAATATGCAGAAGACATCCTAGTTGATCTTAAATGCAATGAAGGATATTACCACAGATGAAGCAGAAAAAAGTCTATATCTTAGCACAAAATTTACCAAAAGTTTTCTAAACCAGGCTACCAGAAATTAATGGCAGTGGCATTGGAAACAATAAACTCCTGTAGTGTAGCATAGACATCATATAGCTCCGCAGGTAATCTGCATCTCCTTTAGTAATTAAGAAGGTCATAAGATAATGAACTGGCCCATCAGTTCTGGCACAATATTGTCTTTCCCTTGACAACCTCTTTGCTCGTGCACAAGAATTAATCAAGGTAAAGGAAAAGGCTTATTATCAGCTAGCAGGCTACTGGCATTTCATACTGGCAGTCCAATTTCCCCAGGAAATCATGAAGACTTCAGAAACTACCCAAGTCCTATTCCTCATTTCCTTTTGACCTACAGCAACTTTACGTTCAACAGCTTAAACTTTCATGGTAATAACAAAATTAGAAACTCTAATTTTTATGTTAATCATGTCATGCCTATGCCTCTTTTAACCCTTTTTCCAACAAAATGAACACATAGCCCAAGAAACCTTTTGGTAACCTAGAGAGGGATAAGAAATTCGACAGAATCTAGCTACACATCATTGTGAAACTGTGAATTGTTGCAAATATGTGACAAGGATGCAGGACAGGATAATCTCTGTCCATATAAACGTAAAATCTTCCTCGGCACGATGTGGTGCAAATGATCAAACAGTGAAGGACTACTTCTTTACTAATTGGGGTTTTCAAAAATTCCACTGTAATGGGCTAATAGGATAGTTAATATAAGGAATGACCGTAGAAACGCCGCTCCATAATTTTCCGACACCTCTCTTGTACAAAAAGAACCGAAGCCCAATTTTATCATGATTTAACGCAAATAACAATGATTAAGTTCCAACTTTCCTCTAATAATAGTATTACTCAGAACCTCCAGGCCACACACAGTTCACAATATCAACATCCCAGTCACTGTATCCAGCCGCAAACTCAGACCAATAACTCCACCGACACTGCTCCATTTTCCTTATTGGAGGTCAGCACGGAAACAGAACAACGTCATCCCAATAGATAATCTCTAGCATAAATCGGCATGAACTTCGGCGGTAAAAATTACAGGCTATATGAGACAAGATCCTTAAACGACCATCAACAGCCAGTTCGCACCGTACAAGGAGAAAGCAACATACCTCTCCGGGGCTTGGCCGCAACCTTGGTAGTTGTTTTCTTCTCGACCTTAACCTCCGTCTCCTCCTCCGGTGGAAACAAAACCCCATCGATCCCCTGCACGGAAATCCGCCCGTCCGTGTAGATATCCGGGTCGAACAAGTACGCCGAACCCTCGCCCTGCCCGAACTTGACCGAACCGTCCGCCTCCTGAGCCACCATCTTGTGAGGCAACCGCAAGGTGTCGTACCTCACCTTCCCGAACCTCCGCACCGCGTTATACATGCTCTCCTCGGTCTGGTACTCCGGTATCAAGTGATAGTACATGATCTGCTCCGGCGCGCCGGGCTCGCTGAGCTGGTCCGTCGTGAGCTTGGCCATGGCTTCGTCGTTCGGGGCCAGGACGGTCAACACATACCCTTCCGACAATAATCTCCCCATCTCCGAAGCTAGAGAAGTCAAGTTGACCAGAATGTCCGCCATTTCGTTGTAACCCCCGTAGTGAAGCAGGGTGTGGATGAAGTCCTTCACCTGCGCCTCGCCGTCGAAGTGGTGGTGCGGCCCTCCCGGTCCAGGCGCCGGCGCCGGTGCGAGGGAGGGCCCCGGCGCCATCGCGTCGTATATCGGGAGCACCGGCGACGAGCCAGCCTTCGCCGCCGGCGCTGGCTTCTTGAGGCGGTGAGTCCTCGGGTCGACCTCCGGCGCTCCCTCCGGTTTCACGGCGGTGATGGAGCGCAGGCTCCTGCGTCGGTTGAAGTCCTCCTGTACGGACTGCGGGATCAACAGCCGCTCGATGCCGTGGATCACACCGTCGGGCCGGGCCACGGCGTCGGCGTGGATCACACGCGCCCGATCCACTTCCCTCTCCCCGGACTCCCGCTTCGCCAGGCGCAGCCGGTGGCTGGACAGGGAGAGCTCCTCGCGGTGACCCGCGGCCGACGGGGCCGGCTCGGGCCAGTCGGCGGAGTCGATCCGGGACGGCACAATGTGGAACATGAGCAGCGTCTGGAGGGACTTCAGGTTCCGGGGCTCGAGCAGGAAGCGCTTGAACTCCGGGTCGAGATCTCGCTCGAGGGCCTCGTTCTTGGGCGCGAAGATGGTGATGTTGTGCCTGCCGACAGTCTCCTCGAGGGTCTGGAGGAGCAGCGCCTTCTCCACCAGCTCGGCCAGCTCGGTGTAATGCGAATCGAGCAATGCCACGAGGATGGAGTTGGAGTTTATCTGGCCGGGCCCGGAGCCGCCGCCGCCGCCGGGGGAGGACGGGCGGGCGTGGGGGCGGGGGTGGTCGGGCAATGCGGGGCACGTGCCGGCGAGGAAGAGGAGGAAGGCGAGGAAGAAGGCGGGCAGGGCGGGGACGCCATAGATGGGAACATCCATGGCGAGGGGCGGAATGCAGATTCAGGGCGGAGGGAGGAGGGAAGAAGGGACCGCAGTAGAGAGAGAAAGTCAAGGGGTGTCCGATCGAGAAAGAGAGAGAGAGAGAGAGAGTTGTGTCTGGCTCTTCTTCGTTTTCTTTTCTGCGCTTTTTTACTTTCGTTGGGGCTTCGTGGTTGGTGTAGGGGTTACAGTTGGGGAAGTGTTGTGCTGTCTAAAGGGATAGTTCATGTGGGCTTTTTTCTTTTTTCTTTTTTTTTTTTGCGCTTTGGTCCGTTAGTTTATGCCGTTTGCTGTTTTAAGGCGTGTCGTTTTCGGGTCCTCACGGCTTTCGCTAACTTCGATGCCGGGGTTTTACCGCGAAACAGTTACCGCGGGACGCTTCTTTTTTTTTGTTCATTTTTCGAATTTCTGAATACATTGAAGGGTTTCCGACCAAAAAACAAATACATTAAAAAAATGTTAATATTACGAAAAACTATAAATTAATATTATTCATTTTAAATTTATTCCGAACTAATTTTTATGTTATCAAAAACTTCAAATTAATATATTTATGCTAAATTTATCTCAAATTGATAAAAATTCTCACAAGAACTTGTTACATCTAATACAAAAATTTCATTGTAGAATTTAATAAAATAATAAATATCTTACGGATGTATCGATTTGAAATTTTTATTTGATCGAAAAATTCATTTAAGCTAAATGTGTTATGAGATTTTGGCTACCTACAAATGAATTTTAGGTTAATCTATTATAGATGTGGTTATGTTAAATAAAAGCTTATAACTAATTTAGAAAAGAAAATGATGTCAAAGTTAATCATTGCGTGTGTATGGTTGTGGCCACGATAAACGCTTGAGATTAATCCTTGACGACTGGGATTAATTATTGGTCATTAATGTGGTCTGGTCCTGTTGATGTGAATGTTCTGATGACTTCCCTGTCGAGGACGACTCGCTCCGACGGGCTACCGGCTGAGAAGGTTAAATTGGCTGGGGAGTGGGACCCCCCTTACTGGCCGGCGAAAGGAACCTCACCTTGCCTTGGCTTCTAAGCACGTCCATTCATTCCCTCTCTTGGGCTTTTTATTTTATTTTGGCGGTTCGAGCCTTGGGCTTCAATCCAGGCTTTTCCGGTTCACGTGGTTTTTATATCTCTCCCTTTTCTTTCTTTTCTTTTTTTTCTTCCTCGTGGATTTTGTGTTTTTTTTAAAATATTAAGCAAAGGACTCCATGGTCGAGCGACTTCGGTTAAAAAATGACCAGCCGTCGGTGGCCATGTCGCCGTATCACAAGCCCCGTCTTTCTCTCGATGCCACACGATGTAACTACTACATGACATGATTTCCTCACATTGACCCTATGAACTTGAAATCGTTGCCATTTTACTTAAAAATCAACGGATCATACCATCTCATTCAATGCGTCGTAATTCGATAATTTAATGTTATGGTCTTATCGACGACTACCTCATTTACGTTAATTTAATATTTAATTTTCAAAACATTGATTCTATGCATTGAGATGGCAATTTTTCTATTTGACTGTATATTTCTGACGACAAAACCCTTATACGTGAATATTTGATTTGGTCTCCTCCCCTTTTATCGTCTATTTGAAGTAGACCAAGCCCGTGATGATCATTAATCACATTTATGCCTATCAATTAGTGTAGGTCCGATCAAAAAAACGATCCAACCCAATCTAACCAATGTAACTCATTTTGACTCATTTCCATACAATTCAAATTTAATTAATCATACTCGACTTAATCCATACACGATCAATATTGCTAAAACACTTTTATATTTAACTAAATTTAGGAAAACCCATGTCTAAATGAAAGCGAGAGCGAGGACAATAGAGGTATAGAAGTGACTTGGGTCTAAAGCAAGTCGTGAACTTATTGAACACTCGTATTATGCTAGACTCTACAATTTTAAGATCATTTACCATCAATTTAGTGAGCATAACTAATTCATATAGCAACTCAATCTATCGTATATGAGTTGAGAAATAAACTTACAAGTTATGACCTATTTCAGCAGGTCTAAACACATTCAACCACGTCTGTGGGGAGTCCATGTCAACACGCCGCTCGGTAGTTTAGAAGACATTTTCCCAAGCTGCTGCTGATAAGAATCTACCGAGAGCATCCTATGCTTTTCTCTTTCTGTAGCTCCCTTCTGTTGACCGAATCATGCCCGACCGACACTATACTCCTAGGTGGGGCCCTCGGCCAATTATTTCGAGCGGCGTCGCCATATGGACATTGGACACTAGAGACCAAGAAATTATTCATATTTATTTTTCCTCTTTCACTTTATTTATGCCGTTTATATTTCTTCCACTTATTTATTCATTTTTTAGAACGGGCATGCGGGAGTTGAAAATGTGGATGATTAACGTCGAGGAGCTGGCAATGGCGAAGGCGGTGCACGAAGAGGCCATTGAAAAGGGGCGTCGGTAAATTTAACGCAACAGATGGACGGGCGCCGCTGCCTTTATTTTCCTAGCAGAAGCTGAGCTGTCGTTGTCCCCCCAGCCCCCCACAGACATCATTTTATTCGATTTTGTTCGTATTTTTTTGGGGGATTATTTCCGCAGTACGTTCACGGGGGAATATCCCCCGCCGAAGCGTCTCTGATTCATCCGACGTCGTCGTCTGAATAAAGATATTTCGCGCCGTGAAGAGGGATGGGGCATTCGCTAATTAGGAACAAAAATGCGGTCGAACACAATATTATAAATCGGAAGAATCGTTACAATATTTACCTCAGAGAAAAAATTGAGACATTCGTTCGACACAATATTCATTAATCACGTAACACATTTTACAACGTTCTTCTCTACACTTAAACTGAACTTTTGTCTTAGCTTAAAGTATGAATATATACAATTAGAGAGTCAAATAAGAGACTAGAATATTTGAACTCATAACCTCCTAATTGTGATAGGATGCGAAAATTTATAAAATTAATACCAATTGTCCTAAAAACTTAAGATATAAAATGCGTAACTTACTATTTAAATATTCCAATAGGTTTGTGTCGATTGATCGATTGACTCGTTTGACCCGAGAAGGTGGACTGATTTTACTTGCTCATATCATTGTCGTGGTCGGGTGACGAGCGAGTGTCATGGGGCGACGCTATTCGGGCAGATATCATCATTAGGAGATTTGGAAATAGGATATTGTGTCGTACGAGAGAGTTTTGTGGGAACATATTAGAAAAGGCGGGGGGGTCCGAAACAGGGACTTTTCCCCGACGGGGACGTCTCTCCAGCTGGAGGGCCGCGGGTCGTTCTCACCCCCATTTATTTTCTTCTTATTCCGGGGCTCCATCCCGACCGTCGGATGCGCTCCCGGGGTTAGGTGACCCGTGCAATTATGGGCGTCGGACCGGGGGGGAATCGAACGCATCGAATCGTGATTTTGTCTTCGCTGAAGCAAAAATAAACGGAAGAAGCCTCGGACAGCGAACATTATAAAAACGGGAGGGCAGGTTTAGGTGAATTGGATTCGCATGATTTTGCAGCGGCGTTGCGAACAAGAGTGGGGTGGGAGGTGTCTTCTTGCGGGCCTACGGACACTCCCGAATGGGCCCCGCGGGATTGTCGGTGGCACCCTATTTTCTCTCTCCTGTTTTTTCATTTTTTTTATATGACCGGTCGACGCCGCGGTGCACGTTGCGTTTCACGTTGGAGAATTCCTCCCTTTTGCGAAAGCAGCCTTTGCGGTGGGCTCAACGCACGGATGTTGTGCTTTCGGTATTCAACGGGTATAAACTTCGGATTAGATATATACACACACACATATAATGTATATGTCAAAAAGGTAATAATTTTGTATTCTCTTTCGAGCAATGATGCATTTATCAATTCTATTCGAAATGGCGTGATGGATGACAGAACCGACTTAAATATATAATTATCATTTCTTATTGTGAACATTTGATAAAATTGATTGGAGAATAAGTGAAAGCACATAAATATATGCATTATAAATGAATAGTTTTGCATTCTCTTATGGGCAATTACAAAGCCGTAAATTCGATTAAGGGGGGTGATGCGATTGATGGAATCAAATTAAAGATGTAATTACTTTTTCTTACTGAGTAGCGTGTGGAGTTAGATTAGAAAATTGGTGAAAGTACATAGATGAAAACGTAGTACTTTTATTTCTTCCTTTTTATCTAGTACGTGTCTAATTGTCTCTTCTTGACCGCGACTAATCAACTGATTATCCTTTTAAAATGGCATGATCATTCAAGACAATGGCCCCACACAAATTCTAATGGGCCTACTTTCTAGGCAAGTTGGGCCGTGGATGCATGCGCAGGATAAAGAAGGCCGTGGCGAGCAAGAATCCACCGACAAAAAAACGAAAGAAAGAAAGCGAGCTAGAAGCGAAGCGTGGAAAATCGAGATTCTGTTGTTTCAAAAAAATTAAACAATTTGAAAATTATTTTTTCCAAATAATTATTCATATCACATTAAATAATTAATCAATAAAAAATATTCATATTATCAACAATAAGTTATATTTAAACATTCTTCAGTGTGATGAAAATATTTTTCCTTCATTTATTTCTTATAAACAATATAAATGATCATATTTAGAAAATATATTTGTAAAATCATTTATTTTTTGCGAAATAAAATCAACTTGAATTCAAAAATTCGCTGTCTCTAAATCCCATTCAGCTTCCTTATGCGGTCACTTATGATAAGAACTCACCCCATGCTGGTTAAGGGGGACTGTGAAGTAATGGAAAGTTCGCCCAAAAAAAAACAAGAGTGAAGGAAAAGGGTTCTAAATATACAATTGCTTCTGGATGAAGGGAAAATAATGAAAAAGGGCAAGATTAAAAGAGAATAGGGTGGATTTGTCGGGTCAATTTTTATTTTTTTTCACCTATGCTCTTATTTCATATCTATTTATCAGTACATTGATGATATTCGTGTCATGATGCATTCTTTTTTATTTCCTTTTGCTCGCCAACCTCCAAACAACTTTTCATCTCAATCCCTTCAAATAACTTCTTTTCTGTTCCCTCATGTCTTTCTGAATCCCTTCTTTTCCTTCCTCATCACTGCATCCAAATCGAGAGTTAAATTGTCAAATGACGACGATAGTATGCTTGGCATATCTGATGGCACGTGTTTCTCTTATTAACCCCTTGGATAGCATATCTGATGGCATGTGTTTCTCTTATTGACCCTTGGATTGGTTTTAGTGGCTTAGGATCCGGCCTGTGCGTGAATCGAGCGCATGAGGCAATTTGATTCCCCGCGCCAATTGGGAATTGATCCATAAATGGTGCATTTAGGAAGGCTTTTGGGGAAAGTTATTGAAAAAATATAAAGGTTTTTGAGTTAAAAGAGTTTTTCAAAATGCAAATTATGTTTGGTAAATCGTATTTGTAAAAGTCCATTGTAAAATATCTTTAAGCAAAATAGTGTTTTGACAAATTAAATTCACAAAAGACTTTTGTTATTAAAAAAAAAAAGAAAAAAAAAAAGAGAGTTGGCTGGCCAAGGGCTTGGTCGGTTACCACTGGCAAAGAGCTAACAGTTGTTGGCGAAGGGTAGGCGATTTAAAGAGGGGCAAGCGATACGGTGAAGGGCAAGCGTTTGGCTAGGGTCGGCGTGCAAAGGAGGCGGCGTGGTGAGGGTCGTAGCGACCCTCACCGAATGGTTGCATGACCCACCGCGCCGCGAACTCAGTGCGGAGGTGGCCGGGGCCTGCAATTTGATCATCGCAACCCAAATTGCGCGACCAGATCTGCACGCGATCTGGGTCGCTGTGACCCTCGTTGCGACATGTCCTTCGTGTAGCGACCCTCGTCGGAGGGCCGTGAGACCCTAGCTAGACCACTTGTCCTTCGCCGCACTGCCTACCCTTTGCCGGTGACCACGCATAGATGCTGGTGGTGTTCAGTAGAGAGAAGGGAAGAAGATGAAGATGATGAACAGTTACCGGGATAAAACCGGAAAAACAAAAAATTAGCAAGGACAATTTCGGGAGAAAACTTTCACCGGCTTAAAAGCCGGCATACTAGAAAGCCCAAGGCAGCCCCTAACTTGCCTTGGGCTTTTAGCCTTTTGAAGGCTTGCATTTGGTAAAGGCAAGTAAAAAAAAAATTGCCAAACACTAAATATATGCCCCAAAGGCCTTTACATGCCCAAGGGACTTTGGGAAGGCAGTTCCTAAACTCACCCAAAGTCGATGGAGTATTTGATGGGCCCGTGAATTATACATCTGAGGAGGGCTTCCTCTTAAAAATAAACAATGTTTGAGCTTGGAAAGGCGAAGGTGGGCCCACAAGAAATTTCGTTACTTATCATAGGCCTGACCCAATCCATCTTGCACCAGGCCTTGGCGTAGGTTCAGCCCATGAATTATATGTCTAAGGTGGGTTTCCTTTTCTTTTCTTTTTTAAGGAAAGGAAAAAGACAATGTTCGGGCTTGGAAAGGTAAAGGTGGGCCCATGAGAAATTTCAGTACTTTTTAATGGGCCTGACGAAATACAAATTGCACCAGGCCGCGGCCCACGATGTAGATTCAGGCCTTTAACAGAGTCACGAGGCACAGGCTTCGCTGCATGAATCGATCAGTCTCTTTTCTCCGCATTTTCCCCTTATGAGTCATGACATAGGGCACAGGCATCTATCAGAGTACTCGACTAATCTCATGGAGCGACAACTCAGATCGATTCCGTTGTAATATCGATTAACATCCACTTTCTAAAAATATAGCCCGGCATTGAGAGGTCTTTTCTATAATCGGGACTTTTTAAATGGACGATTTGAACTTTATTGCCCGCATTGACTTTACGGCCTTGTGGTGGTAGCTTAGATCTTTATGGATTGGCTGTCGCGTTGTACTCTTTTATCATAGTACCCATGACAAATTAGAATCTTTTTTCTTTTACTTTTGGTTTTATTATTATATTGTAAGTCATCAACTTTTATATTGGTATACGCAATATCATGATGAATTACTCAATCACTATCTAATGATTGTATTGCTAAACGAATTAAATACTACCTTTCACATGTAGTTCTCGATAGTATTCAAACGAGTAACAAATCATTATGACAATAATATTTTCAAAATAGTGTAACTAAAATAATATCAAATTACTCCATCAATTGTTAATCATAATCATATTCTATGCAATCATTTTTTATGTGATTGCTGTACAATCCTTTCAGTTATTAATAACCAGCGCTACTAAAAATCGAAGTTCTTAGATTACCAGTGCGAGTAATTTCAAGACACAATTGATGTCATTACGCCTACCGGCAAAGACAGAGAATACGCATTGGCACTTTCGGAATGGTTATTACTGGACGACAACGAGGTGGATCTTGGTGTAATCACTGTTGCTACACAGCGAGTGGTGCTGCGCCTGCTGTGGCCGTCACATGTTGTGAATCTCGAGGTTCAACGCTCGCGACAGGCAAAGCAGAGCAAGAAGAAGATCTTGATTTGACCGGAGACGGAAGAAGGAAAAGGAAGTGTCAGCTCTATGACGTGGAGTTTCAACTTGCATGTGCAGGCGGGCCGCAAGCATCAGCATTTGCAAACATTCCCAATGATTACCAGAAAGGATCGAAATTATGGTCCGACTCGGCATTTTCTGTAGCATGTCGTTTTCCTTTTACCAATGCGTGATGTTTGCACTCGATAAACAGAGGGGAATCGCCTCTCATCAGCCGAAGCCCTGTTGGCTATGCTTGACACCATGGTAAAATGAAGGGCTTCTCATTGGTTGCGTTTGCAGGAAGCTTAAGACTGGCATCGCCGAAAAGAGCTGCCATTCGCGTTGCAAAAGAGTCGAAATAGACAAGCAACAATGGAGAGATGAAAGGGGCGAGAACGTTGTCCGACTGCTTCGATTGCTTGGCTCGTTGCTAGTCTATGAGTTAGCGTTTGTCCAGAGTGGATGACAATTGAGGTCGGTCTCTATCAAAGATTCTCCACGATAATAAGCCACAAAAAGATTTAGTGCATGAAGTTCGATTTCACCTTCCTGCCTCTACCTGTGCTCTTAACAAAATGTAACCAACGTGTAGGAACGTAGACACGCCTAAAGGCAATATTTTTCTTGCAATTTCTGGGAAAATCCTCGTTGGTCGAAGTTCTCTTCTCCTGCCTCTCCAGGAGGAGATGGAGATAGAATGAAAAACCCACGAAGCCAAGGCTCAAACCCTTTCCCTAGTCTCCTCAACGTAACCATCGCAATCAATGATGACTCCCTGCTTGGTCTTTTTCTCAGCTCTTCTGAACTTAACCCAACATCTACATTACATCGATGGGTCCCGTTTTCGCCTAAGGACGACATCATCTTTGACTGCGAGCTAATTCTTTAGTAGCCTTCCTAGGTACAAGGATATTCAAGACCAACGTTAATTCTGCTGGTACTCGTAAGCCAAGGACAGCGTACTCACATTTCGATCGCATCCGCACATGTTCCCTCACCTATTTATGTGACGGCTAGGATCTTTGATGCCAAATGCCATGTATCCCTTCAATTGTCTAGTGTGGGGTGATATCGGTTCAACAACATTTATTTCGAATGATAATGTTGAAAATTTAAATATGTGGAAAAATGGTTTTGATATTAATGATATTTCGTGTGATGTGCAAATGTATATGTGTGCAGGATATATTTGGTGAAGAATGGACAATGGAACAAGATAGGATAATTTTGAAGTTATAGGTTATGGGATAAAAGGAAAATATAGTTTCATTAGTTGAACAAACTAGTTTTGCACATATTGGATGGAGGAGTATCGATGAAGCTATGGATGTGACACTTCTCCGTGAATGAGGATAAAGCCCTATTTATAGCTGCAGAGATTTTTGTTGGATCTTTCTACACAACGCCGATGTGGGCTTCTCTTTACCATAAAGTCTAACCACTCCTTAAAAGACTCAAACACCGTTAAACTCAACTTCCCACTATGATACTAGATGCTTGCAGCAATTTCTACGAAAATGGATCGCCTTTCCAATAGGCCAATACCCAGTTCAACCACCAAACTGCAATGTTTGCAATAAAGACGAGAGATGTGGTGCTTCTGTGTAGATATTTGGTTAATAGAAGCAAATTTTTAAAGGAGTAGATCTCATAACAATTTATAATTATTTATTATTTTATTTTATTTGTCTATAATAGACTGTTATTTTAATAGTAGATTAAAGACCGTCACGTAATCATTTCTTACAACAGCACCTAATATATGGTCAAGAAGTATCTACTGAACGCGATTAATCCTCATTTTACTACCAAATTTAAGTCCTATGAAGGCCTCCTTCACATTCGATTATATAGAGATGGTTTCGGTTCCACATTTCTTGATTGCCAACGCAAGGGCACAATGCTCTTTCCCATCACAGATTACGACGGTCTTGATGCTTTCAATTACTAATGTGTTTATAGGATCCATATGGGTAGATCTCTCTAGGGGATTGCACCGGATTGGGTAATTTCTAGTTCGGTTGGTCCATTTTGCACAACCCTAGATCCGTCGTCCTTTTTGCGGGAACAACACGTTGGGGAGGTGTTGGGTGAACGATGTCAAGCGTGTCAAGGGACGAATTCTTGGCTAAAAGCGCTTCTATCCCTTCCGAAGTCATTAAATATCCAAAGGAAATGTACGAGTTGACTGGGCCGGCCATTGTGTATGCGCATACGCCACTCAAGATGGTCGATGCAAGAGTTCAAAGACCGTACTTCAACGTGACGGGGAGCTTCGATAACGACGTGAAATTTTAACTTCGTGGTCGGGCTAGACTTCTGCTATACGGCAAGCAAGTCGTTCAAGGTGGCGATATCCAGTTTGGACCTGTTTAGGTTGACTAACAGCCCGGCGGTGCCCTTCTGTAAAGATATCGTGGTGAATTCTACCCGGATGACCAACGGGCTAAAACCTCGAGTCGGTCTGATGGGCTCGGGACATCGGCCTGGCGAGTGCCGTCTTGAATGGTGTGGAGATCTTGATAATAAGCAACTCTGTGAATCCGCTGGATGGTGAATTCGGGGTTGATGGGAAGAAAGCTACTCCATCTGCTCGCAACATGCTTGCCGCAGTTGGTTTGGCCATGATGTACAAAGCCTTTGGAGGCCTGGGTGCATTGGTGATCAAATGGCATAAGAGGCCTCGAGACTGACAGAATAGGAACAGCTTCTGGCCTTGGTTGCTTCTGACCCGCGCTAGTGACACGAGCTTCGCGAACAGCGAGACCTCGATAGGTCCTCACTTCTCCTTCACGGAGTTACAAGAAGTGACCAAGAACTTCGACTCCGATGCAGGGATTGGCATCGGGGTTTTTGGCAATGTTTATTCGGTAACGATCAATGATGGGACTAAAGTTGCTGTTAAGAGAGGAAACCCCGCGATCAGAACAAGGCATTAAGGAATTCCAGACGGGAAATTCAGATGCTGTCCAAGCTTAGGCACAGACATTTGGTATCTCTAATCAGTTAGTGGACGAGAACGAGAAGATGATATTGATCTAAGAGTACATGTCTAATGCTCCTCTGAGAGTCCATTTATATGGCAAAAACTTGCTACCTTCGCAATGGAAACTCAGGCTAGAGATTCGTATAAGAGCTGCTCACGGGCTTCCCTATCTCCATACCGGCGTGGCTCAAGGTATTATCTGCAGTAACGTGAAGAAAACCGACAATTTGCCAGTCAACAGCTTCATTGCCAAGGTTGCAGATGTTGGCCTATTGAAGGATGCGCCGTTGGGTGAGTTGCGTGGGCACAGTGGTAAAGGAGGGCTTCGGATATCTGGACACCGAGTATATTATAAGGCAGCAATTGACAGGCTAGTCCGATGTTCCTTCGGTTGGGGTGGTTATATTTGAGGTACTATGCGCGAGGACGGCTCTTAACCCTGCGCGCTCTAGTGAGAGCAAGTGAAGCTGGCGGAATAAGCAATGCAGCGGAAGAGAAGGGGGCTGCTCGGTAGGATCATTGACCCGCACCTTCAAGGCTCTGCCAATCTTGAAACCGTTTCGCCAATGCTGCGGAGACTGGAGAGGCGCTTGGCTGAGCACGGAGTGGATAGGCCTACCGCAGGAGATGTGTTTGTGGACCTTGGAACATGCACTGCAGTTGCAAGAAGCTTTCTCCTCGAGCAACAATCAGGACCTCTCCGGACGTCGCTTTGTCCGCTGCATCCAGCGCTGTCTGGATTTGAAGATGGAAGAAAGGAAATGCCGTCGGCAACCACTCTCGAACTGATACGTACGGCGATTCGATTTTTAAGAATGTTTGATAATTATTCTATTCCTGGGAATAGATTTTGCTCATAAATGGATTTTTATTATTATTTTACTCACCGGATAAGTTTACGAGTATTTCGCGATGTTTGTTAATTGCCTAAAATTTATATTCTTGAAACAGAAATGCATTTGGTACGACATTTTAATTTTTTTTGTGACTTATAATTTTTTTATATTTTTCTCTTTTTTTGTTTTCCTTCCCTTTCTTCTCTAGCTCATCGCCGGCCATGGCGATGACATTGAGGAAGAAGAAGAGAAAAGTAAAGAAAAGAAAAAGAGAAAAGAAAAGAAAATGGGTTGCCTTGATTTTGGAGTTGTTCTCGAGAATAATAAACAACTTTTTTTATTTCTGATTCCGTGCTAAATCTATTCCTAACAAAGAATTTACCAAATAGATTTCTATTTTTTTTCTTTTTTGTTATGGAAAATAACATAATAGAATTAAGCATTGTTTAGAGTGTTAACAAACATGCCGTGAGCGACTAATGGCAGGATGGGGAGTTGCACGAGTAGAGGTGAACAACCGATGCCCTGTCAATGTGTTAGCATATGATGTGTATATGAATCGAATATAGTTAAACGTGTAAGTTTGGTTTGTTTCGTGAAAAATTGATGATTTGAAAAACATCGTCCCATGATTACTCGTGTCATGGTTTACAAAAATAAATAAATGAAATTCTTTTTTCACTGTCCATAAATGTGTTTAAATATTAATTATTACCGATAATGAAAATATTTTTCGTTAACTAATTATTTCAAGTAATAAAAGTGATTATTTAAAAAAAAACATTTTCCAAAACATTAATTTTTTGTAAAACAAATGGAATCGTAAAGTATTTCTCTCCACTTTAATAACTATTGTTCATAGCTAATTCTACTGCATATATGGAATTACAATATGTAGATTGATATTTCAAAAGATTCTCCTTTAGTTTTCACTTTCCTAGCAAAACTTTTAATTTTTTTTCTTTATATAAAATTATTACTTTGATAAAATTTAGTGCATTTAATGTAAAAAAAGTCTATTTTTCTGTAGTTTTCGCTTTCTTGGCAAACTTAATATCATTTGAAAAAGGAAAAGACCCCTTCCCTTAAAATTTGTGCCTTTTTGACGTTTAGAAGTCCATTTTTCTCTATTATTTATAAATAGATTGGTTCACAAATGAGTCAAATCTCAATTTCTTTCTTTCTTTTCCTCATTATGCAAAATCGCCTTATTACTAAATGTTCGCATTGTTTATTTATGGCAATAATTTACTGACATGATATGAAGGGATTGTACACTTATATGTAAGGTTATTTGTAAAATAGAAAAGACTCGTATTATAAAATTTAAATAGGCGAGAAACTATGTAGAATTCTAATTTAGATTTCATTTAGTGATAAAATATCTATAAATGAACTAAGTTGGGGTATTTTGGGAAAAAAAGGATTGTGATCGATTCATTTATCCAGATATTCTCATTCAAAATGCAAGTCAACTATGATAACAAAAATGTCCAGCAACTAAAATAAAATCAAAGTTTAATGACATGAACACGCATAACTCTATTCCCAAATCCCAATTTAGATAAAATTTAAAATCCACCATATCTAACAATTGATTAATTTTTTTATTATATGAAATGGATAAAGACAAGATAAAGTGCCCTAATTAATTATAATACGGTCTCTTTTTTATATATCGATCTTCCTCGATATTCACCACGTTCAAGAAAAGGGTATAGAACATGTTCTAAAAAGTAAAAATCCATAACGCTACCGAACGAGTATTTGGATTTTATTTCTATATAGTTCATAACTTACTTGATTAGAACCGATTAATAAATACCCTTTTTTTGTTGGATCACGATGATAAATAAATTTTTAGTTTAAGAGAGTGGACAAGAGAACTCGCGATATATTATAAAACAAAAAATATATGATAAAAATCTAATTGTCTAACTAAGGACAGCTATGATTCCCTTCATCTCTTTTGCTTTTTTTGTATGATAAATCGAAATTCGAGATATATATATCGGTAGTTAAATAGAATTGTAAATAAGCTTTTGCCCATCGTTACTTTATTAAAAAAGAAGAAGAAGAATCTCTGCAAATTATTAACGTTTTTCTATTGGGTTTTCAAAATCCAAAGGAAAAGAAAAGAAGAAAAATGGATTTCTCTCCTTCTCGTTGCAAGTAGAAAAGAAGAAAAATGGCGTAAGGCAAATCCCCGAAATGCCCATCCCTCGACATAAAGAGCACTGCCCTCCTCTCTCTCTCCTCCAAAGTTCGACCGCGACTTCTGGTGATCTCCTCCTCCGCACTCCCCCCCTTCCTCTTTCCCCCTTCCCCCTTCCTTCTTCCCCCTTTCTCTGTCATCTCGTACGCGTGCGCGTGCGTCTCTGTGTGCATATCGCGCAGTCAAAATAGCTGCTGCTGGTTTCTCAATCGCCTCCGTGCACAGGGAACCCCAGCGAGAGCGAGAGAGATAAAGAGGAAGCGCCCCGCGACGCCCCCGATTCTCGGTATCCTCCACTCATGACCGTCATGACTCCTGCCCCCATCGATGTACGTCCCCCTCCAATCGCTCCCTCTTCCCTCCCGCAATTCGTTTCTCTCCGCGTGCAATCCGCGGCCTCCGCGCGTCGGAAATGCCCGCGTCGCCCCCGACATTCGGCCGCGGCGGCGGCGGCGCGGGGGGCCGATGGCGAGGGATTGGCCCGCGCGCCGCTGGTCCCGGGCTAGGGCTTCCGCGCGCGGCGGGCCGGGTTAATCTCGATGCCATTTGGCCGGTGGTTTGTCGATTTGTAGGGTTTTTGAGGGGAATCCGTAGGGTTTTTAATGCGTTTGGTGGATCCGCGGGGATGGTCACTTCGTCTTTGCTTTGTGGTCGCAGCAACAGGAGGATGAGGAGATGCTCGTTCCCCACTCGGATTTGGCCGAGAACAATCACCAGCCCATGGAAGGTGAGCCCTTTGGATCCGTAATCGAGTACTGTTGATTCAGTGGTTCCCCCTCCAGTCGTGCGGGCCATTGACCTTTGTTATTGTGCCCCCAAATGCGTCTTTGCTTTGCTAATTTTGTGCCCTTAACACGGTAATATTGCAATCGTCCTGGTATTCCATCGCAAATGAACTTTGATTATTGGGGGAACAGAATTTGCCTGTTGGGAGCATGCGAGATCGAGAATTTTTCTCTTATATTTTTCTGTGATGGTAGTTTAATGAAGTTTTAGTTTCGGTTGCCGTCGGGTGGATGCCTTACCTCATTCTAATGTCAGTTTGGGTTCTAATTGTTCCATTTCTCTTTGTGACGATTACCAGTGGCAGCACCCGCTGAAGCCCCTAACCCAGCAGACAATCAGCCAGTGGATGATCCTCCACCTTCAAGATTCACATGGCGAATTGACAACTTCTCTAGGCTGAACACCAAGAAGCTTTACTCTGAAATATTCGTAGTTGGTGGTTATAAATGGTATTTTTCTATAATGCACATTCCGATGTCTTGATTTACAAGTGGTTTAAATTTGGATTGAACATTTCTTTGCTTGCCTTGCTTATTTCAGGCGGGTACTTGTTTTCCCAAAAGGAAACAACGTGGACTACTTGTCTATGTACTTGGATGTTGCTGATTCGGCAAGCTTGCCATATGGATGGAGTAGATATGCACAGTTCAGTTTAGGGGTTTTAAATCAAATACATAACAAATATACTGTCAGAAAAGGTACATTTGTTAACACATGGATGTAATTATATATGTTGATATCTTACGTAGTTGCTAAATGTGCTTGCTGATGAACTGACATCTGGTAGTCATTGAGATTTTTGTCATAAAAACAGCGGACATGATAATTTCAATTATGAACATCCACTTTGTATTTGTTTGCAACGTATTGGCTGTATATGAGGAAACTTGTATGTTTGATGAGACAATGCAGTATTATTTTATCCAATGACGATAGATACAGAAAATATTCATTTCGATGAGCTTCTTGGCAGCTAGATAATCTGGGCAACGACAAGGGTATAGCTTGTTAGCCCCTTTTGTAGTCTTTTATGTAAAAATAGGAGACATCAGGCAAAGTCTCGCAGATAGACAGTGTGTGGTATTGAAATATCGTTTATGGTTGATTATACAAGCTACTGTTAGCGTGCGGATCTTTTGGGTCTGATAGCTTATGCATGACTCATCTTACACGGTGGCACCCCCAAGATGAATTGTTTTTGTCGAAAATAAAAATAGAAAGCTTATGTGCTTTTTTTTTTGTCTATTAAAGCACATAATCTTTGCTTCTTTTGCTGACCAACTTATGCCATCTGTGGCAGATGCTCTTATGAATAGAGAGCACACTGTTTTAAAAAGAGCATACCGTTTTAAATGGAGAGCACACTTTTGATCCTTCTGGATTTCACCGTGAAAGATGCTATATTTTCAGTATGCTTAGGCTCAATTATGCATACAGTTCTTTCTTTGTTTCCTAAGTATGCCTTTTTCTCCTTGTCCTCCTCCTTCTTCGTTCCCCTACACTTCATCTTCTCACTGAAAGGACGCCCACTTCAATCTTGTATGATAAGAGCAAGTTACTCATGAAACTTCATTACCTTTTTACATGTCTCTTGAGGTACAGATGATCATATAATTTAAACTTGGTAAAATGAAATAGGCTTGAGCGTTTTGTTTATGCTCATAGATTTTCTTGGCTATAAGATTGTATCGACCTCTCAGTGGTGGGTTTTTTCCTTTGCAATGTGACAATTAATTTCTATTTGAAAGTTTTTCAAGTGTAAATTCTAGTTTTTATCATTTCTTTAATATTGTAACTTTGGTGCTAGCATATTCTAATATGGATTGTGACCCATGAATGCTCCTCTTCATGCGCTGTAGAGAACTTTCATGTAAGAAAATTTTAAAAATATTATGAGTTCAGCTACATGTCTAATTATATCTTGTGGGCTATGCATATGTTTCTGGATGAGGACCAGCTATGGAGGATTTCTTATTATGCTTAGGAAATCCCTTTTCTCGTAGTTGAATACTCCATTCAAAAGATACATGCTTAATCTTGCCTTTCATTTTAAGACATTACATTATACTCGGTGATTTTGCTAGCTTTGCTATGTTGCTTGTTATTTAAAAGAAGTGAGGAAATATTTGAGCAGCCATTAATCTTTGCCAGGAACATGATGCACCTTATGGTTGCAGTTTGACATGCAATGGATCCTTATATAACCATAAAATGTTGGGAACTTGTGCCTAAATTTTACTTCAACTCATGGGATATTTTCCATGTTTTTTTGGCCAGATACGCAACACCAGTTCAATGCCCGGGAAAGTGATTGGGGTTTCACATCGTTCATGCCTCTCAGTGAACTTTATGATCCTGCTAGAGGTTATCTAGTGCATGATACTCTCATAGTGGAAGCTGAGGTTATTGTTCGTAGAGTTGTAGATTACTGGACATATGACTCCAAAAAAGAGACTGGTTATGTTGGTCTCAAGAACCAAGGAGCGACGTGTTATATGAACTCTCTCCTCCAGACACTATACCATATTCCTTACTTCAGGAAGGTAAAGCTGGGCTGATTGCTTACTCTGGCTTGCATTCAAACATGAAGCTGTGGCACTTTGTATTAATTTGAATGGTCGGACCATCTGTTACAGGCTGTGTACCATATGCCTACTACTGAGAATGACATGCCATCTGCAAGCATCCCTTTGGCTCTCCAGAGTTTATTTTATAAGCTCCAGTACAGCGACAGCAGTGTAGCGACGAAAGAGTTGACCAAGTCATTTGGATGGGACACGTACGATTCTTTCATGCAGCATGATGTGCAAGAACTAAATAGGGTTCTATGTGAAAAGCTTGAAGACAAAATGAAGGTGAAAAAAGTGAACTTCTTAGAAGTATGGAACTTCTCTTGATATGTACTAATTCATGGGAACCATTGTCTACAGGGTACTGTTGTTGAGGGGACTATACAGAAATTATTTGAAGGACATCACATGAATTACATTGAATGCATTAATGTAGACTACAAATCCACGAGAAAGGAGTCATTTTATGGTACCATTTTCACATTTGACCATAGCAATTATTTAGGGCTTTTCTTTTGCTTATGCTAATCTGTTCACATATGATTATGAAGACCTTCAGCTTGATGTCAAGGGCTGTCGAGATGTTTATGCTTCGTTTGATAAGTATGTCGAAGTTGAACGCCTCGAGGGTGATAATAAGTACCATGCTGAGCAATATGGCTTGCAGGTTAGTCATTCTATTGCAGGAAATCTTGGTAATTACTGATGGTTCACTTTGTGAACACGCTTGAGCAGACACAAACACTCACTTTTCTTCACTTGCTCCTGCTTTAAGTATTATGCATGCAAGCAATCACTGGAAGGCAGACATTGATGGTCTTTATTTATGTCAATTTTTTCTGGAGATTCTTTGTCAAGGTTTACATTTTTTAGATCAATCATTAGGAGATCGTGCTCGTTTAACTCTGATCAGTTACATCTCTTGTTAAGGTTTTCTGGTTTTTGAGACTGAAATTCTGAATCTTGCGTTGTTTATTCACCTGTCAAACCTTAATGTGTTCATTGCCAGCTTTGGGTCAAAATGTGTAATCATGAAAATGTTAATTCACAACAAACCTTCGGAATCAGTAATTTTAAATGGAGTTCTTAGAGTTTAGCTGAGAGTTGTGCCTTCGATTTTCCACTGCAATTGTTTCACGATAATTTGCTTTAGAGGTAGATATTTCATATAAACAGAATGTTAAGTCTGTAGTCTCTCTTGTAAACAAGTCAATGGCTTCTAAAGCCAGTATTAGCCGATCAAATGGCTTCTAAAGCCAGTATTAGCTGATCACCCTTCTCCTTCTTCTGTAATGAGACCTTTTACTCAGTTATTACACAATATACTTTGTCCTGTTCCAAGTCGCAGGTTTCTTTGATTTCTCTTATCAGACCTGAAATTAGAATTCCCATGGCGTCCTCTCTTGTGATGTGGCTTCCTTGCTGTTTCCATTCTTGCTTTTTTATGATGGCTGAAAGGCTCAAGATGGTTGTGTTATGTAGTTCTAGCTGTTTCCGCTCTTGCTTTTTAGTTTCTTAAACCAAGGACCACTAAATTATGTATGTGCGACACAGTCTGGGTATCTGCCTAAATAATTGTCTGATGGGTGGTTGGATGATGAATTAGTTCACTTTTGGAGTTGTGACCTAAATTTAAGTTCTCACAAGTATGACTGCCTGCAGAATTCAGTTGACTTGCTATGTGGATTATTTAATCATAGACAATGATACTATTTGTTCGTTCAGATGTGTGTTGTGCACAATCTAACTGCCACAGAGGCGGTCACCAAAGAATGACAGAAGCATTAACAGGATTGACTCTAGGTTATGCTCATAGGCTACAGTATGGCGTTTTTATTGCATGATCAGGAGGAAATTTGATCAGAAAATCCAGAACTGAACTGGTTTATCAATTCTAGGCTTGCTAATATTATCGACGCTTCCTCAATTTTTTGAATTGATAGTTCAAATATTACATTCTTCTGGCTTTTACTTGATAATGTCTGTTTTGATTTTTATTTCATTTCAGGATGCAAAAAAGGGGGTTCTGTTCATCGACTTCCCCCCTGTTCTTCAACTCCAATTGAAACGATTTGAATATGATTTTATGCGGGACACTATGGTGAAGGTCAGCCATTTAGTTAAACACTGAATAACTCTTTTATTTGGTTGGTATTGTGGGGGGTTGATACCTCTTGAAATTATGTGCTGCCTTCATGATTGCTGTGACTGCTCTCGAGTTATATTGGAGTTTTGGGTTCTTTTATTTTTCTGGTTTGCATTGTACTTCATTTTGTACGTGGTTATGATTTGTGGCACCGGTGGCCTACTGCTACAGAATGTTCAACTTTTGCAAAACTGCGAGGTGTACACCTATATCAGCGGACTCCTAAGTTACAGGCAGAAGCACTGGCTAGTTTTTGATGTGTTTAAGAATCGTCTGGATTTATTTTAGGCAAAATAACGTTACAGGATTTTGCTTGATTCCAAATTTTTATTTTTATGTGTTAGCAGTACCATTCCAGTTTAGGTTGATATTGTTTTATCGTTGTAATTGAGGATCTTCATGCTTTCACTTTTTAGATCAATGATCGCTATGAGTTTCCTCTGCAACTTGATCTTGACCGCGAGGATGGTAAATATTTGTCTCCTGATGCTGATAGGAGCGTTCGCAATCTCTACACACTTCACAGGTACAAGTATTGTTCATGTGCCACTATGTTGTATTTATATCAATTGATGACTTGACATTCGGTCATATCACCATATTGAGCCTTGGAAGGGTGATCTTTCCACAAATCAAGAGGTGTCTTGCAACTTGTGGTGTATTTAGGTTTCTGATTGGTGCCTTGTGATATGTAGTCTGAAGTCTGTCGGTTGTACATCTGGATCTTGAGATGCCTTTAGGTGGCTGAAGTGACAAGTGATGTTTTCTTGGATATGCTGCAAGCTTTGCTTATCTAAGCTGCTGCTTTTCCTCATGATAAGCACAGTTTCAATGATTTTCGCAAGTTCTGTAATGATTTGCACACTGTCTTTTTGTGACACTTTGTTACATGATATCGTTATAGTCAGGCTACGGGATGCAGCTTTGTCCTGACCTTTCTTCATTGGTCTTCTCTCCCTCTTTTTCCTGGATTGTTCTCTCTTACTGTTCCACAATAGATCAGCCTGATGCTTTTGACCTGGAAGACATTTGAAAACAAACCTTTTAAGACTGACAGTATTGCCAGATTTCTCGTGTTATCTTACCTTAATAGTGAAGGATAATTTCAATTTGAAGAAGTCATTTGTGGAGAGTTTGTGCTGCTATTTAGCTGTTGTCATTGTGCTACTATTGATTACTCCATTTTTTTTTTCAGTGTTCTGGTTCACAGCGGTGGGGTGCATGGTGGACATTATTATGCATTTATCAGACCTACTCTTTCTGACCAATGGTATGCTCTTTCTCCTTTTCATTTGTTCACTTGATAATTGAAAACTGTCTGTCTTTGTATCATGAAAAACTATCATATTGCAACTCATCTCTTGTGCTTTCAATTTGAATCTGCTATTTCATTTCTTCTGTTTTCCTTTGTTTATGGTTTACATTTTTTGTCGGATATTGCTGAGCTCGAGTTGTATGTGTTAGAGTTGCAGTTGTTGCATTAAAATATGGTGTGTGGTTTGGAGGTGCTGTGCTTTTGAACACTTGTTTGGCTCACTTCCTTTATTCTATGGAGTATGGATAATTGGTCACACATCTCCTGGGATCCTTTGCATTTGTCAACAGAGTGATTTGATTTTTCTCTTCACTTGAAAATTTTGAAGCTGTAAATTTTGCCACTATTTTCAACTTCTCCTTTCTAAACGCTTGAGGGAAACTTTCAGTCGGCAGAATACTCCATTTATTTTTATTATAGATTGAAGTGTTTGAGTGAAAATAATAAATGTTTGCGGGGGTGTGGAGATTTCCATACTCTCTGAGGGTTACTCCCATTTAGGCTCTATTTGCTTCAAAATAAACAATTGTTAGAAACTAGGGAAGCTTTTCTCATTTTACTGTGTTGATGCCGCCGATGAGGACTGTCTGTAAGAGACTTTCCACAACTAATCAAATGAAAACTGGTGCACTTTCTTCAGAGTATTAGTTGTTTTCTCAAACAACCTATTCTATTATGAGCTGTTGATGTGTTGATCAGTGGTCTCTGCCTATCCTCCCTACTACTTGTTATATCCCAACTAGCTGGTTGAGTTGTCATGTCTCATGTCTATCAACATCACCACTATCATTACCACTTCAACTGGCTGGTCATCACTCATCACTACCCCTGCTGCCCCAAATGATTGCTCTCCAAAATCATGATTCAAGTGCTATGCATAGTTTTTCCTAGAATTGCTTGCCTTTTTTCTGTCCTGTTGTTCAAGTATCCTTACACTTATTTAAGTATTCTAGATTTATTCGTCAGTGTCCTTACGAAGATTAAATAAAAAAAAAAAATGATGCATGTGGGTCCAGTTATTTTTTAGAATGATGGACTAAATAGGATTGGGTTTTTTGGTTGTTTCTCGGTATTTAAATTGGTGATTAAAATGTTCATAAGGATTTTATAGGCCATATGTTATTTCTGTCTTATTGGATGGATGAATGTGTAATATCTCATTTTGGGGGAGTCTTCTATTGCTCATGTTCTTCGTTTGGACTTCTGATCAGGTATAAATTCGATGATGAGAGAGTAACAAAAGAAGATGTAAAGAGAGCACTAGAGGAGCAATACGGTGGAGAGGAAGAGGTAATTAGAGGGAGCATTGCTTGCAGCCATATATTCCCTTTGCTTTCTTGATTAGATGTTTAGTCTTGCCTCCTTTTCACCTTTTAACCTCATTTGACTTGACAGCTGCCGCCAACAAATCCTGGATTTAACAACACTCCATTTAAGTTTACTAAATACTCAAATGCATACATGCTGGTGTATATACGTGAGAGTGACAAGGACAAGATCATCTGTGATGTGGATGAGAAGGACATTGCCGAACATCTGAGGGTAAGATGCTGCTTTTACGATAATTGGAAGTTCAGATACCTTGTAGATCACAAGTATTAAGTAATTAGGTGATAAGATGCTTGATGGACAAAGTATCTGATACAGGTCCCATATAAGTAGCTAATCTCAAGATGTTGTGATCTTTTTGGATTGAGTATTATATTGCTTGAGGTTGTTAAAAGAAATCTATTGGCGTACCTTATTGTTGCGCTTGTCTCATTTCCTCTTCATGTAGAATAGAGTGAGCCCTTGCAGAGTTGGGATTGATGTAAAGTCAAGGTCTCTTGCCTTGTCTCACTCAGAGTGTAGCTTATTATAGATTTATTGTCTACTGAAGTTTTCTAATGCAAGATTACAAACGAGGATACTCCTTATATGTCTTAGGAGAGATTGAAAAAAGAACAAGAAGAAAAGGAACATAAGAAGAAAGAGAAGGCCGAGGCACACTTGTACACAATCATTAAGGTGAGCATTTCTCAAGCCTTGGGGCACCTGCTTTGATTGTGGTTATCTGGGATGCCTTTTTGAGCTTGGCAGCTTATAAACGTCATGGTGCTTATAGGTTGCACGGGATGAAGACCTCGCTGAACAGATTGGCAAGGATATTTATTTTGACCTGGTGGATCATGACAAAGTTAAAAGTTTCCGCATTCAAAAGCAGATGCCTTTTAACATCTTCAAGGTGCAATTTCAGATTCTGGTTGCTTTAATTTGCCCTGACAAATTGCATTAAGAACTTCACTAGCCACTTTGAGCAAAAGAATGAAGATCCAGTGCTTTAGCTTAAGAGATGAATGAGAGCGTCTCTTTCACGACATCGGGGTCAATAAAGGGAGAGTCAGCGTTAAGGTTCTTTTGGCTTAAGCTTTCAGAATTAAATTGAATTAGTGGCATGGCTTTGAAGGCCAAGGAAAAAAACTTCATCAGACCATCAGTATATTTGCCGTAGTAGAATTTGTTTACTGTCCTATATATTAGCTTCTCTGTAGATTTAACTATTGTGCACAAGCGATGCTAAAAATATTCAGAATGCACTGGGAAATGGGAATGCGATGCTGCCTTCTGTTTTTAATGCCATTCTATACTGAATAATTATCTGAAACTTTTTTCGACCAAAAACAAAAAATTATCTGAAACTTCATTCACCCTTTTCCATGCCCGACTTGTTCTTGGTCATCTTATAAAGTTTCTCTGGCTTCTGTCATCAAGATTTTTTGATGAACTGGTCTAAATGGTGCATGCAGGAGGAGGTTGCTAAAGAATTCGGCGTTCCGGTGCAATTTCAGCGGTTCTGGCTATGGGCAAAACGCCAGAACCACACTTATCGTCCTAATCGGCCATTGACTCCGGCAGAGGAATTGCAATCTGTGAGTACAATTTCTCAGAACTGTTTCTCACGCACATATTTTTTTTTTGGGGGGTTTAATTTCTGTTTAGCTTCAGTTGGGTAATCATTTAGCCTTTTTAGTCTACGTAATGTTGTGTTAATGTGCTGCACTATTTACTTTCTGTTATCTGGTACTTGAGTTTTGTTATCACTTGGTTGATTATTTTTGTGTATGCGTGGAAAATAACGGGGAAGATGCTTGTTCAGCTTATTCATGCAGGAGTTAATTGTTCTTTAGAGTGATATTTTAATTTTCACTTACCTGCATTGGAAGGATATCGTTTGATTCTGCATTTTATTGGCAGAGATGCTTCCTTTTTTTCTATTTTTGCATTTGGTTCTTTCGTTTTAAATTTTCCATAATGCTTATGTTCATTTTGTCATTCTCTATCCACTGTTTTAATGCTTTTGGTTCGGGTCTTTGCTTTCTTTCCCACTGTATTTGTTTTTCTTTTCGATGTATGTAGGTAGGACAGTTGAGAGAAGTGTCAAATAAAGTTCCGAATGCTGAATTGAAGTTGTTCTTGGAAGTAGAACTCGGGCTGGTAAATTTTCTTGTTGCATCTTGGTCAACAGAAGGCTTTCACATGCTAGGTGGCATCACTCATTTGGCTGAACTGTATTTTTTCAGGATATGCACCCCATTGCCCCACCTGACAAGTCAAAGGAAGATATATTATTGTTCTTTAAGCTTTATGATCCCGAGAAGGGGGAGCTGCGGTAACTTATTGCCTCTGTGAACATTCTGTTGTAGCACATAAATCTGAAACTTAAATCACTCGTCACCTCGTTCTGATACAGGTATGTTGGAAGGCTTTTCGTGAAGGGTACTGGTAAACCTGCAGAAATCTTGACCAAGTTAAATGAAATGGCCGGCTATTCTCCTGACCAAGAAATCGAGCTTTACGAGGTATGTTTTTATCGATGGATTTACATCATTTACGTAATTCATACCTATTCAGCTAGTCATATTGAGAAAACCCAGGGGTTCTATTAATTTTAAGGCCTGTGTTGACACTTGACATCCTATTTATGTTGACATGTTTGATGGGGACTCTATTTTGTTGACAAGCTCTATTTTGTTTATGGATGTGCAATATGATATGGAGTATCTTTTTGGTGCTTTCTTGTTCAGGAAATAAAGTTCGAGCCTAATGTCATGTGTGAACCTGTTGACAAGAAATTGACATTTCGAGCTAGCCAGGTACAGTCGATTGCCTTCTAATGCAGGGTTGCCTGAGTTAGTCTCCAAATTAATTGTTGAATTGCCTGCAGCTTGAAGATGGAGATATCCTATGCTTCCAGAAATCTTTTCCAACTGAAAATGGTGAACAGTTTTCCTATCCAGATGTCCCTTCCTTTCTGGAGTATGTGCACAATCGTCAAGTATGTATCCCGGGGTTGTTCTTTTATGGGGTTCATGTTATTGCTCTCTCCAAAGGCATGGATTAATGCCCCTGCAACTTCATGTACTGTAGATTGTCCACTTCCGTTCTCTTGAAAAGCCCAAGGAGGATGATTTCTCTTTGGAGATGTGAGTATGGACACAGTTCTATTTTAGCCTTTCTGTGTTGCTTGCACATATGTTGCTGTTAAAATCAAAATTATTGATATTTGCAATTTTGTATTCAAGGTCTAAGCTGTATACCTATGATGATGTTGTGGAAAGAGTTGCCCAGCAGCTTGGTTTGGATGATCCATCAAAGATCAGGCTCACATCTCACAACTGTTACTCTCAGCAACCAAAGCCCCATCCTATAAAGTATCGTGGAGTGGACCATTTGTCTGATATGCTGGTTCACTATAACCAGGTAGAGTAATCTTATCCATTGGAGACTTCTAATGGATTGAAATTTAAGGAGCTGAAATGTCTTCTTCCACTTCCACATTCGTGCAGAGTTCGGATATATTGTACTATGAAGTGCTAGATATACCACTTCCAGAACTACAAGGTTTAAAAACTTTAAAAGTAGCATTTCATCATGCTACTAAGGATGAAGTAAGTATTTGATTGATGCTTGTCACTGCATGTAGGTTTGCTGCTGATTTTTGTTGTTTCTGCTTCTGTATCTTGTAGGTGGTCATCCATACGATCAGACTTCCAAAGCAGAGTACTGTTGGAGATGTGCTTAGTGATCTCAAGACAAAGGTAATTTTGGGTGTCTTGGTGTTATTTCTTGCCTTTCTTTCCTTAACTTCAATAGCACCTATACTTGTGGTAAATGGTAGGTAAGTGTACTAATTTTTTTCTTTAGGAAATATCTACAGGCTTGTGTGCCTTTTTATCTTTTCTTTTCTTTTTCTCTTACACTGTCTGTTGCAATCTACACCAGGTCGAATTATCTGATCCTAATGCAGAACTTAGGTTGCTTGAAGTTTTCTACCACAAGATCTACAAGGTTTGCTTGTTTTCTGCAGGAATATCTTGATTTGATGCTGTTGCTGACGATATCAACACTAATAGGTCTTTCTATGTGTGCTACCATGTGTAGAAGTTAGGGTTTGTGCGAAAATATGCAAGTTTTCTGTGAATAATTTCTAATTTTTGCAGTTGCACCTGATGTCATGAATTTTTCCAGATGTTGTAACATTGACTTTGGCATAATTTGGCTGGTAGTTGGGGCATTAATGCTTGAGTGTTATCAATCCCATAGAAAGTCTTAACTCTTCTGTTATACTATCATGTGAATATTATCTCCCCTCTCTTTAGTCTCTTGTATTTGAAATAACTAAGGGGTCTCACTAGATTTGTCTCATATATGCAGATCTTTCCCCTCAACGAGAAAATTGAGAACATAAATGATCAGTATTGGACATTACGTGCAGAAGAGGTGGGTGACTCCCTGGCTTGCAATTGCATGCAGCGTATATAACCTTGTATTGTAAATGTAAATCTAGAGATATAACCTTTCTAGGGGGATCTCTGAGATCTGGTAAGCAGTTAATTGTTGCTTTCCTTTACGGAAAAGGTTAATTAGTGCTCTTCAGGAAATTTTAAAAAGCTATATTGCAACTGTAAATAGGTAATTTTAGTGTCTTATAATTGTGAAATTACTGTGCTTTTTGAAGTCCTAAACAGCGTTTCTCTATATGGTAAATATTAACATGTATCCCTTAATTCTCTTACTTTCACCAAAAAAAAGAACATGTATCCCTTAATGAGTCCTAGAAGCTGCTATGGAAAAGCATTTTTAGAAATCTTAAAATGAAATGAAGCTACGGTATGGGTATTTTGCATGGGGTTCTAGGCTATTGTCTGATTTGATGCATTGTGGCAAGCAGTATCTTTGTGTGTAGTTTTTAATATCCTTTTGATTAAGCTTCGTCAAGCGTGGTTGGTATAGCATTTAGGTTTAAAATATTTATTTTGTTTTGATGATTAGCTGTAAGACTTTGCTTCTTTTGTTTTGAACGTGGATTTTAGAATCGAGTGCCATAAGACAGCATTAACTCTTTGGTTTGGTTTCATTTTTTATATTGATTTGTATATTAATTTCTTTTCCTGTTCTAATTTTGTAGATTCCGGAAGAAGAGAAAAATCTTGGTCAAACTGATCGTCTAATCCATGTATACCATTTCACAAAGGAGACTGCTCAGAACCAGATGGTAATTACTTGATTACATAGTCAGTTGGTGCCTGGGCATTGGTAGATGATATTGCATTTAGAACTTCTGGTTTTCTAAAGGTTTTAATTTTAATGTTTCTTGTTTTCCTTTTCATACTTTAAACAGCAAATTCAGAATTTTGGAGAACCCTTTTTCTTAGTAATTCGTGAAGGTGAGACATTGGCTGAAATAAAGGTACGAGTACAGAAGAAATTGCAAGTGCCAGATGAGGAGTTTGCTAAGGTTTGTTGAGTTCTATTTAAGAGATTTCTATTTCAGATGGTTTTTGTCAATACTGCTTGCTATTAGATGTCATGTGCGTGCTAATTGTGTGTGTTAACCATCTATAATATGATGTATCGATTACGTATCATTACATCTGATTTTACTGTCTCGATTTCTGCAGTGGAAGTTTGCGTTCCTCTCATTAGGTCGTCCAGAGTACCTTCAGGATCAAGATATAGTGTCAAATCGTTTTCAGGTCTGAACTTAAGTAGTTAATGTCTCTATTATTGCACGTTTTCATTAAAAAGCAATGTTCTGGATAATGTGTACTGACTTTCATGGTCTGCTCTAGAGACGAGATGTTTATGGTGCTTGGGAGCAATATCTCGGATTGGAGCACTCTGACACTGCTCCGAAAAGAGCTTATGCAGCTAATCAGGTGAATGGGGTGCTATTGTATCATGTCTGTCCATAGTCTGTTTATACTAGCCAAATATTTATCTCTATAATGGCCACCTGCCACTTGAGTCTAATTGCTGACGTCCTCTAAGTATAAGTGGGTATAACTAATTCTGATGCTGTTTTGTGTATTGCAGAATCGCCACACATTTGAGAAGCCAGTGAAAATATATAATTAAAATCCAACTGATGGATCTTCTTTAACTGTATTGTTGAGCTTGATACAAGATGCACCGTTTGTTTGTGGAAAATCAGCAAGGTGGTTATGGTCAAAGGTGATTTCAGTCAATCTGATGTTTTTGTTGGCTCGTTTGTTCCTAGTGTGGATGGAGAAGTTTAGCCTGAAGCAAATTACATATTCTGAGCGCACATACTGCTTCCATTTCTTGAGATGTTTACTCTTGGGCGATCTCCGGTGGGCAGTCACTGGTAGTGTATTTTAACGGTATATAAACGAAAGATTTTGGACTGGTTATTGTATACATGGTATAGTAGGTGGCCTTAGTCTTTATCTTTTGCTTCAATCTGCTTCTTCGATTTTTGTTTACTTGAGTTATGTCTAGAAAAGATGGGGATTCTGTAGTGGCTTTTAGGTACTCTTTGCATCTTTCTTGATTTGTAAAGGAAATTTGAAAGATGCTGTATTTACATTGATGGACTCTTAATTTTTAGTCTCCTCTGGCCTATTTTTGGGGCGGAGGAATCATTTTGGATTTTCGCAAGAAAGGCCCTTCGTTGAATCTCGACTTTGTCGGCCCCAAAAGCAAAGGAAGAATCTCTACACCTTTGTGTCGCCTGCTTCGTGGGTGGGTTTGGGAAAACTTTTAGGGAAAGTCTTTGGGAAAATGCGGGCTGAAGATGTTTTCCAAAATGCAAATTGCATTTGGTAAATTTTATTTTAAAAGTCCATTGTATGTATCTTTGAGTAAAACGGCGTTTGGGAAAAAAATTATATTTGCAAAGTCTTTTATTATTATAAAAAAAAAAAAAGTTGGCCGGCCAAACAAGTAGTCGCCAGCGAGGAGCAGGCGGTCCGGCAAAGTGGAGGAGGCTGCGTGCCGCGACCCAGGCGACCTCCGGCCACCTCCGCAACGAGGTTGTGGGTAGCTGGGAGGTTGCGGCGAGGTGGAGGAGGTCGCGCGCTGTGACCCAGGCGACCTTCGCGACCTAGATGTGGGTCGCGGCAAGGTCGTGTGTCGCCGGAGGTTGCGGCGACAGCTCGCCACGACCTAGGTGACCTATGTGACCGCCGTGACCTAGGCGACCTCCGTGAACTAGATTTGGGTCACAGCCACGTCTTGGGTCGTCGGAAGTTGTGGCGAGGTGGCGGAGGTTGCATGCCACGACCCAAGCGACCTTCGCCACCTCCGCGACTGGCGACCTCCACCACCTCCGCGACCCAAGCATGTGACCTCCTCCACCTCAGTGACCGGCAACCTCCGCCACCTCCGCGACCCACCACAACACCTCACTGGCCTCTTGACTAAGAAGATGAACAATGCCGGGCCATTCCCATTCCCGAAATGCTGAAAGCCCAATGCAGCCTAGGGTTTGCCTTGGGCTTTTAGCTTTGGAATGCCAGCATTTCTTCAAGGCAAGTTTCATTGGGTGTTCCCAAACACTCAATATTTGGGCAAATGGGCTTTGGACCCTCAAAGGGCTTTCCAAAGCAGTTTCCAAACGGACCGTTGATGATTTGGGCAAGGCTTCTTTATGGTGGTGAATAGCGGCAAATTCTTTCCTAGATTCAGTCCATTGTGATTCATATGATTTGAGCCGTTAGATATGTGATCTTTTCGTGAGATTCGTTGGATCCAACGGTTTAGATCACTTGGTCCATGACGACCCGTCGCGTCATCTTAGATTAGATAACTCTTGCGGGGAATTATTCCGATGCTACTAACACTTGATGTTATCTAAATTCAAAGGGTCTCACTCAAAGGCCTTTTCAATCACTTTTTTGGAGCCTGCAGCACATCAAGATCAGAGAAGAAACGTCCGGCTTGATCACTTAAGTTATCGAATCAAATGAGATCTCATGACACGTCATCTTAGAAAAAGAAATAGGTAAAAATCCATTGCAAGGTAGGACGGCCGAGTCATGGACAGGAAAACGGCACTTAAACAAAGGTATTGCCAAAATGGAAAGCGAGGACTCTATTCCACTCCACTTCAGTTTCCTTACGAATCGACTCGTGCTGTCGTCCAAAAGCAAGATGACAAGAAGCTAAATGCCACCTTCGCATACTTCCAACTTCAACCTAACGCCCAACTCTTCCCTTGTTCTCTTTCCTCTCTTCTCTCCTTCATAACCTCCGCACACTCAACACACGCAAACGCACCCAACACTAGAGAGAGAGAGAGATGGCGGGAACCACCGGTTCGAGTACTGACACTGCCGCTCCCTACGAGGTTGACGAATGTCGTGGCGTCCTTCGAGTCTACAGCGACGGCTCCATCGTTCGCTCCTCCAAGCCGAGCTTCGATGTCCCCGTCCATGATGACGGCTCCGTTCTCTGGAAGGACGTCCTCTTCGACCCGGCCCACGACCTCCGCCTCCGCCTCTACAAGCCAGCCTCCGCCTCGGCTTCGTCCGCCAAGCTCCCCATCTTCTACTACATCCACGGCGGCGGCTTCTGCATCGGCTCCCGCGCCTGGCCCAACTGCCAGAACTACTGCTTCAAGCTCGCCTCCGAGCTCCACGCCGTGGTCGTATCCCCCGACTACCGGCTGGCCCCGGAGAACCGGCTCCCGGCCGCCATCGAGGACGGCTACACGGCCGTGAAGTGGCTCCAGGCTCAGGCCCTGGAGGCTAGCGACGCGTGGCTGGCCGATGTGGCCGACTTCGGAAGGGTGTTCATATCGGGCGACTCGGCCGGCGGGAACATAGCTCATAACTTGGCGGCTCGGCTGGGAGCCGGAGCTCCGGAGCTGGCTCCGGTCGTGGTGAGGGGTTATGTGCTCTTGGCGCCCTTCTTTGGGGGAACCGTGTGGAGCAAGTCTGAGGCCGAGGGTCCTAAAGATGCTTTCCTCAATTTGGAACTCATCGACAGGTACAAAACAACAACGATAATCGTTCCATCAGTATTTTTCTTTTCTGGGTCTAAGTGGTTGTAGCTGTTTTCATAGAGAAGCATACTGAAATTCACATTTACATTTGAATGCTGGACTTACTCATTGTCACGCCGTGCGATGTTTATGTGATCTTTGGCTTGGTCAGGTTTTGGAGGTTATCGGTACCGACCGGAGACACGACCGACCACCCGTTGGTGAACCCCTTTGGGCCGTCGAGCCTCGACCTTCGACCCCTCGACCTGGACCCCATCCTCGTGGTGGTCGGCGGCGCCGACCTTCTCAAAGACAGGGCGGAGGAGTACGCGACGAAGCTCAAGGCTTGGGGAAAGAAGGTGGAATATGTGGAGTTCCAAGGGCTGCAACATGGATTCTTCACCATTGATCCCAGCTCGCAGGATTCGAAACGCCTGATGCTCATCATCAAGCGCTTCATCACTGACAACTCCACCTGATGCACCAATTTGACGTCTAGTCCGTTCTTACAGTTACATATGCGATTTGGTGTTTTTTGTTTTCTTTCTGTTGTATTTTGGTGTGTGGAAGTTCTCTGTTGTCGTCGTACTGTCCCTGGGAGCACTAATGCATCATGCCCAAATAAATGTTGATGATTGTCAAAAAATTGTTGGTTAAAGAAAATCATTGATATGTTTTCTTTCAGGTCCGACGCCTCTATGAAATTATTAACTTATTCGATAGTTTGGAAATTAGTCTGTACCGACTTTTCTAGTTGTACAAATTACCAGTTTTGAATTTGCTAATTTTTATATGAAATCAACAACATCAATCAGAGTAATTTATCAAATTTTTTTCCGGGTTAAACTACAAGAAAAGTACCAAAAAAGTCCTAAACTTATTGCATTGGTACGAATTCAGTCATAAACTTTTTAATTGGACCAATTCAGTCCTAAACCTTTTAATATTGGTACCAATTCAGTCCATCCGGCCAATTTTGGCCGGCCGACGCTGACGTGGACATCGGCCGGTGGCCGGACACTGACGTGGTAATTTTTATAATTTTTTAATAATTTTTTCGATTTTTTTTTTCTTTTTTTTTTCTTTTTCTCACCGGAGGCTTCGCCGGCCACTGCCGGGATGAAAAAAGAAAAAAAAAAAAGAAAAAAGAAAAAAAAGAAAAAAATTAATAAAAAAATTCAAAAAAATCATAAAAATTGCCACGTCAACGTCCGGTCACTGGCCGACATCCACGTCAGCGTCGGCCGGATGGACTGAATTGGTACCAATATTAAAAGGTTTAAGACTGAATTAGTCCAATTAAAAAGTTTAGGACTGAATTGATACTAATGCAATAGGTTTAGGACTTTTTTGGTACTTATCCCGTTAAACTACAAACTAAACTAGTCTTATATTGCTTACTCCCATTTGAGCCCCTTATAAATTTTTTATTTTGTTTCCTAATTCACCAACTTTTTAGTTGAGTACTAAATTTTGTTTGTATTGGTATCAACTCCTTATGATTATGAACTCTTTTAAAAGATTGTCAACCTAAATTAAAGTGACTCACCGACTTTCATTTGATTTATTCACTAACATCTATGGATTCCTTCTTATTTTTCCAACTAGTCTTATCATTTACGAACTTTGTTTCTTTAATTTATTAGCAACGTCATGAAATACTAACTTTATTTTAGAAATTACCAATCTTATTTAAAGTAGCTTACCGACTTTTCTATAGTCAAGTTTCTAGCTGGTTTTCAATTACTAACTTTCATTTACCTTTCTTAATTACACCTTAAACTTACCAACTCTTATGAAAGTGTAGATAAATTACAAGCAAGCTAATAATAATCATGTTAAATTCAACGGGATCTATTAAAATATATTTTCCTAAAATCCAAATGGTAAACTTATTTTAAATGAAAGGCCGGTACGATTAGACTCATTTTAAATTAACAATCGAATTCTTCGGCGTGTCAACACAAATCAAAATCTCATAACGAATTCATAGTAAAACAATGACACGCAAGCACAGATCGCCGGCCCTTAGATCGGCCAACAAATTATTTTTTTATTCACATTTTAAAATCGAAAATAATCCATTTGCACGTGCCGTGGGTAAACGATACTTAACACGCACACGCGTTCGTCTCTCGTCTCCGCACCACGGCCCTTTAAGAATACAAATGCGGTGCGTTTCACTGCTTTGCCTCAGGGACGTAACGGTAAATTCCCCCCATGCCATCCAGGTTCTCTTTCCAAAAATAAGATACCCAAAAAGCCAAACGGTCCGTTGAATTCAAAATCCGCGACTCCATCCCACCGTCCATTCCAATCGCTCTCCACCGTCCGATCTCCCCATTCCATCCTCTCCCTCTCGCAACGACGCTTTAAACTTTCTCCTCGCTCCTCTCCTTCTTCTTTTCTGCAACTCTCTTCCCCCACTGAATTCCGCCACTGAAAATCGTCCCGACGAACCCTGAACGAGCGACTCTCCCGCTCCTCCTTCCTCACGTCCCCCGTCGCGATCCGTTGAGCCGACAATGGTGATCATCTCGGACACCGCGAGCGCCACCAAGAGCCGGTTCGGCTTCCACGACCGTTCTTCGGATCCCGCGCTCTCCGACCTCACGGCGAAGTCCGCGTCCGGGGAAAACCTCGCGCACTCTCGGGATCCGGACGACGGCGGAGTCGGCGGCGGCGGCTCGGGATCGTCGTCCCGGGGCTTCGAGCTCCGCGAGGATCCTTCGTTCTGGAAAGACCACAATGTGCAGGTCCGTGTCAATTTGAGTTACTTGCGTTTCTTCAGATACCGATTTTTATAGCCTAGATTGGCCGATCTGTTTAGCTATGGTTTTGCTCTGCGTTTGGGCCGCGAGCTAGGCTAGGTTAGGCACAGCAGCTCTGGCTTGAAAAATTTGAAATCGAAACTCATATTTCAAACAGCATGCTCTCTACTATGAAAGAGAAAGGAATGACGACTTATGCACACTGGTTTTATAGGTAATCATCAGAATTCGACCGCTTAGTAGCAGTGAGATATCGCTGCAAGGCTACGGCAAATGCTTTAGGCAAGAGAGCGGCCAAACTCTTACCTGGACGGGGCATCCCGAGTCACGTTTTACTTTTGATGCGGTCGCAGACGAGACCGTTAGCCAGGTAACAGTATCGTTTTTCATATCTTTTGTAATTCTATCCCGAGATGCGCTAAATTAAATGAGTAACGTTACAGGAGAAGTTATTCAAAGTGGCTGGAGTACCTATGGTGGAAAATTGCGTGGGAGGATACAACAGTTGCATGTTCGCGTATGGTCAAGTAAGTATAATATGACAACAATACCCTTAATATGATCCGTTTGAGTCTCTCAATTAGTGATGGTTTTCTTAGACTGAACATCCACCATTGCAATTGTGGGGATTCGATTAGCCTATCTTTTCGCTAGTTTGTTTGGCTGTGTTTATGATACTAAATAGCTTTGCTTTTCTGTGTGTAGACTGGAAGTGGGAAGACTCACACAATGCTTGGAGACATCGAAGGAGGAACTCGTAGACATAGTGTTAACTGTGGGATGACACCTCGAGTCTTTGAATATTTATTTTCACGGATTCAAAAGGTTTGTGCCCTTCGCTGATATCACACAATTCATGATGTTCATCTTGAAAAAGGAAACCTTTTATTTGGCTGAGGAGAAAACAAGGAAAAAAACTTGTTTGGGAGTTGTTGCTTGGTAGTATTATGACCAAGATCTCGCTATCTTTCTTGCGATTTGTTGAATCAACGCAGAGTAGTCAATGGGGTTGCTTTCTTCTCTTTCTATGTTTGAGAGGGTTATTCTCATAAACCTATGCAGTAACATCATGTGCCATTTTACATATATCTGATGAAAGTTATTCCCCCTCTTGTGACAGGAAAAAGAGGCTCGCAAAGAGGAAAAATTACGATTTACTTGTAGATGTTCATTCTTGGAAATATACAATGAACAGATTCTAGATCTTCTGGATCCTTCTAGTAGTAACTTACAGGTATGGATTAGTTGCAGGCTTTTCATTTGTGTTGCCAAATTTTTCCCTAAAACGACTAAAGAATTCCAATATTATTGGAGGTACTTTATTTGCTCTTTGTGAAACTAAATGTCAATACCTGCAATTTACAGATAAGGGAGGACATCAAGAAAGGGGTTCATGTCGAGAATCTAAAGGAGATAGAAGTTACGAGTGCACGAGAAGTGATACTTCAGCTGATTCAAGTACGTGAGCTGTTAATGTAGTTCAATATTTGGATTGCCTAATGGAAAGAAATTTTGTGCTATATTATTACTTAGTTCTTTTATTGCTATTCAGTACTTCGAAACATTTTCAAGGACTTATCTTTTGTGTGGCTCAAGGTCAACTAAGTTGATTGTTGTTATTTAAGAATATGCTGATAAAATAAGGCCTTTTAAATTGATTTATCTGGGAAACATGCTTCAATGTTGGGGAAGTTGGAGCTAATCGTGATGGGTGATCATCTTTTGCGAGAAAAGAACTAGAAGAAAATTAATGCTCTTGGAAGTTTCAACTGCTACCAAGCAATTCTATGTTTTTAGAGATTACCTGTGGTGATTTTAGGCGTTCTTTTCAACTGGATAGAGGGGGAAGTGTATTAAACACCGCATTGAAGGTTGTTTGATGTACTTTAATCTGAACTTCTTTTGCAGGGAGCTGCCAATAGAAAGGTTGCTGCGACCAACATGAACCGTGCAAGCAGTCGTTCTCATAGTGTCTTTACATGTGCCATTGAAAGCAAGGTTAGTGTTTTATTTTCTTTCTTTATTTGCCTCCAATCTCAACTGAATGGTTTCCTACTTAAGACAGTGTTTCGGATGTTCCATTCCATTCTCTTGGTTATGTACTAAGTCAAGTGTTCTAATTGAGCCTTCAATTTTAGTGGGAGTCCCAAGGTGTTACTCACCACAGGTTTGCTCGGCTCAATCTTGTTGATCTAGCAGGGTCAGAAAGGTACCTGAGAATGCTAACACTTTTCCATTAAGAGTTGATACTTTTTCACCAAGTTATGTGAGTGTGAGGCTATGTTACAATTTTCTCACAGGCAAAAAAGTTCTGGTGCTGAGGGGGAACGTCTTAAGGAAGCCACAAATATCAACAAATCTCTTTCAACCTTGGGGTGGGTAGTCCCATATCCTCATGAAATACGTCTTAAGATTTTCTTGATCATATCCATGTATTCAGGCCATTTTAATATACATGGCATCTCACTTTTTATGATAATTGTGTTCTGCAGACTTGTCATCATGAATCTTGTGAGCATATCCAATGGGAAGTCACTCCATGTCCCTTACCGAGATTCAAAACTCACATTTTTGCTTCAGGCCAGTTGACTTCTGAGAAACTCTATCGCTGTGAACTTATCTATGAGTTGATTTCCCATTATGGTTTGACAATGTTTCAAAACTAATTTAGTTACATGACTATGTAAAGTCCAGATACACGCTTCCCTCACAATAAAATGTCTTATCATTAAGTAGTAGACTTTGAGAGAAATTTACCAAATTGTTAGGATATTGTATCGTCCAGTTTACAGCACAAAGCTCTTTGAGAATTTGAGGTTCCAGACTTTTGTGCTTCCGTTTAGTCAAGTTGTAGATTTTTGTTATATGGAACTTTTTGTTGGGATGATGCACCATATCTTTGTGCATTCAACTGTGTCCATGCAGATTTACTTTTTGTGCTAGATTTCAAAGCTTATTAAATTTAGCATTGATCTGAAAGGATGTTAATTAAAACTTGGTGTGACCAGGAAAAAAACTTCAGCAGTTAAAAATATTATTTAGTCCTTGCAAGTTGAGGAAAAACTATGCTTCATCCTGTGCAAGTATTCCTTGACAGATTTTTTCTGTTGCCTTATGAGTTTTGATGAATGAATTTTCACAAAATTAATTTTGCTTTTAATATTTCAGGATTCACTTGGAGGAAATTCAAAGACAATTATAATTGCAAATATCAGTCCATCCAACAGGTTAGTGAATTTGGTGCACGCATATTTCTGTCTCGAGATGGTACATATCGATGACTAATTTTATAATTCTTGATTGCTGCAGCTGTTCGTTGGAGACTTTGAGCACTCTGAAGTTTGCGCAACGGGCTAAATTTATAAAAAATAACGTATGTGTTCTTTACTTGAGGCTTGTGTTTAATTAATGGCCTCTAGGAAAAGAGTGCTATCAACTGCTTTTTTTCAAAGGCACGTTTCTTTGAAAATGTTCAAGTCCTTATATTTCCCAATCATTGCTTAAATTTTAAGTGGGTAGTTTAATATTTGGGATTTATCTGACCTATGAGATTTTTTAGTAGGTTCATTGAGTTTTTTTGTTCTTCATTATTTTCGCCGGTGCTATTAGAAAGTCATAGTGGTGTTGCTTTTCAGGCAATTATCAACGAAGATGCATCTGGGGATGTAATTGCTATGCGTATGCAAATCCAACAGCTAAAGGTACAGTGGAATTGGATGACTCGTTGCTAACACGGTCTTGCTTATTGTAATCACAATATAACTTTCACTAGTTCGCATACTTTACAGTCCCATATCTCCTAGAACATGGGTACTTTCCAACTTGTGCAATTTCTCATATATTCTCTTCTATATCTTTTTAGAAAGAGGTTTCCCGTCTAAGGAGTTTGCAAAATGGAGGAGGTGAGAACTTTGAAAGTGATGGTCTATCCACAACCTTTCCAGGGTCTCCAGGATTTTTTAAGTGGGAAGGGTTTCATGGATCATCTACTCCACTCACATCCAATAAAAGGACAACAATAGTAAGAACTGTCTTTCTTTGGCCTTTTTTCTTTGCTTGATATTTTTTTCCTCGTCATTTCTCATCCTTTGATTGTTCAGAAGGACTATGAAGTGGCTCTTGTTGGAGCATTTAGAAGAGAAAACGACAAAGAAATTTCATTACAGGCACTGGCTTCTGAGAGTCAGGCAGCATTGCGACTGGTATGAGAGCAGAAAAATGTTTTTGTACCCTTATCTGACCTTTTGTCTACATATACGGACAACAAATATGATATGCTTCTACAAACTTTTAAACTTGCTTAGACGTCATCTTTCTTCAATCTGAGGAATGAAAAGTGACACGTTGAAAAATTTGGTTACTTCTAAAACAATTTAAGATGAAAGAGAGAAAGAATGGCCTTTTCTTTTCTTTTCTTTTCCTTTTTGCAAAATTGATTTTTCTATATAAATGTTCATCGAATATTTTATGTACTTTTATGTTGGGGTCTCTTTTGGCTTTATACTGGAGCAAATATGACATTTCAGGATTTACTGATAAAGGTTATTAATTTCTGGTGGATCAGGCCAAGCAAAGAGAAGATGAAATTCAAGGCCTGAAAATGAGGTTAAGATTTCGTGAAGCCGGCCTTAAGAGGTTAGAGGCTGTTGCCACGGGAAAAATCTCAGCTGAGACACATTTGCTGAAAGAAAAGGAAGAACATCTGAAGGAAATTGAAGTTTTAAAAACTCAGGTTGACAGGAACCCAGAAGTGACCAGATTTGCCATGGAAAATCTACAGTTGAAAGAAGAAATCAGAAGGTATGATTAATTTGGGTCCAGTGTGATGTACCTATCCCAAACTTTATTAGCCTCTCTTCTCGATTTCCATGGCCTATTCTAAAATGACAAGACAAACTCGCTTTTTGCAAAAGGAATTGTTTGAGAAGGTTTGTGCCGTAAAATATTTATTGTTTCTGTATTTTTGTCTTATCATGGCTTTCATGTACTCCATCGGACAGGTTGAAGTCATTTTGTGAGGGAGGAGAACGAGAGATGATGAATGAACAAATCAGGGTGTTACAAAATAAGGTGGGCAGTTGCTTGCAACAGTTTATTAGTTATCTGTGGGATTATAAGCTTATAGTTTACACCTACTGCAGTTGCTAGAAGCACTGGACTGGAAATTTATGCATGAGTCAGATGCCTCTGCAGTGCAGGTTAAACATCTCTTCTTAAAATTTAAACAAATTGCAATGTGAGGAATGTTGTCCTGTTGATCTAACTATGAAATACTTGGAGACAGAAGCCTGATTCAGATGCAGCAACAGACATACTTGGTGATGAAACCCTACTTCTTTCCACGAAGGTTAGATTTCAAATCAGTGCACTTTCTGCTGCTTACTTTCTCATCTCCGCTTCCCCATAAATTTTCGTTGCAATTTCATTCAATAATAAATTGTTGTAGCTGCCCGACATTTAACATTCTTTCCTCATACTTATTCTTTTTGTACAGGAAGGAGGGTCCCCATGGCTTGCATCCGTTAATGATGAAAATGAGTTCCTTCGTTTGCAGGTAGCCACTTCTAGTTTCAAGGTTCTCCATGTCATAAAAAACTGCATGATCAGAAATGAAAAAATAATGTTTGCGGAAACTATGTTTTATATCAGGCAATCCAAAACCAGGCAGAATTGGAAGCACTCCGCAAGAAACTAAATTTCTGCCTTGAGGAAAAGGAAAAGTTAGAGAGGTACTAAACAAACACACACTCTTATGAGGTTTTAAACTTTTATTTAGCAAACGGCATGCTGGTGTCAATGCCCTTCCTCACATTTTGCACTCGATTGTTCCAGGCATGTAAATGATCTGTTAAGAGAGCTTGAAGAGAATAGATCTTCGAGAGCTATCGGCGGAAACCAGCCACTTGAGCTTCCATCTTCCTCAACTGGTGTCAACATTGTCAATTTTGATGATCAGATAGAGCTGAAAACTATGGTGGATGCTATTGCTGTTGCAAGTCAAAGGGAGGCAAAAGCTCATGAGAGTGCAATGATCCTGTCTAAAGAGAATGACGAGCTTCGGATGAAGCTGAAGGTGTTGATTGAGGATAACAACAAGCTCATTGAATTGTACGAGAAGGCAACTGCTGAAAGGAGTGAATCGCATTTGTGTTCTCTTGAATGTACTCACAAAGAGAGAACCGGAGTCTGCAAAAGTGATGCTATCCCTGAGCCTGAAGAAGGGAAACTGATTGAGATGAAAAAGGCTGTTGAGAATCTGGAGCATCAGCTTGTGGAAATGCATGAAGAAAATGAAGAATTGATGGGTTTGTATGAAAAAGCAATGAAGGAGAGGGATGACTTCAAAAGGATGCTTTATGCAAATGAGCAGGTCAAATCTGGAACTAAAGGAGAATTTGATTGTCCGGAAAAACTTGTCGAAGTTGATGCAGGCAATAACTATCCATCAAGTCAGGTAACCATGTCTACTGAGAAAACCCATGTTGCTGGAGTGTTTGCTCCGGAAGCAAGGAGAAATTCAAAGGCAATTTATTGCAACAACAATGATAATTCAGAAGTTGTCAGGGAGGAAACAGGCGATCAAATAGTGAATGACGGACCTGGGGCAGATGAACCTCCAAGTAATGCCAATGTCAGTATCTCCATGGAGGAAGCTACTCAGTTAATGAAGCCTTTCGTGTTTGAGGGATCAGATATACTAAATGAAAATTCTGGTTTCTCTGTGTTAAATACTGAGGTCGGATCTAAACAATGTTCTGAGGAAACAGGGGATCAAAAAGTAAATGGTGGACATGGGGCAGATGAACTTCCAATTAATTCTAATGTCAGTATCTCCATGGAAGAAGCTACTCAGTTAATGATGCCTTTCATGTTTGATGGATCAGATATACTAAATGAAAATTCTGGATTCTCCGTGTCAAAAGCTGAGCTTGGATCTAAACAATGCTCTGAGGACTATCAAGCAGATTCACGTTGCTGCATGGAAATTGATCCATCAACTTTCTCTGCTGTTCATATACCACAACCACAAGAAATAAATCTGGTCAGATTGAATCTTGCAAGTGCAGAGGAAAAGCTCAGTTTTTCTTCTAGAACTGCCGATACCCTTCACTTGGTTGAGAAATCAATCTTTGAGGCCGGTCAACTCTGGAGACAAATTGAAGAAATGGAAGCCAGCATACAAGTCGATCAGCAAAATCTTGAGTCATGCAAATGCCTTTTATCTGAAGCGCAAGAAAGAATAATGCTCACTGATAAGAAGTTCTCTGCTCTTAAGCATTCTCTACCAAGTTTCTCTTCATCCATGAAGTATTTCGAGCAACGAGAAGCTCGGGCCAAGGCAAGGTTTGATGCTTCAACGTCATACCTAGACCAAAAGAATAAAGAAATGGCCCGTCTTCAAGTCTGCAAGGATGACCTTGAGGTACTGCTGGGGAAGAATCAACAATCGGACAAAGAACTAAGGAGCGAGCTGGCGTGCTTTAAATCAAAACTCGAAGAAGAGAAGCGAAAACAAGAAAAGGAAAAGGTTCTTCTTGCCATAGATAATGTCGAGAAAGTTGATCTCGCAAAGAGGAACTGGGGTAGTAAAGCCACAGACTTACTCCACTCCGAGGAAGAAAAAACCAAGCTACAAACTGAGATTAACTGCTGCCGAGAAAGACTTGAGGACATAAAGAAGGAATATGTGGAATTGAGCGGGAAGCATGGGAAGGTCAATGACGAAATCCGAGCTGTGCGAATGGAAATAACCAAAGCTTCAAGGGCGGTGGAGGAGATGGAAATTGCACTTCATGGTGTCATCAATGAGAGAGAGATTTTGTCAGAGACTATAGAGAATGCGCAGCATGAAACTCAGAGTCTGATTCTTTCCTACCACCAACATGTATGTGAAGCAGATTTGAGGGCAAAAGAAGTAGAGATTTTGCAAGAGGAAACGCACGAGAGTCTCAGAAGACTAGAAGAACTCAAGGAAATTAGAGCCATGACTTCACAGCAAAACGTGCAGTTGCTAGGGGAGATTAACGGGCCTTCCTGTTTATCAGGGAAGATGCAATTGGAGCTTCGAAATGCCATGGCATTGATTCGGGAGGCAAAATCAATGCTTTAGTTCCACCCTGGAAATCACGGAGTCTGATAAATTGTTCTGTTCTTGAAATTACTTCCTTGTATATCCACTCCCTTTGTCACGTTTGTTGATCTTTCTGACAATGGAACGCCACCGTGGGAATATAATCTGAGTGCACCGTTTTCAAAGTCTAGAGAAAGCATCAACACCTTCTGACATGTTTTCCCGCTTGCGACTATATTATTGTGAGAAGGCAAGGTCAACGTCGAACTTCATTCTAGTAGCTGTCATCATGGGTTTGAGTTGAGTCGAGTCGAGTGAAGGCAAAAATCATCTAGAGTATTTTGACTGCCCCATGAACCCCTTGACCTATTAATTATTTGATTGTAATATGATAGTAAGACTATAATAAGAAAGGAGATTAATCGACTACTCCTAAGAAACTGAAGACTGGTCTTTTATCCAGGAGAGAACTCTTCCTCAATGATTCGACATCACCAGCTTGCCAGGGACATGAAGATACTGCTAATGGATGTAAATTACCAATAAGGTTTCAAGTTTATTAACTTTTAATGGTTTAAAATTAGTTTTTATAATAAAGTGCTACCATAACACGTGAAAAAAAAAATACTAGTTACATATCGATAAAGAACTGACATTGAAACCTTTTACTTCTCATTTGCAGAATTACCGACAATCAACTATAGCTCAAAAGTTTCTAATGTCAAATAGGTGTGAATTATTGTTAAACTTGGAAAGTTACCAAATAGATAGAGAAATTCTAGTTAGGTAATATATTGCAAGAAGTAGAAAGGAGATGACCCTTTCTCATAGTTAGAATCTGTATCTCCCTCGAAGCGTGATCAATTGATGGTTAAAGAAAGCTATTTTGGTGATGTCAAGAATGATTCTGTCCTTATAAGTGACTGCAGGTCATGGACAGAATGTACATAGAAGCCAACATGCACGCCCCCTGGCACCCCCTCTGCATGCGAGCACTGGCATTGATGATGAAGAGTTCGTATAATTTGTGAATGATACATCTTCGATCTTCAATTGTATCGTGAAGATTAAATGCTTCACAATATCGGAAGATACAAACGGCACATGCTTTACACGAGGCATTTGGTGAACACAATTTTTTTCTGCGATATCAATGGACGTATCTTAGGATGCTCATTTGCCGACCATTGGGATTGGCTCGGCACAGAGATTACCAAAAGAAAGCTTGTTGCGTACTGGAGTTCGTGAAGTAGTCATTGTAATTAAGATAGCTCCATAGCTTAGAGAGCCCGAACTTCCCGTGTTTGGCTGACCTAAGATATATAAGGTGTAATTCCTTCAGGTTTTTCTCAAAAGTTTCCTTTGTAGCACGCACCTGTAAAAGCAAACACCCAATAAAAGGTGAAAAGAAAATCAACAAACAAGATCATCGTCTAAAATTCATCATCACAGACAAGGATGCTTATACTCATACAGATGCAGTACATTCAAGAGCACACATGCAGGATCTTATAGAGGGAATATAGGGCATTAACTCCTTTTATCTAACAGGGAGCATTACCTGGGAAAAATTAATGATAGGTTCATTAACTGATAGGTTTCCTCGTCCTCCTGTACTCCATGCACCCCCGTATATGGTACCCCGAAAGTCCACAGCACACTGTAAAATATTTCGTATTATGCCACCAATATCCCGTGTCTCTTCAGATAGAAAACAGCTGCAGAAAGATCACATTCATTGTTATAATTAAAATAATAGTCACATCTTCCCATGGCCACCGCGGTAGATATTTGCATTTGGACAGATTAAAAGAGAGAGAGAGAGAGAGATTAAAAAGGAAGAGTGCTGTTGTAAATCAGTAGAATGAATATCAATCTCGCCATTTCAACTGCCATGATAGCTAGGCATCAACTATTAATTCAACTCAGCGATTTCATTTTTATTCAATTTGACATCAGTGGCCTATACCAGGTGGATGAAACAACTAGCATGATTGGAACGAGGTCAACAATGACCAATTATGACGATCTTTCAGAAGTAAAAGTCTAATAACATCAAACCAAAGTGAAATGCAAACTCACATGTCAAGTGATTCGGCAAGATATTCCATATGCACTGACTCAAGATCCATCATATCTTTGACCTACATCATCGTCCATGGGAAATTTCAAGCTAACGAAAATAATACAGATAGGAAGTAATTCGAGAGAAAGAGGCAGATAAAGCAGATATGCATGTTCATTGATGCTGACATGCGTAATCTACATGACAAAGATGCATGCCCAGCAACTCTTCCATGTACAGCTCAGTTTCTGCAGGTCATAAAAAATCAAGAGGATTGATGGCATAAAGGAAAAAAGGTAACACATTCACTAAAAGGGTAGATGCCTTTGCAAATCTCTCACAAAAGCTAAGTGAAAAATTAGAGTTGCCAACCTAACATACAGCAGCTGCAGGTTTGGGCTACAAAACATCATTGCTAATCTTTCTCACTCAAAGAGGAGAGAGACAGGGATACAACATACAAGACCACTTTCTCATGCTTCATATCAAGAGGTTCCCCAGTACTGTCAGATTCCATTATTTGATATCTATTATAAAGGAAAAACTTAGACTCCGCCACTCAGCCATGCATTAAACATGTATGGGAAAAATCCAGAAAAGATTGGACAGAAACATGCCAAAGAATAACATCTTAAATATCAGTTAAGCCGCACAAAGCAAACTTCAGCATAGGATCCCCATCCACCAGCTGGACAGAGATATGACGATTCAAATTATTTCTCAAAAATTTGCAGCAAAAAATGCACTTCTTGGAATATTAGTGAGGACCTTGTGTTGAAGGGAATGGAGAAAACCGGACCACGAAACATGAGATAACTGGGACTGCACATATTGTTGTAACATGGATAGGAAATGATTTAACTGGTGCCTGTTATCACAGAGAGAAGAAAACTCCCTTTATGAGTTTTAAACAGAGAATTTCCACAACATGAGAGACATTCTATCAAATAGAAAATGACGCCACTAATAGACTTACGAACAAAAATTAACAAGCGAGAGATCTAAATTGCAATTATTGCAATTATGAAGTCTCTTAAAACATGAACATGTTGTGACCGACTTATATATCATCATGCATCATCTGCAATAATGAAATGTTTCCTCAATTGTCAATCTCAATGAAGTATGGTAATGGTTGAATATGATTACCTAGAGATCAGAAATGAGGTCTTGTATATACTCAGGAAGAAATGCTGTTAGACAGCATTTGTTTTTCCAGATGACGTAAAACAAAGAAATAAATAGTGATAAAATCTTTCCACCAAATACAAGGTGGCTGCAGCTATCTCTAAGCATTAATCAACCACATGACAGGAGGATGCAGAGTTAGAAACCCATGGTGCATAATTTGCACCAGAATGCCAAATCAGATCATTCCCAGAGATAAGAGACCTTGGAAGCAAACTCAATGAATTGGCCTCAAAGCCTCTATCTCACTGGGCATACTAACTAAAGCCACCCCTGGTATTACTTAAATTTTAATTTTCTTGGCCTCAGAAATAGGTGTCATTGGAAGTCTACTGAACTTATCAGATGGGTTAAAGGGGAACAAAAAGAGAAATTTTTTGTGCCTATTAAAAACCCCATTCGAGTAGGAGATCCGACGTCAATCTTGTTGCAATCAACTTCCTGATATCCTGAGACAGGCCTATGCCTATTAAACAATACAGTTAATGGTGTACTATCTTTTCGGGCATCTGAAACTAACAGAAGACCTGTGCATCTGAAAGATTCGCATGAAATCAGTGAAGGTAAGTAGCTCAATTGGTCTTGATAAGATAAAAGAAACTCATCAACAGTAACAGCCAGTTAGTGTATCAGTTTTCTTACAAGAAACTTCCAAAAGCCCGAAGTGTTACATTTGCTCTATATCTTAAAGAAAATGAAAATAGAGGACATATGCCAGAGGGCATACAGGGAAATCCTTTTGTTCACCTCGCTAGACACAACAACTTGGCAAACTGATTGTAATGAAAGATGCATAAAAAAATAGTGTAGGTTACCTCATATTCATCAAGATAGTAAGACGATTAACTTCCCCAGCTTCCAGTTCACATTTACCACTTTGACTGATATGCTTTGCACCCTATTAAAATTTCAAAAACAAATCATATTGAGTGATCTTCACAAAATCTTTAATTCCTAGACCCTTTAACAATCATATCTCAACTTTAGCAACAAGAATGACTACCACAGAAACTCAAACTGCTTCTGTTGCCTCCATTACAAGTAATAGATAGTTAGCTCCTTTTTCAATATCATTGCATTCTTATTTTGAAGTAGTGAAGAAAATTTATGAGTTTGAACAAACAATCGAAAGTAAATTTGGAGAAGTAAAAGGCAGACATGAACTGCATATCACTAAAACATAGAGCTATATTGTATATTACAGAGTTGATCAATAAGGCACTTTTATGAGGTTCCAGCAATTTCGAAAATTCTAATTTTACAATTGGAAGCACAGGAAAAAGAAGAGAGTGCAGAAGGCTAAAATCTGGACCAAAACACGAATACTATCAGTGAAACGTATGCGAGGCAGGTCAATTCTCCTAGAACTACATAGCCAAAAAAATGATCCTCCTAGAACAGTTTATTCTGCCTAAAGCTCAACCAATCAACAGTTCAGTTTGTGAATTAATAGAACATGTATTGTAGTGTCAATTGCAATTCCATGAATACAGCAGAAGAAGAACTCAGTACAATCTTTTACACATGGAAAAAGACTCAAACACAGAAGCCAAAGCCAAGAACAAATACCTTCAACAAGCACCACACATTACTTAATGAGAATGCAGCAAGCTTCACTTTTATTAGAAAATTGAATATCTGAGCATATATATTCAGTGCAGCAGGAGTCAAAATGATGCTGATGGGCCAATCCACACGATATCCTAATCCCAAAAAGTCAAAAGAATGGACTCCTGTGATAGTTGATAACCCAAGGTTAGTCAAGTTTCACAAAGTTACTTTACTGCATCCAGATGAAAGAAAAGAAAAGTTCACTGTTGATAAAATAGGAATGAGTTGCTTATAAGATCCAACAAAAAGATACCAATTGTAGTTGACCGAGGCAATCTGTCATTTTCTTTACTATAAACGAATAACCTATCTTTATTGTTGTCTCCTTCACATGAAGACCTCTGAATTGACATCTCAAGAAGCCCTTGAACAAGTGAAACGCTTTGACCTATGCCAGTAGAGAACTGCTTCTGCAGTCAAAATAAAAAAAAATGAAGAAATTGAATAAAAGACAATCACAAAATTTCAGCAATAAAGAAAAACAATATTATCATTTAAATTCTCAGAAAGAAGTACATGTTGCCAAAGTGACATGATGAAAAGATCTGCCCAATCTGCTCTTTCCATGAAATGATAGCGCCGTAAAGAAAGCAAATGTTCATGCAAGTCAAAACCTTCTTCAAGCAGCTTGATTGTTAATCTGCTTACATACCTGTATCTAAAGTCATTGAGGAAAGCAGAATCTACATGCAAACCAGAACAATCAAGAAAATATGGAACTTTAAAGGCATTCACTTCCATGTATCAGGAAAAAATATCGTGTTCCCGCGATTAAGATTGACAAGAGCCGTAATATGTTACTACAAAATATAAATCAAAATGTGGCGAAAATATTCCAGACTACTGCCTCAAATTTCTTCAAACCGGTGATTCCAACTACTTTCTACAGGATCATGTCAAACATAATTTCTGGTTGCTTGGTGGATTCATTAATAAAATTTATCTAAAATACTAAATCAGGAGGGCGTCAGCATTAACGTCATTTCTTGTTCCATCTTCCAGTGCGGCAAATTCGACCACACAGAGTTCCAACAAGAGATCAGGCATCTATTGTCTATTAAACAGATCATTAATTTATATCATGCATCTGGGCAAATTTTAAGTTTCTTACAAAAAAATATCAAATTCCAGGAAACTTAAAACATGACACGACTGTACAAATTAAGATATGCTCAATGGGTGAGAAAGAACGTGATTAGTGGAGCACTTTTATGATGGAATGAAAACTCCAGATAGTTGGAAACTCAAAACAAAGAGAAATTAATATCCCCTAGCAAGCATAGAAAAAAGGATACTGGAGCAAGATTTCCTGCAATATACATTTTTCAATGACCATCTCAAGTGGTATTTTGAAATTGGCAGACAAATGTTCTCCTTGGTCTCTGACACCAGTAGTGCCATTGTTTCCGCAACTGCCCAGCATAGTCTCCCAACTACTTCCACCAGAAACATTCGTCAAAACCGCATGATGCAGAGGTGAGGATATGGATGACCCTTTCTTATTAGTAACGGCTAAGCTATCAAGACCATGCTCTTCTTCACCATGGTGATGCTTCTTAATACCAATTGTTGAAGCACTAAAATTCCCGAAAAATGGTGGCTCAGAACCACATTGATGTCTAGAAATGGTGTCTAACTTCTCAAGACATACTTTAAAAGGGTCTTCTACTGAAGTGAAGTCAAAGCAAGGCAATGATTGTCCACCATATATGCTGTCCTTCACTCCAGACTTATTTTTCAAGTGAGTATGGGTCAGCACAGGATTCATGCTGAAAAAATTACGATGACTGATACTGTCTAAAGGCTGCAGCATGCATAGTATGGAAGAAGAATGAGTCCCAATGCCATTCTCTTCAGTGCGTAAGGTTCTGTCAGTTAAACCAGTGCTGATGGCAACATTTCCTGTGAAAACTTCTGCAAATTCCGACCTTCTTTTGCTTAAACCTACAAAACAGCCTGGTGCATTTAATCTATCTTCCTGTGGATATCCTTGATGAATGACACTAGGATGGTCTAAAATGCCACTAACCGAAAAATCACCCTCAGATGGAGAATTTGTGATCTGATCTGGACATAAATTTGACCGATCACAGTCCCCAAACTCAACACGATATGATTTACTAATTGAAGAGACAACACCCAATGGCAGATCTGCTTCTTGAAAATCTCTTCCCAAATCAATCTTCTTATCATTAGGATCTTTGTTTTCCCGCAGTGAACTAGCAGTTAGAGTACTTGACAAGAATCTTAGAGCAGATAAATACTTTTGTTCAGAATGAGATACATTATTTGGCTGTTCAATCAGCTCCTCACTCTCAGACATCTCTTCCGAGCTATCTGAAGATAAGCAATCGAGTGACTCACATACCTCCTCATCGGAATTGTTGTGGAGATTAACTCTGCAAGAAGAAGTCAAACCACAATAAAGAAATTATAACATTTGAATGGAAAACGGATAGGAGAAATATCTAGAAGCTGAAGAACCAAAAAAGGAAGAGTGGATTCTAGAATTTACTTTTGCACCAAATGAGGAGTGTGTTCTTAAAGTATAATTATAGACATTAGTCAGTAGTTAGTAGGTGGTCATAAATAAGGAAGTTGGTGTCTCTCATGCTCTATATACAGAGTCATCTTATGTACTATCTCATTAAATTATTGAGTAAAATTGTAGCTTTTGGGTATTTTCTCTCTTCCTCTCTCTTGACGATCCTAGAACATTTACACATGTTATGAGATAAGGTTCTCAACATACCAAGCAATCTCAGATGGACACACACCCTTAAAACACAATCTGACATTGCTTGAGAGACCTTAACATCAAAAGAAGCTTATTTGTTTCCATAAAGATTTGATTTTTACTAAGCTGGAGCTCAAGTCAACAGGTACAGCCTCTGTGATGTTAAACTCCAATTGTCACTCTAGGAGGTACAAAGCAAATTGTATACTAATTTTAACGTACATGATTCAAGAATTATTATGGTGGAATACTCCACCGATACTTATAAGCCAAAGCCTTCTCTTCTTCAAGTTTACAAGTGAGAAGTTGGGCAACGAGGAAAGAGCTGAAATTAACAGGCTTATGTATGTACTGGCCTTCCCAACTCCTGCTTCCAAAGAAAGGCACAGAAGCACGTGCTTATGCCATGAAACAACTGGAGAGAGATCACATGCGCACAGAGAGAGAGAGAGAGAGAGAGAGATTACAGAGCCGATCCCTCTTCGACTGGTATGGCAGGAGCTCCAGAGCTGTTGTTCAGCAACAGTGAAACCGCAGCATTTGAACTTGCCCAACTGCTTAAAGAGACAACAGGTACAGTGTTGAATGCAGCAACCTGGAAAGACCAAGCCGACATGCTTAAGATACATTGGGCTCGTTTCCAATGTCTTAAACTTTTAAGGAAACGGATATAACACCGCTCCAATGAAACAAAGTTCCCAAACATGGATATCTATATCTACACTATGCAACAAGCAAAAGGATACTAGACAAGTTTAAAAGTTCAGGTCTCATAGTTCCTCTTTTCACTAAGTTAATATACAAGCATGAACATAGGTGTAAATTTGCTCGTACCTTAACTGAGCTATCCTTAGAAAACAGCAATTATACAAAAAATGCTCAAATAGACCATACATAATTCAGTTACACAGCTTTACCTGCTTATAACTGACTTGTAACTTTGTCAAGAATTTCTCGAGTTTTTCATGCATCCCAATGTAATAACTGTTCCTCACTTTCACAAGATCCTCTATGTTTTCTTTGTTGAAGGTCAGAGCAGATGCATGGGATGAATAGCTGCTCGAAAAATCTTTCCAATTGGGCAAAAATTCCTCAAAGGTGTAGCTTCCAGGAGAAACATAATTACATAATTCAAATAGTTTCATTACAACTTGAAGCTGCTGCCCAGCTCGAACAAGTGGAACCGATGATTTCCTTAAAAAATAAGGAACAGCAACTTTTTCTTGCACCTGTAGAGCACGGCTGTAAATCACTATCAAAAGCCAGAGCACACTAACCACAAAGGCATACAAATCAATGTTCGAATTTGAAGCCTTATAGATGCCAAGGGATTACCTGTATACAAGCCACATGTGTATCGCCAGCCTTACATGGTGGATGTAATGCAGGATCAGATACATATTCCACAACAAACTCCTTAAAAGGGTCATTAATTTCTGCTTGGTAAATCCATGATCTGACAAACCCAAGGTACGGAGCACATGAACGTACAAATAGAAACTTAAGTAACATATAATGAGCAGGATCCGCAACCTACAATAAAGAACTAATCTCTTAGATATGCTCACTCACAGAGGCAAAAGTACAATATCAAAGAGAGACTGAAAATTCAAAAAATCCTATATTTTGAAGAACAGTGGAGCATGTACTCCTCCGATATAATTTATTCCATATGATTGCATCACCTGGTGATCGATAAACTAAGGGAAGGGAAGCAGCAAAAGAAAATAAATCTAAGAAGATCAACAAAGCATCAGTAAGAGAACAGGTACTCCCAGCAAGGATGAGAGAGCTTACAGCCAATAGGGATCAGCTAATAGCAACTACCTTCCTATTAGGAGATGATCATGAAATCCTTTAATAATTTCAAAACTGGATAAAATGAAATGGACAACAGATACAGGTAAAAACAAGGATATAAGGTTCATGACTAAGGACAATGTGGCGAACTTAGATTCTGTCACTATGAGCTAGAGAGAAATACAACAATATGTGCCACAACTGCATATTCAGGGGAAATGGCAGGAATAATAGGAATTAAATATGTTTTTTTTTTTGGCTACATCTTTCTATCTATATTGGGTTTCTGCTTTACTATGGACCCTCGCAATGCTAAAAAATGCTTATCCTTGCTTATTGAAACAGATTGCTTGAGTCATTTAAAAGACCCTCACTATGTGTAGTATGAGAAGATGACGCAAGAGCACCACACGTTGGCATGACCATACCTGCAACTGTTCATGCAAATAAGAAAGCATTTCACCACCTCTGGGGAACTTGCGAAATTCTGCTGTTGTTTTAGTAAGTAGATCTTCAAGGGGCAATTGTGAGAAGTAAAGAGCAACATTGTGCAGCTTACATATATTTCCAAGAGCTTCTATTCTAGTCCTTAGTTCCTTTGTGTGACAATGCACCTCCAACAGTGAGATATCTGACAGCACCACATTTGTCAGACATCCAACTCCAGAAGACACATCAGCAGGAAACTGAGCATCCTCAGTTGACCGCCTCAAATGTATCGAGGCACATAAAGTGTCCAAAGAGCACGTGTATCCCTCTAAGATCTTTCCTAGGGCCACTGCGAATGCCTGATTTACAAGACTGCCCTGAAGATGCTCCTCCTTCTCAACGTCGATATGGCATTTATCTCGGCCCTCCGATTCTCCTTCAATTTCACCATTAATTCTTGTCGGCCCAATATCCGGTGGCAAATTCGCGAAATACTCCACAAACTCCCTGAGGAGGAAAACCAGACAGCCCGAATGACCGATCGATTTCAGAATCATCCCCAGCGAATGAGTGCTCGAAGTCCGGCTCCAGAGACTGGTAATCCGGTGGAAGGACCGGTCGGCTGGATCGGAACAAAAGGAAGCCGATAGCTTCTCGATACTGACGACCGCCGATTGCACCCCTTGCAGCGCATTCATAGCCAGCCGCACCAAACTCGCCTCCTGTCGAAAAGCGTCTCAACAACACGTTCCGAAGAATGCACTTCGATTCAAAAAAAAAAAAAAAGTGAAAAGATCGGGACAGGTGAACTCACGGAGACGGTTTTGACATCGAAGAGGCTGCGGCGAGGGGAGACATCGCCGGCGCGAGAGTGAAGATTGCGCCCGCTCTGCGAAGGGATGGATTCCCAGGTCCTCGGAGGAAGCCACGGATCTTCTACTCTGAGCTTCTCGTACAGCGAGGCCAAGCTCGCGTCCACCGCCATGAGTTCGCCGCCGACTGGGATGCTCCGACGCCTGCGGATCGGATTTCTTCACTCAATCGACGTCCGGTTCGCCGGCGAGGACGCCGTGCGCATGCTTCCGACCAGCGAGAGCCGCTTACTTCTCCGAGTTCGTGTTCGGATTCGAATGAGGAATGCAAGAAGATCGAGGTCGATGGAGACGAAGGAATTCAGGAAGATGGAGGCAAAAGTTTTTTGAAAAGGAAGTGAGGTTTTTGATGGCGATGAAACTTCGCAGTTTTTAGAGCCGGGAAATAAGAAATTGAATTAGCGAAGGGAAAAAGTAAAAAGCAAAACGAAAGAAAGAGATTTTCATAATTCTGGAAAATCCAAAATTCCACGCGGCGTGTGAACTTGAGAGCTACGTTTACTTCCAAAGATGTCCTTAACAAAAAAATATAATAAATGTGAATCAAAAGTATAGGAACATTCCATATTCATCCAAAAAAAATTGGAGAAAATTGTGAAATTATATTGTTGGAGATTAATCACAATTTTCTTTCCCATCTCAAGTAATCATTCTATTATGAAATATATATATATATATATATATATATATATATATATATAATTTCCTCCCTTAAACATTAGTTCTTTGAATTACTTCTTGATTAATCATCTCATCCTCTGATCTTTAGAAATATAATTCCACATATCTGATATGTTATGCGTTAACTCATCAACGTGATTCTCCATCTTCTTCTTCTCATTAAAAAAAAGAAGGTATTTTTTCTCTATTTTCGAAGGCCCACTTTCATTCGCCCCTCCTTGTATTTTCCGGACCAGCCCCCATCAACGATGTTTATACTCTCTTCTAAGGAAACTTGATGAGCAAGTATGAAGTTTCCTCATATAACTATGTCAAACTAAACAGTACTGGTCAAGATTTGAAATACTTGGGTCCCAAGATAGGAAATAAATATTTATGGAAACTTAGTACTGAATCTGTGAAACCTAATCGATAATATAAAAGCATATTCAAGCTTTAGAAAGTTGCATGACTTAGCTATATGCATTAATCCCCAGTCTTTTCTTCTACGCTTTAAAGCCATGGAATGGTGCAGTCATTGCTCGAGCTTTGTCGGCCCAAATTATACCGTCACCAAGAGCACGAAGCATGTACTCCGGTAAGTCTAATCTTTACACTCATATCTTTTATGTTTGGACAATCTTCACATCTTGTGATCCTTCACTCGAAATTGCATTAGTATGTTTTCCTGTCAACATTAATAGAGACATCCGATATCTAATAATGGCTAGAAGCCTGATCAGCCATTATCGATCCCGTAGTTTTCTCTCTATCTTCGATCGATACGTCATTCAAGCAGACCTTGTGTCTTGTTTTCCTTGCTTTAAGGTAGCTGCATCACCGTTTCAGGGAGTGTCCGCACTGTGGAAAGATTCTACCTGATCGCGAGATTGAAGTTCCCAACATGAACAAGAGGAGATCCAGAACGATCGGGAATAAAAACAAGCGAACTCGCAAGCCAAGCCTTCGCCAGATTGATGCTGACGGGGGATCCAAGCCCCAAAGGAAGGGGAAAATAATAAAAATCCATTCTTGATCCCATCGAGCCATGAGATTTATGTGAATATGTTAGATTTTAACAAAATTCCGGCCTTCGAGTACTCGTTCTTTCATTGTAAAAACTTGGCACTTTTTAAGTGAATAAAGACTCTTATTGATGTAATTTTAAAAAAAAAAATTTGATTCAGGTAGATTTTTTTTTGAGAGAATAATTTTTTTAGGGTAGCCAACCAGTTGAACGGACAATATTTTTTGTTAACTAGTATGTACAACTTGTTATTATTGTAGTACATTTGTATTTTGATGATAATTTTTTTTTTTCATTGAGGATTCTATAAAAATTCTAATGCATTTAGGATTGACAAAAAAAGAATGTGTTTGCAATTGGGTTGTCTCATAAGGTAAGAAATCAACTTAAGTCAACAATGAGACCCACAAGAAATGATGTAATCACTTTAATGTGATAGGAGATGTCATGAGCCAATAAAAGGTGAAAATAGTAAGGGCCATATATAATGTGGAAACTTAGAGCAAAATCTGTGAATACCTAATTGGTAATATGAAAATATATTCAAGCTTTAAATGGATACATGACTTATATATGTGAATCTTGTCTTTGTTCTACACTCCGAAGTCATGGAATGGTGCAGCCATTGCTTGTGCTATGTTGACCCGAATCATATTGTAACCAAGAGCATGAAGCATATCCTCCAGTGAGTCTAATCTTCACATTCATATTTTTTACGTGCAGAGATCTCCACATCTTCTAATCCCTCACTCAAAATCACGATTTTTTTTTTTTCTATCGACATCGATAGAGTCATCAACTCCGATATCTAATGATGGCTAGAAGCCCGATCGACCATTATCAGCCCGCCATTTTCTCTCCATCTTCAATCGATGCATCACTCAAAACAGAACCATGACTTGTTTTTCTCGCTAAGGCAGTTGCATGATTGTCGCAGGGAGTGCACGCACTGTGGAAAGATTCTACCCGATTGCGAGATTGAAGTTCCCGACATAAGCAAGAGGAGATCCAGAACGCTCGGGAAGAAAAACAGGCGAACTCGCAAGTCAAACCTCCGCGAGATTGATACTGACGAAGCTAGAGCCCCGAAGGAAGGGGAAAGTACCGAAATCCACTCTTGATCCCATCGAGCGATGAGATCTTCATGAATGCGTAGGTTGGACAGAATTTCGGCCTTCAAGTGCTCGTTCTTTCCCAGTAAAAACCTCGCGTCGTATCCTAAATGTAGCTATATTCCAATCATCGTCTTCTTGCATGCATAAGTAAAAGCTATTTCATTATTCCAATTCCGAATATCAAGTGATACAAAGTGCAAAAACAAATTTACCAGGAAAGGTATAATGAGGAGCCTGAATGGGACTGTTTTTACATGGATCGGTGTTCTATCATCGGCATTCGTCTCAAATTTCCTTGGGCGTTCGCATGAGACCAGCGAAAAGCCACAAGTCATCCAAACATATTCCCATATTAAGAGAGAGAGAGAAAGAGAGAGAGAGAATAGAAGGGGTGAACATGTATCCCTATCTTTGCAAATACCATTTTCGTACCTCTAATCATAACCCCATATTAAAAAGATTATATCTCCCCTCATTTTAGCACCTTACTTAGGATTTTTGGCTATTTGGTTTTCACTTGATTTCAAGTGTTCTGCACAGATGCTAGAATTTAGAATTTAGAATTTAGGAATGAACATTCTATTAAAATAAAAATGACGTTTTTATAAATATAGAGGCACCGGGATAATTGATACGAAGGTGCAACGCGATCTCTAAAGTAAAGTTCGGTTATGGTATTTTCAAAACTAGAGGCATGTAAGTGGTCGTAGACAATTATTTTCTACAGAAACAAAAGGAAAGGAAGGGAATCCTGGTAGTCAACTTCGCTAAAGAGCTATATTTGACGTTTGCCATCGAAGACAATTTACAAGGGTGAAAAAGAGTGGCTAATGCGATAGAGGTTCCTGGGTAACAGATCCGCATAGATAGATATTCACCGGTCTTTACACCAAGAAAATGCATACCACCATTCGGAAGAGAACACAGATGGCCAACGTGACAGAGCTCCCAAGTGATGAAAGGGACCTCTCCAAGCTTCCAAGACTGAAGAGTTGGTCAGTTCATTTGTTCACTAAAGTTTCCCTCACAGGTTGAGGTTCCAAGCTTGAAGAACCAAATGGTGTGGCAGCCAACTTTTCCATTGTACACCAAAATTGCTCCTATGCAGAAGAGGAAGCTCTGAATTCGAGTAGTAGAAAATGTTGCATGAGCAGCTGACGGTTTTCCCAGCTCGACATAATCTCCGGATGTGAACTGTAGCTGCCACAATTGCTTGTTTATATTGCCTGCATGAAAGTGCAGTCGCATCGAGTTAATTTTTTGTGTCCACGCATGCAGATCTAAGACAATGTGGGAGTTTGAGACGCGTAAAACATTGGCATCTCGAACATGGCCCAAAAGTATAAGCCATGATGACCTACGCGATCCTCGTGCTTAAAGTCTTTTTCAAGTTTTTTCCTTAATGTCCACAGCGTACTTGAAATTAGCACAAGTAAAACTTACCCAGGTCAACTGCGCATAAGAAGCCCGCGAAGTGAACCCGCAACCCCACGCCTTCTTCCCTGCAAAATTAGAAAATGGTCAGTTCTCAGCCATCTCCCTCATTCATCTTCAGCATAAACAGATCACCTTATCAGTATTAAATAGGTCTTCTGCCATGGTTTCCATTTGTTTCCTCTTCTTTTCTTCCCTGACTGATTCCTCCAGTTGCTCATTTCTGTAGTCTGACTCCCTACACAAAGTATTAATCATGTGAAGATTAATCTAACCAAAGCCTTAACAAGGAAAGAGGCTAAAACGAATTAAGGACAACAAACTTACTTGTAAGGAAATTTTGAAAATGGAACAAGATTGGTGAAGCTATTCCCTGATGGAGTATTTTTCTAGAATCGAATTGCAACACAAAATTAGGCACATGTATACCCAAAATTCAGCCAATCGAATCTGCCACAAAATGCCATTATATATGCCTAACTGGCAACTTCCTGCGGGAAGGAAAAAATACTACCAGCAACTACAGATATTGTCCTTTTCATAAGGAGAGAAGGCCAACAAACTTTTATTCCATCAGATTGTAATTAAGATCACTAACAAATAGAACAAATGGACATAAATGGCAAGAAATACATACACATCTTAGGATCTCTGCTTTCTGGGACTCGAAACCATACCTAACTTGAAAATTAAGCAGCGGAGGCATAAATGAATCAGAGAACCAATACCTTTTTAAAGCGTTTAAAGTTGACTCCAGAGCTATCTGCAGAGCTCGTTGCAGATAAAGTAGGGCGCCTCACTATTAAATTCTGGCTGTAGATAATATCTGAAGATCCTTCAGCAGACTCATCGGTTCTGTCACTTTTGATCAAAATGTCATTGCAGATGTACTTATTGCTCATAGCATAGTCATTTTCTGATTGAACTACAACAAAATCTGTGGAAGTTTTTTTTGAATCTTCAGTCATGGTTAGCTTTTCTAGATGAACAGGGGAAGTTGCACGCTTTGATGTGGCAGTTCTGTCACTTCTAACCACAATGTCATCGCAGCTGTACTTGTTGCTCACAGCAAGGTCATTTTCTGAGTCGGCTACAACACCATTTCGGGAAGCTTTTCCTGAATGGTTAGGCACACTGGGTTTTTCTAGATGAACAGGAGAAGCTGCATGCATCGATGTCGCAGTTTCATCTTCTGCCTCTGAGTCAGCTACCACTGTCTCATCCGTAGAGCAGGAAGACGAAACGATTACTGGAAAAAAGGACGGAATTGATTATTAATGCATACTCTGACTAAAAATTGGCAAAGAATCTCACACTAAAGAAAAGTGTTGACTAGTTCTTCCATGTAACAGCATACAAACTCTCCTCAGACATAATGTTGCTGCAGGACCAAGCGCAATTGCATGGATACAAATATAGCTGTCAGTCTCCTATCTCAAATCTCACACAACAGGGTCATAGTACATGGAAACAAAGTCCTGTGCCTCTTATATTGTTTGGATGAAACGTTAACTAGTAGGCACAGCAAACAGCAGAATGGACTTAACTATCGCAATTGCAAAGTACTGTGGCAAGCATAAAATTGAGTGCACCAACATATTGAGTTCGGCAGAAGATCTTTTATCATTCAAGCAGATTATCAACAAAAAAGTAGAAAATCTTCCCCGCAATTATAGATATTTCATATTTATCTTTTCTTCACCATCTTCAAAGAGGAAGAAGATTGGATTCTTTTCAAGTTGAAAGCTATCCAAAATTTGCAAATGGCCTTTCCAAGCAGCAGTAAAACTTTATACACTAAATGGCATAGAAAATGTCTTAACTTCTTTCGCATGGAACAGATGGTTCCTCCTAAGTTTCTAGCCATATCTCAGATTTACTCTTTTAGGTTATTGTTGACCCATCTTATTAGGAATCTTTTCAACTGCTTGGGATGGCTTGACATAGTAGATCAGACAGCCAAGGAAAACCTGAATTTTCTAGGAAACATCAATTTGATAATTTTTAGCAGTTTGCTCAACTCTGAAGATCAACAAGCAGAATCAACCAAAGGATATAGACAGAATTTTAAAAATCTGTTCAATCGCTTTCTCTTTATTCTCAGCTCTCATCAAGAGCCCAGTAGCTCACAAGATTCAGGCTGCTGAAATCTATGTTATTAAAATCACACAATTGGTATTTATAGCCATTGGCAACATTAAATTTGGCCCACCAGCCTCCTTCTTATGTTTAGGCTCACACCAAAATTTTCCAGGAAAAGAATATACACCGAAGAAATGCTTGCTGGTAAGGGTCTCAGCTGATGTGAATAAATTATGCAAACATATATAAAATATAGAAGAAAAAGCAGTTCGAATGTGTAATAGTGCATCTGAATTGACATCATATGGTCATATTACTATTCAAGGACCTTACCAGATGGAGATATAAGTGAGGAAGTGTCCAGATGCGCAGACAAAACAGCGCATACCAAATCCAGTTCATTAACTCGAAACAATAAACTGACTTTGCTGGAGCGACTATCAACAGTTCTTCTAGGCATGACATACACGAGTCGATTATTCTCAAACTCCGATGCCTATAGTACAAGCAAACGGTGTGCATGATACATGTCAGCAGGAACTCATGCATGTATAGTACAAAAAACAGCAAGTACAACAATCACAGAACAAACAATATCTTATTCCTGCCCCAACTGAAGCTGAACTCCCTTAATTGCATATCATTAGCTTTTGTAGGCTTTGATACCATTTAACTATGACTTCCCCTAATTTGATCCAAAGATTCCATGCATAGCAAAGTTTGAAAAGTCAAAAATGCAACAATAAGAAGGTTTCAAACTTGCATACATATTATGTTGCCGATTTTTTTATGATCTCAAATATGTAATCTTGCAGCCTTAAATATCTTTAGTGCAAAACACAAATAACAAAATATCCACATCAAAAATATTTTCTGCTAATTAAATTAGCGCATACTCTGGCAGGATGTCCTAGCTCCATCCTTACTGAGTTGATGATTAAATGCTTTGTAGATCTTTTAAAGGAAAAGTTAACTGCAGATACAGAAGCTATATTTTTATAGAAAGCTTGAACTTCCAAAAGTAATCACTACTATGAGATGTATTTGTTTGTAAAAGACTAGATAAGTTCCATTCAACTTAACAATACCGTGACTAAGATAATGACAGCATTTTAAGTGTAATGATTGCACAAACAGAATGAATAGCATTAGAGATGGAATGCCACCGATGTAGTTCATTCACTAACCTCAAGCAGATGATTAGAAGCTTTTGGTTTACAACCAAGGTGACATTACCTACTGAATGAAATACATACTTGGCTATTAAAATGAAATTCATTGGCCAAGAGGATCTTTGCACCACCTACGCCCAACAGCATCTGCAGTCTATCTCCAAATTTATACTGCATGTCAAGAAATAAAAGATAAATTGAATATCGCATTAAGATCAGATAAGGTTCTCAATAGATACATCTGGTAAAGCTGTCGTTTGCATCCCTTAACACATTCATGGTCATGCTTTTTACTAGTCCGAGTTGGCAAATGCCTAGATACGTCAACCAGATACAAAAGCGTTAACTAACTATATGAACTCCAACCATAATTCTAGACCCATTTGTATAAACAGGAAACACAAGAGAGATAACTCCTCTTTCCAGGTTAAAACAATTAATGGACATTAGATAATCCAATTGCTAGAATATTCAAACGGTGCATTTTCAAATGAAATGGCATCAATAGATGAAATAGCGGCTCAAACATCTCAGCTTACAAATTGCATAATATAAGACTTGCCTTCTTTGCCTATCATATTAAAAGCAGAACAATCACAATAGACAGAGAAGCTGAAACATTAATTTAAAGTCAATTTCATGTTGTATTCCTAGGTCAAAGTTGCCTCCTCTATTTCAAGCCTTGGAATTTATCAATGCCTGTAAGCATGAGTTGACGGAACTATGTGAGCATTTATATGCACAGATGGAACTCAACCGTCTTGACAGTGGGTGCAACAATATAATGATGTTAATTAATCTTAACTGCAGTAAATTTATTTATTTCTTTCATATATTGAAAAAGCATATAACTATAACAACTATGTCAAATTCTAAAGCAAATTAAAAAACAAGAGACATAAGTGAAACATAATGAGAGATATATAGGTAAAACTTAACGAGTATAATTTTTTAAGGGGCCAAAGGTAAAAAACACATGCAACCAACCTTTTCTTTTCGTAAAAATACACAAACTCCTTAAAAAATTAAAAGCCAGTGGTGGCAAGTGCCCCACTGATAACGTTAGGTGCCATCCCTCTTTCTAAGTCCAAACCAATCAAATGAAATTATGCACCATATATTGCAATGGAACAATAGCAAGTGACAGTTGAACAGACAAATAAATTGTGATCAAGACTTGAAAGTATTTTTAACTGATTAAAGGATAGTGGAGTACCATCTGCAATGGTTCCAATAAGAAAGTATATCCCCCCAAACAAGTATCGCGAGTTTTAGGTTCAGCAATCTTGACTGATACTCCTTCAGCTACTATTGTTGGAAGGTGGCTGATTGGAAATGAACATTGCAGTTATTCAAATGAAATGCATATATATAGTATTTTGTTGAGAAAAACCAGGTGCAATCAAGCTAGAATGGAATAAACTTACGAAGTGTAGCTAGGTATCTCATTCAAGACATTTTTTCCTGCAAGATACTAGAATAAAGCATCAATCAGATACTTGTGGAAACAATTTTCACTGGCAATGTATCTAAGACATGTCGAGCATTGATAAAGATTATCCAGGTCATTATCTATCCTATGGCATTGGCACTTGTATGAATAAATGCAGACCAGTTTTCAAATCTGGAGTACATTTGACTGTCAATGTCTCAACAAAAGATTTTGCATTATTCAAATACAGTGATGCTACATGCCAAAAGCAAGAAAATGCACTTAAGCAAGGAAGGTCGGAAAAAGATTAAAGCCTTCGTTTTCCCAAAGAAAAGCATATGTAATTAATGACTACAGTCATATTTCACAGGACTGTAGGACTGGAAAATAAAAAAAGAGAAGAAGAAGAAGAAGAAGAAGAAGAAGAAGAAGAAAAGCAGTTCTGGGTCAGGATGAAAAGTGATATCTGAAAGCCCTCAGCCCTCAGTGACATGATATATGTGCTTCTATAATCCTGATGAGGTGAAGCCCCATTTCCCTCCAAAACACGTATTACATCACTCTAGGAAACTTGACCAGTTCCCTAACAGCCATGCGAATGACCTTAAAAATCAAGCCAGAAAGCACATAAAAGAAAGGAGAAGGGCAGAAGAAAATTTAATAATAATTAACAGAACAAAAACAGATTTTGAATAAAGAGAAGTTCCCTTAAAAAGGGGGAATCTGCTCCACCAATCCCACAGAACACTATTGTACAATGATAGCATGAGAAATATGTGAATGCATACATGAGACTGATCAAAATTAGTAAAACTATTTAGAAGACCTTATCTGAATGCCAAGTAGGCTTGTCAAATTAAATTTATAAAGAAAAAGGAAAATCATTAATTATAATGTCTAACTAGATTGCCAAGTGACAAGCAGAAAGAAGTCCTGGGAGATGTTCAATATGACTTTACCTCAAGCCAGCTACTAAGCACGACATGTTTCTTGGCCACAACTGCATCAAGCAGGCTTTCCCCAAATTGCATGCTTTGATCAACAAGGACATGTGTGCAATCTCTACAGTTCTCAGTTACCAGACCACCTACTTGAGAAAATAGTTAACATGAGGCCATAAATCTATATGAAATACCATGGTAACCAATTAAACATCTCAGTGCAGCCAAAAACCCTCCTATTTTAAATTAATGTAGTAGAAGGCAAAAATCCATCTATATAAGCAATCTCTAAAGTCCAAACCATATGCAGAATGAAAGAGGTCTCATTCTTATTGACATGATCGAATCTACGTAAAGAGAAGTGCAGGCGGTAAATGATCTATGAGGCAGAGGCACCTAAGAGACCTGTACATGATTATAAACTGAAAAGGGCCACTTTCTCACTTAATAATCTGAATATATGAAAAGTGAAACCACAGAATAAGAAGGCAATGAGACTCTCAAATCTTCAAAATTCAAAACAAATTTTTTATAAGTTCCCCAGGTCATGAATTCACCAGTCAGCTAGGTACTTCAGTAACGACAGGAGCTTCAGTGCTATTTGTTCAGTCCAGATATGCACCAATAGAAACACGGCATACTAACAGCAAGGGACCATCCAAGAATGCTGAATTCACCACTATTTCTCAAGTCGATAATATGACGCTATCCCAAGTACAAACACACGCAAGAAAATTATAACAGAAAAGAGGAAATAGAAAGACCTAGCATTTTGACTTGTGCAAGTTACCAAGTTGACCAAATGACGCCTCATTATTCACGTCTTGATTGCCACATTACATTCCCTTGCAGCTAAAATTATGCATGAGTTGTGCCCCCAAACAAAAGCAATGACTACAATTCTAAATGCACAGTGGATACTTGTTATCACACCTCAACCTTTTGCCACTTCAAAAGAAGTTAATAAAAGCATCCAAAAGAAATTATAACATTCATTTATTCGGAAAGCAAATCAATATGACGCACAAGCCCACATCATGAAGCAAGCCAACTAGCTTATGGGATTCAATAAGAAAAAAGAAAACTGACCAATTGATGATACTTTATCTTCAAGACTACGAAATGACGAGGGAGAGTCTGTGCAGACAACATAAAATACAAGTGGGACAAAACAAAACCTGCCAGATTTCAAAAGACATAATCAGGTAAATGTTGATGAAGAAATCATCACTTTCAATGCCAACACCAATCTCGACCTTTCAAGCACTAATCCTTAATATTATTGTTAAAGATTGTGCAAAAGTGAAGGCTACTCATTCGAAATGTTAACGGACCAAATTTTCTTACAGGCAAACAAGAATGAAGTTACCTGTAGGTTGCATTACCAGTTCCAAAAGAAACCATATCACCATCTTTTAAAGTGGCTTCCTTGTTAGGGAACTCATGAACCTTTTCTTGGGATCCAAGATTTTTGTTGACAAATGTACCATATTTCGAGCAATCTCTTATCAGGACCTTGGCAGAAGAGGTGGAAGACTCGATTGCCAAGGGACTCGTGTTAGTCATTGCAGCAACAGCTATCTCTGCATGAATCCTCGAAACTCCTTTGTCTTTATTGAGAATTATGTCGCAACCTGTAATTACAGCAACGGGCAAAAATCGCAACCCCATAACTCAGAGACAGCCAACAGACATATTCAGAGCTACGGCCCATTCGAAGATAGCATTTTTAGCGCCGAGGTTCAGACGGCGATGCTTATATATATGCGTGATTGCGAATGTTACGCAGCTTAGCTGAATGTAAGTTCATGTTTCTCGACAAACCCAACAGTACCCCTCTGAGAAACCGACACGGGTATGCAGATCGCATGCGACATCGATGGAAACCAAACCAACATACCCGGAGGCGTTTTCAAGAATTAGATGCACAGCACATACCTTTCCGGCCCACTTTATAAGTCCCCTTGCTGAAAATATAGTACTTCTCTTCACCTGCCACGCGATCAGACACACACACACACACACACAGCGCACGTCAGAAACAATTCGGCCATCAAAATGCAAACCAAAGCTCGAAAACACATCGCTAATAGCGCGGGCGACTGTCTACTTCAACAGAGAGTGACTCGTCTCCGAGGTTCACGCGCCGCGAGAGCCTCCGTGCACGAACTAGAGACGTCTTACCTGAGAGCGAATCCGCGGGGAAAAGTCCCCACACCATTTTTCCTCTTCCCTTCGATCGACGAGCCTATGGGGAAGCTATGCTTTCGAAACAGAGACGCCGCGGTAGGCGAAGGCTTCGGCGAAAAAGGGGCGGAATCGGAGGGTCCGGGGCAGATTCGGGTCGGGTCCGGCCACCCGGCTGAGGACGCACCGAGCGCAAGAGGTTAGGAAGTGGCCACCGTCACGGCGTACGATAAACGGCGGGATAAACGGGCTCGCCCCTCACCGTCGCCGTCAGCTCCATTCTCGAGCTGTTTTTCAGGGATGTTTATAAATTTTTTATTTTCGGGAACAAAAAAATGAGTATATTTGAAACAGAATAAAAAAGTAAAAAAAAGAATCAGAAAACAAAAAGTTGTTTCTTTTTTCAAGGCGTTGTCTCTCTCTGTCGTGAGTCCCTCTCTCTGTCTCACTTCATTCCTCTCTCTCTGGTCACTCTCTCCGGCGCCTCTCAACTGCAATCGTCTCTGCCGTTCTCTCCGTCGTCCGGCGCCTCTCGACTGCTCATTCCCTCCGGCGCCGACAAGTGCTGCTCCTTCACCGACTCAAGCTTCTCGTTCGAGGTAAGTTATACCCATCTTGCTGACTTGCACACTATGGGAGGGATGCCTTTGGCGAGGGCTTGGTCGAGTGAGTGCAGCTGGGCGCGATCTGTGAAGGCCGCGCTCACTCGAGCGAGTCGTCGCCCATATCTGCAAGGGCCACACTCGTCGAAGCCTTTGTTTATGTGGGCGACGGCTCGCTCGAGCCCTCGCGCTCGAGTCCCGAGCCCTCGCGTTCGAGTCCCGAGCTAGCTCTGCTCGAGCTCCGACCCAGCGCTGCTCGCTCGAGCGAGCGCGGTGAGGTGAGGGCCCGCTCGAGCGAGTGTGGCGAGGCGACGATTCGCTTCGGCGAGCGCAGCCCTCGTCATTCGCTGCACTCGCTCGAGCGACCCGTTGGTGAAACATTGAAACAGCAAGTTGACTCCGTGAGATAGTTTGTCTCCGTCCCAGTGCCTTTAGTTAAATGCTTTTAGTTAGATAATTTGGCTTGCAACCCAAAAACTAAAGAAGACTCGCGTCACTCCGTCAGGCGTCGGTGAAATGGAGTTTTGCTAATCTTCTGGTTTTATTGCAAATGGTAGTTCAGGGGAACAAAAGATCAGAAAGTCCCTTCTTCTCTCTCTGTTTTGTTTGTTAAATAAATTTATGCAGTGTAGTCTGAAGATTAGTCTAGATCTATTTTGGAATGAACATTAACTTTGTAGGCAATGCAAAGTAGATCCGCGAGGGCAGCGCTCGCTGATCTGGGTAAGGGCTTGCTTGAGCCCTCGCGCTCGAGCCCGAGCCAGCACTGCTCGCTCAAGCCCTCGTGCTCAATTTCCTGCATTAACAGATACACATGCCCTTAATTGGTGATTGATTGCCAAATGCACAAAGTTGATCTTAGGTAATTGGTTTTTATGCTATCCAGATCAGTAGACCTAACCGTTCCCGTTCCTCTGAGCAATGTCAACATGTTAACATCAATGAGGTTCACACTTCGTTTTCTCTTTTGTTGGTTTGCTGGTGTGGGAGCATGATCATTAGTTTTCTCTTTTGTTTTGTTGACTAGGCCCAAGTCGTAGTATGACATGTTGGGTTGATTGATTGCTTGGATTTTTTATATTGGGTTTGCTTTCAATCTACGACTTATGTTATTGATTTTTATTTGATATTTTTTCAAAATCTATATTGATATTCTTATATTTGTGTGATGGTATAGGTACTATGGAAGAGGGAGAGGGATCAAATAGTGTGTCTAATGAGCAGGTAGAACCGGTTGGACAATTCTTGGATGATGATGATATTGACATATTGATAGCATGGTTGTGCGTTGTTATGATGGACATGTCCATGCATACGAAAGAACCTATTAGAGACAGTAAACTATCAGGATCCGAATGGATAAGAGAGATTGTTTATGGACATTCAGATAGAATATATGAAGCCTTCAGGATGGAGAGACATGTTTTTCTGAACCTATGTGATTTAATGAAGACAAGAGGTTGGTTGAAAGATAGTCGGTATATTAGAATAGATGAACAAGTTGGAATCTTTTTATCTTTGGTTAGTCACAATAACTCCAATAGAGATTTATGCGAGAGATTCCAACGTTCGGAAAAAACAATCAGCAAGTATTTCAATATAGTATTGAAAGCAATTCTCAAACTTGCCAAAGAGATTATCAAACCACCGTCCTTTGATGTCGTCCCACAGGAAATTCTTATGGATCCTAGTCATAAACGTTACTTCAAGGTATGATTTTCTTATTAATTTTGCACTATCAAATACATGTGATTGATAATCTTGTATAACATAACATTGGTAATAAATTCACAGGACTGCGTAGGTGCTATGGATGGCACCCATATAAATGCTAATGTCCCTGAGTCTCAGCAGATCCGATTTAGAGGCAAGAAAGGGATTGCCACCCAGAATGTACTATGTGTTTGTTCATTTGATATGAAATTTACTTTTGTGTATGCTGGGTGGGAAGGATCTGCCAACGATCGTCGAGTGCTTTCGGCAGCACTCGGGACTCCTCAACTGCAATTTCCTCGACCACCAATCGGTATGTACTTTATCTATAAAGAAAAACTTTCTTTATGATTATATTATGATTGTATATCATAACAAATTTATATATACCATGTTATAGGGAAATACTATGTGGTAGATTCTGATTATACAGCACTTCCGGGATTTTTAACTCCCTTTAAAGATGAACGATATCATCTGAACGATTACAAAGGGAATGGAAGACAGTCAAGAACAGCAAAAGAATTGTTCAACCACAAGCACTCTTCACTAAGGAATGTCATTGAGAGGTCATTTGGGGCATTAAAGAACCGCTTCACCATTTTGAGACATATGCCTCCATTTGCAATTCGAAAGCAATCACTTATTGTAATTGCATGTTGTGCTCTCCATAATTATATTCGTGACCAAGACAGGATGGACAAAAACTTCTCCCTATATGGAGACCCGGAGTACCCATTTGGACCTAGAGAGGTGGAGGTTGCAGATGATACATTGCAAGAGCAGACAATTGGGATAGACATGCTTAGGAAAAGTATTGCAAATAAAATGGCAAGAGATTACAATATGCCTGAAATTTCATAACTTTGTGTTTTCGAATTTTGTAATATTGTTTTTAAGTACTAACTTTGAAGTTGAACAATGGACTTACTTACTTTATTATTATGATGTCATGTATGAAGGATCCATGTAGAGATCTATAAAATACTCTTCTCTTGCTAGCTCTTGTTGCATGAACTTATAATATTATGCTTTACAAAATTTTCTTCCAAATGTATACATATCACCATGTTCACCATGTTTCCTTTACTCATCATGAATAGAAATTGTTTCTAGAAATAAAATGGTTACCAAACGCATCTCGAATTTTAAGTGTCGTTGCTAAATCACTTGAAATTTAGGAAGAATTTCGAACTGCATCTCGAATTTTAAAATTATTACAGGGGAGGCCTCCCAGTTAATCGACTAATTTCAATCTCATCCCTCCATCCCAATTCTATCATGGCCTATGATTCAAGATGATCTATGATCACGAGAAATGGAAGCAAACGAGCAGATTGGTTCTATCTGATAGTAGAATTTCAAAAATTGATTCCACTGGAAATAATTAAATTGGGCCAACCAAACTATAAGGTAAAACAATAATCAAGCAAAAAATTTATAAGCTTATTATCATTTGCTATGATAATTTTAAAATCAAACCTTGTTCTTTGGACCATCTTTGAGCGTCGAGAAAAGTACAAAACAAGTCTCACACTTATTGTATTTATACAGATTCAACCATAAACTTTTCAATTAAATTAATTTAGTTTTAAATCTTTTGCATTTATACCAATTAAATCTATCCAATCAATTTTTTCTATAAATCACTAATATAAATGCCAAGCATCATACAATCTACATTAACATTGACATTTTAATATTTTTGCTAATTTCTTTTTTTTATTTCTTATATTTTAGCATCGGCTCTCTATTAGCCTCTAGTTGAGGATTGCGAAGCCCTTGCCTAGTGGTAGGTGAGGACTCGTTGCCCTTACACAAGGCCAACAAAGGCCAAGAGCGCTTACTCAATGATCGACAAAGGCCACGAGCCCTTGTCTAGCTATGAGTAAGGGTAGCGACCCTCGCCAACCATTGGTAGAAGGCTCCGTGGCCCTTACCCATTAGGCGACGACCCCTTGCTAAACAGCATTCATATTAGCAATTTTTGGGTTAAAATAGTTGGATGGACACTAAATTGGCACCCGAAAAAATTTAGAATTAAATTAATATCAATTGAATAAGTTGATGGATTTTTGGACACTTTTCTGCTCAAGCTTAAACTCGTCTGAATTGAATGTGGAGGGAGTTGACTGGGAAAAATATCCAGTGAGTCGAGGGCTTGATCGTGCGTATCTTTCTCGTTTCAACAATTTTTAGATGGGCAAGAGGGGTTTAAAGACAAAGGAGGAACCTCCCGGTCAACGTTTCAACCGGGCCGCATTTCTAATTTTCTACAACCGCGATTCTCCCTTTTATTTTTCTTTTATCAAGAAAGAACGGAGAAAAGGAAAAGCTCCCTTTTTATTTTTGGTCCCAAGAAAAGAAAAGAAAGAGCCTTTAAAAAAAAGAAAAAAGATTTTAACGGGGGGAGGAGATCGGAATCACCTGAACCCGAGCGCTTTTCGATTATCCTGCAACCGGCGTCACGTCCGCCCTACCGACGCCACCATCTATGGCCGCAAAAGTAGACCATACTCCCAACGGAAAGCGACCGGAGCGAAGGCCAATAGAGAGAGAAAGCTCGCTTCCCGCTTCGCCAGTTCGCCTCTCTCTCTCTCTCTGCGATTCGTCTTCCTCGAGGAAGTCGCCGGCGGCGGTCGGAGCCTCCTCGGCGGTCCAGAGATGGGGCCCCTGCAGTCCCACCGCGTCGAAATGCTGAGCATCGCCGTCGCCCTCGTCGCCGTCGGAGTCGGCACCGCCTACTACTTCTACCTCCAGAGGAAACCTAAAGGTCCTAAAGGTAACGTCCTCGGGTTTCACGAGCCGTTCCCCGTGCTCCTCTTCGGAGATTGAGATTCGTTCCGGCGGTCCTTCGATTCGACTGACTTTAGGCAATTTTTTTTTTTTTGGTTGGGGGGGAATGTGTCAGGCTGTCTCGATCCCGACAACTTCAAGGAGTTCCTGCTCGTCAAGAGGACGCTACTCAGCCACAACGTCGCCAAGTTTAGATTCGCTCTCCCGACTCCGACCTCAGTCTTGGGGCTTCCGATTGGGCAGCACATGAGCTGCAGGTTTTCAGCTCGTTGACCTTTTTTCGGTTCGATTAGTGGTGATAAGTTCGTGACGCGTGGCTTGTGTTTGGTCTCTGTGTGGCATTGATTGTGGAAAATTTTCTGGGTGTTTTCGTTACAGAGGAAAGGATAGCGTCGGGCAAGAAGTTATAAAGGCTTACACTCCGACCACTTTGGATTCCGATGTTGGATACTTCGAGCTGGTTATCAAGGTTTGGGCTGAACTAATTAGCTCGGAGGCAGATATAATTCCTTTCAACCCCTTTTTTTTCCACCCATTAACAACGTGGTCTGTTTTTTTCGTTCTTTTCCTTGTGATTAGATGTATCCCCAAGGAAGGATGTCCCACCATTTCCGGGAAATGCGCGAAGGCGATTACTTGGCTGTGAAGGGGCCTAAGGTAGATTTTCGAGTGACTTTATTTCCGAATATAGTTTGTTTTCAGTTGCCAGTGGTTTCAGGCTGTAGGCAAGTGATGAATCATCTTAAGGTTTTTCAGTTCTCTATGCACTAATGTGAAGCAGGTTGGGAATTGGTGTGCTGCTTTGGTAGCAAGAGATAATTTTCCTGGTAGCCATCAAAAATTTGAATATCATAGTCATGTTACCATTTTCCCTTCTGGGAGTTAAGAGGAGTCTCTTTCAACTGCCTATGGCCCTGGGCAGAAGACTATTCACTAAGACTTAGAATTTATATCATGGCAAAGCACATATCGGGGCAAACGGCAAAAGCACCAAAGGCAAGATTGTAGATTTTAGACCACGTATGATCTTTTGCCTCAGAATTGCTTTCTTAATGGCTTGGCTTCCTTAGATGGACTAGATTGCTCCTACATGAAAGCATTTTTTGTCTAGCCTCTTGAATTACTTCAATGCTTTATCGGATTAAATATGCGTTTGGAAGTATTGTCCACTGCTCTCTACAGAGCTAACACAGAAAACATTGGTGACATGTGTGTTACATTAGCGGATGCAGCTGTAGCTATGCCAATGGCCTATCAGATCAGATATATTTAAAAGCTTGTCTTTTTAGCATGCACACCACATGTTAAGACAAGTTTTTCATTTGGATGATTCTACACACTGACATGATTCAAGTAATGAAGCTCATAAAAAGTCTTAGTTAGTGTTCGTATGACAAATCCACTGCTGATTCTCTCTGCCAAATTCTGATGCTAGAAAATTGAAGTGTAATGCAAGTCTTATCTGCTGCTGATAGTTATAATGGATTAAATTTCAGTGTACTTTTTCTTATTTTCTTAGGGTCGCTTCAAGTATGAACCTGGCCGAGTAAGGGCTTTTGGGATGCTCGCTGGGGGTACTGGCATTACTCCAATGTTCCAGGTATGGATGTAGATGACGACAAATTTGATATGCATATAGTTTTCCTATCTGACAGTTTGATACCAGATGCCAAAGTGCTGGTTTTTGTGATTGCCACTGTTTTCTTTGATGCACTTAGGTCGCTAGAGCCATATTAGAGAATCCTCATGACGAGACCAAGATTCACCTCATTTATGCCAATGTCACATATGAGGACATCCTTTTGAAGGTTGGAGTCTCTCTCCCTCTCTCCCTCCCTCCCCCCCTCTCTCTCTCTCTCCCCCTCCCTCTCCCTCCCCCCGTGATTTTATTAACTTGAACTTTTTTTGTTCTTTCGGATGACTTGAATGATTTTTAATTGTATCATCCATTATAATCCGAGGCAATGGTCACTAAGTTGAATAGTAGCTGTGTAGCATGATAAGTATTTAAATTTTCTGTTGGAGTTATCTTTTCGAATGCGCGTTTCTGCTTCATACAGCAGTGAAGTTCTACTTTTGAGTATCCTATTGGGAATCACTTCTTTCAAATTTTACAGACCTTAGGTCCTAACTGATGGCTCTTCTAGGATCGTGTTATGCCAGAAACCCCACTTTGGGCAGCCCTTTTGTTGTTTAATTTGCTTTCGATTTGAATTGATGTTATGGAACCTAGCCTTTTGTGCAAACAAGGTGCTCAGAGAGCCCCAGGCAGATGGGGTTTACCAGTGGCTTGTGTCATTAAGGGCCTAGCACATTATCTATTCCAGGAAATAATCTTTCTTTGCTCATCTTTCTTTGGCTTGCATGATCTGCCAATTGAATATGTATGTAAAGAGTACCTCACTGTATATTGAAGTTACATTAGATTATCTAATTCTACTGTCTGAAGGTGGGTCGATAATAGTAGCAACACATTTTTGCAGGAAGAGCTGGATAATTTTGCCCTGAGTTTTCCTGATCAGTTCCATGTCTATTTTGTCTTGAATCAGGTTTGGTGCCTCTCTTTTTATTTGTTTAATCTTTTGATTTTCCTTTCGTCCTTTCTTGACATGCCTCTAGCGTAAGTGTGCATTCTCTCTGATATATAAATATATATGACAAAACTTGGTGCCTAAACTTCTAATTCCTTGTCCCATCTGACATGAATCAGAACTATCTTTCCAGATGTTGTTTGATGGATTTTCTCTCGTCTCCTTAAGAATGTCCGAAACTATTAATTAAAAAAAAAAAAAAACTCAGGACAGACAATTTGGTAGCAGAAAGTATTTCACAAAAGATATATTTTCACTCTGCTACTATGGTTCTTCTGCATTGTACTGGTGGACTATAATAATTTAATAATCAAATTCAGACTTGTACTTTGTTGATCAGACCACTCACACTTTTTGCATTACTTCTTTAGTCATGAAATCGCTTCACTTCGCATGTGCTGTTTGCAGCCGCCAGAAATATGGAATGGTGGCGTTGGTTATGTATCCAAAGAGATGATTCAAACTCACTGCCCCGCGCCAGCCAGTGACATTCAGGTATGTGCACTATCTATAATGTCCCATTCTATCTTTTTTCATCTCTGATAAATAAATTGACGGATAATGCAATGTTTAGGTATTGATGTGCGGACCACCACCAATGAACAAAGCAATGGCTGCTCACCTCAATGAGCTTGGATACACTCCGGAGATGCAGTTCAAGTTTTAGGCACATGGAACTCCACCTCTCCATTTCTTTGTAGCCTCCAAGCCTGTTACAAGATTCATCTCAGATCGAGGATCAATTAGCTGATGGACTGGACGATAGCATTATTGAAGTTCAGCTCAGTAGTTAAAAATTTTTGTCTTGTTGATGCAGTCTTCAAATGATTTGCCGAACAACTTTCAATTTTTTAATCCCGGTTTACCTTTAACCATGGTAACTATCTTTATGAGATATCCTCTTAAGGCCTATTTTGGAGAACTGGAATAAAGAGATCCTTATCCTACAGTTCTTGTAAGGGCATAATTTACCAACTACTTAGCATATCTTATTTGCACAGCAGAGGAAACCCTGGACACTGCTTCCTCGACCTTGCCCTGGCTCCCCCGAGTTTAGAAAGATACATGAACCTGAATGTGAACTTGCTATGTTCCATCGGGCATGACGGTGATCGAGACAATGATGGGTGTTGATTACTTTTCCAAACCCAAAAAAAAAGAAGACATAACTATCGGTAGGTTATCATATTTAACAGCTTATGGGGCTTGCAAAAAGGAAGCTGCACGATCTAGCATCCGCATTTAGCATTTCCCAACTATAGAGTTCGATTAGATACAGCAATCCATGGCTCTTGAAGTGGTAATCAATAACAGAGAATGATTTGGTCGATCTTTATTTGTTAGCATAGTCTGCTTGGAAAGATTTACCACCAATGAAATTAAAGATTAATACCACAAAAACACTCAAATCGATACATCTATGATAAATTTATTTCAAATTAATTTTTTAATCACCAAAAATCCCAAACAATAAATTTACCCAAATCTGGTACATTTGTAATAAATTTACCCTCTTAAGTTTTTATAACAAATGTACCCTCTTAAGTTTTTATAGATTTTAATATTAAATAGCTTAAGTTTTTATAACAAATGTACCCTCTTAAGTTTTTATAGATTTTAATATTAAATAGCTTAGTTGTATGACATGTAACGGTTAACTGATGTACCAGTTTAAAATTATACTCTCTGTTTATCATAGTATTACCAATTTTGCGCTTTTTTTTTGTATTAATCTAATTTAATGAAAAATATATTTATGACAAATATATCAATTTGTGATTTTTTGACGGTCTTGAGTAATTTTATCACAAATATACTGATTTAAAATTTTATTATTATCATTTGAGATAAATTTATCATGTGTACTAATTTGAGATTTTTTTTTTGTCAAAAAAATTAGTTTTGGATAAATTCATCACATGTATATCAATTTGGGGTCTTCCGTGATATTAACCCTAAAGTAACTCACTTAAAAAGCTCGGTCCGACTCCTACTGATAGATTGACCTTTAGTCAATGGTTATAGCCAAGATGCCAAGGAATGACACGAACCAAAACCTGATAAAACTCCACTATGAGAGAGAGAGAGAGAGAGAGAGAGAGGAGTGCAAGCAAGGAACCAAGCAAAAACTTTTATACGTATTCATTCATAATCACAAAATCGGGCTGACACCAATAAATAACTGCAGATCCTGATATTTCTTTGCTTTGTTCGGACTTTGGACGAGCTTTCTGTTTTGTCCCCGGAAGCAATTTCCCATGCATTGCTCAATGCTGCGCCCTGCTCTGCTTATGTCCTCTCTTGATCAATCACTCCATAAGAATGTACAGGCTTAAGAAATAAAAAAAGACTAACTAGTTACCTAGGCACACGTGTTACTATATAGTGCCCCTTCTCCAGATCATATATTGTCTTTAACTGTGGTTTTTGCCATAGCGAAATGAAAAATGCAGCAAGTACAACTATCAAAAGTACAGCAAATAATGAAAAGTAGGTGACTGACTCATTTCCGACAATTTCCCCAAAGTTATCGGATTCATGTGCAACAGCATCCTGCATCGTCAGGACAACATAAGCTCCCAGAGTCCAGTCAAATGGAATGCTTCCAGTTCTATTTGCAGAATGAACCCTGTGATTACTCAAGTCAAGTTAGAATATCAAACACTTAAAATGAGGAACTCATAAATTGCACACATACACATGTACTGCTGTATACAAACTTTTATTGTGGCCAACTTCCACTAGAAAGGACCATATAAATAAAAAGAGAGAAACTCCACCAACCATGCCACATATTACGGAGAAAGAGGAACTGACAGAAAAAAACTTATTAGAGATATGGTCTTCAGCAAGGAACGTTAAGGGACATGAATCCCAAGTAAAGGCCAACAAGGAGAAACTATCACAAAGGTGGGAAACACTTGCTGAACTTGGATCGACAATGAGAGCGCAGGCTAACACACAATCTGCAAACAAAGCACTAAAAGATAGCAAATCCTATATACTTGACATCTTAGTTGTTGACCCTCAAGATCAAGTTCCACTTTTGAAATGAAAGGTTTTTCTACATTCATGGTAGAACAGAAATATCAATTCATGAGCAGTCCAGTTTGGAAGAATTGAGCAACCATACCTTTTATCATCAAAAGGGATTCCAAGACTGTCATGCAGTAGAGCCGCCACATAAGCTGAAGAGAAACAATATCTGGACAAATCCAGGTCTTCCATGCTATTTTGCTTGTTTCTCAATTTGTCCCAATCATCATCATCGCAATAACGTTCACCAGCTAGCTTCAAGTCAAACAAACCCTCCCTAGAGAACATCCCAAAAAACTGTAGAAGGTTTAATATTGGGATGGAAGGCTAGCTTATAACTCTAAGAGAAATAATTAAGCAGAATCTATCAATTAAATACAGATGACAATACAGATGACAATATTGAGGAACGTTGCCAAACGCAAGATATGTATTAAGATATTATTTTCCTGGTGTGCACAAGCGAAAGGTAAGAAAGCACGAGAGTAACCATGGTACTGGATCCATCACTTGATCGCTTTTCAATGAACTCAGTAGGTTAATATACTTATGTGACATCATCCCATTTCTTCCTAAATTGCTTATGTGTGCTTACAAAAAGATGTAACATAATTTAAAATTAAATAGACTTGCATTGGAAGTGAGACCTAAAATTTTATATACCAATCATTGAAACAACAGGCAGAGGACTAGCACTGTGCATCTTTACTCCCCTATTCCGCAGAACACAATCGTATCTTTGCAATGGATTACTGCTTGAGACTGGAGTTCAGACAACAATGATAAACTTAGGAAGTGCTGTACAATTTCCTTGTGGCTCACTTCATCCTCAAAAGGATGATTTCAGATTTCTTGCACAGGATTTGCAAAATTCTTGTTTTTCCTACTATATGTTTCTGATAAATTTTGGCATGAAATTCTTGAACTATGGCTAGCACCAAAAAGCAAGGTTTTAAGAGGCTACAATCTTTCTTCGACTTGTCATTAAAAATGCATTTATGAACAGCTTGAGAGGTTTGACCATGACTTGGCAACGACAAACTTTACTCTCAATTGGGACAGCCAAATGCACAGTCACAGTGTCACCTTTTCCTGCATTGTCAACATCATTGCTTTCATGAATGGCAGTTTTACCCTAAAAAATTCGTTCCACTCAGGCAATTGCTCCATTCTGGCAAAAGGTCAAAGAATAAGTCCTGTTGAATACAAGAATGCTCCACATTCTGACCATCGAAAAGTGATACCAAAAACCTCAAGCTCTGAGGAAATCTCATACAAGAATACACCTTTTCATTCAAACATACACAAGCGCGTACACTTGTATTATGGCCTTCTGTTTGCTTCCTATGAGTTACATTTAGCGATGAACAAACTCAAGTTGACTGAATTATTCGAGCTCATTTGCTGAACACAACATTTTTTACATACCTCAGATGTATAATAGAATCTTTCGAGAGGTATTGCACTGCCCTGTAGATTCCCAATAGAAGAAAGGAGAATTTTGCAGGGTGGGTGAGAGCATTTATCTGCATCCAGAAAAATGAAATGTACACTTGAAGATCATACTGTTTACATAATGATTTGGAGGAAGAAAAATATACTAGCACAAATAAAACAAGTCAATGGAATGTGTATAACTATACAATTGATTGTTCTATCATTTCATTCGAGTCATCTCAAATAGCATAATTAAATAATTCTACAACAACGACATCCTTCTAGAGAAATTAAAAAACACAATTTTAGATTTTAGGTTAAAGATAAGAGGGCAGGGCACCTTTTCTTGTTCTCAAAAGTGCCAAGGCATCATTTTTGCAGGCAGAATAGTTTCCAGCAGGATATGATGTCAGAGACTCTGCATCTCTCACTTTTGATGTCAGCCCATATCCTCTGGGAAAGCATGGGTTCATGACGTGTTTATCATTTGAACTTGAAGCTGCGCAGCAAATAAAACGTCTTACTTATCACTAACACACATCAAGCAACAGCAAAGTCAAGAATGACATTATCAAGTCAGTGAGATTCTAAGTTGCACACAAGCATTGATATCCCAAGAATATACATAGACAATCATCCTCATCGCAAAAAGCCAAGAACATACTAGTTACGTATCATTATAATTATTCTTTAAATCGGGAATACAGGAAATAATAAGATGCACACTAATGCAAGAAAAATTGAGCATTTTTGATAAGGCAGTGGTATTTGTTTTGATAAGCAGTCATCTTTGTGAGAAACAAGAAAATTTCATGGGAAATTGGGAAATATCTCATCCTACTCCACATCCTCATTAACCAACCACTAGATACAGTAGCCATCTTCAAATGGATTCTTCATTTTCCAAATTAATTGAAAACAGCATGATGCCAGGTGCTCTGCAAGAGATAAATGTTTCATCAACTCACCAGTTCTCAGCTCCCTAGGACTGTGAAGTTCGTTATAAGATCGCCAAGCATCATCCTGCATAAAAATAATCATTTGAGTTTTGCAGTCAGGCAACTTCAACTGCATCTGCAGATCAAAGAATGCCATACAGCAGTAACTAAGCAAGTTAAAGGTTACACACACACACAAACACAGAGCACTAACGTCCACTTCCATCCACATCAATAGGAAGCTTCAGCACAACAAGATGAAACAGAAAACCGAAGTTAGTTAGCTCTGAGGATCACCTTTTAAACCAAAGTTTTCATAATTGACAGGAAACTATAAAAGGTTTCACCTCAACATATCAATATCCTGCCATAACTGTCACAAATGCAAATTGTTCGCCTTAAGGTTCCTAAGTAATAGCAGGTCAGATTAAACATGATTATGAACTATCAACAATTCAATGAGAACACTGCTCCTGCAGTGTCTGTCTCATCTCTAACTTCACATTTAAATCTTTTCTTCACCCTGTTTAACCCGGATTCTTATATGTATATTGTAAAAGCTGAATCAAATGGGATCAGATCGCTAGTAATGCCAATGCATCTCCACAGTCAGTACCATTTGAATAACCTAATCATGAATTTGGTTGCTTAAAATTAGAAATAGCAAGGAGGGCAGTGAAGAAGAGTAGTCCTGAACCATTAATTCCCGAAGCATAGCATACACACAATTGAGATATGAGGACAAATATCCAAAAGGAAATGTATGTGAAGAATTGCAAAATATTGGACGTTACATGGAAACACCTGACCAAATTGTTGCAAGCTTAGCGTGTAGAGATTGTGAGTAGTTCCACCTAATTTGACAACTTGGGAAGTTTGCATTTGCGTTGCTTCTCTAGCAGCAAATGTAACCTGTAAGTACCAGTGAACTACTTAAAACAAGAGTCATACATATACAGATATCCAGCAGACAACACGTACACATGCTCTCTGCCAGAATTATCATCCATCATTATATAGCTCATAATTGCCAAAGGTCAAATAATCACTAGATTGGCACAAAGAAGCCCTGGATGGTTCATAATTCATTATATTCAGTTAAATGCAAACATCTCCAGATGGCATACTAGCAAGAATAGGTTGCTCAATTTCAAAAGGCAGTTCAATTTCAAATGAACCGCGGAATAATCTTTCAAAGGGGGAAACCTCTTAGAATGCACATTGCAACAGGCAATGCAGGTCAAAAGAAAATCCATTCTAGAGGAAATATTGCTCCACTGAGATTCAAATGTTTTCATTTTTCCATGGTTAAAAGACTTGCCTTATTGACTCGCCTTTGTTCAACGAATTGGGAAAACATGCTGTAAGTTCAAAAACTTATAAGTGAGTTTGAAAGGAGTTTCTGAAGTATAATTTGAGTTGTGTTTGTGAGTTACTGCAGGATCCTAATTTTACACTGCATACAGCTGAGTCGAGAAGAGGCAGCTTTTCTTTGCTGCTTATCCATCTGAGCCATGAACAGAGTTTTTTAAGAGGGTAAACAACAGGATTCAACAACTCTGGCTATCGCCTACAAGAAACTACCCATGCTCTACCGTAGTATTTCGTTCCATCGTCAACCCTATCTATGTTTCTATGATGGCCCAAGAACACGCTCAATCTTCAGCCGTAGAGAAACTTTTGAATTGTGAGGGATCAGGGATTAACAGAAGAACTTTATAAGTTTCCAAAAATTGAAGATATAGATCAAAAAATTGAATTTCAATTATTTGTGGAAACATATCAATTGGTAGAACCTTTGATAAAAGAAAGAGATGCTGTATATGAATCACTCACGTATTCTTCTGAATTATATGTATCCGCGGGATTAATTTGGAAAACCAGTAGGGAATTCATTAAAGGAATGTTTCCAAAAAAAAGAGTTTGATACAATTTGAAGGATTTTGTAGATTCATTGATCAGGGCTTAACAGAAGAACTTTATAAGTTTCCAAAAATTGAAGATACAAATCAAGAAATTGAATTTCAATTATGGGGTCGCTTCTGTAACTGGATAACCAGCACTGAAAACCGTCTTTACATCGGATGGTTTGGTGTTTTGATGATCCCTACCTTATCATTCACAACCGCTGATGAAGGATTCCTCAAAAAGTTAAGGATTAGTAATCTTTTTAGAAATCGAATGGATTCAGTCTTATATATACGTGAGGAAGGTAATCAAAAAAGAAAGAAGATGAGTTCTTCTTTCTTCTATCACTTAGGAGCCATGCGAGATGAAACCGGGTCATTTCTCAAGAACAATAGCTAAAGGCCCTGATACTACCACTTGAATCTGGAACCTACATTCTGCCATGTTGCGCAGCACCTTCGTATGAAAAAGGTCCCCAGTAATATGCTATCAAGAATCAATAAGGCGCATCTCCAAATGCCAACCTTGCATATTGGAATGCAAATGCCAACTTTCACTCCAAGAGATAATGAAATCAGAATAAGTTAATGGGCACAACCTCCAAAGAACGGCCACCAAGTTCGACTGTCCCGATGGTATCTTCAGATTCACTTCCCAAGGTTCCAAGAATGTAATTTACGGCAACCCAAGAAAAAACCCCTTCATCTTCCCCTACATTCACATCATTTTCCATGACCAATGTTAAAATTCCAAGAAAAAAGGCACCAATACTAATTGTCTATTTAGATGAAGAAAAGTCAATGGATTACCATGTAAATCACCATTCTATATTGTTCTGAACAGTTTGTGTGCTAAAAAGGATAACAGAAAGGATTGGGTGAAGAGACCAAGATAATCAGTTATGTTGCGAGAGCATACATAAACAGTATACCCAAACGTGCATAGCAACTAAGTTAAGTTATTAGGTATAAGAGCTCCCTAACATTTCATCAGAAAGGGAGTCCCGCCCCATTCGTGCGAACCAATGCCCTACGAAGAAGAGAACTAGAACAAAAGGAAATCACATAAGCACAAGAAGATTAGCTCGGCTTAACATCAACACGACTCTAAGGACATTCGCAATTCCAGATAACAAAATGAGAGAGAGAAACTCAAAGCAATTCCAAGCAAGTCTTGCTTCAGCTAATCGGAGTTTAGGATTCTATTAAGCGTAACAAACAAGAGAGCTGGAATAAAAATCGCTACTGCTCTTCGGTTCCCAAACTTCAGCAAAAGAACTTCGTAACAAGGAACCAAAAGTTCACACATTCACAATTTACCAGCAGCGAATATCAGCCGAAACGTTCCAAAACATTGAAGGAATTGAATCACCAACCTGTGATCACTCGCGCCCACTCATCTCTAAACATAAATCCAGACTTCCTCAGAACTCGCCTGCACGACTCCACTATCCGCCCTCTCACCGTGGGACTCAACCCCTCCAACCCCCCGCTCACCGCCAACACGACCTTCGTCTTCGCCCTGTCCTTCTTCCTTACCCGCCGCTTCGCGAACTTGATCAGCTCCGAGATCGACCGGCCCGCGGCCCCCGGGTCGTCCGCGAACGCCGCCAGCCCCGGCCGGACCCTCTCGGACTCGGTCCCCGATCCGTCGACGGCCACGGACGGGAGCGCCCCCTCGCTGTAGAACTCGAAGACGTGGATGCTCGAGCCGGAGGGGGCGGCGTTGATGACGAGGCCGCGGAACCCGGGGCTCGGATCGGCGAACTTGGAGGAGCCGTGGACGCTGAGGGCGGTGGCGAAGATGTAGTAGAGGAAGGGGGCGACGCAGAGGAGGGCGGCCGCCGCGAGGACGAGGAGCTTGGGGCGGGATTTCTGAGGCTGCGGCGGCTGGGGAGGGAAGGGGGGAGGGGAGAAGGAGTGCATGCGGGGGTGGAGCTGCGTGCGGTGAGGAGGGATGTAGGAAGAGGAGGATGATGAAGAAGAAGAAGAAGAAGAAGAAGAAGAAGAAGAGGCTCTGGACTGCAGATTGGAGGAGTCCATGGAGCCGGTGCCAGTAGCGAGAGATCCTTCACATTGCAGATCGGCGATGGAGATGCAGGCGCAATCTCCACGGTAGGGAGAGAGAGAGAGAGATGAGGGAGTGGAGTCGAGTTTCGGGAATGGCGCTAGATTTGGCGAAGATGAGAGGCTGAATGGGCCGGACCGCAGAAAAAGCCCGAAAAGTTTCGGGTGGGCCGTGTCGCGGTTGTGGATCTGACGGCAGGCCCGACGATTAGACGGGCCGGGTGCTTTGCCCGGCCTGCTGTCGTGCCCCCCCAGTAAATAGGAGGGCCTATGTAAGTCAGGCCCACTCAAAATCAGTAATGCAGTTTTCTCAGCCCGAGGGGCATAATAACACAAGTGATTCGTGAACCTTAGTTCCATGAACTTTTAATCTGTATAATATGATCTATGAACTTTGGTTCGATGTGCAATGTCGTCTCTATAGTTTTAGTTTGTTCAATTTTGGTCCATGAATTATTTATAAATATTCAATGTAATCTCTAAATTATATGAAAATGATTGAAAGTTCATGAACCACATTAAATATTTATCAATGTTTAGAAGCCACATTAAATAAATTAAAAGTTGATAGTCCATTGTAATAGAACCGCTAATGATGTAGTTGACTGGGTAGCAAAATGACATAGGAAGAAAGCCCTCCCCAAAACTGGTTGACAAGCCCTCCATGGGGCCTCTGGGATCTGCTCTGATTGGATATTCTGCAAATGGGTTTGGTTTTAAATGAAGCTATGAAGTTACGATTAAAAAAAAAAGAAAAAAAAGTTTTAATTACTTGTGTCGCTTTCCCAAGACCTTGATTTGTCATTTTCCAAATGAAATCAGAGTTGAATGGGATTTGCGATTCTGACAAAGATTCCTTTTTCTGTTTGTGCTCTTGTCGGAAGCTTTCCCCAAAAAGAGGATATGTGATTGATATGTGAGCATTTCCGCCAGAACGCCCATTTCCTTCTTCTTCTTCTTTTTCAAAAAAAATAAAAAAATAAAACACGCAGATTTGCCTCTTTTCTAACATGCAATTCGAAAACTACAGTTAATCTCACTTTTATTACCTTACTAGGTATCCAATTTATGATTAGAAAAGTACATTCGGTATCCCTTTCAGTTCCTTGCTAAGACAGATCCTACTAAATTAAAACAAAGAGCTAACCAAAGGGATAAAACCGTAAATAAACATGTTCACGGCGGCATGAAATTTTAATAACGTTGATTTCCACCGTCCAAACTAGTTCTGAACTTCTTTTGTTGAAGTGCAACGCTTCTTTATGATAGGTTGGAAGCTTGCGTTCTGATCGTGGAAAAGTTTGCAGGAGCCAATAAACAGAAAGGAGATAAACACCCCACCGACCAAAAAAAGCTACCACCTTGACAACCAAATCGGCGGATGCGAATCCGGCTAGGCGATCGCCTTCAGGCGGCCCATCTCGCCGCTCATGATCTTGCACCTGACCAGGGTCGCCATCGTGCTCGCCGCCATCTTCACGCCTTCCCACCGGTCCCCCTCCACCAGCCTCTTGTACATGTAGCTCTCCAGCGACACCCTCTGCACGTACTCGCCGCCGCACAGCTCCACCATCGCCTCCCTCCCCCAGTTGCTCCCGTAGAACACCTTCTCCAGCAGATCCAGCACCCGATAAGTGCTCACGTACCTGTCGTCCCACTGTCGCAAGTACTCTCTCCTCAGGTCCTCCTCGCCCACCATCCTCGCCCCTCCTTCCGACGCCCTCACGATGCCCTCCCCGCACATCCTCCCCGATTTCGCCGCGAAGTAGATCCCCTCGCCGGAGCACTTGGTCACGTAGCCCGCCGCGTCGCCGACGAGCGCAACCCGCCCCCTTACCCGGACCGGCCGCGGGTGCTCCGGGATCGGATGGGCCTCCACCTTGATGACCTGTCCGCCCTCGATCTTCGGCCTCACTCGCTCCCTGATCCCCCTCTGGTAGGCCTTGATCTCGCGCTTGGACCGGACCGTGCCGGTCCCGACCGCCACGTGGTCGCACTTCGGGAAGACCCACGCGTAGAAGTCCGGCGACACGTCGTCCCCCAAATACATCTCGGCCAGGTTCTCGTAGTACTTCATCTTCTCGTCCGGGAGCCTGATCCTCTCCTGGAACGCGATGGCGTAGGAGTACTCCCCGGCGCCGATGGACTTCGCGACGCGACTGTTGGCGCCGTCGGCCCCGACCACGACGTCGACGGCTAGGCTCCGCTTCGAGCCGCCGCTCGTGTAGTGGACGACGTACGGCGAGGAGGAGCAGCGAGGGAGCTCCAGATCCGTCACCAGGCCGGTGATGAGCTCCGCGCCGCGGGACTCCGCGCGCGAGCGGAGGAAGGAGTCCAGGACCTCGCGGCGGAGCATGGCGATGAACTCGTCCGGCCTCAGGGTCTTGCCGAAGTCGACGGTGATGTTCGACGGCGAGATGACCCTCATCTCGGTGACGCGGCGGTCGACGAGGCTGTGCGGGAGGTCGAACTCGTCCAGCATGCAGAGCGGGATGGCGCCGCCGCAGGGCTTGGCGGAGGAGGGGCTGCGCTCGAAGAGGAAGGTCTCGACGCCGCCGGAGGCGAGGGACTCGGCGGCGGAGGACCCGGCAGGGCCGCCGCCGATGACGGCGGCACGGAGCTTGCGGCCGGGGAGGGGCGGGTTCTTCGAGGCGGCGACGGTGAGGGGGCGCGGGGAAGGCTTGCGCGGTTGCCGGGTGCGGAGGCGGAGGGAGGTGAAGTGGTGGTGGAGAGATTGGGAAGCCATTGATGATGGGAGAGGAGGGGGTTTGGCTTAGGGTTTTGAATAGGGAGCGAGCGACGACTGATTAGCGAAGAAAAGCGAGGGCAAAATTATAAATAATGGGGTTAGAGAGCGATAATATCATATAGTTTAAGGAGCAAAAGTCAGTTACGACAGTGCGCTGTGGTTTAGATGCTGTTTTTGTTAGTCCGGTCTGAACGAGGCGGTCCTCACCACGTTGTCCTTGTCGTACTCCCTTTCTCTCCTCTCGAGAAAATATTTCAGTGATTCGTTAGTGCCACGTCATCAGCTGACGTGGCACTCGCGAATTTACTGATACCCAATTAAAAATTGACACGTGTCATTAAAAAATTAAATTAAAAAATTAATACTTTTTCTCTTTTCCCCTCCATCTTCGACCTCCGCTCCGCCCGGGCTCCACCATCTCCACCACCCAAGTCGCCACCGCCGCCACCGTCGTCCCTGAACCATCGCCCCACCGTGGTTGCCACAGTCTGCGACAAAGCTGTTGAGCTCGTCGCCAGCAGCCATGAACGAGCCAAGACTCGAGCTCAAAGCTGTTGAGCAGCAAACCAGATATGGAGATGTAGAAGAGCGTTGCGGCAAAACTGATCTGGAGATGCAGAGGAGCGGTCGGCTATGGACGACTTCTCGGTTTGCGGCAGAGCTGTTGAGCTCGTTGCCGACGACCATGGATGAGCCAAGACTGGAGCTCGAAGCTTTTGAGCAGTAAACTAGATCTGGTTTGCTGCAAACGAGATCTAGAGGAGTGGTCGGCCATGGATGGCTTCTCGGTCTGCGGCAAACTTGTTGAGCTCTTCGCCGGCAGCCATGGACGAGCCAAGATCTGGAGCAGCAAACCAGATCTGGAGATAATCTCCGCGTCCACTCTCTTCGTCGTCTCGCTGGATTTGGAACTGAGGCATGGGCGGAGGAGACTGCCAAACTGGTTTGATGCGGCGCCGACAGCTCCAACTCTGCCAGTGGCGATGGCGGAAGGAGGGGCGGAGGTGACTTGGGCGGTGGAAATGGCAGAGCCCGGGCGGAGGGAAGGTCGAAGATGGAGGGGAAAAGAGAAAAAAAAATTAACTTTTTAATTTAATTTTTTAATGACACGTGTCAATTTTTAATTGGGTATCAGTAAATTCGTGAGTGCCACGTCAGCTGATGATGTGGCACTCACGAACCATTGAAAATTTTATCTTTTCCGATGAATTTTAATTTCGAGTGCTTGAAAGATCCAACATTTAATATCTTTCTAATGGAGATGAAAGAAATGGATTCCGAAATGGATTCCAAAATACCAAAACTCAAACGATGGAGAAACATGCTCAAGAATTTTTTACATATATCACATGATGAATATATCTTATTTTCACGTATTAAATACCGTCAATTGCAAACTTGAGAGTTCCTCGTCGGATCGTTTTCTTATATTTTTGCTTTAAAATGGAAATGAAGGAAATGGATTTGAAAACACCAAAACTCTTCAGAACAATCGAGAAACATGCTCAAAAAATTCTACAACGCTAATCAAATAGGAATAGGTATATCATATAATGAACATATTTTGTTTTCACATATTAAATACTGTCAATTGCAAACTCACTGTCAATTGCAAACTCGAGAGTTCCTCGTCGGATCATTTTCTTATATTTTCGCTTAAAAACTTCACGATTATATTACAATCTTTCCCTGTTGTTTTTTTTTAACTTAATCACCTTATACTTATGATGGGCGTTGGGCTGGGTTAGCCCAACATGGTCGGCCCACCCATAAACCCATAATCCGTTACCTTCTAATAAAAAAAAAATTAAGTCAATAATTAGAAAATATTTGCATCTGTATACAATTTATGCGTATACGACCGAAATATCGAGTTTTTTTCACTTCAATCACAAAACTGGAATTAATAGGGAAGGACTGGCAGGCGATAAGCAACTCAATCATCACAGTCGAGCCTTGAATAAACTCACATTACATAAATCTAGTATTAGCAAGTTCCCGCGAATAATAGTACGTCGATAGATGTCTAAGTGTCCGATTTAATCATATATGAAATCATGAGAAGAATCGTAAAGAAAAGCCTCCGACTAGAATCAGAGGAATGCCTGGAGGATCGCGGCACCTACGCCAGCAGCTAAAAGCAGCGCATTCTGCGAAGCGCGGTTGCCTGTGTTCCCGGGTGTCGGAGAAGAGGCGCCGGCAGCAGGCACGGGAGAACCTGCATTTTGCTTTTTCATTAGAAAGAGTGCGACGGAAAACTTTAACCGGAAAGGCAGTACGGCAATGCCCCGTACATTAAACTCGAAGGTCGTCTAGTAGACCGTCTAAGTAACTACATCGTCTCTAAGATCATCGTCTCTGTAGTCCTCGAAATCAATTCACGCGCGCATTCGATGATCGATCTCTTTACTTGAAAAGGCGAACCCCAAAAGAAAAGAGCAAGTACCTGGCGCAGTCTCCGGAACCCCACCAGGAGCTCCCGCCGGAACCCCAACCGGAACTCCCGCAGCTGCAAGAACACAAAGACAGCCGTTTAGATCAAACAGGCCGGTCAAATTACACTATAAAAAAACAGTGCTTCGCAACCGCTCGGTCGGGAACAGATGAAACCGTCATTACTCTCGGAAACAGCTAAAGCATGGAGAGCGAAATGTGCACAGACGCGTGATGGATGCGGGTGGTGTAGGTGGGGCGAAGGCCGGTGAGGAAATAAATGCAGGGCGCCGTCGCGTGCCGGGGTACGGCTTGTTTTAATTCGACAACGGTGCGAGGGCAGCCCACACATTCCATTTCACGAGGAAAGGGCTACCGGCATTGATGATCGTTCACTGAAAAATAATCATGTTCCGCACAGATAGTACATTGTGGACCCTCACCCGCCTTTTTATGGTGCGTTTAGATGAGCGACATTCATGCATTGAATTCAAGTTAATCTCGCTTTCTAAAAAAAAAGGAGGAGCGCCGACCTCTCCAGATTTTTCTCAGGCGTAAATAAAGGATATTTGTCCCAATAAATCAAATTTTATACGGACCGAAAATTGAATGTAGCTTTTGATCATGCTCGTTTTACGATTTCTCATGATGTTCGGACGGAAAAATGATACTAGAAAAAAGTAATCAATTTAATCCATGACACTTAACTAGAACAGATAAATCGTTTCATACTTCTGAGTATCTAAATTGCGTGTGTTTTCTTCATTTCTATTTTTATTCTTGTTTTCATCGTGGCCAACCTTTTTCAAAAAGCAAAAAATATTTAAAACTCACTGGAATTTGCCAGCAAAAAATATTGCATTAAGGGAGATTCTCATTTTCCTAAGGAAACCGGGCAAACAAGTCTCCGGATTCCTCGAGACCGACCACGAAAACATGAGAAATTCTTTTTAGCACTTTCCAAGCTCAGATTTAAGTTTTCCTTTTACTTTTGAAACTTTCGTGAGTTTAACTCTTTTCAAACTTACCAAATAGATTTAATCCGTCTCCCAGAACAGAGCAAGTCTCTAAAACTTTATTTTTCCTAGATAGATTTAGCATTTTTATCTTTGGTAGTTGTACAGAAAAATTATGTCATGACGAAGAATTAGTCTTTATTTGTTTGGCAAAAAAATAAATAATTTCAAAAATACAATTTCAAAAACGATTACTTGCGTCGCTGAAGTATAGATCGTCACTCTGTTTTGTTCTGTCTCTCGTTTGCGACAGAGGATTTGAACTTTGCATGGTTTTCCAGATGCAACACAACAAAAGAACGGAAACCGGAGCCGAGAGATCGGCTCAGGCGGCGACGCACCTGCGCACGTGCTGAGCGGCGGCGTGGCCACACCGCAGACGGAGGGGAGCTTGAGCGCCCGGTTGACGTCGATACTGATGCCGAAGCTGCTGGCCTTGCCGAGCAGCTCGCACAGGCAGACGGGGTGGCTCTCCAACAAGCCCGCCAGCTCCCCGCAGCACGGCTTCTCCGGCGCCGTCAGCTTGCTCCCTGACGTCACGTAACTCAGGCAGTCCGTCAGGTTCAGCAGGTTGTTGAGGCACTCGTCCGCCGCCGGCCCGGGAGCCGCCGCCGAGCCGGGAGCCGCCGCCGGCATCTGCGCCGACGCGCAGCACACCGTCGCCAGGAGGATGGTCGCCAGGACGGCGGCGACAGCGTGCGTATTGGCCATTCCCGCGATGTGGTTTCGGAGTTTGGAGAGGGTTGCAGAGAGAGTCTGCGGAGAGAAGTGGAGGTGTGTAGGTGGATCGGTGCGGGAATGGAGTTATAAGCGTGGAGTGGGAAATGAAAAGGGTGGTGGCGGAATTAAAGTTCCGGTTTTTATATTAGCCGAAAAGCGATAAATGCACTCAACCACTACCACCTCCAGCTGGTGCTCAAGCCAGCCCCCTCGTGTGAATGTGCCCTGCGCCCTTCTTTGCTTTTGTCTTTTAACATGCCCGTGGATCGCGGTAATTTAGGGTTTGCATGGTAACATTTTTGTTTCTCTCAATTTTTATTATTTTGTTTCCCGAAACAAAAAAAAGACACGGAAATTAGTTTGGGAATATCAACTTATTTTTCTATTCCCCGGAATAGAAAAGTAGTCGGGTAATAAATTTAGAACAAAAATAATTAACAAAAAAAAAAAAGTAGCTTATTATTCTCAAGAATAATTTTCATAAATAAGTCAAATTTTTTTTTTGTTCTTCTTGCTTGTTGTGGCCTTAGGTGGCCACCTGCCAATCGCCGGCCACCTCCAGAGGGCAGCAGCCACTGTTCGCCGATGGGCTATGGGCCAACAGTCGACGGTCGACGGTCGACGGTCGACGGTCGACGGCAACGGTCGGCAGTCCGTGAGCAATAATAAATGCAAAGAATAAAAAATCGTACAAAATATCTTATTTTACTCAAAAATTGTTCTCTAGAGTAGAAATAAAAAATAATTATTTTTGAAAATAAATTATTCCTCAAGAAGCGTTACAATGGGCACCTTTATTTTGCGTCAGCGCAGGCAATTTCGCAAGGACAGGCGATTCCGGTCGCCCTCGCTTTCGTTAAAGGTTAAAAGCGCGTCCCGCGTCGTGTCATGGATAAAAAGGATCCCGTGTACAAGACATCCCCGGATGGAATCGTGTGGGAATTTGCGAGTTGCGTGCGTTCGTTCCCGATGAGACCGAGAAAGGGTAGCTGTTCCATTCCAATGATGTTTCGTCAGGAATATGACGTCTCGTTATCCTTTCAGGTGGGAATGCTTTCGAGCGGTGGAGAATCGTTTCAGCTGGAAACCTAAAATTCCAGTGATGCCCGCACTTCACGGGAAATGGAATCACGTCTCAGCTGCGTCGCGAGAGAGGCCATGTCACGAGAAGTAATTATTCAGAGGCGGAAAAGAGTCCGGTGGGGTCGATTTTCATTACTTATCATCGTGGGGTGAGGAATTGGTTGGGATTGACTGTTTAATCTCGGGAAAAATTACACGAGTGATTTTTAAATTTTAGCTCGATATGTAATATTACCTTTAAATCCTCAATTTATTCACTGCAATTTGAGAATTTAATCTCGACTTGTAATGCCGTTCTCGAATTTATAATTTAATCTCTGAATTAGATGGGTTGTGTGAACGGGTTTTACCTAAATGTGACATCGCAGTGCGACGTGGCGGTGAGGCGAGACAGGTGGCGAGGATCCATGGTGCGGGTGGGAGTGGGTCCCCCGAGAATATCGAGGCTTTTTTACTCTCTCTCTCCATCTCTGTCTTGATGGGGGAGTTGGGAGTTGACACGTCGACGGCTGAAGGTTGGGGAGATCAGTAATGAGATGGACCAGCTGGCGCTGAGTTCGGAGTTGGCATCTGTTGCATGTCGTTTCGCTTCACATGCCCTTCTTAAGTTCTTAGCTTCTCTGTCTGCTTGCAAATTGCAATTGTGTGGTTTGCATTCGGCTGTGGTGACTTCACACCACCTTAACCGCATCCGGTGGGTCCGAGACCGACTTCGCACCACCGTAACCGCATCCGTTATTTGAAAAATATATCTATGTCGACAGAAATAATATATTTTATTTTTATTCTTTAAAACGATTTTTAATTAAAAAATACATTTGATAACTATACAAAATTTATATTTTTCAAATAGAAAAATATTTGATGCGATCCATAATTTTTTTTATAATGTAATATCGTTTTTAAATTTTTTAATTACTTTTTAAAAAAAAAAATTTCTTTTTTTTCTTTTCTTTGCCGTCCGCCGTTGCTTATCGTCCGTGGCACAAGCAGTAGCGCATGATATCGGCAGGCAACAGCGCGCGCGGCTGGGGTGGTGGCGACAAGCGAGAAGGAAGAAAATAAAAGAAAAAATGACTTTTTTTTATAAATTATTCCTATGAATATTAAACTACTTTTTACTGCTTCTTATTTCCATTACAAATCTATTCCTCCGCCATTTTTCTATTCCAAGAAATATAAAATTGAATTTATGTTATTTTTCTATTATGAATAGCATAAAAAAAAAAACTAAAGCATTGCCAAACGGATTCTTAACCTCCTGCACTACCATCCGTATCCCTTTTATTACAAATTACCACTTTACATCTTGAGTTTTTCATCTTAGATGCCAAAATTACACCCTGTACTGAGATGCATTTATTTTATAAATAATAAATCATTTGAAAAAGTATTTTCACAAAAATGACTTCTTGCGTCGCTCGTAGAAACGAAGGAATGGAAAATAATTTCATTGTTCATAAAAACGTTTCAACACAAGTTATTGTTGATTATGAAACTATTTTTTATTGATTAATTATTTCTTCAACATACTAGCCTTTGCGAATCCCATTTGACCATACCATAACCTTCCGACATGTCTAGTAATTGTTTCTGCATAAAATCACAAGTAAATCAAAGAAACCAAGACACTGGATTTTTATCATAATTTATTCTTAAATTATAGTTACATTCGATAAATAATTTCACTATAATTAGTATTTCCCACATATTTGTCACGTCCCTTCGTCACGGAATAAAGACATTATACGTACCTAGTGACTATTCATAGACCCAAGTCAATATACTAATAAAGTATGAATTCAAACTATAAAACCCCAGACCTCCGATCGTTCATTGGGGAGCAGATCTCAGTGCGTTTCGATCGAGGGAGAATATGAATCACATATTCTAAAAATTTATCCTTTTTCTAGATTCACAATTGACGTTGCACCTCTCAAACAATCAAAGTATTTTATTGAATCCACCTTTCACATACCAAGAGCAATCTAATTAGATTTTCTCTGAGCGCGTTGAAGCAATTAGGAAAGAGCATGACCGATCATATATATGGTTCGCGCAAGACGTTAGACCTCAAAAGCAACAATCGATTTGGTAAAAACTCCCTTTTCTTCTGTTTGCTTACAACCTCAAAAGCCGTCTCACATTCTTACCAAACTCCTCGGTAGGAAAAATGGCAGGAGAGGTAATATAAGAAAAAATCGTGCAAGTATAAAATCAATTCGAGCAATGATTGGAAGAATCGATGGGAGGGGGAGAAAAACATATGGTCTTTTTCGAATTTTCATTTAACGTTTTCGTCTTCGAAGTGCGAAGTTTGTTGGGGGGTTGACAGACGCGATGCCTGATGGGCCCCATCGCTCGAGGCTTGGTCGAGTCTAGTGCGACCTTCCTTTCGGTGCCTCCAAGCGTCTTCGAACGTGCCTCCTGCTTTTGGCCCATTTAGAAAAGGGCCAAAATAAGGAATAGAAGATAAAAGAAAAAAGAACATACTAAATTCAGCAAAGTGACTTCCCAAGCGCGGCCCTCAAAAAGCAAGGGCGACGTCGTAGAAGTCACGAAAATAATCTTAAACTATACTCACAGCCATATATTTGTCCAAAATAATTTGCGATGTCAAAAGTCATAAACTTGTACATATATAACATGTTTACCAAAAACTCGTATAGTGTAACGCATTTACCCAAAGCTTCTTATTGTAACATAAAAAATGGGTAAACAAGCTTGGTTTTTTTTTGCATCACAAAAAAAAAAACTTCGGTAAATATATTCGATGGGTAAAAGTTTTGGGTATTTTATATCACGGAATTTATTTTTTAAAAATAATTATGAGAAAATAGTTTAGATTAAATGCGTCATAATGGGTAAAATTGTAGATTTTTGTGGCTTTTTTTCTTAAATAATCAGTGTCTAGGCAAAAGAAAAAGGCAAAGCCACGTTACTCGGGCGTCATCACTTGTCAGCCGCCATTCGGGTCTTGGTTGCAACTCGCCAATCGCATGATGTCGACAAACAAAATCAAGGATGACAATATGTTTGATGTGAGGTCGGAGCACGACCACTAAGATAAAGCAGGTGCTTTTGCGTGGGTGGTCGGTCATCATTTGAATGGATGGCTCCTCTACTCCATTTCCTGCGCGTTGCCCGTCGAATGGATTTTAAAAATGGGAAGGGCCACTACGAGGAATAATTTCTGGCCCGAAGCTTCCAGTGTCGACCGAAAAGTCGCACACTTTCGATGGGAGTATAATTTCGGCATCAACTTTTGATTCTCGACTGAAAAAAAAACACTAAAGAAGTACTGATATTCATTATGAGGATGAATTTTGGCATAGACTTTCAAGTGTCACGTGTGAGATGACCCGAAATTTCAATCCAAAGATAGTTTTAACCTCAACTTTTGACCTTCGCTTGAGAAAAGCCAACTTTTATCATATATATAATTTGTAGAAATTTTAAAAAATGATTTGAAATGCTATTATTTTCTCAAATAAATACTTAAAGTTGACATTATTTCAAATAAAAGCCTAAAGTAGCCACATTATATTGGATGGGGACTTTTAGCTGACCAATAACTATTTCATTCATCGGAGAAAGACCGTTTTGGTAAAAAAATTATAAATATTTGTTTTCTTTCACTTTCTTTTTATTTTTTATTTTTTCCTATTTCCTCTCCCAACGTCGGGCGAGGGTTATCTCCCCTGGCCTAGGTGATTGCCCTCGCTTGATTTGGCATTGGGCAAGGGTCACCTTGCTTAAGTTTGGTGACCTTCGTCATGGCCTATAGAGGGAATTGGGAAAAAATTAGGAAAAAAAATAAAAAGTAAAAGATTAAAATGACCTTCAACTAGCAAGGTTTGATACTTTTTTAAGGATAACATGACTACTTTAGATTTTTATGTGAAGTGAATTTCACTTCAAGCAATTATTTAAAAAAATAAGAACATTTTCGGCATTTATTTGAAATAATGTTCACTTTTGACATTTATTTTATAAAATAATAACACTTGAGGTATTTATTAGGAATTTTCCTGTATAATTTTAGTCAAAAGTACATGACATGTGAAATGGCAACGGATGTTGACATGGAAGATGATGGGTGCCCTGGCGCATGCGATAGGTACGATAAACAATTAAAGTAGTGTCATCATCCACGCGTAATGAAAGCGATACCGTTTATGAATCAAAATATTAGGATCTCAAATTAATGCACACATTTGAAATCTCATTAATTAATTTGGAATGACATCATTCTTCTTGTTTAGTTTGAAAAACGCAAGTTCAAGTTATCCTCAATTATCCTCAATATTATTGGAAATAATGTAATTTTCATCGAACGTGGAAATTTTCTTATTTAGAGAAGTCAAGTGTGTTGACATGACACTTGTCTTGTCATGTCAACATTTGTTTGTTGTCTTAGGCACCATATATAGACATTTTGATGATTTTTTTTGTTGTCTTTTTATACGACGCATGAACATTTATGTCGAAATTATACCTGAGTCTAAATTGATGCATTTTAAAATGATACTTGAAATTTGGAGCAAGATTTTATCTCCAACAAAAGTTTGGGCGTTATTTGGTGAAAATCCCCAAATCCAATCCGATTGACTACGAGACCGTACATTTCTCTTAATTTGGGGTACGTCGTGTGATATAATTAAAACAATCAATGGAAGAATGGACCACAATACATCCTATTTTCCAAATTCCTAGACAATTGAAAATCTCAACTAAGCCTTTTTATTTATTTATATTTTTTACTCCAATCATCCGGTCCTTAAAAAGAAACCAAAAAAAAGATTATAAAATCACTGACAAATCATATGCATGTAACCCGTTGTATAAACTTGTTTGCACTGTCTTCTACTAATTTAAATAACTGTCATTTATATATCAATTGAAAGGTGATTTGATCATTCATAATTTCAATATTTTTCATATGAATCTAGAAATTTTTCTTCTATAACTATCTAATTTTCATACGATTGTTGTGTTCCGTGAATTATGCGGATTGAAATTGACAACTTTCATCATTCAAGTTCAAATTGACTTAAATTATCTTGACTTAATTTTCAATGTCAGATGTTAAGTTTGACTCACAGACCGTGATCCGTATCAAAAATCATATACAGGGAGGCAAATTTTTTTTTTTAATGGAATTGAGATTTTTCGACTGGCCATATATTTTATTTTATTCTTTTTCAAACGGCGAATTTTTCGCCGATCACCGAGAGCAAGGAAAATCGCAAATGATCAGGCTACGAGGTTCAAGCCGAGGGCCGACATGTATCGCACGGCACTTGCAACTCGCGGGGCCCGCGGGTCCCTTCCCGCTGGAGCCGAAGTTGTTTTCACTTGCCAACGAACGCGAGCCGTCTGATCCAAATCTAGCGGCAGAGAACACGCGAGTCCAATTATTGTCATCTGGAACCCATCCATCGGACTCGCACTCTCTCTTCTCCCTCGCTTCCTCCTTCCCCGTCGAGCTCTGCAAGTCGGCCGGTTGCTGCTGGACCAGAAACCCTAGCCAAAAAAAAAAAAAAAAAAAAACTTCCCCGAGCGAAAGCACGATTCGAAGCGTGTTTCATCAGGTACTTCGCGATTGCGTGCTCAATCTCGCTTGCGTTTTTCTCCGTTCGGGCACCGCAATCGGTGCTTGATCGCTCGCGGATCCCGAGGGGACATCATGGCGTGGTTTGGATGATGGCCTCGAGCTTTTTGTCGGCTGTTTCGGCGGCCTCGCGGCTCTCCGAGCTGGAGAAAGCGTCCTGCGTCCGCGTACTTTGTCGCTTATTTAGTATGGGCCGGTTACTAGTATGCTAGTTTTGAAATGGAACGATTGGACTAAGGACACGTTTAACTTAGACCGACAGGCAGTGCCCTTTTGTTCGTTAGCCATGTCGGGGTTCGCTTGTTGTGATTCCGGGGATCATAGTGAGATCATGCACGGTTCAGCCCTGCTGGCTCTTGTTCTGGGTTGGCTTGATTAGCCGAAAGCACTCGTCTTTGGAACCTTTGGCTGGAGGCTTTATCCTCTGTTGGTCGATTGGAGCACGGCTTGAAATTTTACTGTCGATTCCTCACGATCACTCGAACTCGATTTTATTCTTCGTGACGTGTGATCATCATTGGCGTATCTTCGGTTGAGAAGGGTCGTTCCACCCCAGTTGCGTGGGATTTTCCTGACTGTGAACGGATAAAGCCTCTAAATTTCATTTTTTGATAATATATAGCTGATTGATTGGCACTAGCCTATGTATATATCTTCCATCTGATAGACTCTTTTAGATTCTTTTACGATGGAATAAATTGGAATGACAATGATGACTTCCTCTGAAGGTGGTATACGATATATATTGACAGGCTATGGTTTGGCTGCCGCTTAAAACTTTAGCGAACATTATGTGTTCCTTTACTTCCGTTATGTAGCACAATAAGATTCTAGGTGATGTGCAATTACGTATTGCCTTCCGATTTCTTGGCAATTAGACTGCTGGTTTTGGATTTGCCTACTTTGTGATGTAGCATTCCTTTATGTATGCAGATTGTACAAACTCCTGGAACTCATGCAGGACACTGCTATAAAGTTTGGCTGCTAATTGATGGATTGATAACCCTGGTCATATATGTGAACTCCAATGGAGGTCGGTGTGATTGAAGGGCAAGATGGTGTAGGGCATGCTGGAGGGGTAGATGAGGCTAATGTTGAAACGAATGAAGCCGATCATAGTAATGTTGAAAACTCAACTGTTCATGTTGAGAATGGGATGGGTGAGCCCCATGTGGGTATGGAATTCGACTCTGAAGAAGCTGCCAAGACCTTTTATGATGAATATGCTAGACGAGAAGGATTTACCTCCAAGGTTGGTCCATCTAGCCAGTCTAAGCTTGGAGGAGTAATTGTTGCACGGGAATTTGTATGTACCAGAGATGGCTTGAAAAGAAAATTGGTGGATAGTTGCAGTGCTATGATTAGAATCGAGTTGAAAGGTCAATTCAAATGGGTCTTGACAAAATTTGTGAAGGAGCATAACCATGCTATGGTTAGTCCTAGCAAAGTGCACCATCTTCGACCTCGCAGGCATTTTGCTGGCGCAACAAAAAACATGGCTGACAATTTACGAGGGGCAACAGTAGTTCCTAGTGGTGTTATGTATGTATCCATGGATGGTAATCGCGAGGTTAATCATGGATCTACAAGTTCGCCGAGTGAATCGAATCGTCCTGTTAAGAATGCTGGGACTGCTAATTATGTTGTCAAACCATCTAGTCAAAAAAGGACCTTAGGGAGGGATGCTCAGAACCTGTTGGACTATTTTAAGAAGATGCAGGCTGAAAATCCCGGTTTCTTCTATGCAATTCAACTTGATGAAGAAAACTGCATGGGCAATGTTTTCTGGGCTGATGCAAGGTCAAGGTCTGCATATAGTCATTTTGGAGATGCAGTTTCATTGGACACGATGTATCGGGTATATCAGTATCGAGTGCCATTTGCTCCATTCACAGGTGTGAATCATCATGGCCAGAGCATCTTATTTGGTTGTGCACTGCTGCTAGATGATTCTGAGGCTTCTTTTATATGGCTTTTCAAGACTTTTCTTACTGCAATGGGTGATCGTGCTCCGATCTCCATAATCACCGATCAAGACAGGGTAATACAGGCTGCAGTTTCTAAAGTCTTTCCGGGAGCCCGCCACTGTATTAGTAAGTCGCATGTTCTAAGAGAAGGCCAGGAGAAGTTGGCTCATGTGTGTCATGCACATCCAAATTTCCAGGTGGAACTGTATAATTGTATTAACATGACCGAAACCATCGATGAATTTGAATCTTCATGGAACTCAATTCTTGAAAAATATGACCTTAGGAGAAATGACTGGCTGCAGTCAATACATAATGCTCGTGCACAGTGGGTTCCGGTGTACTTCCGTGATTCCTTTTTCGGTGCTATTTCTCCAAATCAAGGAATTGATAGCGCCTTCTTTGATGATTATGTTAATCAACAAACAACATTACCCATGTTCTTCAGGCAGTATGAAAGAGCTTTTGAAAACTGGTTTGAAAAAGAAATAGAGGCAGATTTTGATACTATATGCACCTCCCCAGTACTAAGAACACCATCACCCATGGAGAAACAGGCTGCAAATCTGTACACAAGGAAAGTGTTTGCTAAATTCCAAGAAGAGTTGGTTGAAACTTTTGTATATACTGCAAATAGAATAGAGGGCGATGGGATAACCAGCACTTTTAGAGTCGCAAAGTTTGAAGATGACAGCAAGGCATACACAGTCACGTTGAACCATTCTGAAACTAGGGCAAATTGCAGTTGCCGAATGTTTGAGTACTCGGGGATTCTGTGTAGGCATGTTTTGACTGTCTTTACAGTGTCAAATGTTCTTACATTGCCATCCCATTATATTATGAAACGGTGGACCCGGAATGCCAAGACTTGTCCAGGCTTGGATGATCGTGCCACTGAACTTCAGGGACACGAATCTTTAACTGTAAGGTATAATAACTTATGTCGGGAAGCCTTGAAATATGCAGAGGAAGGTGCAATAGCTTCGGAGACATATAATGCAGCGATGACTGCCCTCAAGGAAGGTGGGAGAAAAATTTCTGCAGTGAAGAAGAATGTTGCTAGAGTTCCTCCCTCAGCCTCTCAGATTGGTGGAGTTGGTTATGATGACCGTAAGAGAACATCATCCTCGGACATGACCCCTTTGCTATGGCCAAGGCAAGATGAGGTGACTAGAAGGTTTAACCTCAACGATGTTAGTGCTCCAGCTCAGAATGTTTCTGATTTGAATCTACCTCGCATGGGCCCCTTGTCTCTTCATCGGGATGATGTTCATGCCGAAAACATGGTTAGAATCGTTTTATTGATCCATTTTCTCTATGATAATGGAGCCAACTACTGAGTCCTTGATCTCGATTTTCTTTTGCCTGCCTTGTCTTGATAGGCAGTTCTTCCTTGTCTCAAGTCAATGACTTGGGTGATGGAGAACAAGAATTCGACGCCAGAGAACAGGGTGGCCGTTATAAACCTGAAGGTATACACTTAGTTTAGCTTACAACTCTAAAAACCAGGGGAAAATATTATTTTAGCAGTCAATAATGTATGGATATTCTCATCCCGCAGTAAAATTTCAATGGCTGGCACATATACTTTGTTATTGCTGTACTATGTATGATTAAATTTGATTTATTTGTGTTGTTGGCTACTTTGTTTTCTTTAGGTTGTCATCTTACATAAGTATTTTCTCTTAAGCAATGCAGTTGCAAGATTACAGCAGAAGTCCTTCAGCAGAAGCTGAAGTTAAGTTTCAACTTTCAAGAGTGACACTAGAGCCCATGTTGAGGTCAATGGCCTACATAAGTGATCAGCTCTCAACGCCAGATAACAGGGTTGCTGTGATCAATTTGAAGGTATTTACTTTTTTCCTTCATGCATCGAATGATTTATTTGATAGATCTTCCAAGTTAGCTGTCAAGATGATTGAGAAAAGGATAGATTTCACCCTTCACAAATTCAGAGTGTGTGTTGTGGCTATCCTCCAGGATACAGCAGGCTACCTAAATAATGTCCACTCCACTATTTATGATATACAGGAATATCAGAGTTCTCTTGGTACAACAGGTCTCTCTCTTTAAGCACTTGAGTTTGTTTTTGAAACTAAACGTGCTTGTGTGATTTCTGAAAAGAACTCTATGGTGAAAACATGCCCATGTATATTATAATACCTCATGACCAAAATGTTGCTTCTTATGTTTCAAGATATGGCCAAAGACCATGTTAATTGCATTTGGTGTTAGCTGGCTTCTCAAGCGAACATCCTTCTTGGAGTTGGCTACCTCTTGTTTCCTCCTGTAGAAATTTCCAGCTTGCTTGCGCTTTACCACTGCCTCCAATTCGCTTCATGAAGAAGCAGATTTTTTGGACTTTGTTCATGGTGCATTTGCTTGACTTCCAGTGCTAACAAATGTGCCGCCAACAAATTTCGGTTAAAAGAAATAAATGAGCCTTTTGAAATAGCTAACTGTATTTGACAATCCTTCGCATATCTCAAGAGGTTTATGAATAGAGAGAAACGAAACTTTTCTGGTCTCCCACTGGAGTGTTATGCTATCTTGTGTCTTCTGGACTATGAACCGGATAGAAAAAATAAGACCTAGCCTATAGAACCAATGGAGAACTTATATAGCTTCTATAAACCAATGATTCTTTTGTCAGTTAAGAGTTCTCACTAATCATATTACCCCTCCACAAATTCTTCTGTTCAATGCGGGTTTGTGTTAATAGGATGTGCGTGCGTGTGGGGTAATCATGAGTGCTCTAGGATTCAGTGATGAATTTCATGGGAGCGGCCTCACTCCCCACTCATACAAGGGACTCAATCAAGTGCACACTGCAAATAAATACCCCACCCATGAGGGAGATGAAATTCATTAAGAGCACTCATCCTCTTTTAATATGCAGTTTAGCACCAAGCACATGCAGATATGAGGGACTTTAGATCATTTTTGGTGCTACAGTGTCAACAAGTGACTTATTATTGTGAACCTACTTCATCAAATCTCCAGTCACATAGCCATCATTGCTGATATCATAAATTCGCATAAGTCCCGTTATCGAGGTCAAGGAACCAACTACTGTTGACTTTTTTTTTTTTGGGTCATACCACTACTGTTAACTTGGTGGAGAATAGTCTCATTGTTGTTAGCTTAGTCTTCAAATATGGAGCGGAACTAAGGAGTCTGGTACTATCTGAGGGGAAAAAAGCAACATTGTGGGAGTTTCATTTTCTTCTGTTGGCACATCTTATTCAGACTGTACTGTTTATATCTACCGTTATTATCTGTGAGTGACAAACTTGTTTTTGTAATGAATATCACATTTAGATCTATTGCTCAACGGGTAGATCAATTGCTCAACAAACTTGTTTTTGCTGTTTTAGCTCCAAGATACGGAGACAACATCAGGAGAGTCAGAGGTTAAATTTCAAGTGTCTCGAGATACATTGGGTGCCATGTTAAGATCTATGGCTTATATACGGGAGCAACTGTCGAGCAATGTAAGCTTTTCAATTTCTTTTCTGGAAGGATCACTGTTTTGATTACCAAAATTGCAGGACTGCAAACTTCTTAATGCCGTTTTTTAATTCTCATTTATGAAGTAGATATGATGCTACAATTATTCATTAAGCATATCGTCATGCGGTTGCTTTTTGCAAGCAAATGAATACAGCCAGATGCCTCATCATATATGTATATGTTTCTGATCTCTTCATCTTTAATCTTGACTTCAATATGGTTCATGATAGGTCGAGCCCCAGCCTGACCCCCCGGTGAAAAAGCAGCGGAAATGAAAAGTTGAAGTTGTGAATTTTCTTTATCTTAGCTAGGCGTCTCACTGCTGCGATTCTGCAGTGGCAAAGTTTGTTCATCCAGCAGCGTTCAGTCACTCCCATCAAGTTGGGTATGGCCTTTTCTCTTCTAGTTCGGCTGCGAATGAAGCCTTGTAAATTACGCATTTTTGTAAATGTAGCTAGCTTTTGTTCTTCTTCTTTTGTTTGTTTCTTTTTATTTTTTTAATTACCAAAGCTTTGAAGAGTTCACAATTTGGACATTCCTCTGTCTAGGAACCCTGTAACGTATATGATTTGAGGGTTGAAGTTAGTTGTTTGCATGTTGGGGTTGTTACATATTCCTCAATTGATTTGGAGTGGGCAGAATTTCAGTTTACCGACAGTGCTGGACAATAAGACTGCAATGGAGTTTTTCTAATTATCCCCATCTTCATGCCAGCGAGAGAGCTCAGACGATGAATTGAACAGAGTGGAACCTGCGAAACTAAGCTTTGATGCACTAAGAATTTACTTTTCATCGTTCCTTTTTGGTCATGGTAAAAATCTACTCCCTGTTGTTCTGGAGGCTGTTCTTGTGGTTTCAAGTTCATTATCAGGGCTTAGTTTCTTGCAAACGGCACGCCCCGTTATCTTCCATGATTACAAGTCAAAACGTGGATACCGAAATCTTATGAAGTGTGTATTTCCAAATGCTTTCTCTTATCCAAAATCAAGGAGCCATGGAGCGCCAATTACAAAAATTCATTACTCCGAATATTACAAGCTGAATCGAAATGTTTTTCAAAATGATCACTACAGTTGCGTAGAGGTCATGAAAAAGAAATGAGATAAATTAGTGTATGGCTTACCCAATAAATAAAGTTTCGTGAGGGGACTAGAGCGGACCATCATGAGATAAAAATCTTCTTCCTAAAGAAATTTGATATGATGTGGAACCATCACATGTCCAAGTTCTAATGTTAAAATAATTTCGAAGTTTTTTCCCAATTTTATTTGTGTCAACGAACAATTGAAAAGGCCTTGACTTTTTTAGAACATGTTTGAGTCAAATAGCAATGGTTCGAAGTACTTTGATGAATAAGTGGTGTCATTTGGTTGTCTAATTTTTATTTTACTTAAATTATTCTGCTAATTTTATGGATTTGTTCCATTTAATCCTCTAAGTTTTATTTTGTGCAATCGAGTCCTCCAATTATCTCAATTTGCGAAATTAAATCCTTTGATTGCCCACTCCAACTAAACTGTCAAATCAATTAATGACGGGGCAATGCTTACATGATAGAAAATGACGCGTGATGCTAATAAGGCACCGAAAGAGCAAAAAAGAAAGAAAGAAAAAAAGAGCAAATAACAAACGGGAAAAATAAGAAATAAAAATCCTAATTTCACAATATTGGTTATAGTGAGTAAACTAACCACTTACCGACCAAAAAAAAAAAAAAACTAACCACTTGACTGCACATATCCAGAATATTAAATGATTTGATCGCATGAAATGGCAAAAATGCAAAAATTTAAAGGACTTGATTATATAAAATAAAAGTTAAGAGAACTAGATTACACGAACAACGAAAGTTAGAGGACTGGTGCTGAATCTATTGACATGGACATCCGATGGGCCATCCAATTATGGATCTGTCATACCGAGTCCACTAAAACTGGCCCACGATCAGCAGAGCCTTGGTCAGGTGACCGTAACCCTATTTCCAAACACGCGCTATCTGCGCAAACAAACAGAGGGGAGAACACCATTCAAAACCCTAATTCCTTCGCCTTATAAGCACCCTCTTCTCTTCCTCTTTCGAAGCTTTCGCCTGCGGTGGACTGGGACTCGGTGCTTCAGCCTCAACCTCCGATCGAAGCCCTAAGCGTTCAACCATGGTGGCCGCGAAGAAGACCGTAATACCTCTCTCTATCTCTCTCTCCCTCCGTGTGTGTTGAACTTCATATTTCTTCTCTCTATGTCGCCGATTCGTATCGGAGAAAGAGAGAGCCATTTCTCTTTAGTTTGGTTCGGTTTTCTATTCACCGGAGTAATGTGCCGGTGTGTTTGAGCTTTGAGTCGATGTTTGATTCCGTTTGATCTGTGAATCCGCAGAAGAAGACTCATGAGAGCATCAACAACAGGCTCGCTCTCGTCATGAAGAGCGGGAAGTACACGTTGGGGTACAAGACCGTCCTCAAGACCCTGAGGAACTCCAAAGGTACGTCCTAAGTCAATGAAGAGAGGCTAGTAGTGCTCGTAGGATTTCTTTGTAGGCGGTGAATGATTAGTGTGTGAATGGGTTTCGGTATATGGCACGAAGCAAAAGTTCTGGAAACTGCATAACCAGTTTGAGCAGCGAAAGCATTAGTGACAGCCCAATATGTGCATCAATGCGACGGTTGTTGCCTCATTTGATGATTTAGAATGGTTTTCAGTTTGAATGCTGCGTTGTAGTAGACCATGGGGATCTGGATTTCAAAGTGAAATCGCCGGGTTAAATGACCAGATTAGGCTAATTTCAGTGGTATCTGATGACAGCGATTGGTTTATATTTGGAAGATTTCACGTTTAGCTTGCTATGGGATTAGGATTGTGATGTGAAGTTGTTTTGTCAGGTAAGCTGGTCATCATTGCTAACAATTGCCCTCCTCTCCGAAAGTCCGAGATAGAGTACTATGCTATGTTGGCAAAGGTTGGAGTGCATCACTACAACGGAAGTAAGTCTTTTCTCTCAGATGCCGATCTTATTTTGTTTTCGGACTTATGTTGAGACACTTTGTTACTTTGAAAAGTCAATTGAAGTAATGGCTGCAAGAATGTTATGTTCTTTTGCATCTTGCTTGTGATTACTTATGGCTATATGATTTCCAAGCTTGACTGCAATTTTGCCTTGAGAATTGGATTGTCTACATTTGTCTTCAGTGTTTGATATGGTCTTTGACATCGTTTGCTTATTCGGTGCTTTGTGCTGATCATGTCTGCTCATTGCAATTTGGCTGGTGAATGAGACCCACGTTTTTCTTGGGTTTATATGTGACTGCCATCACCATGCTTCCTGCAAAGTCTTTATACCTTAATAGGAGGTTTATGCCATCACCATGTTTCACATGGAATTTTTAGCAATTAAAAGCCAAAATAAGACCATGCAATGTCTGTCGAATCCTCTTAGAAATGGACAAGTTATTTAGGAGCAATGAGCGTCGTTGCTTTTCCGCTGCTGTTTAATGCTTTCGACATGTTTTCTGATAATCTTTTCTGAACAATTCTTGTTTTGCTGTATCAGACAACGTGGACCTAGGCACTGCCTGCGGAAAATACTATAGGGTATGCTGCCTTAGCATTATTGACGCAGGTGAGTTGATGGTCACTTCCTGTTGGTTAATGCCACTACGGTTTTCTGATTTACATGAACTTGGTTTGACGGAGAATGAATTGTGATTTTCAGGTGACTCTGACATCATCAAGAGCATGCCTGGCGGCGATCATTAAGATTTTGGAACGCTTAGATGTCACTTTAGATTTTTCATTTCTTTACTGGCTCAGCTGGGCATTGTGTTTCATTTATTCAGATGAGCTTTTATGTTGATCCGAGAAGTTTGATTGCGAAACCGAAGAAGCTTTTTGTAGCCCTTTTATGTGTTGGATGTTGGATTACGTCTAAACAAGTTTTTACGGACGAAGAGATTGAGCTTTTATCATTATCATCCAAGAGTTCTGGATCGGCCATGTCCTTTTTATTGATCCACGGAAGCTGCTGTCATCGAGTAATTGGCCCATGCAGGGCCCCGGTCAAGTTAAGGTGTATTCTTGTATCGATAATCTTACTTCGGTAAGGGCATTTAACGCCATTTCCATCTATGCGAGGTCAATCCTCAATAATGTTGGAATCAGCAATCCTTGAGATGTTCTGTTCTTCGGATGTGGGGTCACGAGGTAGGGAGAGGTGATGAATCTTTGTCAAGTACTAATTTCATGGAAAGGGGGTTTCGGGTCATTTTCTTTTACTAGCTCTACTTCACCAATGCACTATACAAGGAAGAGAACGAAAATCGGGGAATTAAGCTCTGTCCTGTTTATCGGCACAAGTCCCTCGCCCTTGGCAATCTTGAGTGTACATCTGCATCTGTGAGGATGCCGGTCGGTCGGTCGGTCGGTCGGTCACGACCGGTCTCTTTCGTGTTGGTTGTAATTGTAATAGCTTGTCGCTGCAGATATTTGATTCTGGGCCCTTGAGTTCGTGACGCGGTTACGGTAACCGGACTCGTCGCTCATCCCTCGCCGGTGAGGTGCGCCGACTTCACGATATGGGCCATGGACGGAGGCGGAGGCCCATACAAGCAAACTTATCCAGTTTCGTTCTCTCTCTCTCTCTCCTTTCCAAACTCCTCAGCTCGTTTCCGTGGGAAGTTCCCAAAATATTGCGAACCTCCACGCATCCGTCCCTTTTCTCTTCCGTTCGAGTGCGAAATCCGCAGCCGCGCGACCATGAGCTTCTTCCTCCTCTAGATCTCCGCTTCGCTCTCGCCTCCTCTCTCGCATTCGCCGCCGTCGATACATGCGCTCGGACCGTTGCGCTCTCCTCCCGTCTCGAATGCGACGCTCCCGTCCCGATCCCGCCGCCCAATCGTGATTCCGGCAGCTCTCTCCGCGTTCGACGGTCTCCGGGGAATCGGGGCGCCGGATGGAAGGCTTCAGCGCCGAGGATCTGTCGACGATCGGCGGGATCGCGACGGTGTCGCTCCTCCATTCCTTCATCCCCACGCACTGGCTCCCTTTCTCCATCGTCGGCCGCGCCCAGAAGTGGACCCTCTCCCGCACTCTCCTCGTCAGTACGTCTGTCTCCTCCTCCTTCTATCCGTGTCCTCATTTTCGTCGCGAGTCTTTTGCTGCTCGCGCGTTGCTCGCCAGATCTCAGTTCCTGATTCCGATGCGGCGGTTCGTGTCGCGTGCGTTTACGTTTGGTTTCGTTGTCGGTAGATGCAGAGGAGTTAGGAGGAGATAATTTTTTGAGTGTCTTCTAAGCCCTCGCATCAATTTGCTGTTTTCCAGCTTGTGGACATTATCGGTATTTTGATGACACTTACTCGAGGCGCTGTGTTTCGGTTGTGGTTTCATGTTGAATACTTCTGCATGGCGGTGAGATTTATCGCGGATCTGTTATTTTGTCCGAATCAATCGTGCTTGAGAACGTGCCAGATGCACAGTGAAGGACGTTGATACATTCGTTGCAATTATGCTACTTTGCTTTCTAGGAAGATGTGAATCTCTGAACAATCGTAGAGGAAATTTGCTGCATTTTTAGGCTGCAAAGAATACAGTTAGGGGGGCTTTTGGTTCTTCTTTACAAGTGAGTGGGGCTGAATTGTTTATGTTGGAGAAAAAACTTGGATTAGATTTTCTACTTGGATAGGAAAGGTTAGGCTCTAAGGTTGTTTAAGAACTTCATAGTCGGATTTACGCATGGGAAAGGAAACCGGAGAAGATAAGCGGAAAAATTTAGAATGCTATGACACTCCTTCTAGCAGAACTCGCAAAATTTGCGGTGATCTGCTGTGTGATTGAGAGTGTTGTGTAAGGGTACCGATACCAAAGCTGTGAATAGTATTCCTGCGTACTGGAATGGCCTACTTGGTAGGTGGCTGCTTAGTAAAAAGTGGAAAGTTTCGCTGGAGGTAATTGCCCCTGGGAAGGTTCTTGCTATGTGAATGGGAATTCTTCATAGCAACAAATTTTGGCTGTTTAAAAAACATTGTAACATGTTTCAGTCTCGTCTGGTTTACTATTGAAATGATAGTCGCTTAGCCCGCTTTGGTGCTGGTAGTTCTTGTAACGAATCTTTTTTTCTCTCTGCAGCTGCATTTGGGGCAGTTTTGCATGTAATTTCTACTTCACTTCTCGGCATCACTGCTATTACAATGGCAAATACGATTGCCGGCGAAGAAACAGTCCATAAACTCGCTTCTCTTTTGCTTGTAATTCTCGGTGGTGGCTACGTGTTGTTGTTTATTTCTGGAAAGGGTGGTCACAGTCATTCACACAACCAACCTATGGAGAAAATGGCTGTTGCCGGTCTGGTTCTTGTACCAGCATTATCTCCTTGTGCGACCACGCTTCCTGTGTTTCTTGCCGTGGGAAACTCATCGTCCATGATGGTACTTGCCATCATTGTGCTGCTCTTCAGGTAGACATTGAAATCTTATATTCTGATATGTATCCTTTTTATAATGGTGAAATGATAGTAGAGTACGCGACTGTTCTCTGCAATAGTTATACAGTAAATAGAAATGAAATTTAGATACATATGTTAAGATTTTTGGCCTGATAAGTACGTAACATGATATTTGTCAATTTGCTATTTTCAGTGCATGTATCTGAATGCTGTTGGTAGCTTATTCAATCCTCTGATAATTAGAGGATTGACAACATTTTCAATCATTAGACTGCCACGTTCTCAGGCAGAAATCTCTCTGTTTTTTCTATTTTTTCTCATCCCCCTTCTGGGAGAGTGAAGATTAACCGCTGGTTGTTGGTAATGTATTTGGATTTTCAGCACCATAACTGTGATGACCTCATTGGTGGCTCTCTCGTTTTATGGAGCTAGCCAGCTGAAATTTCACTGGGTGGAGCGGTATGACAAGCTTCTTGTAGGCTCAGTCCTCTGCTTGGTGGGAATACTAACTCTCCTTTTTCATGATCACGATCATGATGGCGATGTGGGTTCTGGAGGACAGCATGTGCATAGGAAAGTCATTGGGAAAGTCATTGGGTTCTGATATCTTTTGTTTCTTCCGTGTATGTCGTTGGCGATGTGCAGAAAATGTTCTGTTATCTGGATTAGGTAACCCTGCTCGTGTGCTGCTTGTTTTGGCACGAGCTAGTTATGAGGCAGATTTTCCCTTGCCTTCCAGAATCACTCAAGCGCGGCCTCCTTTATGGGAGGAGGGGAGAGGAATTATGTGCCATGTTCTTTCACGAGATAATACTCTTAAGTCATTTTACCAACGCTTATACTAGTGAAGCCAAGTGTAATTTCAATTGCCTTTTCCTATTGCTATGTGGGGATTCAATTCGAGTGGATTGCACATTGAACAATGGTTGCATATATGTATATATTTCCACTTACAATCCCTTTGTTTGAAGGGAAGTTGTTTTTAGGAAAGTCCATTTATTTGAAGGAAAATTGTCTTTAGGAAATTTTATTTTTGACTTTCGGTTGTTTAAAATGATGGAAAACTAATCGATTTACGGAAAACATTTCTCATCAACTGAAAATAACTAACTTAAATTGGGAGAAAACTACTTCTTTTTCTTTTTATAGTACGAAGGAAATCACTTTTCTTAAATTATTAAAGAAGATATATTTTTTTATCAAGACACTTTTTAATGACATAAATGCATATTTCTCGCTTATGGTTGATTTAGGGGAAGAAAGAAATTGTCAGATAGGCATTACCTGATGTGACTATTGCACACGCAATACTTTCAAGCTAAAAGGCAGAAGTGCATCTAAGTTGACAATAAAGCTGACTGTATAGATAGTACGATCATCTCCAATAGGTCCGGGCCTCGCCCCTCCTCTAATGCATTAAGAATCGGAGTGACAAGAAGCGTGCAGCTCTCGGCTCTCATTTTGTAAATTACTTAAATTCTTGGCTTGTCTGAATGATTTTGCAAAGTCGACACACGAGTCTCTTGCGAAAAGCGAGAAGTTTGAGGGAATGTACAAACTAGAGCCATTCGTCCGAACGGAAACATCATATTTTACCATCGGGATCGAGGGATGCATCAGCCCAGCGATGCTTTTCTTTCTTTTGCTAGGCTGCGTGCAAGCCAGCTTGTAGCTTTGATTCTTTAGCAGAAGGACAAAAGGCAAAAGTGAGCCGATTACCTCTTGCTCGGTTCCCAAAAGACGAAAGTTTTCCCACGTGGACGTACATTTCGAATCGCTAATCCCACGCTCCTTTTGTCCCCCGAATGCCTTTTGGGTCGATACCTCTCCCTGTATTCGCATGAGATGAGATGAGAATGCTTACACAGATTCGTCCGTACTGGACCGTGGAAAAATTACGCCGAGCATGTTTCGAATCTTGCGTTACTCTCTATACGATCTATTCTCTTAAATCGAATGACGAGTCAAGGACAAGCATGGGGAGAGGTTTATAATAGCGGGTACGAAAGATAATGCATGGACAATCGTGGTCTGAATTAAAGATTGCAATAAAACATACAGTGCTTCAGAGAGAGAGAGAGAGAGAGAGGGACAAGCATGGGGAGAGGTTTATAATAGCGGGTACGAAAGATAATGAATGGACAATCGCGGTCTGAATTAAAGATTGCAATGTAACATACAATGCTTTGGAGAGAGAGAGAGGGGAGCAGGAAGACTCAAAGAATCCGTTCATTTCGCAAAATATGTCATGTTTTTGGAAAATATTTTTCAGAAAAATGTAATTATTTTTTGATATTTGGTTGAAACTTGAAAAGAAGCGGAAAATATTTTCAGCGATTCAATAAGGAAAAATTATCTTTAATGCACTCTTTTTCAATATTTATTATTTTATTTTCAAAATATAACTTTTAATTATTTTTCATATTTAAAAAATAGGTTTTTAATTATTATATATATATATTTTCTTCTTTTTTTTTCAATTTTTTTGTCTTCTTCTTCTTTGGCCAATCACCAGTCGAAGGCGAGGCTCACGCTCACACCCTCTGATTTGTCGTCAATCTAGCAAGGCCTGAGCTCGTTGCTCATTGAGATTGGTGAGCTAGGCAAGTGGGCTCGCAGAGGCCTTGAGCTCGCTGTTGGCCAGATCGGCGAGCCTGGATCCCTAGCTCGTTGTTGATTGGGTGAGCGACGAGTTAGGGCTTGAGCTCGCCGCTTGCCGTCAATTGGGCAAGCAGTGAATCTCAAGCTCGCTCAAGGCTCACCTGTGGCCAATTGTCGACGACTGGTTAAGGCATACTAAAGAAAAAGAAAAAGAATAAATTTTTAAAATGAAAAAAAGAAGATAAAAAGGTCAACATGGGTGTGAGATAAGAAAAAGTAAATAAAGGAAAATGTTTTCCTCTTTTTTAAAAGTAAAAAATATTTTCTCCTATTTCAAAAGGCTTTTTTCAATTAATTTATTTTTTATGAAACGAGTTTAGGAAAATTTAGAAAGCATTTTCTTATAATAATTTTGTTCGTGAAACATGTGGAGGCGAAATTTGCGGATGATTGTACAAAGAAGAAAAGAAAAGATTGTTCGCTTCAATTAGCGAGAAAAGTACTTTGCCTGATGCATCAGTCAGAACTAATCTAACGTCGAATCTCGTCGAAATTAGCCGTTCCAATTTCGGAATGATGGTCCCCTCCCTCGTTCCGTACACCAACCAGATTCCACATCAACGCTTCATTAAAATAAGGAGGTCCGAACCCGGACAAAGCGAAGTTTTACTGACGCACGGCGATCCTCCTCTCCCCTCTCGCTCTTTTCTTTATTCCCCTCGGATCCTACTCACATCACATGGCCTCCTCCAATTTCTTTAATTCCTATCGATTTCCAATCAAAATTAAATAGAATAATTATATTGATTAAACATTTAAGAATTAAATTGACAAATAGTCAAAATAGACTAGGAAAAGGGAAGTGTCGAGCAAGACGACTTGCCAATCCCATCCACCACCCCCCATGTGGAGGAATCTTCTCTCGAGGATTATAAAAAAACCAAGCGTGGTTAGCCACCGGCGATCATGCTTTCTTGTCAACGTCATTTCGTCGACGTTACTGTCCAAAACCATCCGCTCTTTTTTTAATTCTACGCCCGTCCCATTCGAAATCGACAGTTCATCTTCCCATGCAAAATACTTCTTTTCGGGTACCACGTCCAATTAACATAGGAATCCCTCCGATTGACATTCTTTCCAAGTGAATCGCGCCCCGTTTGTCTGCGTGATAGGTTCGGTTCTATTCGATCCAGCTTTGGATGAAACAAAACTAATTTGATTCGGAATTTCCAACTCTGTAAGGAGAAATATAAAAGAATTGCACGGTTCTCATTAGGATTTGGCGCATAACCATAAGGAAATAAAGAATAAAAGCGAGAAAAGAAATCGAGACACACGATTTTTATCCTAATTTGCCCTTAAATTATGGCTACATTCAATAGAGAATTGCACTTCAAAATTAGTACATCTAATAGTTATTAATGGATCTAAGCATGAACATCCAATAAAATATGGGTTCAATCTATTAGAATTCTATAGAAATATATTCTATATCCAATAATTATTAACGGATCTAAGCATGAATTTTCAATAAAATATGAGTTCAATCTATAAAAGCCATTTGGCCTTGCCTCTCCACCTGCTCACCAAGGATTGGAATCTCTGTAGCCATATATCGACAATTTTCCTATGAATCAAGACCCATATCCTTACTAAAAGTTACACCGAGCACCTATGGTCGTAAGGACGGACGGCGACGACAACCTAGACCGGCCCCATCGGACCCCGCTGCTCGCGTCCGCCACCCGTAGCTACTTTTTTAGGCTGCGTAGGGCGTGACCAAGAAACGCCCGAGGGTCCTCCCCGACGTCACGAAAAGGGTTCGTGCACCTTTAATGGCAAAATTTTCCGCCGATGACGTGTAAAGAGGGAAAGAGGGAGAGAAAGAGAATATGCTAATCCTGTCGTTGTAAATTACAAAGACTTCACTGTCTCACGCCTAATGATTCCCGTGGCGGGCCACGTAATTCGCCCTCATCGCCAAACGATTTTGATCTCCTCCGAAAGCGCTCGTCAATTCAGGGCCAAAAAAGGTGCGCTCGTCTCGTGAATTCCCCCGATCCGGAAACGGTTCCCCGAGCTTTATTAAAGAGAGAGATTAAAAGGGGTCGTTGGAAAGATAGATGGGTCGCCCGACATCGTGAATCGGTTTCGAACAATTAAGAATAAAAATGAGACGTCGATCGACGAACGAAAGCGGGGGTATGCAAAAAAGATATCGCTCGCCATGCTGCTTTGCTTTGGCTATGGCTATGGCTATGGGGGCTTTTCCAAGTTGTCTCCTTTCGTTCTCTCCCCCGCCCCACCCACACTCTTTTGCTCTGTCCACCAAAGCAAAAGGTGCGTCGTACTTCGAATATATAATTTGTGCTTGTTTTGCATCTGTGACCGGGCCGCTCCTGAAAGCTGATCCTTTCTTTGCTTTTGCCACCCTTTTGCCAGGAAATAAAGGTACCCACTTTTTCCGGGGGATTCATTGCGATGTCACCGTGACAGGGAAAAGATAGGAACGTCCTAGGAAACTTACGCAAATGGTTCTTCAACTCTGACCCAATATCTAACGTGGTCCCAAAACTTTTAATTCGTTCGATATGGTTCATGAATTTTAACCCAATATATAATGTGGTCCATGAACTTTTAATTCATTCGATGTAGTTCCTGAACTTTAAGTTAGTATGCAATGTGGTCCATGAACTGTTAGGTTTGTTGAACGTGGCCCTTAAACTTTTGGTATATAATCAACTCGGTTCTTAAACCATATGAAAGTGCTTAATATTGCCCCTTGAACTAATGGAATGATGATATTAAATATTTTCGAAAAGATTTAGAGAGTGGATCGCATTAAACAAATCAATAATTCAGGGACCATATTACATTTTGGGTTAAAGTTTATAAACCATATTGAATGAATTAAAAGTTCATGAACAATTTGTGTCGTTATCCCTAACATCTTTTAATAGGGTACATTATCTAGCAGAAACATAATGATTTCAAAAATAATTGTTCTTTAAAAATGAATACTCGAAACACTTACAAAAATGAACGAACAAAATTCCGATAGCACAGTATCATTCATCTCCTCAAACATGCACTTGAATGAGAGTGACATCTCTTGAGGTCGAGAGTCATTTAATGAAGCAAGGTCAATTTCGATTGAAGCAGTTGGATATTTAGTGAAAATAACATAGGATAGCGCATGCGACAAACGACCTAAACTAGTAATTCTGAAAGCCATTTGTTTTTTTCTCTCTTGGCATAGAAACCCTCAAAGCTATAGTTTAAGATTAAGCCCAAAAGATTCGAATTGCGAGGCAGGTAGAGACCAGGAGTGTGGACTCCAATCATGCAATTAGGTGGCATCGGGATCGCATCCTATTTAAAGATTAAGAGAAGATTACCCTTCACATAATCAATTCTTACGTTCTCCTAGCACGAAACAATCACCTCTCAAAAATTTTATAAAATTCGAGACGCGAAAACGACACAACCGTAACTCTTTGCTCTGTTCGGATAGAGCATTGGCTCCGGTCTTCTATGCCGCGACTTCTCTATTGATCAGTCGGCAAATTCGATTTCGATTTCGCGAGAAACGTCGGTCACCCCAAAATGCCCGATTGACCCATATAATAAAATGAATGGGGGACGTGAAAATAAGGAAATGGGGTCCGCATCACATGTGAAATAGCGTTGTTTAGCCAAAAGGGAGATGGAAGCAGACGAGCTGACGGTGACGCTGCCGAAAAAGAGGGACAAAAAAACAAAAGAGAAGAGAACATGCAAAAAAAAAGCAAAAAAAAACAAAACGAGGAAGCGCTGCACCACCCTGCACGTACATGCAACGCAACGCAACGAAATCCCAAAATCTCAAATCGAATTATAAAAAAAGAAAAGGAAAAAGGAAAAAAAAAAAAGAGAGAGGAAAAAAGGCGAATCCCGACGGTCCATCTCAATCAAGATCCTACGGCCACGGTCGAGCCGAGGCGAAAAAAGCATGCGGGTCCCACACTCCACTCCACTCACTCATCGCTCGTCGTCCTCTCCCTCCCTCCCTCCCTCCCTCTCTCTCTCTCCTTAACTCCCCCGCGTCTGCATGAAATCGGAAACCGCCGCGCCCGCCGTTCATCCGTTTCTCTCTCTACCTCCATCTCTCTCTCTCTCTCTCTCTCTCCTCTCTCTCTCTTCATCGCGGTGCAGATGGGTCGATGATTCTCTCCTGCGGCGGCCCTGTCCTTCTCTGAATTCCTCAATCTCTCTCTCTCTCGCCTCGCCTCGCCGTGGGGACTCTGATTTGACTGCCGTCATCTCTCTCAGGTAACTCCAGCAACTCGAGCTCTCTCTCGCTCTCCTTCCATTCGCGTTCCGGCGCTCGCCGCGATCGATGCCGGCGGTTGGTGGGCTTCGCCGGAGCCTCAATTTCGCTGGGTTCCCGGCGTGTTTCGCCTCCTGATCTTTTTATTTCTTTTTTTAAAAGGCAGAAATAGGATCTGCGTTGGTGATTTTGGTAGTGCAGCAGCAGCAGCAGCTGCTGGCGGAATCTCTCTCGGCGCCGCTGGGTACTGTCTTCTGGATTCATCTGGCAATGTAATCTGTCTGGCCTTCGCGTATCTATAGTCACGCGGATTTCGATTATCTTATGTCGGCGCTGCGGATTGAATTGCGATCTCCCTCCCTCCCTCCCTTCCTTCAACTCTCTCTATCTCTCACGTACACGCGGGCGAGGAACATTCTTTCCATGCGTCGAATGATTGCTCGAGTGTATCGAAGATCTCTCGGTCCGGGCGATTGCCCATTTCCGGCGTTTCGTAGCTTCTTGTACCGATTTGATCAGTTTCGCCCCTGGACTTAGGATGCTGCGATTCGTGTATCTTTGTGGACACGAGTTCCTCGGTTTTCTCGATTTTCCTTCTTTTAGGACACGAGTTCTCCAAATTTTGCCAGTTTCCTTTTCTCTCCTTCTTTCCGCCGAATGAAAACTGCCGTATTCAAGATCAGCAAAAGTAGACGGGTGACGGGGTTTTAACATCATTTACCATCGATTCTGCTAAAGGGAATGGGGGCGACGCTGCCCAATCGCTAGAACATTTTCCCCTGGTGACATGATTCATTTCGTTAGGCTCCTTGGCGTGATTTATTTTCCAGCTAGGGAGTTCAACTTAGTGTCGAATGCCATGGTTTCTGGCGAGTAGTACTTTCATTTATGCTAAGATTTTTTTTTTTTTGGGCGGGGCATTTCTAGAAGTAATCCTGTGCTTGTTGTCTAACTTGCTGAGTAGCATATCTACATTGCTCTGTTGCAGTATGGGGGCCGCGAATTCTAAGGTCGAAGAAGATAAGGCCTTGCAGCTATGCCGCGAAAGGAAGAAGTTTGTTAGGCAAGCCCTTGATGGTAGGTGTTCTCTTGCGGCGGCTCATGTTATGTACGTTCAGTCTCTAAGGAACACAGGAACTGCTCTCGGGAAGTTTTTCGAACCCAATGCCCATGTGGAATCATCTCTGTATACATCCACGAGTGCAACACCGGAGCCACTTGCATTGACGGAGAAGTCCCTTTCGCATTTTTCATTCTCCTCTCCATCATTTTCGCATCGTGCTGATGCGGCTTATACTCTTTCTCCATCTCCATCTCCTCCTCCTCCTACCTCTACCATTTATCATGCGAATCATATGAAATTCACGGGTAGCTATTCTAGAGAGGTTCAAGAAAAGTTGCCGTCGCCTATCACAGGGACAGTGACTTTTTCTAGTACCCCGCGGAACACTACACCGGATTCCTCTGAAAAACCAGATCTGTCAGCATTTGAAGATTCTCCCGTTCCACCTGGAACGCCCCAATGGGATTTCTTTGGTTTATTCCATCCAATCAATCATCAAATGTCTTCTCAAGGGGGGAAGCGTATGAACCGGGGGTTTGAAGATGCTGATGACATCAAAAGGCTTAGGGAGGAGGAAGGCATACCCGAGTTGGAAGATGATGAAGAGAAGGGTTCGATGGACCGAACTGAAGAAGAATTCCAGGATTCAGATGATGAATTTGATGAGCCTTCCACAGAGACCCTGGTTCGCAGATTTGAAAATGTCAATCGGGTAAATGATGAATCCATGTCTAGTCCCCCTCCCGTTGCGCCTTCAATGAGAAGTGCAACTTCAGAAGGTGAATTCGTGAATGGAGACAAAGGCCAGTCTCCTGATCCGTCATCACAGAGGGGCAAATCACCTGCCGTTGCTCCATCATCTGAGACAAAGAGAACTCCCCTGAAAGACAACTATGACGAACAGAAGGTTACGGCAAAGGACTTCTCTTCAAGCATTAAAGATATCGGAGGTCTTTTCATAAAAGCATCAGAATCTGGGAGAGAAGTTCCAAGAAAGCTAGAAGCCAATAAGTTACATCTTCGTCCAGTATTTCCGGGGAAAGAACGTATAGAACTCTTATCTTTTACACTTACTTTCTTCTTGTATCAGTTGAAAATTGTCGAGGATAACGTTCAGAATAATGACCTTGATCAATATTACATGCTTATTTAGCTACAGGATGTGGTTAACGGTCTAGGTTTCTTCTGAGTTGTACTTTTATACTTCCAACAGCATAGCTCTTTGATGTGGCAGGTGCATCAGTATTGTCCGTGTACCTCAGGACATGTTTTTCTTGCGGGGAGGATCGTTGGCAAGTTCAAGAAGGTGTGTTCTTTTTAGAATTATGTAACTCTTGAAGAAGGTTGTGATCTCTCACTACAATAACTGGAGACATGGCATTGGTGCATTGGTTTTTTCATCAATTTTCACGAGTTAAAGAAAGTATGTCAAAAGTAGGCCATCTCTGCAAGATATTACTGCACTGTGTGGGCAAAAATGGACTAGAGATGATTTTATGATCTGTTCTGGAAAGCCAAAGCAACTATTTGTAGCTTGTAATGTGTAGTTGAATGATGTTCCGTTTCTTTGACAGTTTATTATTCTTGTCTCTGCTCTGTATGTGTTACTAACCTTTTGTCATAATTTTGTTACCTAGAACCTGCTCAAGCGGCGATGAAGTACTTAACTTTGCATAGGACGGGATCATCTCGCTCTTCTTCATCAATGAATCCTTTAGGGTTGAATTTAAAGGATGACACTGAGGAGCTTAATGACAATTACATTGGCAGTGTCTGTATGATATCTGGAAGCCATGCCTCAACCTTGGATAGGCTATATGCCTGGGAGAGAAAGCTCTATGATGAAGTCAAGGTACTATTATGAACTACTTGTCATGACTAGACTATAATAATGACATCTTTGTCATTCATATATATATACACATTTATATAGGTATATATGTATATGGATTTTTGGCATGTTTACTCCTGTGGTCTGCCAAAACAAAATGAATTTGTGGACTCATCTGAAGAAATTTTTTAACTGTATGTTGGATTCTTGGGTACCTTTTGTCCTATCATCATTATGATGCTTAATGGCGATTAAATTGGTGTGAACGGTTAACAGTAGTTTCCAGATGACAACTGAATTACAGCAAGTTGTGTTTGGTTATTTGGAAGTTGATCTGGCTGACTCTAGTCAGATATATATCTGATTCAAGTTGAATTGGATTTCAATGTTTGTGCTGGGAGTGAAACAGTTTGTTTGGTTGTTATATCTGTGGCTATTGTTCTAACAACAAATAGGTTGCTGGTAATCTTTTTTTTTTTGGTAAAAAAAAAAAAAGTCTTGGCAGCTTTACTAGTGTCATATCTCTCGTGATTTCACAGATCCGTATCTTGTCACATGTTGTGATATCTAATTGAAAGTTCAGTAAACAAACCCTCAAAATATGGTTTAGAAGTTAGAAAATGCGGAAGGGATATGTTTTGGATTTTCTTGTTCTCTCTCTTCTAATTTTCTCTATGGATCTATATTGGCAACTGGAGAAAAAGTCTCCGTGAATGGCTCTCATTACCATTGTTGTGTTGGTTGTAACCATCGGCATTGTCACCGACATACACATTGACGGTGAAGAATGCTACTTGTGGAGAAGTTTTACTTCCACAGGTGGTGTTTTAAATAGAGATCCTTCTGTTACTGCCTTCTTCTTTTATCTGTAGAAGCACCCGTGAAGTGACTTCTCTAGATTCTTACCGAGTTGTTCCTTTAAATATTTTGCAACATATCATGTGAACTGACTTCATTTTCTATTACAACATTTAAACATGCTGTGAAGGGTACCCTAACTTATCTTTTATTCTGCTATATGGGGATTCTTCTAGTAGAGAAAAACTTTGCTTTCTGGCCTTCATTATTTTTTATTCTGTTTACTTAAAAGTCACGTCAATTGCAAATGTTTGATATTTCAGGCCTGTGATGAGATCAGGAGGAATTATGACGTCAAATGTAAAATTTTAAGGCAATTGGAATCAAAAGGACATCTGGATTTAAAGGAAAGAACTGATAGAATTGGTAAAACTCGTGCTTCCATCAAGGATCTACACTCGAGGATCATAGTTGCCATTCACAGAATTGACTCCATCTCAAAGAGAATAGAAGAACTACGTGACAAAGAGCTTCAACCTCAGCTGGAAGAGTTGATTGAAGGGTAGGTGCTGGGTGGCTTCCTTTTTTGATATCTATAGTAGTTGCGTTCTTTTTCCTGCGTTCGCATCAGTTATGGAGCTATGATGCTATGTATTCAGCCAGTCATATGTTGCAGGTGTCGGCTCATGTTTGACTGAGGATAGTTGCTTTTTAGTCAATTTTCTCTTGGTGCTTCATCCTTGACGCAAAGGATTGGTGGAACAATCACATCAACTCCTAGTTAATACAATTAATATGTTCAGGACGTATTAGTCCTAAGATGACAAATATATTCTGTGAAAACTGTTCCTCTTGGTTTATTAGATGCCTTTGTTTGGACAATGAGAGAAAAATTTGGAGTCACAAAGCTAATTTGAGGGCATGTTAAACATGAAAAGCCATAAGCAGTGCTGATAACTCAATACTTGTAATGAACAAGGCTGAACATTTAACCTGATAACATACGTAGGAAATATGACTAATGGCTACGGCAGTATAAACTTTAAGTCAAATAAATCATAAGAAGATGACTGTCTGCTGATGCACTTGATTGATAACGGACTGTTTTTGGGTTCTGGAAAGCTCTAGCACAGCAAAGGCAAGTACAAGTCCGTAGCTGGTGGAAGCTTTTTGATATTCTGCTGCTTCTGCTTGATTTGTTGCCTGCCTCCTCAAATCTTGGTCTCCACGTTTTGGAGTATCTATGTCAGTGATCTGTGGTGAATTCGATCTTCTTTTGAGGGATTCATCTACAGATGCCGCTTCTCATGATGCAGGTTGGGTCGGATGTGGGAAGTCATGTTTGAGTGTCACAAGCTACAGTTCAACATAATCTCAGTAGCTCATCCCAGCATCAACACTAAAATCCCGGTGCACTCAGAAGCACACCGGCAGATTACTCTCGATCTTGAAAATGAACTGACTTTACTATCTTCAATTTTTACAAAGTGGATTGGAGCCCAGAAGACCTACTTGGAGGGCATCAACAATTGGCTCGGGAAGTGCTACTTGCATCCCCAAAAAACTCCAAAGCGAAAAAGGAGGGGGGCCCAACAAAAGCCACTGTGGGAGCACGGGCCGCCAATCTATGCCACTTGTGAACTGTGGTTGGAGAATATGCGGGATTTGCCTTCCAAGGAGGTGACAGAGTCGATTAAATGTTTGGCCGCAGACATTCGCCAGTTTTTACCACTTCAAGAAAGGAACCAAGGAAAGAACGTGAAACATGCTCAAACACCCCCAACATCATGGGAAGGTGGAAGTGGGGCTGATTCGGAGGTTAACATGTTGAAGGATCACGCTTTGGAGGACTGGACTACAGGTGTTGACCGCTTCCGGTTGAGCTTGGTTGGATTTCTTGATAAGTTGAATAAGTACGCGAAGTCCTCTGTTGATATGTACGTGTCCCTTGAAAAGAACATCCAAGATTACAAGAGTAAGTATGATAAGTTGAAGTCCCAACCATGAGATGTTGTCAGTAATCAGTGCAGAAACTTGATCCAGCCTTAAGGGGAGGACCGACCATACAGTATCGAGTTCATCTGGAAGCTCCTCAGAAAATATCCGGAACCAGAAATTCTGTGAGTTTCTTCTTTTCTTTTTTGCTTCTGGGCTTTTTTACGTGGAAAATAAAGCACGGTTTTGGGGGAGGGGGGGTGTTTTATATAATTATCGCCATGTTGTGGCAGGAAATAAAAAGGGTCGAGAGAAAGTTGGATGTTGAGATGTTTATAGACAGGGTGGTGGGTTTACATTACGGCTCTAGCTTAGGATGTGCTATTGAAAGGAAAGAGAGAGCTTCGCCAACAGAGGTTCCTGTATATTAGTTTTGTGAACTCGAAAAAAGTTGTAATAAAATTTTTTACGATCGGCTATGTCTTCAGTGACTTGAGAAATCATGTGTCGTTCGTCTTCCTGAATTGTCGTGGTCGATCGGTCCCCGGGTAATCATATTTGTTGGGGCCAGGAAACCATGGAAGTGTTGAAGGAAAAGTCATGCGGTGGTGAGCAATGGGAGAAATTATTGGATAAGCAGCGAGCCTCACATTTTAACCTACCCGTTGCCCAAAAAAAAAAAAGAAAAAAAAGTTTTTGCGCTCGAGCAGTCTCGAATCCCTGCACCTTTTTGTGTGCTTCGATGTGATTTTGGAGGATTGAGCATGAGGTTTGCTCTCGTCGTTGTTCGAAGGAGTAAATGCGACAATCCCGAACTCATTGTTAAGTTGGTCCCAGACCGATGACTGTGATTGCATCGGCCGTAGCCCAAAACTTGTTCTGTGAATTGGGGATGATCAATTCTCGGTCCAGTCCAATCCCACTCAGGAACCGAAATCCGGACTAGAAAGATTGTCTAGAACTGGGGATCAAACAATCGGGGATTAGATCGCTTGGTCCTAGGACTAGTCTGATCTGGTTGTCGCATAGTCCAATAGAACTGGTTGATTTACAGATAATCTTGTGGAAACGTAGTTACATAGCCATTGCTTTTAAAGAAACGAAAAATCAGCGATAAGAGCAAGATGTTGAGAGGCATGAGAGGCAAAGCTCTTCCAAGTCGTCTTCTGCCGAGATGAGAGGCAGAAACGAGAGGCGAGGGGTTGAGCGAGGCGTGAGCCACGTGAGAGAGGCAGAGCTCATTTAAATTTGAGGCAATTTAGGGCTTCCAAAGGGAAAGAGGAGAGAGGAGAGAAAAGAAAGACGACTGGTGAGTTGAGAGAGGAGAGGGAAAGAAGAGAGCAGAACATGTGAGAAGGGAAGCAAAAGAAATTTGCGTAGGAAATTTTATAAAAAAATCATCAATTCGGTCCAAGTGATCCGATCCGGTTGGGTCATTTTGTGCCTGGAACTAAGGACTGGACCGTAAATCATTGGTTTCAATTTTACGAAATCAAATCGACGCTCCTGAAAACCGCCCAAAACTGACCGGGTTGGATGATTCCCGAGTTGATCGATCCGTGTTCTCAACCCTACTAGAATACCCAAATTCATACTCAATCGTCCTTCCGTAGAAAGACTATTAATCAAGTGTTCTTTTTCTCCCGATGCCGTCGTTCCCCCATTTTTATTTTCAAGAACATCCATACACGTTGCATCTCCCCGTCAATCTCGCCGTTGAATGTATGATTCATAAAACACATCCGAAGTCAAAACCCAAAATGCACAATGATCAAGCACCTAATTGTCACCAACGAATGATCAACAATAATATTCCAAGTTTTCCACCGCGAATCGAATTTTGTACCACCCCTAAAGTCCATGACAAGCTCCAAAGCTCGAAGGCTCCCCACAAAAAGAATAAATAAATCATTTTTATTATTTTTCTAATACGACAAAATAAACCATGTCCCCTCAGAATATATCAACCCCGTAATCACAGTCCGTAGATCCGACCTTGGCCGTCGCCGTCAGCTTATCGACCGTTACGTCGCACGTCACCATAACGGTAATCTTCCACGTCCTCACGGCCCCCACCTTGAGCTTCACCGGGGCCGTCACCTTCACCGTCAACGGCACTCTCCCCTGGCTCTGATCGCTGGCCAGCGCCTGCCGCACCTGGCTCGCCAGGACCATGGCCTCTCCCTTCAGCGCCGCCTCGAACACCGTCGCGTTGTCCGGCGGCTGGTAGAACGCCGGCAGGGCGCCGCCGCACAGCTTCACGCCGGTGTAATAGACCTCCGCGGAGCTCCCTCCGAGGTAGTAGATCCCGATCTTGCCGTTCGGGTTGTTCGCCCGGACGGTCACGTCCATCGCCGGCGACACCGCCGCGGAGGACGTCAGGTTGAGCCCCCCGATCGAGATGCCGCTGACGCCGTAGTCCGGCGACCGCGGCCTCACGACGAGGTAGAACACGCCGGCGGCGGCGGCGAGGAGGAAGACCAGCAAAGCGACGGCGGCGAGGGAGCAGCAGCAGCAGCGCCGGAGTCGGCCTGTCTTCCGGAGAGAGGAGCGCCGCTTGTAGCCGCGCTCGTTCCCCGGCGGGGGGACGCGGTAGATTTGGTCCTTGGGGATCTGGATGACGTAGGTGCCGCGGACGGGGTGGGGGACGGGCTTGTCGTCGGGCGGGGGGAGGGGCTTCGTCGGCGAGCCGTGCTCCGGCGAGCGGGGCGGGGAGTCGCGGGGGTGGACCCGGTCCGCCATGTCTGAGCCGGCCGAGCTGGCTATGGTTGCCGAAGTCGAGAAGCGAAGCCCTCGAGCCCTGTGCGGCTGCGGACGAACAGAGAGAGCAGAGAAGCGTATTGAGTATATGGAGTCACAGGTATTCAAGGAGAAGAAGAAGAAGAAGAAGATGGAGACTGCTCCTGGCGTTTGCGTTGGTGAATTTATACCAGAGAGCAGCGAAACGAGTCGAGCGCGTAGGGTTAGGTGGCAATTCACCGACGCGTATAGCCGTGGGTGCGCGTGTGAAATTACGAAAGTGGTGCCCGGTAATCGTTGCTCGGTCCCATCACGTAAGCGCCTGGTCCGAATAAGCGCGTGATTCTCCTGGCGCGTGGCCCGAACTTGAGCTGGCGTTTCGGCCATTGTCTGCATCGCGTACGGCTCTCGCGGTTTTCAATTTTCATCTCCTCTCTCAGAGTGGAAAGCTCATCATCTCCAGGACTTACCTTTCTGGCCCAAGTATTTTACCCGAATCGACCTTTTCTTTTAAGGAAATGTGCTTATCTAGATCTATAATCTTCTTAATTTCGAAGCAACAATTTAAATTTCTAAAGAACAAATTGCCCTCTTGACATAACTAGCATAGTTCTCGTAATCAGCAAAAGATCAAACAAGGTCTGCCTGAGATGAACAAAGAAGATGGCAAAATACAATACCTGATGCGCTACAACCGCCTGAGATGCGAGGTCCAGATCAAGATCCAGAAACAGGCAGCAGCTCCTCCCTCTCCCTCTCTCTCTTCTGCTCTCGAATCTAGTCAATGGTGCAGGGACGATGGAGTCGGACGAGGGAATTAAAATGCGCGAGCGAAGGAGAACGTCATCGCTTCGTTCCGGTCACTGTCGGGATGGGGAAAAACCAGCCCTTAACTAATGGAGCACAACTGTCCATCCTTGGATGTCCCCACCATACCAGTACACGAACCCCAAACACCATCCGACGTGGTCAATCCTCTGCTTGCGTGTTCTCAATGTATAAATGAATAAAAGATTTCCATACACGGCCCTCATCCCATATTTTATCATATGAAATCATAGTTCGGGAACATCCGCTGAATCTTTAAACGAGATCTTGCAAGATTACTATAAGTGAGAACTGTGATCTAGATATGATAATCGGCACTTAGCCAATACTTAAGGATACTACCGTAGATTTTTATATGTTCGATACACAGACAATGTAAATCCTTTTTTTTTCTTGACACATTCTGCATCCAATACTATTGATATGTTATTGATTGCTCATCTCAATCGTGAGAAATGCGAGGGCGTGTCTAGAATAATTCCCCGGGCTGCGCATGTGATGTTAATCCTGATTAGTAAGTAGTAAAGCAAGTTTTATAAGTACAGGCCAAGTGATCAAAAAATGTCTAGTTCGAATGTTGCGGATTGATTATTCAAGTCATAACATTTTCTGGTCAAATCAAATGTTTGTGGCCGGCCAACTTTGCCGGAGATCAATGTAATACGCGTAGACAGGGTGACATAATATGCATTCGTAGAGGCGAAAGGTAAATTAAAAAAAAGGAAAAGTATTTGGGGCATTCATAAATACAATAGCTTATAATTAAACAAATGACCATTTTATTACTAGCCAATCGAGGCAATAAAAAAAATAAAAAAATCGTATTGCCAAAGTGGGCAGCTTGGTCGTCGCGTTGTTCGGCTGTATCCGGGTTGTATTGCAATGAGGAGTGGCCAAAGCTGTCGCTTGCTTGCCATTGGGAGTTCCTTCTTTGCAAGAGAGACCACTTTTTCAACCAACCGCGCGACCAACGGCGGCAGACAGAAGATTCATACTGTCCAATTTTCAATTCTCTTTTCCTCCTGGAATTCCAAGGATGATTTAAGACTCCGTTTATTTTATGAAAAATATTTTCTGAATTTTTCGACGTTCCTTTGATGGAAAATGATCTAGTTAAGGAAAATATTTGCTATGAAAGGAAAAAAGTCATCTAAAATATAGAAAAATGTTTTTGGCTTTTCAAATAGAGGCAAACATGACTCACCCTCTTTTATCTCACACCCGTAATAGCCTCCACTTCTTTCTTTCTTTCTTTCTTTTTTCTTTCTTTTTTAAATTCAATTTATTTATAAACTATTTTTCTTTTTTCTTCCTTTTTTGTTTTCCTTCTTTCTTGGCTGCTCATTGGCCACGGTGACAATCGACAACTAGCCACAAACGAGCTCAGGCTCACCACTCAAGCAAGACTTTGGCTCACCCATCTGGCGAGGCCCAAAGTCTTAGCCGTCATTGTGGTGGGCAACCACCAGAAGAAGAAGAAGAAGAAAAAAAAGGAAAAAAAAATCAATTTAAAAATATAAAAATAAAACATATATTAAAAGGAGTGCAATAGGAAAATCGAATCGAATTTTCCATATTGACCATAGAAAATAATTTCTCGTTCATTTTCAAGTTTCAACCAAATGCCGAAAAATATTATTATTTTAGAAATGCTACATTTTCCACAAAACGAATAGAACCTAAGTGCTAGGATAATTATGTAAAATATGTTAAAACCTATTATATGATGTCTAATTTAATTCTAAATATTTTAAAATTATGTTAACTTAGTCATAAATCTTGTGATGATTCGTCAATTTTTTTTTTGTTGAAAAAAAAAGATGCCATTTGTATATCATAATAATACTCGAGTAGTATATAAAAGACTTTCAAGCCTACAGAAGCCCAAGTAATTGTAGAATAAAGCAAAAGCCAAAAAGCAAAGAACAAAGTACAGTCTGCAGGAAGAAGCGTACTCTCATCCATCAAAAATAGATTTGACACCATTAAAAATTAAAAATCGATGGCCGATCACTAGATTTCTTGACGTGAGACATTAAGATCCCCCTTTATTTGCAATAGTTTTCGGTGAGCATCTAGGTTCAATGTCCTAATCATCAATGTCCTGGTGGTGAACACAGATCAAATACCTATTAAGAGCTCCCATATTTATCTATAGATCTAGTTCGAGAGAGTAAATCTCCAAAACTTAACCTAAATCTAAATCGGAAGAGGAGAGTTATGAACATCCTCCTCAGTGTTTTTCAACTAGACTAATGATTGAACTAGTCTCCGTGTTTACCCAATGTTAGCTGCAGAAATTTATTCAAACCCACAAACTCCCAATGGATCGAGAGCGAAAAGAAAGACGGAGAGCTTCAAAGGAGGGGGGAGGAGAGAGGTCCCACTGGAAATCATTTGCTAGTGTAGTCTTTTTTAGATAATTTTAGCCTAAAATCGTTAAAAGTGTAGGGTTTTTTGATAATTTCTCTGCCGTACAAGATAGGGGTGATTTGTTCTTGGGTCGATTCCTATTGGAATTGGACCGGACAAGGCTAGTTCCCTATTTGTGGAATTGAAAACCGACCCCATCCACTTGGGCATTAGACCGGTCAATCCTAGTTTGGTTCTTCGGTTGGAGTGGGACTGGCTTTGTAGACTTTTTTTTTTTTTTCCTGTTTCTTCTTAAATAAGTGCCTACGGCCGCTGGGAGGCTGAGTAGGTTCAAAATAGAGAGAGATGGACTAAGAGAGAACCAAACTACTAAAAAACTAGGTTGCACGGACACTCTTCAAAACCCTTCACGTCGTGTCTAACACTCCAACACGTGTCCGACACGCTCCAACACGCTCTGACACACGGTCAACGAGTGTCGGAAAATTCGACACGCGGTCAACTGCCTTCGACACGCTCCGACATGCAAGTTGGAAATTCCGACACATGACTCCGTTACGCACGAGATTATTTTTACAAATTTCCAAATTTTCTAGGGTCTAAATATAAATATATGAAAAAAAAATAATAAAAAATAATAAAAGCTAAAACAAATTTCCAATACTCATTTGAAGATGCTGGAGTACTTGAAATTACAATTTTTTTACTTGATGAGTCGGAGATGGAGTCTATTTTTTTTTTCCCAGAAAAAGTGGATAATGTGGATGAATAACTTTTTGTTATATTTAATGATGGAATGTTGATTTTTTTTTTCTTATTGTTAAATTTTAAATTTAATAGTGGAGCGTGAATTACTTGTTTTTTCCTCCAAGTTTTATGAATTATTACAATGAAATGTAGTTGAATTTGTCAAATTAAAATAATGAATGATATTAACAAATGTAGGATTAATGTTTTTAGTATAGATTAATTCTATGCTCTTTTTATTATTATTATTTAGTTATTTATGCATTTATATATTAAAATATTTATTTAATATATAACATGCCGAAATTCTCTACTTTTGAGAAATGACGTGTCGGCGTGTCATGTCATGTCGCGTGTCGCGTGTCTGTATCGGTGCAACCAAGCTGAAGAAAGCCTAGTAATTAGTGCTAAGGTTTCCTCCGCTGACAACCTAGGACTTGTTTCCTAACTTCTGTTTGGGCCTTCTGGTCTTTGTTTCTGTTTGCCTATTCCTGTGTCTTTCTTGCCTCATGCTTGTGAGCCTTGGGCTTCTTCGCCTGCACCCAATTTTTTGTGTACTTATCTCTATTTTAGGGCTGTCGATTCCGCCGGTTCGGATGCCAATCCGGGTCAATCTCCAGGAACTAGGAACTATGAACACCCCTAGCGCAAGCACGTGATGGCTCAGTTGTCTATAAATCCCATGACTTGTACCAAATCTCGTTTTTACATATGATCGACACATATTCCTGCTTAAACAAAATTAACTATAATGTTCTTAGATTATCCAACTAATGTGTTCACAGAGAACAAGAAGTTCTTTACGTCGTCGAATTCATGATCTGTAAAATGATTATTGCAGTGTCCCTTGTCATACTCATTAGACATGCTAATTTTCTTGGATTTCTAATTTATGATACCGAACATGAGAGGTGACGAAAATCGATTGTTCATTTTTGTGGGGATTAAATAATTATTTAAAAAAAAGGCCCGAGCAGGTGAAGGGGACTTAATTTGCTTCAGATAAGTAAATTTACCACCGGACTTCTTTATTACAAACTTAGAATTTGAGGAATTAATTTCGTGCTTCACCTTATATTTAATAGTCTATGTTGTCATCATCTATAGTGGCCGGACAACTCACGGGCTCGAAGTTCAATTGGGACAAGTTGGGCCAGGCATGGCACTCGGTTATAAAGCCTGGCCCAGTCCAGTTGTGCCCGAGCTAGGCCCATCTTGCAAAGAAAGAATCCTTAAATGACAAAATTGTCCTAAAAGTATTAAACCTATTACATTTTTACTAATTTAGTTCTAAACCATTTATTTTTGTTAGATGAGTTCTAAATCTTTTCTCGTTGATAGCCAAGAGCGAGAATTCAACGACCCTCACACATGGCCAATGAGAGCCAAGCGACCTTCACCTAATAGCTAGCAAGGGCCCTACAACCCTCATGGGCTACAACAAAATTAAAATGAGGAAAAGAGAAGAAAAGAAAAAAGAAAAAAAATAAAATTAGTAAATGAAATATTAAAATATTATTAAAAATTGTCAAATGTCAACGAAAACTAGCATTCACGTCAACAATTTCAATGAAAATTGGCAAGATCGACCTAATTGATAAAATTAAAATATTTAGAACTAAATTGATAAAAGTGCAATAGATTTATAATATTTTACACAATTTTCCCAACTTTACATAATAGATAGTCCGAGCAACAAATTAAATCTGCATCTAACCTATGATTAGATCTATCTACCTATCGTTAAGGGTGTTAGAACCAAACCAAGCCGAATCGAATCGGAATTTTGTGCATTTTTAATTTGGTTGGAATTTCGATTCGAATAACGAAAAATAATTGTCATTTCATTTCAATTCAGTTCGGTTAACTAAAACGAAACTAAAAATTACCCAATTTCTCAATATTACAATTTATTTCTCTCCTTTTAACCAAAACCTCTTCTTAATTTTATAAAAAAAAGAAAAAAGAAAAAGTGGAAAACCTAAAAACTGAATCGAACTTGATCTTTGGTTAGAATCATATTCGGTTCGGGCCGTGGGTTGTCGTTCCGTTCGTAAAATATTAATTCAAGTTTATTGAAAATCCAAATGGTTAATACCCCTACCTATCATATCTTGTCAAAAGAGAAAAAGATCTCGGACTTTGTATGAACATTTTTCACACCACCGTAAAAAAGAAAAATCCACAACTTTACTTTTATATCAATGCAAAATAAATTACAAATTACAACGAAATCACGATCATATTGATTAGAATTACACATAATGGACTCTCTGCCCTCATTTTCTTTTCACAATTAATCTCACGCAATATAAGTCAACCCTAGTTGAAAAACCACGTGATGGAAAAATCCCGACCCACCGAGATTTTCCTTTTCCACCAAGAGAAAACACCAATCCCGAAGGCTTATCTCGTCAGTCAATTCAATCTAAAGACCAAACCTAAATTAATTTTTTCAAATAATTTAATTCTTCAACTTAGGACTTAATGGCTGACTCTATTTATCAAACCAAACACGATACGTTGGGACAATATCATCTTTCGTCGCCGTTGTGCACGGCTCAGCTATGGCCGCCGTTGTTCGCCGCCATCATCTTCGCCGTCAAGCCACAGGCGAGAGCCTCGCTGGGGATCTTCATCTTCCCCACCGCGTCCGCTCCCACCGCGAGCACGACCCCCATGCCCATGTGCAGATGCGGCTCGATGTGGCAGTGGAAGGCCCAGGCCCCCGGATTGTCCGCCACGAACCTCAGGACCGTCCAGCCGTACGGGAATATCACCGCCGTGTTCCTCAGTGGCGGGTTCTTCAGGTTCAGCCTCTTGTCGCCGTCCTCCGCCGTGAACTTCCCCCCTCCGTAGCCCAGCACCCAGAAGTCGTGCCCGTGCAGGTGCCACGGGTGGATCTCGCTCGTGTTCGCCGACAAGGTGTTCGCGTTCTGGAGGATAATATCGACCGTCGTGTTGAGCGCTAGCGTGTAGATCCCGCTCCCGACCGTCGTGTTGGGGTTCGCCGGGGGGTGGATCACGTCGTAGTCGGCCGGGAAGCTCTCCGGCGGGCTCCTCGCATCGAAGGCGCCGTGGAGGTTGTACTTCAACGCCCCGATGTACGGCGTCGGCGGGAGCGAGAGGGAGATGTTGTTGATCGACCACTTGGTCTGGCCGTTGAACTTGCTCTGCGTGTTGAGGAGGAAGATACGGCGGTCGTGGGTCGCCGGCGGCCGGGGAGAGCCGGCCAGGGCGAGGATTTTAGTGGAGAAGGACTTGCTGTGGTTGTAGTCGTTCCAGAGAGGGGTGGTCGGAGGCGGCGAGGCGGGGAGTATGGAGGCGGAGTTGGGGCGGTAGTTGAGGACGGCGAGGGCTTGGGAGGTGTTGGGCTGCCTTCCTCGGACGCCGACGGCAATCCAGTAATTCTGGCGTGGGTCTTGGTCGGTGGTTATTAGGACGGAGTAGCTCTCGCCGGAATAAATGTCGAGGTCGTCGACGGCGAAAGGTTGGACGTAGTTGCCGTCGGCTTCCACCACCACCATCTTGTGACCCTGACAAGGACAGAGAAAACGATTTATCAATCAGGATGTGCTTTTTTTCGACCAAAAAAAAATCAGGATGTGCTTTTCCGAAAAATAAAATAAAATGTGTTTTGACAAGTAAAAAATAGAACTAATAACAACCCTCGTGAGATTACTTTTCGACTAATAAGTTAAACTTCCATTTTTAGGCATTTCTTTGAAGAAAAAATATCCATTTTCTCATTGAAGTATCATCTTCCTAAGTGAATTCCTTATTTTCCCTTGTAAATTATATATCCCATATTTCTCTAAATATATTCCATTAAAGCATTCACTCATGCATTTTTAGTGTTTAATCCTTAAAAGATAAATATTGGGTTTATTAGAAATATGTTCTATAGAATAGTTTACTTACTAGATGATGTTTTAGATACCTGTTGAATATGATCAACCTGTTTAAAAGCTTACTTGTAATTTAGTCACAACACTCAATGAATTGATTTTGTAGATGAGTCTTTTTAAGCCTAGCATATCTTTGAAAAAAAAATATGTTAGGTAGAAGCCGCAATGCAACTCTCATCAATGATTAAACCGTGTATAATACAAGCGGGGGACAAATTGCAAAAAAACATCAATGCATAAAAAGCTTATTATAGCAATAATTAATCATGATTAAGGATGATACACTCTCATAAAGTGAAGTAGCAATAATTAATCATGGTTAAGGATGACACACTCTCATAAAGTGAAGATTATATAAGATACACAACTATTTTTTAGAAGAGTCACGGTTTGTTCAATTCTAATGATCTGCCTTTTGTTTAGTGACCCTAATTGTTTCAAAAATCACACCGTCGGAGTCGAAGGACCATCATGATACCGCAAAGATCTGGCATAACATTTTAGAGAGAGAGAGGTACCCCAATGGCCAAGTTGAGAGAAGCAAGGGCGGTGCTGCTGGCGAGCCTGAGTCTGTAGGTCTTGTTCGGGAGCACGGGAAGAATGAAAGGAGCACACTGTTCGCCCCCTCTGAATTGGCACTGAGCTGCGGACGTGGAGTTGCTGTAGCTCGCAGCCAAAGAGCAATTGTACTGCCCTCTTCCATTGATCAGCAGAGACTGAATCCAAAAACCCATTGCTTGTTAGGCAAGTAACTTTGATAGCAGAAGAAGGAAAAAAAAAACAAATAAAAAAAGATGCACCAAAATTGGGTTTTTTACCCTACTTTGTCTATTTAAACTCTAAAAGTGACCAGATCCATGGCTCAATGTCAACAACTAATATAGTCTCGAAGAGAAGTTTGTACATGCCTAATTTTATGCCTAACTCCACTTTGCTTATATGTAATGTCACTAAGAAACATGATCTCACGTCAAATAAATAAAAGGAGTTACGGTGACAAGCCTATAGGGGCCTAGGGTGCTGGCCGCCCCATATGTCCAAAAAGTATTTTATAACTCGAGATTCAGAAGACAAGTCCCCACAACTCATAAAAACAGTGTGGCATATGCTCTTTTGTCTTTGGATGAATCAATCAAGTGGCAATATGCAAATGGCCATAGTTTTCTATAATCTTGATAAAAAAAAAAAAACTATCTCCAACCAATTCTTTAATAGGTGAGATAAAGTATACACATCGCCCTATTTAAATTTGCGTAGAGATGATATCCATAACTTGTCATCCAATGTACCGTTGGGGGAGGAGTTTTCAAAGTTGGAAAATATGTCCGGCAAAAATTGTTACTCTCTCTCTCTCTCTCTGTGACAAGATCTAGGCGTCCACAACACAACTGGTGACCTTGGGAACTAACAACGGTCGTCTCCTTGGTTTCTGCATCGAATAGATTCAGGACTGCCCGTGTCGCGTGGACGAGTATATGTCTCGGCTCACATATGACCTCTCCGGGATGAATCCTTTAAAAAACACAAGTCGTGGGGCAACGATGTCCGGTCGAGTATTTTATTCCGTAGTGGTTGGCAATTGCGTGTTATCTAGACAATAACATGCATTGGACGCGCAAAACAGCTTTTTACTATTTTAATGCACGCTCCTGAGACACCTAGGACCCCAGAAATCCAAGAGAAAACAGAAAACCCTCCAAACTTTTTGTACATTCACGTTTGGTTCTCTAAATCTTTATCACTATTACGTTATCTTAGATTCTCTTATATCATAGTCGAATAAAACGAACACTGCACATCTGTATCTCTAGCATTATAATTTTGAGGTTAATGCCTTTAGGGTTACCTGAGGTTCGCCGAACCAACGGAAGGGAACGGAAGAGAGGCCGAGCTCCTGCTCGTGCGAGCTCTTGTGCCACCAATCGCTGAGCAAGAGGTTGAACTCGCCG